>CM035848.1:137227156-137894656 GCA_020510985.1 Pholidichthys leucotaenia | reverse complement strand
GAACAACGCGCGTGACCGTCATCCGCGCGGAGTTTAGAAGTGCCCCGGCCACTCTAAACTGAGGTCCTTCAGCGGCTGCCTAGAGAGGTGCCTGATGAGAAAGTCTGAGAGCACAACTGTAACTGCCTAAACAGATCATTCTGTACATGAACACATATTGTGGTGAATTATGTCTTTAGAGTCCGCTACAGTTCCCTATTATGTACCTGGCAGGTTAAGGTGACCGAAATTCATGAAGTCAGTGACTTTAATCTGTCAGCAGCCTTCAGGCAAACTAAACGTGTCAGCATCTGATTTCAAAATAAGGGAGGTTTTTCCTGCTGTCTGGGAGGTGAGGAGATTTCTTACAAAAAAACTATAAATATAAAGAAATATTATAACAGAAATAACGGCATCCTTGGTCATTTAAGTTAATTTATTTCATTAAATACAATTTTACCACTGGGTTGGGGACAGGCTTCTGCCCCAAGTGGAGGAGTTTAAGTATCTTGGGGTCTTGTTCACGAGTGAGGGGAAAATGGAGCAAGAGATTGACAGACGGATCGGAGGCAGCATCTGCAGTGATGCGGACGTTGTACCAGTCTGTTGTGGTGAAGAGGGAGCTTAGTTCTAAGGCAAAGCTGTCGATTTACCAGTCAATCTACGTTCCTACTCTCACCTATGGTCACGAGCTTTGGGTAATGACCAGAGAACAAGATCACGGATACAAGCGGCTGAAATGAGCTTTCTCCGTAGGATTGCTGGACTCACCCTTAGAGATAGGGTGAGGAGCTCAGTCATCCAGAGAGGCTCAGAGTAGAACCGCTGCTCCTCCACATTGAAAGGAGTCAGTTGAGGTGGTATGGGCATCTGATTAGGATGCCTCCTGGACGCCTCCCACTTGAAGTGTTTTCAGGCACGTCCCACTGGGAGGAGACCCCGGGGCAGACCCAGGACTCGCTGGAGAGACTATGTCTCCCAGCTGGTCTGGGAACGCCTTGGTATCCTCTCTGAAGAGCTGGAGCATGCGGCTGGGGGAGAGGGAAGTCTGGGCTTCTTCTGCTTGAACTGCTGCCTCCGTGACCCGGACCTCCGGAAAAGCGGTAGAAGATGGATGGATGGATGAAATACAATTTTATCAATATTTTTTCTTGTAATCAGCGTTAAATATGTTCTGTTCTGACTGCAAAGTTATGCTCAAAATGTAAATTGTTACAAGGAAAAAGTAAAAAAAAAAAAATACCACAGTCTGTTTCAAATTTATCTAAAAAAAAACCCCAGTAATTTTATTTTTAAAAAACAGACAAAACTTAGTCATAAATAATCCACAAATTTATAATAAAGTTTCAAATGTACAAGAAAAGGTCAGGTTTTCAAGAGTGAAATTACAAATTTGAGAACATGGTTTCAACTTTAGATTTACAGAGAAAAGTAGAAAACTATAAAAAATTGTTATAAATTTTTGAGAAAACCCTCAAACCTTCAAGACTGAAGTCATTACTTAAGTTTTAAGTGGGGTGCTCTTTGTACCTTAACTCAAAAGAAATTTTTGGTGTCTACTTTTAATTATTAATTTCAAAGCACTGCTTTTACATGAGTAGAATTTCTGGTTACTATACCCATCTGATCATATAATTTAAGTATGCGTGAGTAACATTACTATTATGAATATTTCTTTCCCTTCCCTACTCTCTCAATGGAAAAAAGAAACACTAGAATAAAAATACAAAAAAATGCACATATTTTTGTCATTTATGTAAACCATGACAAAAAAATCCTGCAGGACAAAACATGACACTTGATACAGTGGGGCAAAAAAGTATTTAGTCAGCCACCAATTGTGCAAGTTCTCCACTTAAAGATGAGAGAGGTCTCCAATTTTCATCATAGGTATACCTCAACTATGAGAGACAAAATGAGAAAAAAAAAATCCAGAAATCACATTGAAGGATTTTTAATGAATTAATTGGTAAATTCCTCAGTAAAATAAGTATTTGGTCACCTACAAACAAGCAAGATTTCTGCGTCTCACAGACCTTTAACTTCTCTTTAAGAGCTCCTCTGTCCTCCCACTCGTTACCTGTATTAATGCACCTGTTTGAACTCGTTATCAGTATAAAAGACACCTGTCCACAACCTCAAACAGTCAGACTCCAAACTCCACTATGGCCAAGACCAAAGAGCTGTCAAAGGACACCAGAAACAAAATTGTAGACCTGCACCAGGCTGGGAAGACTGAATCTGCAGTAGGTAAGCAGCTTGTGTGAAGAAATCAATTGTGGGAGCAATTATTAGAAATGGAAGACATGCAAGACCACGTAGATAATCTCCCTTTGATCTGGAAGCTCCACACAAGATCTCACCCGTGGGGTCAAAATGATCACGAGAACGGTGAGCAAAAATCCCAGAACCACATGGGGGGGACCTAGTGAATGACCTGCAGAGATCTGGGACAAAGTAACAAAGGCTACATCAGAAACACACTACGCCGCCAGGGACTCAAATCCTGCAGTGCCAGACATGTCCCCCTGCTTAAGCCAGTACATGTCTGGCCCGTCTGAAAGTTTGCTAGAGAGCATTTGGATGATCCAGAAGAGGATTGGGAGAATGTCATATGGTCAGATGAAACCAAAATAGAACTTTTTGGTAAAAACTCAACTTGTCGTGTTTGGAGGAGAAGAAAGAACACTATACCTACTGTGAAGCATGGGGGTGGAAACATCATACTTTGGGGCTGTTTTTCTGCAAAGGACCAGGACAATTGATCCGTGTAAAGGAAAGAATGATGGGGCCATGTATCGTGAGATTTGAGTGAAAACCCTCCTTCCACCAGCAAGGGCGTTGAAGATGAAACGTGGCTGGGTCTTTCAGCATGACAATGATCCCAAACACACCGCCCGGGCAACGAAGGAGTGGCTTCGTAAGAAGCATTTCAAGGTCCTGGAGTGGCCTAGCCAGTCTCCAGATCTCAACCCCATAGAAATCTTTGGAGGGAGTTGAAAGTCTGTGTTGCCCAGCGACAGCCCCAAAACATCACTGCTCTAGAGGAGATCTGCATGGAGGAATGGGCCAAAATACCAGCAACAGTGGTGTGAAAACCTTGTGAAAACTTACAGAAAACGTTTGACCCTCTGTCATTGCCAACAAAGGGTATATAACAAAGTATTGAGATGAACTTTTGTTATTGACCAAATAGTTATTTTACCGAGGAATTTACCAATTAATTCATTAAAAATCCTTCAATGTGATTTCTGGATTTGTTTTTTCTTATTTTGTCTCTCATAGTTGAGGTATACCTATGATGAAAATTGGAGACCTCTCTCATCTTTTAAGTGGCAGAACTTGCACAATTGGTGGCTGACTAAATACTTTTTTACCCCACTGTATTTTCTGACCTGTTTGTATGCCACCATAGACAGAGAGAGAACCTGAATTAGACAAAGCTCAGAGAGGGCAAGATGAGACAGAAGAGAAGAGCCAAGGAGATGAAAGTGTTCAGGCAGAGGAAGGAGAGAAGGATAACACCACTAAAAGTCCTAAACACAGGATGTCTGGGTGGGACCCCCAACTGGCCCAACATTCAAGCCTCGGTTGTACAATACTTGAAATGGTAAGTTTCATATGCAATGTTACTGTGTAAAATTTTAAAAAGAACTAAACAGTATAAAATTAACATATTCCGGTATGTTTCACCCCCCCCTCCCCCCGGGGAAAAATATGTTGCCACCGTGCCAAGGTCTTTTAGCCAGAGGAAACACTGATATCAGCACCAGCTTTCCCCGACACAGCCTTGACCAGTGATGAGACCAATCTTTTGGAGTGCCTCTGCTGGCTTTCATGTGGCCAGCATGCCCTACCGACCGATCAGTTATCAGCAGCAAAACAGCCCGTCTGCCCCATTTTCCGGCAACGGAGCCCTGTTTCAACTATTCAGTAGGAAAATATCCTAAATTTAATGAACAGACACAAGCAGCCGCAGCCAGTGGGAGGCAGAGAGTGGTTGAAAAAAATTTTACCAACTTTTTTAGTTTTTTAATTTATTTAAAATACAGGCACTTATATAAATATAGACTTAACCTGGTTTCAAGGGAAAAATATTTCTCCGCTCTCGACCTAAACAGTTAGCCTACCAAAGTTACAAAACAACAAAATAACTTACCCAATCTCCTCCTCTGTTTTGTTGATGTCCCTCTATGAAAACTATCTGGGGCCTGTCTTGCTTTTCTTTTTTGCGGTGAATCTGTATGTTTAAACAGCGAGGGAACATAGTGGGGAGACTCTGTGTTTTCCCACTTAATAAAACATCAGCTATAAATTTGAGACCCACCATTACTATCCCCGGGTCATCAGTCGTAGCCTAAGCCCATCTCTTCATACAAGTGGGTACTTACACACGTGGACAAAATTGTTGGTACCCCTCTGTTAATGAAAGAAAAACCCACAATGGTCACAGAAATAACTTCAATCTGACAAAAGTGGTAATAAATAAAAAGTCGATGAAAATTAACCAATGAAAATCAGACAATGCTTTTGAATTGTGGTTCAACGAATTATTTTAAAAAACAAACTCATGAAACAAGCCTGGACAAAAATGATGGTACCCTTAACTTAATATTTTGTTGCACAACCTTTTGAGGCAATCACTGCAATCAAACGATTTCTGCAACTGTCAATGAGACTTCTGCACTTCTCAGCAGGTATTTTGGCCCACTCCTCATGAGCAAACTGCTCCAGTTGTCTCAGGTTTGAAGGGTGCCTTCTCCAGACGGCATGTTCAGCTCCTTCCACAGATGTTCAATAGGATTTAGATCAGGGGCTCATAGAAGGCCACTTTAGAATAGTCCAATGTTTCACTCTTAGCCATTCTTGGGTGTTTTTAGCTGTGTGTTTTGGGTTATTATCCTGTTGCAGCACCCATGACCTGCGACTGAGACCAAGCTGTCTGACACTGGGCAGCACATTTCTCTCTAGAATACCTTGATAGTCTTGAGATTTCATTGTACCCTGCACAGATTCAAGACACCCTGTGCCAGATGCAGCAAAGCAGCCCCAGAACATAACAGAACCTCTTCCATGTTTCACAGTAGGGACAGTGTTCTTTTCTTGGTATGCTTCATTTTTGTGTATGTGAACATAGAGCTGATGTGCCTTGCCAAAAAATTTCCAGTTTTGTCTCGTCTGTCCCATTGGACATTCTCCCAGAAGCTTTGTGGCTTGTCAACATGCAGTTTGGCAAATTCCAGTCTGGCTTTTTTACCTCCGCCGAGGAGGTAATGTTTTTACCGGGGTTTGTCTGTCTGTTTGTCTGTCTGTCTGTTACCAGCATAACTCAAAAAGTTATGAACGGATTTTGATGAAATTTTCAGGAAAGGTGTGTAATGGCATGGGGAACAGATGATTAGATTTTGGTGATGATCTGAGAGTGCATACCTCCACCAAGGGCTTTGATTGTATTTGTGCAGCAGGATTACACAAAAACTACTGGATGGATTTGGATGAAATTTTCACCACAGGTGGTTCTTGGGCTAGACAAGAACCCATTATATTTTGGTGATGATCTGAGAATGCATACCTCAGCCAAGGCTCTTATCTTCTCACAGTGTGTTAGCAACAATACTCCAAAACTGATGGACAGACTTTGATGCAATTTTCACCACAGGTGGCTATAGGCCTACACACAAACCCATTACATTTTGGAGGTGATCCATGAGAAACAGAAGGAGCCTTGGCAGAGGTATGCGCTCTATGAGTGCTTTTCTAGTTATGATTTGTTTTCAACAGTGGTGTCCTCCTTGGTCGTCTCCCATGAAGTCCACTTTGGCTCAAACAACGACGGATGGTGCGATCTGACACTGATGTACCTTGACCTTGGAGTTCACCTTGAATGTGTTTAGAGGTTGTTCTGGGCTCTTTTGTTACCATTCATATTATCCGTCTCTTCCATTTTTCATCAAGTTTCCTCCTGCGGCCACGTCCAGGGAGGTTGGCTACAGTCCCGTGGATCTTAAATTTCTGAATAATATGTGCAACTGTAGTCACAGGAACATCAAGCTGATTGGAGATGGTCTTATAGCCTTTACCTTTAACATGCTTGTCTATAATTTTCTTTCTAATCTCCTGAGACAACTCTCTCCTTTGCTTCCTCTGGTCCATGTTTAGTGTGGTGCACACCATGTCACCAAACAGCACAGTGACTACTTGACACCCTTTAAATAGGCCGACTGACTGCCAACCCTCCTGCTGCGACCCACTTGGCTCTCCGAACGGGATCTGATGGAAAGCGATAAAAAGACTTTCCTGTGGCTTTATGTTACCTGTTGTATCAGCCTACCACCACTCATGTAGTGGCCATGGTCAGAGTTGAAATTTATGCCACTCTACTCTAGGGGTGGGAAAAAAGGTTGATTCAGTGATGAATCACGGTACTTGGCACTCACGACAATGCACCGATCCATAAGCGCACAGATCAGTCTTTTAAAAAAAAGGCACACTCAAACTGCTGTACATTTACAGTGGATATGAAGTCTACACACCCCTGTTCAAATGCCAGGTTTTTGTGATGTAAAAAAATGGGACCAAGATAAATCATTTCAAAACATTTTCCACCATTGATGTGACCTATAACCTGTACAACTCAATTGAAAAACAAACTGAAATCTTTTAAGGGGAAAAAACCTTACAATAACCTGGTTGCATAAATATGCACACCCTCTTATAACTGGGGATGTGGCTGTGTTCAGAATTAACCAATCACATTCAGACTCATGTTAAATGGGAGTCAGCACACACCTGCCACCATTTAAAGTGCCTCTGATTAACCCCAAATAAAGTTCAGCTGTTCTGGTAGGCTTTTCCTGACATTTTTGTAGTCACAACTTACAGCACAAGCCATGGTCCGCAGAGAGCTTCCAAAGCATCAGAGGGATCTCATTGTTCAAAGGTATCAGTCAGGTGAGGGGTGCAAAAGAATTTCCAAGGCATTAAATATGAGGGGCGTTGGAAAAAAATTGATTCACATAATAATCTAGGTTCTCATTTTACACGATCCAGAACCAATTCACAAAAGTTAAGAATCGATTTTTTTTATTATTATTATTATTATTATTACTATATAGGGCTGTCGCGGTAGAGGAATTTCCCCTGCGGTGATGGTGGACAGCTCAACATCACGGTATGTGGTATTATTGCAGATGTTTTTAGGACCCTGTGAACTTGTAATTTAAACAGGGTTTATAACTTATGTGGTAAATGAGGGAAGCTGAGAGGCTCACTACAGCTCCGCTCTCAACTTTACGTGCGTGTGTTACAACTGTGTGGCGCTCCGCTCTTTATACAGTCATGAACTGCTGATTCTGTTAAAAAAAGATCATTTTCATAAAGCAGTGGTGGTAACTACGGGATGTGTGCACTGGACACTGCAGTGACATTCAGCTTATAAGCAGGACAGTCTCCATATAGGACCCTGCGTGGCTCTTGTCTCCGTGATTTTTGCCGCTGTCTGAAAAATCTCATTCAAACAAGCTGCTCTCGGAGCTCATACACAGAGCATACACAGTCAGGATCATACACACTCCACTCAGAAGGAAATAACACTTTGTGCTCTTTCAGTGCCCACTGTTACGGCTGTATTTAACAAGGAGTCCAAACGCTTTCACCACTAATTGCCTGCTGGAGTCTGTCTGGAGTAGGGATGGGCATTCGGTGAAATTTTCTTCACCGATCGTCGGGAGAATTAATGATTAATAATCAGTTAATCATTAACATTTTTAGGTACGTAACAAGGCAGGTAGACTACATTAGAACATCAGGAATCAGCACGGAGAGCCCTCTCTCTGTTCTCGTGTTGGCTCGGCTCGGGAATCTCGCAAGCTGATTGGCAGAGACGTTTCACCCCGCAAGCTGATTGGCAGAGACGTTTTACCCAGCTTCTGTCCCTGCCGAGCGGCCACCCAACAAACGAAGACCGCATTCATTGCTCTATCGCTCGTGTTACTTAGTCTAGCCGCGCAGAACTTTTTGCTGTTCTCTTGTGCCATTTTGTGCGAAATAGTCTTCCCGTCGAGCCACTACGCCGCCTCCTGCAGCTTCCCTCGACGTGTGTACATCGAATCTTCATGACCTTCTCAATAAAGTTTCTGGAAAAAAAAAAAGAATCTTCACGACCGCCGTTACTCAGCGCGCAACCACTGTTGGCGGTTTCTTCGCGTAATAAGGGTGTTCCATGGACCCTGTCGATGAGGTATATTTGTATGCTGCATTGCAGTGATTGCAGTACACCTGGTCATTTTTTAAATTGAAATGGTCCTACGCAACACTTCGCCGTAACCGCTTCATGATTTGGCGATTGCCCTACGGAAGCCCGCATGTATCAACTGAGGCACGCCAGGGTACGGCGATGGTGTAATGTTGCCCCCTGGTGCCCAAATTTTGCCATTGCATTGTTTGAGGACGGCCGTGCACTAGGCCTAATAACGTCGGATTGTTTAAAAAAAAAAACGGTTTGTCGACGAAAATGAACTTCCTCGGTGAAATTCTTAATGATCAATTATCGGTTAATCGGTAAATTATGCCCATCCCTAGTCTGGAGAGAGTTCCCCAAACGGCGGCAGCACCGTGTGCTGTGGAAACTTCTAGAATACCGTGTGCGAGCATGCTGTTGGTAATAAAAATACACTTCATTTAGCAATTTGTTTGATAATCAATAGGGGCACATAAGTGAACAGCGAGATAAAGCCACACACAAAAAAAAAGTGAACACCGCGGTTGTTGCGATTGGCCATTTTCTTCCACGGTAGGCATGTCCATAGCGTGGTATTACATAATTGCTATATATTACATAATTTCTATCTATCTATCTATCTATCTATCTATCTATCTCACTACTGTTCAAAAGTTTGGGGTCACCCAGACAATTTTGTGTTTTCCATGAAAAGTCACACTTTTTACCACCATTAGTTGTAAAATGAATAGAAAATATAGTCAAGACATTGACAAGGTTAGAAATAATGATTTATATTTGAAATAATTTTTTCCTTCAAACTTTGCTTTCGTCAAAGAATCCTCCATTTGCAGCAATTACAGCATTGCAGACCTTTGGCATTCTAGCTGTTAATTTGTTGAGGTAATCTGGAGAATTCTGACGCAATGAGCAAACACATTGTACCATTAGAACACTGGAGTGATAGTTGCTGGAAATGGGCCTCTATACACCTATGTAGATATTGCACCAAAAACCAGACATTTGCAGCTAGAATAGTCATTTACCACATTAGCAATGTATAGAGTGTATTTCTGATTAGTTTAAAGTTATCTTCATTGAAAAAAAACATTGCTTTTCTTTCAAAAATAAGGAAATTTCTAAGTGACCCCAAACTTTTGAACGGTTGTGTGTGTGTGTGTGTGTGTGTGTGTGTGTGTGTGTATATACAGTATATACGTATATATATATATATATATACATATACAGTATATATGTATATATAATTATTTTTTTATTTTTTTGTGGTGGTGCCAGGGTGTCATAAAACTGGCCCGGCAGGGGCAGGACGAAGACCCAAACGCTGGAGCTGTGAGTTTGCAATTTGATAGTGAGAAACACAAATATTCTATAACAAGACACAAAACTTACAAGCAGGCAGATCAGGCAGGATAAATGCGGTACAGTCCAGAATAGCAAAAGGCTAAGGTGCAAAGGAACACCAGGGAAGACGTGGGACACAGGTCAGGACTAAACTGCCACATAGGGAGAGTAATACAGGGAATACCTGTGCAAGCTTAGTGAAAGGTGCTGTGACGAGAGATCGGCACAGCAATCCTTAAGTAGAGCAACCAGGCATGAAACAAATGACGACAAGTGCTTACAGGTGTAGGTCACATGACAAACAGGTGTGGGTGCAGGAGCAAGGATAATAAACACAATAAGTGACAGCTGTGCAGCCCGCGAAACAAAGTTTGACAGCCGGAAGCTGCACAGGGCGCTGTCAAAATAAAACACAGTCCGGAAACTAAATAAAGAAACAAGAATAAAACACACAACCCCAAAAGATACAAATAATACCGTGGATACAAAATGACACACAATAAATGGACAGGACTATAAGGACAAATCTAAAACTACAGACACCTCATAAATAACAGAGACCAAATACCATAGATCATAATAAACAAAGAAACAAACAAATAGGAAAAGACTAAACTTAGTCATGTGAAAAAATTAGGACACCCCATTAAATATTTAGTTCTTTATTAAAAAAATGTTCACATATCTATGTCTAACCTTGTTTTTGTTTTTATTTCCATTTTTTAACATTTATTTTAGCCATTTTAAGTGGGAATGAATGTGGAGGTGTCCAAAAAAAGATAGGGGGTGTCCTAATTCATTCCTTACAATTTTTTAGAATTACATTTTACAGAAAATTTGAAAAAAGTCTTTAATTCATTTTTAATTGTTTAGTTGTATTATGTGAATCTCCCAATATTTTTAACATTGATATTAAATATACATATGTCCAAATATGTCAAAAAACACACAGGATTATACAGGGTACCCTAATAGACTGGCGCCTAGCGGCTGCCCCGGCCTTGGATGCGCTCTGCAGAGCGTGCCCAAATGCCAAGTCACGTTTCGTTACCTTATATTCATACATGTGTAATGACAATAAAGTTGAATCTCAATCTCAATTTTTTCACAACTGTAAGCTGGAGCCTGAGCACGGCACCCACCTGTGCTCAGAATCATGACACAGGGTCCAGTCACGTGACACGTGTTGCTGCTTCATGATACATAATTACACACTGATGCTGCCGACGCAGGAGAACCATGCAGAGTAGTTTACTAAGCTAGCAGCCGGATGAAACAGTTGGAATAAAGAAAAAATGGAGCAGCAAGAAATTCAAGACAGGTCTGTCTGCAGCTCGCAGACTCTACATCGCTTCAACTAGTTACGCTTCCTCAGCAAGTTACGCCCCCATGTTATGTCACTCCACAAAATGGCTGGCCGTAGCTGACTGTGTAGATATGGCTGAGCCAGCACTGGGCTGATCATACACAAATTCAGGTGTTGTAGCCTTGTAGACGGGCCGATGGTGGCCACACATTTTGAAGGACGAATGAAAAAGAATCTAAAAATGAGAGAGTTTAGTCCATAGACAGTAAAAAAAAGTTTATGGTCTTGTCTTTGGATGATGTTTGTTTACGTGACCACGCATTACCCCGTTGCCCAGCAACCGCGGCAGCTGCAGTTGAGGGTTTTTTTCTAACATTTTCTGACAGCGATGGAAGCAGTGTTCTTTTCATTGAATAAAAACCAAACCTTGTTATTGACTAAAAGTAGACAAAAACTATTGATAATGAATAGTCTAAAATAAAACTACAAAAATAAAATCATCACAATAAATCTGGACTCAAATTAGGTGTCAAAAGTAAAATGCATAAATGATCATTTTAGTTTAATTTCTAGATTTAATGGATAAAAAAATATAGTTTTAGTTTTTTAAAAAAAATTTATTTAACCTTTATTTAACCAGGCAGAACAGATTAAGAACACATTCTTATTTACAACTGTGGCCTAAAGGGAAGGGACAAGGACAACTCACATTCATACCTCCCCATTTGATGCCAATTAACCTAACCTGTATGTTTTTGGCCCCTGTGGGAGGAAACTGGAAAAATCCCGGAGTAAACCCACGCAGAAACGGGGAGAACATGCAAATTCCACTCAGAAAGATCACTGTTGGTTAGGGGGTTGGATCGAACCCGAGATCCCATGGCCAAGGGTGAGTTGCTGTGCTGCCACAGTGCTAACCACTGCGTCACCGTGCTGCCCAAATAGTTTAATTTCTAGCTTTAATGGATGAAAAATAGATATAGTTTTAGTTGATGAAATTAACATTGGATGGAAGTTTATTTTTGTTTGTTTGTTTTAAATTATTGCATTTACTTTACCTTTTACTGGAGAAGCTTCACCAGGCAAAGGACCATGGCCAGATAATCACCCAGAGTTTAAAAAAGTGGAAAAAGTTGTAAGTCCTCCTGCTAAACAATGCACACTGCACCACTTTAACAAACTCCCAGAAAATTCTGAACGGGCAAAAAAAAAAAAAAAAAAAAAAAAAAAAAAAAAAAAATTTTGGAAACTTGGACCAGCACTTTATTTTGTTTTATAATTTTAATTTGTTTCTTAAGTCTCTGAAGAATTTAGATGCTTAAGTTTATATTTGTGCAGGTTTAAAATTATGTTACTTATCTTATGCATCAATTGCATTCAGTTCTTATTGAATTTGTTCATTGCATTGTTACTGTATAGGTAACTGTACATTGACTGCATACAGTAAGGTAGCACTACTATTTAAATGGATGTTCAAAGTATTTGTGATAGAATTTATTTTGTTTTTTTTAATGAATAGCCTACATTTCTAGAATGCTGGAGGGTGACCAAACCTACACATCGTGTAAAAGCTGACAGGGAGTGGGATATGCTAAAAAGGAAAATTTTCAACATTTATTTCACTTGTGTACAATTTCATTTTTGAAACTCACAAGTTTTCAAGAAATAAAAAAGCAGTTACTAACCGAAGCCTACTTTTTTCATTTAAGGTGGATTCAGACTACAACGTTTGGACAGACTTCTACTGACGTTTTGGCAAATGTCTGACTCTGCTGGCAAAAGTTAATGATTGCTGGTGTTTGTTGGCAAATGCTGGCAAAAGTTGTGTTCTTTGAAAATTTTCAGTCTGCTGAAAATTTACCAACGTTTGGAAATACACGTTGGTGAAAGCTGTGCTCATTTTGTAAAAAGTTCCTGAGCGCTGGGCTACGTTATGCAGAGTTTACCTAAGTCAGCCTAAGTTAAAGCTGGATTAACTCTTCAGCGTTTGGACCGACTTGTACAGACATTTTGAAAAATCAGAGAAATACTCAGTGCAGTTCAGCTGACATCAGCGTCAGGTGATGCTCATATAAAGATCAGTGTTTGTGGAGGCTTCCTGCCATTCTGGACCTGCTTCTGGAGTGAGCACATCTTTAGGCATACGTTTCAGTATTTTTTTGTTTTATATTCCTATGTAGCTACTTCTGCATACCCTTTTCCCCTGTTTATTCATTCATTGATTCATCTAAAAAAAATTAAAATAATGCTGTAGACTCCAACACTAAGTCCGCAATTAAAATGTGAATGTGGATGGGATAAAAAAAAAACTATTAATGAATCATCATATAAATAAAATGACAGGTGATTATATTTCGACTGTTACAACTCTCTCCATTAAAATAACATAAAATCCCATTAAATGTCATTTACTTTTTGACACCACATCAGTGCTGTTTGATTCCTCACCATGGAAGTGAACCAATAAATCCTGGAGAATGATTACACACGGAGCAGAAAATTAAGAACAGTAAATTTCTCAATGAGGAGATTTTTTTTCTTTTGGGCTGTGACATTCTTGGGAGATTACATATACTGTATATATATCTCATATATATATATATATATATGTGTGTGTGTGTGTGTAGCAGGCAAAGAGTAGACAGACTGACTGAAAATTTCATGAAAAACCTTTATTCCACGCACCAAGAAAATGTTTTTTCAGACAGCAAAAAAACCCCAAAAAACGGCTGTTGTTTCCAAGGCAACCAGTAATCTGTACTGGCAAAAGACACGTTTGCACAACAGCACAGTCTAGTGGTAGAAAAATAACACTGCAAAGACACGAAACCACCCACGAAACCACACCCATCACCTGCAAACAAGCCCACAAATGTCTGTATATATATGTATATATATATGGGTGTTTTTATTTATTAGGGGTCCAATGTGTGACATTGGTGGCAAAATTTAAAATTGATCAAATCTGCACATGAAATTGTCTAATCACTATCCAATTGTGTCAGGTTTATGAAACTATTAACTATTTTCGTAACGGCATTCGCGTTCAGGAACTCTTGAGGATGAGCGCTCACTTCAACTACTTGTAAATGGAGACGTAAACGGGACACTCGGGCTTTTGTTTCCCCGTGTGCCAATGGCACACGTTTTACACGAAACAACTTCAACACTTCCAGTATTTTTCACGCATCAAAACTCATCAACAGCTACATTTTCATGACATATTAAGATGCGATAACGTGTATACATACCTTCAAATTCTCCCTGTTTGTTGGATAAGACGTAAAATCACAAAAGGCGTAAATGCGGGACACGGAAGTTTGGACCTTCAATAACTTCAATATAAAGTGACCACGGTTAATCCTCTCCATATGGGTTGAGCACATCCGGGGTAGAGAAAATAAAAGTGCTTTCCCAGGGCGGTCACCTCGCCAGACGGGGCTGCGCGCGGCCGACCAAGACCGAAGACGTAAATTTTTTAAAGGACACCATATTCGATGTGTCATAAATGTTTGAGATTTTATTGAAATATTCTACATCTGAGCTTCACAAAGACTGATCTCCTTTTTACGTGTATGGTTTGGGATTTGAAAGGTGCAAAGTGAAAAGCAGCAGCACTTCCTGTTTTCTGGTTACTTTACCAAATAACTTGCATGTTGCTGCGTAAATTTGGGGACACGGAAATTTATGTCGTACGAGTAAATTTGCAGGGGTCTCCGTACAAAAACCATAGATCCGATCACATTGGGGAATGTTTAATTTGAATTTGCATTACAACTCTGTTATCTCTTGCATTTTGAGTAGAAAGAGTTACTCAGAGATCACGTTACAGTACTTTGAAATTGATGCGATTTTCATGTCACACAAAAACTGGGAAAAATGAGGGGACACGACCAATAGTTTCAATTCTAACGGCAAAATCAATGATTTTTTTTAAAAATTGCAATGCAAGTCTGAAACTCTTTTATGTTCCCTTGCATATTATAAAAATGAAACCGACATCTGCAAATTACAGAAAAAGAGAGAGCGCTTGAAAGTTGGATACCCCTGATATAGTGCACTGGACCCCCCCCCCCCCCAAAAAAAACACCCATATATATTTTATCACCAAATACTCAACATTGTCCTCTTATGTATATATTTTATTTTCTTTTTTTAACTCCCCCATCTATCTATTTCTGTTTTGTTCCTGCACATCTGAACTGAGTTTTGATCTAAAAACATCTGTTTTCACCAGCATTTCAGTCAATGTTTGCCAATGGAGTTGAACTTAGGCTGACTTAGGCAAACTCTGCATAACTTAACCCAGCGCTCAGGAATGATTACAAATTGAGCACAACTTTCACCAACGTTTATTTCCAAATGTCAGCAAATTTTCAGCATGCTGAAAATTCTCAACGAATACAACTTTTGCCGGCGTTGGCCAACAAACACCAACTATCATTAACTTTTATCAACTTTTGCCAGCAGAGTCAGACGTTTGCCAAACCGTCAGTAAAAGTTGGTCCAAATGTTGTAGTGTGAATCCACCCAAAAAAGCAGGTACTGTTTTGTTTGCCCCTTGCAGGGCATAAATGCGGCACCAATCGCCAGTGGTGAGTTTGGTTATTTATTAAATAATGAAGAACAAAAGAACGTGCCACGAGGGGCAAAATACAAACAACTACAACACGCCCTTGAGGGGGAATAACGTGAAACACACAAACGCTGAAAAAACCATGAAAGGTAACTTACGAATAACGAGAGTCCACAGTCCAAAAGTAGAAAGAAAACTGGAATCAGGGGTAGGGGATTCCAGCCTGAGTAGGGCGAGGTCGCAGCGAGGAATGAACCTTGCTGTCGACCTTAAATAGTACACCGAAAACACAAATAACAAACCGGTGTGGTGAAAATGAAATCAATAAAGCACAAACAGCTGTGACAGGCCACGAACAGACTGACAGGCGGAAGTCCTGCCGCGGCACTGTCAAAATAAAAGCACAACCATAAAGACAGATAAACGTAATTAAATACATACACAGAAAAAGGATAATAATCAGGAGACCCGAGCACGGTACAGAACCACACTCGGGATCATGACAGGTCCAGGATGGCAGGAAGCCTCCACAAATGCTGATCTTTATATGAGCATCACCTGACGCTGATGTCAGCTGACCTGCGCTGAGTATTCTTAGCTTAAGTTAACCTAAGTTGGCAACTGCTACACATACGCTAGCCTAAGTTGGCAAAAGTTTGATGCTGAATGCATTGTTGGCAAACGTTAGCAAAAGTTCATAAAAGTTTGTAAAAGTTCGTAAAGTTGGTGTGTGCTCACGAACGTATTTTCACCAACGTTTGGAATGATTTCTGTGATTTTTTCAAAACGTCAGTAAAAGTCGGTCCAAACGTTATAGTGTGAACCCAGCTTTAACAGTATTTTATTGCAAATCAGTTGATGTAATTTTTTTTTAAACTATAACCCCCCAAAACATCAACACACTGTACTCTGCTTTCAAGTTTACCTCAGCATTTTTTGCAGTGCAGTGAACTTTTTTCCCTGAGATTAGTGGGTTTTTGTACTGAACTGAGAGTCAAATGGGAATTGGGAACCAATATTGAATCATGACCCCAAAAATCGGAATCGAATCATGTGACTTCTAAAGATTCACAGCCTTATTAAATATACCATGGAACATAGTGAAGACAGTCGTCATCAGGGCTGGAATGGGACCAATTTTCAGCCCAGGAGTTTCATGCCCAAGACCCGCCCATTTTTATATTTTTCACAAAACAATTCATTAAATCAGATTATAGACAGAAATGATCAGTTTATTTATCTAGGTTTTACGGTTGTTTTCAGGCAGAGTGTTATAGCTGCGACCACCAGAGAAGCTTCAAGCTACCTCCCTTAAGGTCTTGCAAGCAAAAGCATGTGACAAATTGTCAGAAACATTCTTGTTTCAATAAATTTTCCATTTTATCAGTCCCTCCAGGATTTCATGGGATGTTTTTATGATTGTTGTGGACCAAAGAGCCTGAATTTGTGGGAGCTTTTTTAAAAAAGTTGCAATAAAAGTTGCCATGTTTTGAGAGGTTTGTTTGCACTGAAAGTTGTGGGAAGATTTACAAATTTTAAAGCAGATGCTTTTTTTTTCCATAGCTTACTGCAATGATATTCTATATGACACCACAAAAAAAGCACAGGATTGTCAAAAATTTCCTTTTATACAGTAATTTGTAAATTAAGCAGAAACTTCTGCTATACAGAAAAACTCTTGTGCAACAGCAAATACAGACTTTAACACCATTAAGTGAGAATGAAGTAGCTACTCATAAATTTGTTATTAAAATGACCACCACTGCAGGCTACTCTTGCTGAGAATTTGAATTAAAAAGGATGAAAAAAATAATTATCCATTACAACAGCTAAATTGCGTTGAATGCATGTTAAAGAGTATAGATTTGGAAATTATGGCAGCACCTTCATTTGAAAACTCCCTAACCTCAGCGGTCCCCAACCACTCGGAACCGAGCGCAGAGAAAAAAGAAATAATTTATTCTGTTGCTCTGTATTGTCTATCGAAGTCTATGTTTTTCTGAAAAAATTACTGAATATTCTCTCTCTTTTCATGCCTGACTCCTACCGGTCTGTCTATCTGCTGCGTGTCTTGACACACACCTGTCTCATCAGATACTCATCTTTCCTTTATCGGGAGTCGTACCGGGAGGTGGGGCTGTCCTTGGAGGTTTGCCGGGGGTGCGCGTTGGTCCATGTCCAAACCGGTGATTCACATCTTTAAAGCTCATTGACAAGATGTAGTAATGATTTTACCTCTAAAGATGTATAAAATGTTCAAACACTGGGCTGTAATGTTAGATTTGCTCATTTGTGGTTGGTCGGTCAAATAGGTTCATTTTGTCTTCTTTAAATATTTATCTTTTGTTCATATAAAAGACAAAAAATAAAATAGAAAGGAGATGTCTTTACCTTCTTAACATGTTTCGACTGTACAGTACAGCCTCATTCATATGAACAAAAGATAAAAATTGCTCATTTGTGGTTTTATGGCATCTCTACTCACGCATGCCTCTGCAACAGAGTGCGTTTCAGGCAGGCGGACTTTTTTCAACACAAACCTGGCACTTCATACACGCGGTCAGGATGGAGACATGGGGTGACGTCCACCGGCGGGCCGGGGTAGACAGCGGAAGGGACGGTGGTGGGAAAATTTGTGGGTGAATATTTTTTTTTTTAAATCACACACTCTATTTTTTGCTGATGTGTTCCATTAATACTCACAGGGCTTAAAGTTATCTGGCACCGTGCCGGATTTCTGGCATGTGCTTGTTTGGCTGTGGGGAAAAATGATACTCCTATAAAAACAAAAGATTTACTTCTATTCCTATACGCAGAACTGCTTTTTGTCCAAATGTTGTTGCTGTATGTAGCGATGCAAGATGGCAGACCATATTGTGCTTGTGTGCTCCTAGTGAGTGACTGGAGGCACGAGTGCGGGACCGGAGTGGCCCATATCCTAGTGGGCCACTTCACTGATGGGCCAGTGTTCTAGTTGGAAGTAAAATTAATTAATGTGTATATAATCTGTGGCAGGCATGTTAGCCCTATCCTGATGTTTAATAGCCCTAAATCTGCCTGACTGAACTACACACCAGAGAATCCCTCAGAATTTGGTGCCAGTAATGACTGGTCTGACTGAAAGACAACAGCATTCAGCAGGGCATGGGACTCCAGAAGGTGTGTTCACATTTTGGTGGTTAACAAATGGCAGAAATTGATAAAGGAGGCAATTTTCCCAAAGAAAAATAAGTGAACCGGCACAGTTGAGGGGAGAGGAGGCTGCAGAGGAGTGTGTTCTTGCTACAGCAGAGAGGCCGTGAGATTTTCAGCACCTCAGGTTAGTGAGGTGACTCTCAGAATAAATTCTATAATATTTAGCTGCCATCAAATAGTTCACAGTTCTCTGACTCACATATTTTTTCTCATAAATTGAAAAACCAATTAATTCCTCATTACGAAGATTTTTAAATAAAGTTCTAAATTTCCAAGAAAAAGTTAGCTACATGAACCTACAGTATATGTTAATATGAAAATTTATAAGCAAAAGCTGCAATTTTTATGGTAAAAAGGAAAAAAATACATTCAAAAAGTTTTAAATTGAAAAGAATATGATTATTTACTTGAAGAAAATCACATTTATAGACTAGAAAAGCACTCGGAGAGCGCAGACCTCCGCCAAGCTCCACAGTTCCCCCCATACAGTGTTTGTGTGTACGTTTTCAGATTCCTTGACCATGAAAACATATGACTAGCAATTGGATTCACAATGATAGGATTAGTGGTTCAGTAGTTACTCACGAAAATCGCATTTTCCGTAATGGCGGTTTTCTTCTGGACGGTGATCCGGATCACCACCAAAATCTAATCATCTGTAGGATACCCCATTTCTGACAATCTGTGAAAATTTCATGAAAATCCGTCCATAACTTTTTGAGTTATGTTTCTAACAAACAAACAGACAGACAAACCAACGCCGATGAAAACATAACCTTGGCAGAGGTAAAAAAGCTGCTTATTTATAATAACCTAAACATTCCTAGTAGTTACAGCCTTTTATCTATTATCTTGATTTTAAGATCAAATACTGCTCCATGCAGATTTTTGTGGACAGTTTGGTGAAAAAGCCTCTTTCCACAGTAGATGTTGCTGAATGAAGAAAAAAAAAACCTTGCCTGTTCTCAGGTGATTTATTTTTTTAACAAGGAGGGTGGTGGTGATCATGGACTCACAAATTTAGTGTAAGGTAAAGCCTATAAATGTAAATTAAGTATAAATAAGCAAGAATAAAGCTGTAAAATATGACAAAGGAGGCCAATTTACAAGTAAAATAGAAAATTTGTGAGAAAAAAGTTACAATTTTGTCTGAAAAACATAAGGAATGCAGGGGAGAAATGGCACATTTCTACAAAAAAATAATTATAAATTCACAAGAATGAAGTCAAAAATTTCAAAAGTTTCATCCTTCAACATACACGAAACCTTTCATACATTCCGTAGGATAGAGAGTAAGTGTTTGAAGCCTAAGGATTATTTCTTTTGAACGAAACAATTATGGAAATAATGCAGTTTAGAGTATTATATAAAGTTCACTGTTGCTGTTTATATATATAGTAAAATGTGTGCGTGTTCACCCTGATAACCCTGCCCCTGGAAAAAAGTTCAGGCTCAGGAAATTTTTTTGCTTTAACCCCTGTACTCACTGTAAACCCAGAAGTGAATGTGGTGCAGCGATGCATTTGATTGGTTCAGGGATGGCAATTTTCCGCCGATCCACGGATTTCCGCCGATTTATTTTCAAATTGATCATTTCTGTGAATCGTCTAAATCCGTTGAGAAAATTTTAGGGGGGGTAAGGTACCTTATTGTTACCGATTTTAGCGAAAATCAACACGATTACATAAGCGCTTGGCGCTTCCCCGGGTCAAGTCTCCCGCGATAACCCGGATGTACTCAAGCTACTGCTGTATTGTAAACAGCCCTGCGATTGGATAGTTGCAAACGATTGGACCAATCAAATGGCTCGTTGTATGCTTTGTCAAAAATTCATGGTGGCTTGTTCTCAGGGATGTGATTTTTCCGGTAATTTGCCGAATTCCGCTTTATTTTATCTTCCGTACGTTAGCGGCTTGTGGTCCACGAACGCAGTGAAGGTGCGTCCTTTCAGGCAGAACTGGAAGTGGCGTATGGCCAGGTGGAGAGCCATTAACTCTCTGTCGAACACGCAGTATTTACGCTCACTGTCGTGCAAAGACCTGCTAAAAAAAAAGGTGAGCGGCTGCCAAGAACCGGCAACGCATTGCTCCACGACAGCCGCTATGCCCATGTCCGAGGCGTCGGTAGTGAGCGCTGTTTTAACCTCAGAACGCCTGCTCCTGTTCAGAAGTCCAGTCGACTCTGTTCGCCGGTTTCCGTTTCTTGAGTGCGGCGTACAATGGCTGTATGAGCTGGGCTGCGCGGGGGAGGAAACGGTTATAAAAGTTAACCATCCCCCAAAACTCCTGCAGCGCCCTGACATTGATGTTGAGGAGAAAAAATAGCAAAACAATTTAGTTAGATTACTTTTATGATTCCAAACAGTTTGAAATTGACAGTGCACAGTGGATATTGACTCATAACTTTTGAATATTTCTAAGACTTGGCTGCATCAGTGATTGTGCAAAATGAACTGCTCAAGTCTCAATGGAGATTGAAACTGGTGATCTGAAATGAATGCTGAATTTATAAAAAGTAATGGTATGTTGGAATTTTATTTCTATTATGGAATAGATAAAATTAACTGGTTTTGATTTGATCAAGTGTTAAAGCATGTGATGGATAATGCTTGTTGGAATATTTTAGTAATGCTGTCTTCTTGGAACATAAGTCAATATTATACAGTAATAAGTGGCATTCAGCTGTTTGTTTTATGTCATTTAAGTACAGTTCTGGTACTTAAAAATCATAAAAACCCAGGAGCTTCGGGGGGGCTATGCCCCCGAAGTTGGGGGGGGGGGGGGTAGCCTATGTTGGCTACCCCCAACAACAAGGCTCTGCCCTGGACCCCGCTGGGGGACTGCGTTCCCCAGACCCCCTGCAAAATTTTCAGATAATTTCCCCAACCCCAAATCACATCCCTGGTTCATGTTGGAATTCTGATCTTTCGGTATTGTTTTCAGCGGAATTATGAGATTTTTATCGAAGGATCAGGAGTCATCAGTGCTAGAAATAGACAAAAGTGTCAAAAATAAGTTCCGATGGAATTGGCTTGAGGGAAAAGTGACGGTAAAGGTGAAAATTGGCTCAAAGTTTGACGAGGTAACAGAAATACTCGGACAGTTTCTGAAGAAACCAGAAAAGGAGATGAAGTTCAAAGTTCAGAGACTGACACAGCTTGCTGCCAAAAGGAAGAAAGTTTCACATTAGAAGTGACTTGGTGACCAGTGTAAATAGTGTAATAAACTCTTATAGAACTGTTAAATATGTTGGACTAAAGACAGTGAGACAACATTGAAGAAAAATAAGTTAACTTTTCATTAAATTTAATGATTTATCTAAGTCTAGTATTTCATTTTTTTAATCATTTTTTTCAGTCTAAATTACTTCTGTTTTACTGAAAACCTCCCAGCTTCAGGGGGGCTGCGCCCCCCCCCCCCCCCGGCCCCCTCATAAGTCAGTCGACCAAATTAGATTTCAGCTGAAATCAGAATTTCCTGTTGCCATCCCTGTTGGTTACTTTGAGTGTTTGAGCGCTACTCAGGGGCAAATTTGATTGGCGAAACTGGCAGAAGCTGACGAGGATTGGCCAAAATTGCGGGAAAGTTGCAGTGATTGGCCAAAGTTGGAAGGTCGCGCAAAAGATGCGGCCAATCACTGATTTTGCGTGAATTAGTGCAATCACAACATCGCGAAATCCTGGAGGGACTGTTTCATCATTGGCTGCTTTTGGTCATGCTGCAGTATTGTCAGATTACTCATATTTATATGGCATTTTAATGTCTTGTTGATTAATAGGTTACAGAATTTTGATGCCACTTGTCGCCTGGCCCAAGAAATAGCAGAAAATATCAATGAACGGAACAGACAGCAGAGAACAGGGGGTAATCCTGCAAAGGTGAGGCCTTTCATTGTTTCTTAATTTACAAATGAAGATGTATTGCTGTATTTCTTGTAAGTCATTGTCAATTGTAATGTACTGTCTGTATCACCATTTTTAAATTTTTTTTTTTATACATTAGATAAACATGACGCTACGAGCATCCCTCCAGAAGTTGAAACAGAATATTTTCCAACTCAAAGAGGGCTTGTTGCGGGCATCCTCATCCCGCCGCATGTATCCTTTCTTCTGATGAAAGTTGCCAGAGCAACAAAGTCATGATTGTATGAGATGGGATTTCTTTGCTCGCATTTACAGTAGGCATCCTATAGAGGGCATTAGAGTGTTTTGAAAGAAATTGTTCACTGTGACCAACCGTGTGGATGAATTCTGACCCAGAGTAAATGATTAGCAATCTAATTTCTCTCCAGTCATGTAAGTGGTCAAAACAATGCTAACTTTGCAGTATATGACCTTATCTTGGCCTGATCAGAATGCAGTCTGAAGCTGACCGGAGGCAGAACCTCATTGATGACCTGCTTACCAAAGAGAAGCGGCTCAATGCCAGTTTCAAAGGTGATATAACGGAGCCCGAAAACTCCAGGTATTTACCTATTGGCAAATCATTCATTCATTGATCCTGTTTGGGTGCGGAGGGTTGGGGTGGGGGTTGCCAGCTTGTACAGGTGAGAGCATCAGAGTATACAGTGGACAGTTTGCCAGCAATTTAAAATTCCCACTTAACACCAGTTAACCTAACATGCATGTTTTTGGACTGTGGGAGGAAGCCTGAGTACCCTCAGAGAAGCCACGCAGACACAGGGCATTCAGACAGACGCCACACAGAAAGGACTGAGTTAGCTGGCTGATGGATTCAAACCCACGACCTTCTTGCTTTGAGGCAACAGTGCTAATCCCTACAACACCATGCTATCTATTGGGAAAACAGTTTATCTGATAAAAAAAAGTCAAGCAATTCTGTATTTTAAACTTTAATCCAGTATTGTTTACTTTATTAAATGGATTACATCACATTGTAAAGATGTAAGCTTTTTGTGTATTTATAATCAGTGTTGTGCTTTACTAAGGTTCATTATAGTTATTTCATGTCATGTCACCCCTTGTTTCCTCTGTGGAATATTTGTCAGACTGAGTGCATCTGTCACTCTCTGTCCGTGTTGGAAAGGGCCAAACTAAGCGTCACGCCACGATGCTTCAGTGAGCATCCTGCTGAGAACATGCCATCATTTATTTTTGTGATTTTCATATCTGTCTTTTTTTTTTTTTAAATCTGCTTGTGTCCAATTAAAAATAATGAATTCCGCTGTCTATGTTTTTGACCTGAGAGGTCAAAGGCTCTGTTCTCTGCTTTGATAGCATGTCACTAACTTTGCACATCCGGGATTACCCCATGTACCAGGACCTCTCCTGGTGTTATCGCTTGGGAGGAAGTCTGTCTGCCCACCATTTTGACTCGCTGCTTTAAGTCAAGACTTATTGGATGTACTTGCTTTGCACTTTTGACCACATTTGATATAGGAATGTGTGGTCAATAAAGACAGGAGGGAGTTTACAATTCAACTATAGAGACCTCGCTCTGTCTGATTTTGTAACTAGATATTTTTAGTTTGAACCTGCATAATTTATTATTTCTAATGTTTAGAGAGTCAGCATTTATGGAAATAGTCTCTACTTTGTGGTTATAGATGTTTGTGCAAAGTAGCTGAACTAACATAGAGGTCTTCATTCATGATGGTGGCCTTTCTCTGTTATCGTTGACAAGCTTTGGTCTCGGGATTGGCCTTTTTTGTGGCAATTTGTACAGACTTTCATCTTTTTATAGACCACACACCCAATTACATTAAAGGCACTGTTTAAAAAAATGCAAAAGGAATTTGGTAATAAATTAGCTTGGTGAACAGTAATCATGTGGTCATTGTTTTTTTTTTTTTTGGTTGCACAGTGTGACCTAAATTTAATAGCGATATGTGGTGGGTAATTTGGATTTGTGGGTAGGACCAGTTCTCGCTGTGTGGTCTCTGAAGACAGAATGTGGCCACATTGGCCATCCTTGGATAATCTAAGCTGCCTTTTTTTTTTTTCTTTTTTTGTGAGAACTTTGCATAAAAAAGAAGAGATGAAGGTTTGAATTGAAATTATTCCTAAAACTGCATTCTAAGCATCTCCGTGCAGACCATGCAATGACACTGATTTTCTAAAGTTCAGTTAACCTTGTTGCCCCTTAGACTAACCTTTTCACTGTTCTCTAACCTTTCCTTTGTATTTGGTTGCACTGGAAATGGTTGAAATTAGCTAAATCTTGCCTGTCTCAGTCATTCAGTCAGGGCGTGCATGCTCCAGACCCAGTGGTGGCAGCTTTGTAGCTGCTAAGAGAAGCGCTTGACTGATTTTGGCCCTCCCTGCTAACTGCTTAATTGGATCTTCACACAATGTGCAATCACATGGAGGAAGTGGAGGGCTGGGACATAGTCTAATAGTAATCAAACTTGTTAGAGAGATTAGACCGCTTTGTCTGACCCACTCCTCAGAAAGTATCAGCTCCACTTTGCATTGTGAATAGTCCTGGAGAGTTTTATGGTTCCCTTTAGATGCAGCCTTGAACAATTATTAAAATGGGATTTATAAGTAGGCAGTAAAAAAATACAACTTATAAATAAAATGCTGAATATCAATGTAATAGGTAGTAATAATAATGATAATGATAACGTTGGCACTTAAAAAGTAACACAGTTGAACTTTTTTTGTCCGTCTCCTTGATAAGCCTACATGTGGTTTAGGTCACCTTTGCAGGTTTTGACCAACAGTTTACTTGTTCTAAGCAGACACAATTAAATCCAGCCTCACTCAGAGACCCTGAACTCGTCACTGCAAGACAGCCGTGGCGCGTGGGGGTCTGAAACACAGCTTTAAGCTATTATGAGAAGAATTGCTTTCAAACCACATAACAGTGTTTAGAACAGCACATTACAGTGCAAAGAGCTCTCCAGTCTGTCAGTATGTCAGCCAAACTTGCCCCCCCCCCAGCACCATTACAGATAAATATGCACTGTTGACATACTGCACAAGCTAACCTGATTTTTGTAAAACAAGCAAACAAAGTTATTCTTAAAAATTTGAAATACAGATGAATAAATACCCTGTTCTACATATAGATATCCTGTTAACTAGAGAGTTTAAAAGTGCACACTAGGCGGTGGATGTGCCTTCTACAGGTGTTCTCTACTAAAGTCAGATGTGCATCCTGCTTCTGTTCCAACTCACTATTTGACCGTGATATAAAAGTATGATAGGCAATTAATAAACAAAAGAAGTAAAATTAGCTTATCTTTAAGTTAACCAGCCTTAGTGTGCTGTAGTGTAATTGTCGCCTGCGTAGAGGTAACACGAAGTTAATCTCCGGAAACAATTTTTAGCTTAATTCATGTTGACAAAAGACTGAAAATATGCATTTTCTCATGATCAGATCCACACTGATGGCTGGAGGATCAGGAGCTAGTGGAGGCTCTGTGGCCAACCCTTGGCTGATTAATGAGCCGGAGGAGACCAAGGGGCTGACGTTTGGCGAGATCAAACAGCAGCAGCAACAAATTATTGAGGGTAATTTCTCTTCACAGTTTACTCTTTTTATCGTTTATCACACAAGTCATGTATGCTATTGTGTTTCTTCTATGGGGGGAAAAAATTAAGGCCAAACAATGTACATGCCAACCACTAGTCACATGTTTATAGGTCATCATGTATCACTTGAATGGTGTTATTTCATGGCTTCCCCAAATGCACGTCTCTGTCAGATATACCAGAAACATATAATGTGTTCAGAAACCACTGTCTGTTTTATGCACAGAAGATGGAATAGTAAATCAAAAACATTTGGGTGGTGATAATGCACAATAAAAAGATAACACATGAATTGTAATCGGGTATTAATCCTGCTGTGGCTGAACTGAGCAGACCATATACAACTGCCTTTTCTATTATTTGGCTGCATAGCTTGCATGCCCAGATGTTTGTTTATTTGACTTCCTTGTAACATTTTCTTATGGTTCTGGTCATTGTCAGTTTGGGTTCAATAAAGCCAAACTACATGCAGGTTTCTGGTCCTCTGTAGGATTTCTGTTGGTGTTGGGTAATAGTGGATTCCAAACTCTGAAATATCCAGACAAGAAATGTCTTCTCTTTATATATTCTGTATAGATGCACATGATTTAATAATCTTGATGATTTAAATAACTCATTAGTCTCGTTTGTGGTCTAATGTTCACTCTCACAGTGTTCTCTTTTCAGCCCAGGATGCAGGGTTGGATGCACTTGCAGCAGTCATCAGCCGGCAGAAGATAATGGGGCAGGAGATTGGCAATGAGCTGGATGAACAGAATGGTAATGTTTAACATGCATGTTTTGGCAATAGTCAAATTCCACACAGATTACAGGCTGCAGTGTGAAAGTAATCATCCATATTTCTGGACTGTAGTGGAGCTGCTTGCCTTGTGGACTTCACCTTAGCTTTTTCAGCTCCATAAATGTTCATACTGGTTCCCATTTCGGCTTGGTACTTTCTGGCAAAGCAGCCCCTGTTCATATCATTTTTAAGTGGAACAAAAGTACCATCACTCAATGCACAGGGCAGGTGGAAGTAAAGAACATTGATGGATTGCAGAGAAGAAAGAACTAAGAACTAGCTCTCCTAGCTAATCCTAGCTGATCTACAGCCCCTGGGCAAACACAGTCCTGTTCCTGATTGGGTGATACCTGTAATTGTGGGTGGGCTGTTTGCAGATTGTTGAACCATCAAACATGGCAGCTTGGCAGTAAACTTTCTGGTTGGATAGGTTGGTTTAGATTGAGCCAAAAATGGTCCAAAGTGTGTCTGAATGCATCCAGCCTGAGAAATAAGACTGGGCCCAAGGACACATTATAAAAAATGCAGCTCCATGCAGATAGCCACAGATGTGCAGCACTCAAGCTAGCACTCTAGGTCAAAGAAGTCTGCTCTAATCTAGTGACAAAATGCAGGGAGGGCAGCGGGAACGTGGCTGATAAAAAATGTGGCTTTGAGCTCCACAAGAAGTAGCTGTGTGGGCAATGTGAAAAGTGTAGTTTACAGTGACTCTAATGTCACAGATTAGAGGCACAGCAGAGTCTTTCCAGGGAATGGGCATGGCACACAGTGGTTCCTGTCCCAGTAAACTTGGTGCCCTAATTATGAGACAGAGTCTGGGAGGACCTGGAGTATTTGTGGCACCTGTGGTTCCGGGGTATCCTGAAATGAGATGGCATTAATGTCAGAATAACAACCTGATAGTCAGGAAAAAAAAATATAGTATGTGCTGCCAGCCCAGCCGGCACGAGAGTGGTGGCAGATTGGCGATACGGTAGTTCCTGTTGTTACAGTTATCAGTTTTCAAGAGGCTGTGGGTGGCTCACAGGCATGTAGTTTTAGTGTGGTTAGCCTTACAGTTAGCAGCCTTAGAGAGAGATTCTCATTGTGGTTGGCCTTGTTTCTGCAGGGAAGATGACGGGAAAAACTTGCTGGCAGTGTGGAGCAGAGCTTCCTGATTACTTATGTTTTTGCATATTTGTTACACTTAGATGTTTTAGATCAAACAAATTTTAATATTAGACAAAGATAACCTGAGGAAATACAAAATGCAGTTTTTAGATGACGATTTCATTTATTAAGGGAAAAAAGCTATCCAAACCTACCTGACCCTATGTGAAAAAGTAATTGCCCCCTAAACCTAATGGTGCCAACAACTGGCAATGAGTCTTTTACATCGCTGTTGAGGAATTTTGACCCACTCGTCTGTGCAGAATGGTTTAAATTCAGTTCCATTGGAAGGCTTCATGAACTGATGGCCGGACATTCTCCTTCAGGATTTTTTGGTAGAGTGCAGAATTCATGGTTCTGTCAGTTAGGGCAAGTTGTCCAGGTCCTGAAGCAGCAAAGCAGTGCCAGACCATGACACTACCACCACCATGTTTGACTATTGATACGATGTTCTTTTTCTGAAATTCTGTGTTAGTTTTATGCCAGAAAAAAAAGGACACACTTTCCAAAAAGGTCAACTTTTGTCTTGTCAGTCCCCAGAATATTTCCCCAAAAGTCTTGAGGATCATCTAGATGTTTTCTGGCAAATGTGAGATGAGTCTTTGTGTTCTTTTTGTCCAGCAGCGGTTTTTGTCTTGGAACTCTCCCATGGATGCCATTTTTGCCCAGTCTCTTTCTTATTGTTCCATTGTGGACCAGTGTCCAAACTGAGGCAAGCGAGGCCTGCAGTTCTTTAGATGTTATTCTGGGTTTTTGTTTCTCATCTGATCTTGAATTTCTGTAGATCACAGTGGGATGTGTTACTTTTTGAGATCTTTTAGCCTACTTCAGGTTGTCAGACAGGCTCTATTTAAGTGATTTCTTGATTCAGCAGGTCTGGCAGTAATTGGGCTTGGGTGTAACTACTGAAACTGAGCTCAGCCTTCCAAAAAATGTGCTTAATCACAGTTAAATCATGATGTAACATGGGGGGCAATTACTTTTTCACATAGGGCCAGGTAGGTTTGGATAGTTTTTTTTTTTCATTTAATAAATTAAATCATCAAACTGGATTTTGTATTTATTCAGGTTATCTTTGTCTGATATTAAAATTTGTTTGATGATCTGAAACATTGAAGTGTGACAAATATGCAAAAATATAAGAAATAGGAAGGGGACAAATACTTTTTCACAGCACTGTGGCTTCTTGAACTGATGAGGTGGCACTGTGAACGGCCTCGGAGGTCACCAGGGTCCTCATGACAAATGACACCAGCCTCTCTCGGTTGCCAGCTTGTTGAACAGGGAGCATTCACTTAATATCTGTGGATGTCACGCCAGTGCAAGAGACCCAGGCAGATGCACCGCATGGGACAGAGTGGCAGACTTCTTTCTCTCATCACTGATGCTACCAAGCTTGCATCAAACTAGCACTCTGCAGGCAAACCAGGGCTGCTACCAGCAGATCAGTCGTTCAGCTAGCCTGTTGCAGGAGGATAGGTTGATTTAGCTGGAGCCAAAACAACAGAGGCTCTCATAGGGCTGGGCAACTTTACCTTAAATCAGTATCACGGTTATTTGACACTTTCAAGTCATTTTTTTTGGCTCCTTTCTTCCCCCTTTTAGTTCACCGACAAGGCTCTTAAGCCACAAGAATGCGGCATCACTCAATATATCACTTAATCAATATGTCATAATTTTTTAGAGAGGAAGACACAGCCTTTATTGCTCTTCTCTTGAGTACTTAATTAGTTACGCATTTTTATTATATATATTTACATGTATTACAGTATCTTTTCTCATTTGAAATTGCTTGCATTATTGCTTGAAACAGCTTTATAGATACAGCATTACTTTTTTGTATTAAATGTCAAAATTATTAGTCTAAAACGTATAAATGATCCTTTCTGAGAGGCTAGGGGAAATGGATTGGACTCATAAAGCAGGAGAAAGGCAAGACTTCTTGTTGCTCTTGACAGTTGGCGTGTAACCTTGGCATCCAAATGTCTTTCCGTCTTGCGGGGTTCCTTTTCCCCTGATCACTGTACTGTAGCGGTGTTTTCCTATAAATAGATTAAGCTCTTTGTAGTTCAGCTGCTCAAGTCTCGCTCATGACCAAAGTGCAGTGGAGGTTGCAGTCATTTCCTTTTTCGGGAAATAATTCCGGCTGAGGTCAGCAATGAAGATGACCCTTTTCTGAGGTTTAAAGATGAACCCAAAGTCCCTCACTTACTCCCTTCACTGCCTTAACTGCATGAAAATAGACTGAATTTCAGAAAGCAGTAAGCAGCACATTAATCTCAGTTTTCAGTCACATAGCATTAATCTATTGCAAACTTCAGATTTTCAATGTTTTGCTGGCTAATCACAACAAAAAAAGAAAATTATACCCTTGTTGAACTGGTTTAAAACTGTGCTGTCATTGGTTATATTTTTACCTTAAATCATTCTCGTAACGATTAGTATATTCTCATTTCCAGTATAAATGTGCTTAAAATAGTTTGACACATACTAACTGAATTGGCTCCCTTTAGCAGTACTTTCCCTTACCACTGAGAAAGATCAACAGTCTCACTTTATGGGTGTTGATAGTTCTCATATTGCGGAATGGAAAAATGACTTCAGTCCTTGTCAGTGTCTCTCATCTATTAGTGACAGATGATGTCAAGCTTATTTAATGACCTTTTAAAAAGTGCAATCAGAGTTTGAGGTTGTCTTGTCTGTCAGATTTTATTGCTTCTTTTTGAATTTGGTGAAATAATGAAACTATGACAAGCTATGCATTGTACATGTTCTTGTCCGTACATGTCAATGAAAGCCACCACATTAGCATAAAGACTGGTACATTCTAAGTTATAATATTGACATAAAATGCCAAGTCTGTAAGGATCTATGTGGCTCATAGGGACCGTATGTAACACCGCTACTTTGCACAGTAGGGATCGTTCCCTTCCAATACACTACTAAAGCAGTTACAGTTATTAATCCAAAAGGGTTCATACCGTCTTCTAAAATAATCATAAAAATATTTTCTGTTCTATCAGACAGTGAAAAAGGTTGTTTTTACCTTAACATGTTTCAGCCACTTCTTGTAGCTTTAGTCAGAAGGGTCATGTGATGTTGTGACAATCAGCTGTTTCATAGGCTGTTTTATCCAGGTTTATATAAGTGCAGGTTAGTTAGTTAGTTAGTTACCAGACAACAGAGGACGACTACGCCCCCTGCTGTCTGGTATCCTGTGGAGGACCGCATCCCAGGTGTGGGACAGAGTATAGGATCCCTCATCCCTGTTGATCAATGGCTTCCCTGAACCAGTGGTGGGATTTGTTGCTTTCTGTGTGGATGGCGTTTGCCTCTTCCCAGTCCATGATATGATTTTCTCTTTTGCATACTGCCGTTGGATCAGGGAAGCCATCGAGATCAGAAAACAGACCCCAAGAACCATCAAAAGGGATGAGGGATCCTATACTCTGTCCCACACCTGGGATGCTGTCCTCCACAGGATACCAGACAGCAGGGGGCGTAGTTGTCCTCTTTGTTGTCCTGTCTGGTAAGCCTGGATAAAACAGCCAATGAAACCACTGATTGTCACAACATCACATGACCCTTATGATGAAGGCTGCAAGAAGTGGCTGAAATATGTAAAGGTAAAAACAACCTTTTTCACTGTCTGATAGAAAAGAAAATATTATAATTACGATTATTATTGAAGGTGGCAACAGCACCGTTCATTCAACTTTGTAAGATAATGTATACACACACTACAAATGCACATTAAAAAAAAAACTATTTCATAACAACACTGTACAATTGAGGGAAAAATGTGCATGTAAAAAGAAGTTTTAAAAAAAGAGATGGTCATTTTTATGTGATTATTAGATCTATATCTATTATCTGTAGAATTTACAGAAAATGTATCATCAATCATATATACACACTACCGTTCAAAAGTTTGGGGTCACTTAGAAATTTCCTTATTTTTGAAAGAAAAGCCTTTTTTTCAATGAAGATAACTTTAAACTAATCAGAAATACACTCTATACATTGCTAATGTGGTAAATGACTATTCTAGCTGCAAATGTCTGGTTTTTGGTGCAATATCTACATAGGTGTATAGAGGCCCATTTCCAGCAACTATCACTCCAGTGTTCTAATGGTACAATGTGTTTGCTCATTGTGTCAGAAGGCTAATGGATGATTAGAAAACCCTTGTGCAATCATGTTAGGTCTGCAATGCTGTAATTGCTGCAAATGAAGGATTCTTTGACGAAAGCAAAGTTTGAAGGAAAAAAATTATTATTTCAAATACAAATCATTATTTCTAACCTTGTCAATGTCTTGACTATATTTTCTATTCATTTTACAACTCATGGTGGTAAATAGAAGTGTGACTTTTCATGGAAAACGCAAAATTGTCTGAGGTGACCCCAAACTTTTGAACGGTAGTGTATATACAGTGGGGTAAAAAAGTATTTAGTCAGCCACCAATTGTGCAAGTTCTCCCACTTAAAAGATGAGGGAGGTCTCCAATTTTCATCATAGATACACCTCAACTATGAGAGACAAAATAAGAAAAAAAAAATCCAGAAAATCACATTGAAGGATTTTTAATGAATTAATTTGTAAATTCCTCGGTAAAATAAGTATTTGGTCAAGAACAAAAGTTCATCTCAATACTTTGTTATATACCCTTTGTTGGCAATGACAGAGGCCAAATGTTTTCTGTAAGTTTCACAAGGTTTTCACACACTGTTGCTGGTATTTTGGCCCATTCCTCCATACAGATCTCCTCTAGAGCAGTGATGTTTTGGGGCTGTCGCTGGGCAACACAGACTTTCAACTCCCTCCAAAGATTTTCTATGGGGTTGAGATCTGGAGACTGGCTAGGCCACTCCAGGACCTTGAAAGGCTTCTTACGAAGCCACTCCTACGTTGCCCGGGCGGTGTGTTTGGGATCATTGTCATGCTGAAAGACCCAGCCACGTTTCATCTTCAATGCCCTTGCTGGTGGAAGGAGGTTTTCACTCAAAATCTCACGATACACGGCCCCATTCATTCTTTCCTTTACACGGATCAGTCGTCCTGGTCCCTTTGCAGAAAAACAGCCCCAAAGTATGATGTTTCCACCCCCATGCTTCACAGTAGGTATGGTGTTCTTTCTCCTCCAAACACGACAAGTTGAGTTTTTACCAAAAAGTTCTATTTTGGTTTCATCTGACCATATGACATTCTCCCAATCCTCTTCTGGATCATCCAAATGCTCTCTAGAAAACTTCAGACGGGCCTGGACATGTACTGGTTTAAGCAGGGGGACACGTCTGGCACTGCAAGATTTGAGTCCCTAGCGACGTAGTGTGTTTCTGATGTAGCCTTTGTTACTTTGGTCCCAGCTCTCTACAGGTCATTCACTAGGTCCCCCCATGTGGTTCTGGGATTTTTGCTCACCGTTCTCGTGATAATTTTGACCCCACGGGGTGAGATCTTGCGTGGAGCCCCAGATCGAGGGAGATTATCAGTGGTCTTGTATGTCTTCCATTTTCTAATAATTGCTCCCACAGTTGATTTCTTCACACCAAGCTGCTTACCTATTGCAGATTCAGTCTTCCCAGCCTGGTGCAGGTCTACAATTTTGTTTCTGGTGTCCTTTGATAGCTCTTTGGTCTTGGCCATAGTGGAGTTTGGGGTCTGACTGTTTGAGGTTGTGGACAGGTGTCTTTTATACTGATAACGAGTTCAAACAGGTGCCATTAATACAGGTAACGAGTGGAGGACAGAGGAGCCTCTTACAGAAGAAGTTACATGTCTGTGAGAGCCAGAAATCTTGCTTGTTTGTAGGTGACCGAATACTTATTTTACTGAGGAATTTACCAATTAATTCATTAAAAATCCTTCAATGTGATTTTCTGGAATTTTTTTTTCTCATTTTGTGTCTCATAGTTGAGGTATACCTATGACGAAAATTGGAGACCTCTCTCATCTTTTAAGTGGGAGAACCTGCACAATTGGTGGCTGACTAAATACTTTTTTGCCCCACTGTATATACTACACAAAAAGTTAGGTATATTTGGCTTTTGGGTGAAATTTATTGAAAATGTAAAAAGTTTACACTACAGCGATGTTACAGTGGTGTGAAAAATTGTTTTCACCTTCCTGATTTCTCTTTTTTTGTATGTTTGTCACACTTAAGTGCTTCAGATCATCAAACAAATTTAAATGTGAGGCAAAGATAACACAAGTAAACACAAAATGCAGTTTTTAAATCAAGGTGTTTATTATTAAAGGTAAAAAAAACATCCAAACCTACATGGCTCTGTGTGAAAAAGTGACCCCCCCCACCACCACCACCACCACCTTTAAAACATTAATTAAGTGTGGTTTATCACATCTTTGGAAAGCTGAGTTCAGTTTCTCTAGCCACACCCAGGCCTGATTACTGCCACACCTGTTCTCAATCAAGAAATCACTTAAATAGGACCTGCCCAACAAAGTGAAGTAGCTCAAAACATCCTCAAAAGCTAGACATCATGCTGCGATCCAAAGAAATTCAGGAACAAATGAGAAACAAAGTAATTGAGATCTATCAGTCTGGAAAAGGTTACAAAGCCATTTTTAAAGCTTTGGGACTCCAGCAAACCACAGTGAGAGCCATTATCCACAAATGGCAAAAACATGGAACAGTGGTGAACCTTCCCAGGAGCGGCTGTCCGACCAAAATTACCCCAAGAGCGCAGCGACAACTCATCCAAGAGGTCACAAAAGACCCCACAACAACATCCAAAGAACTGCAGGCCTCACTTGCCTCAGTTCAGGACAGTGTGCATGACTCCACCATAAGAAAGAGACTGAGCAAAAATGGCCTGCATGGAGAGTTCCAAGATGAAAACCATTGTTGAACAAAAAGAACATAAAGACTCATCTCAGTTTTGCCAGAAAACATCTGGATGATCCCCAAGACTTTTGGGAAATTACTCTGTGGACTGATGAGACAAAAGTTGAACTTTTTGGAAGGTGTGTGTCCCATTACATCTGGCGTAAAAGTATCACAGCATTTCAGAAAAGTAACATCATACCAGCAGTAAAATATGGTGGTGGTAGTGTGATGGTCTGTGGCTGGTTTGCTGCTTCAGGACCTGAAAGACTTGCTGTGGTGAATGGAACCATGAATTCTGCTGTCTACTAAAAAATCCTGAAGGAGAATGTCCAGCCATCTGTTCATGACCTCAAGGTGAAGCGCACTTGGGTTCTGCAGCAGGACAATGATCCAAAACACACCAGCAAGTCCACCTCTGAATGGCTTAAGAAAAACAAAATTCAATTCAATTCAACTTTATTTATATAGCGCCATTTCACAACAGCCGTCATCTCATAGCACTTTCAACTGTAGGGGGGACCCCCACAGTTGCAGAAAGACCCCATCAATCAGGCGATCCCCTGTGAGCAAGCACTTGGCGACGGTGGAGAGGAAAAACTCCCTTTTAACAGGAAGAAACCTCCGGCAGAACCAGGCTCAGGGAGGGGCAGTCATCTGCTGCGACTGGCTGGGGGGTGAGGGAACAGAGAAGATGAAAAGAACAGACATGTAGAGAGCAAACAGCACGATGGGGACTCAATCTATGGGAGAGAACAAACAGATGTTAATGACCAGCAAAAAAAAGTATTTCATTGAGAGTGAAGAAAGGAATGAGGCCCAGTGCATTATTGGACGTCCCCCGGCTGACTAAACCTATTAGCAGCATAACTAAGTGAAGGTTCAGAAACAACTGATCCCTCCCTAATTGTAGGCTATATCAAAAAGAAGGTTTTAACCCTATTCTTAAAAACAGAGATCGAGTCTGACTCCCGAATCCAGATTGGCAGCTGGTTCCACAAGAGAGGAGCTTGATAACTAAAGGCTCTGCCTGAGGCGGATGATGAAATAAAGGCAGCGAAGTGAAGGTTTTATGCAGGTTTATTAAATCATACCGCCTTCACGGAGCTCGCCCCGTCGCCGTGCATGCGCGCCGGGAGCGAGCCCGGAGGCTCTCAGCAGAGAGACACAAGAGTGAGTGTGTCAGCAGCAGTTGCAGGAATGAGAGAATGAGTTACAGAACATGTGCAGTATTTATACCAGTTACAGACAATGCATGAAAGGGCATTCACAGCAGTGGGTATGGCATTTGCATTTGAGAGACACAGTGAGGACAGGAAGCATGAACACAATGCATGAATGGGACATTAACATCACAATACTGAGCCGAAACAAGCCAGAAGGAGCGGGGCTGCCTGTAGACATTAATACACACATTTCACTGTTCTGTTATTTGCTCTAGCCGAGCGCTGTGTCTGTCTCAGTCTGTTGTGGGGGTCACGCCACACTGCCTCCCATTGTACTTTTGGAGATTCTAGGTATTACAAGTAATCCTGCATTTTGGGAGCGTAGTGCTCTGTTAGGATAATAAGGTAGTATCAGATCTTTTAAATAAAAAGGAGCCTGATTGTTTAGAGCTTTGTAAGTAAGAAGAAGGATTTTAAACTTAATGAAGACTAAAATAAAATAATGACTTTGGGAGTGGCCTAGTCAAGGTCCTGACCTGAATCCGATTGAGATGCTGTGGCATGGCCATAAAAAGGCGGTTCATGCTTGAAAACCCTCCAATGTGGCTGAATTACAACAATTCTGCAGAGCTGAGTAGGCCAAAATTCCTCCACACCGCTGTAAAAGACTCATTGCCAGTTATCACAAACGCTTGATTGCAGTTGTTGCTGCTAAGGGTGGCACAACCAGTTATTAGATTTAGGGGGCAATCACTTTTTCACACAGGGCCATGTAGGTTTGTTTTTACCCTCTTAATAATGAACACCTTCATTTAAAAAATGCATTTTGTGTTTACTTGTGTTCCATCCATCCATCCATCTTCTACCGCTTTTCCGGAGGTCCGGGTTGTGGAGGCAGCAGTTCAAGCAGAGAAGCCCAGACTTCCCTCTCCCCAGCCGCCTGCTCCAGCTCTTCAGAGAGGATACCAAGGTGTTCCCAGACCAGCTGGGAGACATAGTCTCTCCAGCGAGTCCTGGCAATTTCTCTTTTCTTGCACGAGCAGACGTGCCATTTTTATTCTCCAGCGGGAGTGACAAAAAGCAACAGCTGAAAATGCTAACTCTAAACTGAGGTCCTTCAGCGGCTGCCTAGAGAGGTGCCTGATGAGAAAACCCGAGAGCACAACTATAACTGCCTAAACAGATCATTCTGTACATGAACACATATTGTGGTGAATTATGTCTTTAGAGTCGCTACAGTTCCCTATTGTGTACCTGGCAGGTTAAGGTGACCAAAATTCACGAAGTCAGTTACTTTAAATCTGTCAGCAGCCTTCAGACAAACTAAACGTGTCAACAGTTGATTTCAAAATAAGGGAGGTTTTTCCTGCTGTCTGGGTGGTGAGGAGATTTCTAAAAAAGAAGTTATAAATATAAAGAAATATTATAACAGAAATAACGGCATCCTTGGTCATTTAAGTTAATTTATTTCATTAAATACAATTTTATTAATATTTTTCTTTGTAATCAGAGTTAAATTATTGTTCTGTTCTGATTGCAAAATTATGGTCAAAAATGTATGTTTTTATAAGGAAAAAGTAAACAAAATTACCACAGTCTGTTTCAAATTTATCTAAAAAAAACCCTAGTTTTATTTTAAAAAACAAACAAAAATTAGACATAAAATAATCCACAAATTTATAATAAAGTTTCTAATGTACAAATAAAGTCAATTTTACAAGAGGAAATTACAAATTTGAGGAACATGGTTTCAACTTTAGATAGATTTACAGAGGGAAGTAGAAAACAATAAGAAAATTGTTATAAATTTTTGAGTAAAACCTCAAACCTTCAAGACTGAAATCATTGCTCAAGTTTTTAAGTGGTTGCTCTTTGTACCCTTAACTCAAGTAGAAATTTTTGGTTGTCTACTTTTAATTATTAATTTCAAAGCACTGCTTTTACATGAGAAGAATTTCTGGTTACTATACCCACCTGATCATATAATTTAAGTATGCATGAGTACATTACTATTATGAATATTTCTTTCCCTTCCCTACTCTCTCAATGGAAAAAAAGAAACACTAGAATAAAAATACAAAAAATACACGTATTTTTGTCATTTATGTAAACCTTGACAAAAACATCCTGCAGGACCAAACATGACACTTGATATTTTCTAACCTGGTTGTATACCACCATAGACAGAGAGAGAACCTGAATTAGACAGAGCTCAGAGAGGGATAAATGAGACAGAAGAGAGGAGCCAAGGAGAGGAAAGTGTTCAGGCAGAGGAAGGAGAGAAGGATAACACCACTAAAAAGTCTAAACACAGGATGTCTGGGTGGGACCCCAACTGGCCCAGTGTTCAAGCCTCGGTTGTACAATACTTGAAATGGTAAGTTCCATATGCAACGTTACTGTGTAAAAGAAATAAATAGTATAAAATTTAAAATACTCCGGTATGCTCCCCCCCCCCCCCGGGGGGGGGGATATGTTGCCACCGCGCCAAGGTCTTTAAGCCAGAGGAAACACTGGTTTGTCTTGGAGACTTGCAGCCAGCTTTGAAAGTTAGGAAGGAGTTAGCTCAAATGTTGGGTCTTTTTTGGATTTTTTAACAAAGATGGAAGGAAAGACCTTGACATGACACACAACCTGCAAGAAGCGCTGCATGACCAAAGAAAAAACACCCAGAACATGGCAGTCCACACATATCTGGACCAGCATTAGCAACGGCTAAGCTAAAGAGACACCGGCGTGGAGCTTTTTCTCCCATCGCCAAGTAAGTAAAGTTTATTTATGAAGAGCTTTTCAGAGACATATAGTCACAAAGTGCTGTACAATTAAATGGAATAAAAGGAAGTTGATAGATTAAAATAATTCTAAAAATACAAAAACAAGTTAAAACACAAGATTAAAATAATTTAAAAGCATCAGACTTACCATTAAAAAGCAGTTGAAACTCAGTGGAAGTTCTTGTTAAGCAAAAAAGTTTTTCACTTTTTAAAAGAGTCCATAGAGTCATTTTAATGTAGCTGGAGTGGGAGTCTATTCCAAACAGCACTGTCCGCCACCCTTCCTGTGTGCAAAGACGCATCTCCATGGAAAATGAAGCCCAGAGAATATTATATGAAAGAGATGTCAGCAGTTTTACTTTGGGACATGGTTTGAGGTTGAGTAAGGTGAAAAAATTTGAAGTATATGGGATTGTGATACTCGATAATTGTGATATTGTGATTATCGTTGAATTATGACAGGATCAAATCGTGACCCAAGAATCGTGATCAGAATCAAATCGCGAGGTCCCTCGCAATTCCCACCCCTAGTCTGACTTGACACTTGGGTGCCTCTCACCTCCCTTAAATGTGCCTGGAGTTGAGTGGCATTCATCATCTGGTTTTGCAAGGCACTGTTCACAATGAAGTAGTCATCAATTCAATTCAGTTCAATTCAGCTTTATTTATAATGCGTCACATCACAACAAAAGCCGTCTCATGGCGCCACAGTGCAGATAAAAAAATCACACAGTCACAGAAAGACCCAGCAATCAGACGATCCCCTGTGAGCAAGCACTAGGCGACAGTGGAGAGGAAAAACTCCCATTTGGAAGGAAGAAACCTCTAGCAGAACCAGGCTTAGGGAGGGGCAGTCGTCTGCTGCGACTGGCTGGGGATGAGGGGATGGGGAGGATGGAAAGGACAGACATAAAGAACATAGCAGTAAGATGCCAAGTACAATATTGGAGGTCAACCAGCAGTATGGATCAGATAACAATAGAACAAGAGTGGGTTTAAAAGACACAAATACCCTCCTTAAACAAAAGCTATATTAAAAAGGAAGGATTTTACCCTGTTCTTAAAGACAGAGACCGAGTCTGACTCCCGGACCCAGAGTGGTAACTGGTTCCAGAGAGAAGGGGCTTGGTAGCAGTCAAGTGTGTGATGTGGCCAAAGGACTTCCACTTCTATGCCTTTCTGTGACTCTTCGTGCCTCTCAGTATCTCTGTTCCAGCCTGCTGATGACACTCTAAGCTCAGTGGCCACTTCCCTCTGAGAACATCCTGTTTGAAGCCTTGCAATGGCGAGGTACTGGTGATCAATTGTTAGGTGTTGTCTTGGTCTCATGATGTCAAAATGTGAACAGCATAATGAAAAGGACTGTTTACCTACCAATTCTAATTGAACCAGGAAATTTATTGGTCGATTCATGGATCAAACACCTGCTGTGAATTTTTCCATGAAGCATCTTGTTAGAGAACAGCAAGTTATGCAAAAAGTATTGAGACATTGCGTGCATTCAGAAGGTTAGAGAAGGTCAAATTAAGTTCACCTGTAATGGTTATAGAGCATTTTAGGTTTATACTGAAATTTCACCCAAAAGCCAACGGTCCCTAACTTTTTGTGTGTAGATATACAGTCATGTGAAAAAATTAGAACACCCTGTATAAGCCTGTTTTTTTTTTTTAACATATTTGTACATATGGATATTTGTATCAATGTTAAAAATACTGGGAGATTCACATAATACAACTAAACAATTAAAATTGAATTAAAGACTTTTTTCAGATTTTCTGTAAAATATAATTCTAAACAAATAGTGATGAATAAACTAGGACGCCCCCCCCTCCTTTTTAGGACACACCCACATTCATTCCCACTTAAAATAGCTAAAATAAATGTTAAAAAATGTAAATAAAAACAAAAACAAGGTTAGACATAGATATGTGAACATTTCTTAATAAAGAAATGAATATTTAAAGGGGTGTCCAAATTTTTTCACAACTGTACGTATAGCAAGTGCTGCTGACCCTTTACTGCTGTAATACTGTAATTTCCCTGTTGTGGGACTCATAAATCCTTATCTTATCTCAGGGATGGGCAACTGGTGGCCCGCAGGCTGCATGTGGCCCTCGACGTCATCCACTGCGGTCCATCAAGCAATTTCTAAATCTAATTTATGTATTTATATCCCGTTTGAACGTATTGGAACTGCATTCTTAAATGCAGTTAGAGTCCGCCAGCAAACGTAGCTCTTATCGAAACCTAGGTGCTGCTCCATGTGAGTGGTCAAGCAAGAGTGAGGGAGTCACAGATAGAGGGAGCAGTGTGCCCCGGAGTATGTCTTTTAAGCCATGTATGTGTTGCATGCTGAACCTGCATTAATAGGCTGGGAACAGTAGTAAATGTACAAAGTAGGCTGCTTTTAAACAATAAATGCTACAGCTTCACACTGAGGAGTATTTACAGGGAAAATTTTCAAACTGAAAGGCAAATTTTTATAAGAAATGGCAAATTTATGGCAGAAAAACTCACTAATTAAGAAAAAAACAGTGCAACTAAAAAATTATAAATTTTTAAATAAAATGAAGCAAATATATCAGTAGAAGCTTGCACATCTAATCCCCAAATAAAATATAGATTTGCAAAAAAAAAGGCTAATTTAAACCAGAAATGTAGCATATTTATCAGTAAAACTATTTTTTACTTTGATCATATTCTAATATTTTAAAAACATTTTTCTTCGTCATATTTCTTTTTCTTCTTGGCTTTTTTGTTAAATACAGTCCGGAATTTCTCTTTGCTCATCATTTTGATAGAGAGTTTTGAAAATTAGGTCATGATATAATTTTATCAATAATTTTAATTCTAATATAATAAAACACTGAGTAGCTTTTATTTTCATTTGCATTTTCAGTTTTAATTGTGAAACTTCTGACTTTGAAGAAAATATCCAAATAATAGAAAATACCCAAATCCCCACATAGCCGATATATCTATGCAGTCATCCTGCACTAATATCTAGACATGCAGCCTGATTTTTTTAATAAGGCCATGTGGAGCAAGGAATTGAAACTCTGTTTAGGGTGGTGAAACACATCTAACCACATTCATCCTGATTTAATCCGAGAGGAGAAGCAATGAGTAAGATGAGAGCAGATGAGAGCAATGAACTAGGCTGATATTAGGCTGATATGAGCAACAGTAGCAATTTCCAAAAAACAGCATACGGACAGGACATTGGTAAAGTACAGTAACATCAGCAGCACCTACCTCTGAGAACTTAAGACCACCACTTACGTCTGCTTTAAGAAACAGCTCAGTGAGCAAATAAACGGTACTAATGATGGCACTAAGGAGAAAGTCAGTGTGGTGCAAGTTGATGATTGATTTATAGTTTATTTGATTCATTCTGTTTGAAAGTGAGTACTGGTAGAAGTGAGTAGTATTTTCCAGACAGCATAAAAACACAGGGAGTTTGTGATATTCACAACAGTGTTCACTGTCAAAGGAATGTCAAGCTTGCAATGAGGCGTAAAAGTTAGCATCGTCTTATGTGATCACTGTATTGGTCGACTGGTGAGTTACTGAGTGATATAGATGATTTTGGGATAATGTTCAACACTTGCACTGTGGTGGCTTGAGCTTAATTTTCCCCAAGAAAGTACCACACTTTTTGATGGTTTGTAGTTTGGATGAAATTAGTTATTGCTGTGGTGCTACTTCATCTGACTGTCCATCCACAGTTCATGAGAATTGCTACTTCTTTGAAGTAATTGTTCAGATGCTCACTAAACTCACACACGATACCTGGGTGGATCTGCATTAGGGCTTGGCAAACTGTCATGATTTTAAAGCCCATGCCGATTACTTTGACAAGGGACTTGTATGAGTTCACAAAAATTGCTATTTGTATTATGCAATCAGTGTTTCCCCTAGGTTTACAGCCTTTGGGGGGGAGGGAGCAGCGGGAAGGTCGACAACAACAAACTCTTAAAGGAATCATGGTGTTCATACGTTTCTTTTATTAACAACAGTTTCTTTTAATAACAGCAGTCAGTATAAATAAAAACTGTAAAAACCAATTATTGAACAAAACATCAGTATATTTGAACAACATTGAACGAAATATCTGAACATTTGTTTATATGGCAATTATCCACAAAGTGTGCAGCATTTGCCACTGAAGTGGCAAATGCTGCACACTTCTGTGGCAGGCTGAAGTTTCTGTCAGTCTGCCCCAGGGCAGCTGTGACTGCAGAAGTAGCTTGCTACTACCATTGTCTGTCTGGAGTGAATGAATAATGTACCTATTTGTAAAGCGTCTTTGAGTATATATGATAAAGCGCTATATAAAATCGATGCATTATTATTATTATTATTATTATGAAGTGTATTTTTCTGGGCTTCTGGGAAAACATTTCAAGAGCCTCTTTATATGGGAAGTCTGACACATTTGGCCCATTTATTGAGATTTGCATGCAGGCTGCAAGATGTTCTGGGTCAAAACCTGTCATCCAGTGATGATTGGACTTTTGCTGCTTGTCAGGGGCAGGGTGTGCAGCTTTTGGGCTTTTTTCTAGACTTGGACCTGGAGCAGGAGAGCTACTTACAGTGCTTTGAGAAAGTATTCATAGCGCTTCACTTTTTCCACATTTTGATATGTTGCAGCCTTATTCCAAAATGGATTAAATTCATTTTTTTCCTCAAAATTCTACACATAATACCCCATAATGACAATGTGAAAAAAAGTTTTAAGATTTTTGCAAATTTATTAAAACTAAAAAAACTAAGAAATCACATGTACATTTTTTTTTTTTAAATTTTGTGTACTTTATTGATCCCTAGAAGGGAAATTGAGTGCATCCATCTAGATGGATGAAGCAGCCACGGTACGGCGCCAACCCTTCACCATTCACACACACTTTCAATCAGTCAATCAATCAATTAATCAACCTTTATTGTCATGATGCTATGCATACAACTGTAGTGCAAGCAAGATGCAATTGCGTTTCTCTAGGCATCCATATTGTAAAAAAGAACATAATTTAAAAACACACTCACATCCCCCCACCCAGACAGCCATTCACATATCCCTGAGACACATTTGGATATTACAGTAATGTTAACTTATTACAGTTGCAGTTAAAATGATAACTGCCTATGTATATATAAAACAATTAAAATGGCTAAGTGAATCTAAGTAGCTAAGAGAAATAAATACTTAAAACTGACTAAAACTATAATATACATATAATATACATAATGTCCATAAAGTGCAGTAATATGTGTAAAGGATTCCGGGTCAACTGTTCAGCATCCTAACAGTTTGTGGAAGGAAGCTGTTGATCAGTCTGGTGGTTCTGCCTCTGATGCTCCAGAATTGTTTGCCAGATGGCAGCAGTTCAAAGTGTTTGTGCAGAGGGTGAGAGTGGTCCTGAACAATGTTCAGTGCCCTGCTCCTACAACGGCTCTGAAAAAGTTCTTGAACAGAGGGGAGGGAGACTCCAATTACCTTCTCAGCTCCCTTGACTATCCTCTGCAGGGCTTTTTTGTCTGACATACTGCAACTGGAGTACCATGTTGCAATGCAGTACGTCAGAACAATCTCCACCACACCTCTGTAGAAGGTCCTGAGGATGCAGATGGTGAGAGAGGCCTGTTTGAGTTTCCTCATGAAGTGCAGTCTCTGCTGGGCCCGCTTCCTGATCCCCAAGGAATTCTTGCTCCAGGTCAGGTCCTGCGAGATCTGCACTCTGAGGAACTTGATGTTCTCCACTCTCTCCACTGAATGGCCGCTGATGCAGAGAGGGACATGTTCAGGCCGTGACCGCCGGAAGTCGATAATCATCTCCTTCGTTTTGTCCACGTTGAGCACCAGATTGTTCTCCCTGCACCAGCCCTCCAGGTCTCTAACTTCTTCCCTGTACATTGATTCCTCATCCCTCTGAATAAGTCCCACCACTGTGGTGTCATCTGCAAACTTAATAATCTGGTTCCCCTCGTGTCTGGACACACAGTCATGTGTTAAAAGTGTAAACAACAGTGGACTGAGTACACAGCCTTGAGGGGATCCAGTGCTCAGCGTGATGGAGTTGGAGATACTGTTTCCAACCCGGACAGACTGAGATCTCTCGGTCAGGAAATCCAGGATCCAGAGACATGTGGCGGTGTTCAGACCGAGAAGGAGTAATTTCTCCATCAGTCTCTGGGGAATAATGGTGTTAAATGCTGAACTGAAATCAATGTACAGGAGTATGGCATAGGTGTCTTTCACACCTAGGGCCACTTTAGAGTCTCCAATTAACCTAACCTGCATGTTTTTGACCTGTGGGAGGAAACTGGAGTACCCAGGGTAAACCCACGCAGACACGGGGAGAACATGCAAACTCCACATAGAAAGGTCACTGATGGTTAGGGGGTGGGACAAAAACCCACCATGGTCAGGGGTGGAATCGATCCCATGACCTTCTTACTGTGCTGCCACTGTGCTAACCACTGCTCCACTGTGCTGCCCAACATAAGTATTATAATATGATTTCACAAGCTTGGTTCACCTATCTTTGGGCAGTTTTGCCCATTCTTCTTTGCAACATCTCTCAAGCTCCATCAGGTTGGATTGGAAGCATCGGTACACAGTCATTTTCAGATCTCTCCAGAGATGTTCAATTGGATTCAAGTCTGGACTCTGACTGTGCCACTCAAGGACATTCACAGAGTTGTCCTGAAGCCACTCCTTTGATATCTTGGCTGTGTATTTAGGGTAGTTGTCTTACTGAAAGACGAACCGTCACCCCAGTCTGAGGTCAAGAGCGCTCTGGAGCAGGTTTTCATCCAGGATGTCTCTGTATATTGCTGCATTCATCTTTCCCTCTGTCCTGACTAGTTTCCCAGTTCCTGGGGCTGAAAAACATCCCCACAGCATGATGCTGCCACCTTCATGCTTCACTGTAGGGATGGTATTGGCCTGGTGATGAGCAGAGCCTGGTTTCCTCCAAACATAACGCCTGGCATTCATGCCAGAGAGTTCAATCTTTGTCTCATCAGACCAGAGAATTTTGTTTCTCATGGTCTGAGACTCCTTCAGGTGTCTTTTGGTGAACTCCAGGTGGGCTGCCGTGGGCCTTTTACTAAGGAGTGGCATCCATCTGGCCACTCTACCATACAGGCCTGATTGGTGGATTGCTGCAGAGACTGTTGTCCTTCTGGAAGGTTCTCCTCTCACCACAGAGGAATGCTGGAACTCTGACAGAGTGACCATCGGGTTCTTGGTCACCTCCCTGACTAAGGCGCTTTTCCCCCGATCGCTCAGTTTAGATGGCCGGCCAGCTCTTAGAAGAGTCCTGGTGGTTCCGAACCTTTTCCATTTACGGATGATGGAGGCCACTGTGCTCATTGGGAGCTTCAAAGCAGCAGAAATTTTCTGTACCCTTCCCCAGATTTGTGCCTTGAGACAATCCTGTCTCGGAGGTCTACAGACAGTTCCTTTGACTTCATGCTTGGTTTGTGCTCTGACATGTACTGTCAACTGTGGGACCTTATATAGACAGGTGTGTGCCTTTCCAAATCATTTCCAGTCAACTGAATTTACCTCAGGTGGACTCCAATTAAGCTGTAGAAACATCTCAACGATGATCAGTGTAAACAGGATGCACCTGAGCTCGGCTTTGCGCTTCATGGCAAAGGTTATGAATACTTATGTACATGTGATTTTATAGTTTTTTATTTTTAATAAATTTGCAAAAATCTCAAAAAGCCTTTTTTCACATTGTCATTATGGGGTATTTTGTGTAGAATTTTGAGGAAAAAATGAATTTAATCCATTTTGGAATAAGGCTATAACATAACAAAATGTGGAAAAAGTGAAGCGCTGTGAATACTTTCCGGGGCAGTGTAGGCTGCTACTAGCAGGAGAGCTAGTGTTGCAACCTTCGTCATCCTAGGTGCATTTAAAAACAGATTTTTTTTCTGCATCTCAGTTGGCTGACGCAACATGCTTTCCTATGTGCTCTCTCTCTGTTGGTGCGAGTGTGTGTACCTGTATGTGTGCATGTGTGTATGTGTGTGCATGCACGTTGTGTCTATGTGTGTGTACATGTCTGTGTTTACGCGCAGTGGAGTTCTGCTGTGCTGCATGAGAGTGCAGAAAGGCACAGAGACAGAAATGAGCTGCTGTCATAAGATAAGATAAGATAAGATAAGCCTTTATTAGTCCCACAATGGGGAAATTCCAGGATTGCAACAGCACAGGGATAGCAACACTCAGAGCAACAATCAGAAGGCAAGAAAAAAACAAGAGCAGCGAGTATACATATGTACATATAAACATAAATATATAGACACACAGTGCGGAGCATTGTAGATAGATGGAATAAATATATAAATATATAAACACACAGTGCGGACCATTGTAGCTAGATGGAATAAATATGTGAATATATAAACACACATACAGTGTGGAGCGTTGAAGCTAGATGGAATAAATATATGAATATATAAACACACACAGTGCGGAGCATTGTAGCTAGATGGAATAAATATGTAAATATATAAACACACACAGTGCGGAGCATTGTTGCTAGATGGAATAAATATGTAAATATATAAACACAGTGCGGAGCATTGTAGCTAGATGCAATAAATATGTAAATATATAAACACACACAGTGCGGAGCATTGTAGCTAGATGGAATAAATATGTAAATATATAAACACACAGTGTGGAGCATTGTCGCTAGATGGAATAAATATATAAACACACACAATGCGGAGCATTGTAACTAGATGGAATGAAACAGCATAACCGTCTAGTTAGTTATCCTACATGGTATGATTATGTACCCATACATATTGTCACCCTCCGTAGCTACCGGTCTACCGGTCATGTAAATAAGATAAATAGCATAAGGATATTTAGTTTGTGTAATAAAAGGACAAGGTAAAGACTTGTTATATAGTGAATGACTTCTGTTGTGATCTGGCGCTATATAGAAAAATAAAATAAAATTAACTTGATACTGTAGGGGGCGGGGTGTTGGGGGGCACCCCCCCCCCCACAATATAGCGATGGATGAAACACTGGCAACCCCTTTGAGTGTGAGAACTTGCGTGCCCCTAGTGGCAGAATGCGGCGCTGCACCTATCATCTCACTCTGATATCGCCGGCTGCATTGGGGATTTGTACTGATCTGCCAATTTCAGAGGGTGGCAAACATGCGTTGGAGGACTCAATGGATGACACGTAATACACCAAGGAAGAAGGGTCAGAAGAACTCCTCATTTCCTTTCCCTGAATTCCCTTCTTTTAGCTCAGAAAGCTAATATGACCGCGATCGGTCATCATCACCGTCACTTAGATGGCTTTGTACGTGGAAAATAGCCGCAGGATACAAGCAAAATTTTATGTGGGATAATCATAAGACTTTGTAGATGTGGTAGAGAGTGTAAATGACCGACAGAACGCAAAATAATGACCATGATGGGTGAAAACACAGTGACCACGGCAGCAAGCGAGTCCCGTTAGCCGCCGGTAAGTGACTTTTTCTGTGTTTTTTTAATATTTTACTGATTTCTTGTTCATATACTTTGAAGATAAGATGATGAGGTACCTCTGTACAAAAAACGGTGTCAAAAGACTGAACCATTCTTTGTGTGAATATGTCCAAAGTCCAGTTTTGACTGAGTTATGGAATTTAAAGAGCTGCCGCGACATTATGCAAATTAGATGTGTAAATTTATTCCTATCTGAAACGTTGGATCATATTTTACATCTTTCTAATTGACAGTAAGCCATTATCTCTTACCACTTTCAAGTTCTAGCCTTAGAAATCTGAACTATTTTATTGACAAAAAGTATTTACCACTCTTGACCACTAGGGATTATGTTGCAATTCGGCGACAGACACACTCAAACTGTTAACAGGTTGCTCACCAAACTCACATAGAGTTAGGTCCATATATACAGTATATATTTGTACTCTTGACACAAGTTTTGTTATTTTAGCGGTTTACCAAAACATATTCAAGATACAGTTATATAATTAATATGGGCTTAAATTGCAGACTCTCAGCTTTAATTTGAGGGTATTCACATCCAAATTGGAGTTACGATTTAGGAATTGCAACCATTTTATTCAAAATCTCCTCATTTCAGGTGCTCAAAAATAATTGGAGAATTGATTTAAAAGCTTACACATTGTGTATGGTGCAGATGGGGCACTGCTGACTTTGACTGGGGACATCGTCGGGCGGTGGAAGGAATATTTCGAGGAGCTCCTCAATCCCACTGACAGGCCTTCCACAGAGGAAGCAGAGCTTTAGGACGAGGGGGACGACTCGCCCAACACAGAGGCTGAGGTCACCGAAGTGGTTAAAAAACACTTTGGTGGCCAGGCCTCAGGGGTGGACAAGATTTGCCCTGAGTAGCTCAAGGCCCTGGATGTTGTAGGGCTGTCATGGTTGACATGCCTCTGCAACGTTGCGTGGAGGTTGGGGATAGTGCCTTTTGCATGGCAAACTGGGGTGGTGGTTCCTCTCTTCAAGAAGGGAGACCGGAGGGTGTGCTCCAACTTTAGGGGGATCACACTTCTCAGCCTCCCTGGGAAGGTCTATACCAGGGTACTGGAGAGGAGAGTCCGACTGCTGGTCGAACCTTAGATCCAGGAGGAGCAATGTGGTTTTCATCCCGGTCATGGCACATCGGGCCAACTCTTTACCACCTTGAGAATCCTTGAGGGTTCATGGGAGTTTGCACATCCAGTCCACATGTGTTTTGTGGACATGGAAAAAGCATTCGACTATGTCCCTTGTGGTCTCTTGTGGGGGGTGCTTCGGGAGTATGAGGCATCGGGCTCATTGTTACGAGCTATCTGGTCCCTATACGACCGTTGCAAGAGTTTGGTTCATATTGCCAATACCCAGTTGTACTTGTTTCCGTGAGAGTTGGAGTCCACCAGGTAGGGGTGGGCGATATGCCCTTAAAATGATATCATAATGTTTCTGTGAATTTTCACGATAACGATATTCTTCATGATATCAAGGAATACAGTTTTTCTTTTAAATTTATAAAGGACAGTTTCACAGGCCAGCGTTAATTATGTTCAACATATTCAGTAAAAACAAAACAACAACTCTTATTTCTCCAGTTTATAAAGAGCAGTTTAGAATGCGTTAAAAACTTTTTTAAATTCTTTATCAAATATTACCAGAAAATATTATAAACCACCACATAAGTGCACTGAGGGGTGGACTGGGACAAAAATTCAGGACGGGAATTTGACTTCATCCAAGGCCACCCTGTTGTTGGAAACCACAAACCACCACAGTTTTAGTAGGTTAATATTTTAAAATAACAGGTATCAAACTAGTTATCAATGTAATTATAACCTTCAGATGGGACGAAAATTATAAATTTGGATTGTAATAGTCAACTGATCTATTGATTGATTGATTTAAATCTGGTGCTGCTTCTGATTTCTTCACCCTTTCAGAATAAAAACACAAGGTAAGAGGCTTTGGGTAAAAAGTTACAATTCTGTATGAAAAAGGTCACAAATTTGTCACCAAAATTGTTCAAATTTTTTTTTAAAAAAGTACCTTTATGAAAAGATGTTTGAGAAAAAAACAAATTTAGGAGAGAACGGTACCAAGCAAATGAGAGTAAAGTTGGTACTGCAGACTACATATAGCTGATAGTTTTGAAAATTCTGCAAATTTTTCTTAAAACATCTGAATAGTCCTGAAAACATTGCCTTATAAATATAAGAGCAATTTAGCTGTAGTTAATGCAACCTATTTATTACATTAAAAAAAGTAAACCCCAAATTATAAGCAGCTACAGCAGTATAATATAACCAGACACGCTTTCACCACATTACTTCTGTCTTTATCTCATTTCTGTGCTCTGCGACATGAGGGGGTTTTGCTCCTTTTAACATATTAAATTAATTTAGTCTAGTATGTTATTTCACCGAGTCAGGAAGAGGGTCTAAATAAAACGGGGAGGGAGTGGGCTTATTTAAAACTATTATCATTTCATCATTTTTATCATATTGAATATATGCTGGCTTACCTGTCTGTTGTTTCCCAAGACACTTCTGCTGGTAAGACCTCCCGTCTCTCTCTTTCTCTCACTTTACCTGTATTAGAAATCTCAATTGCACAGACAAGTCATGGGGCTGTTAACGGATTTTTTTTTTTTTTCCTTTCGGTTGGTTGAATAAGTCACGCTGGAGCAGCCACAATGGAATGAAAATAAACCTCTGGACGCTTCAAACATCAGCAGCACCGCTTTAGGGCAAAGTAAAACTTTTCCCCGAAGCGGCGTTGTTGACATGCAGAAAAAAATGCAGGCAGATTATCCGCATCGCTGCACAGTTTTTTTTAACATGGCGGCAGTCTGAAATTGCCTTAAAACTAAATTACTTCCTCACAACCAGACGAAGACGTTGCAAGCACGGAGCGCCACTTCCTGTGCCATGATTGTTTTCTCGTTTCTATGGTAACACGTAACTTCCGTTGGCAGCGTAACGGACCCCAAATATCGCAGTACTCATTTTTACACCGGTATCAAAATTTATACCGGTATTATCGTGAACAATACGATATGGAAGACCCCTACCGCCAGGGCTGCCCTTTGTCACCGATCCTGTTCATGATTTTTATGGACAAGATTTCTAGGCGCAGCCAAGGATTGGAGGGTGTCGTGCTCGGTGACCACAGGATCTCATCTCTGCTGTTTGCAGATGATGTTGTCCTGTTTACTTCATTGAACAATGACCTACAGGTCTTGCTGGGATGGTTTGCTACTGAGTGTGAAGCAGCTGGGATGAGAATCAGTACCTCCAAGTCCAAGTCCATGGTCCTGAGCCGGAAAAGGGTGGATTGCCCTCTCTGGGTTGGGGACAAGCTCCTGCCCCAAGTGGAGGAGTTTTAGTATCTTGGGGTCTCATTCACAAGTGAGGGGAGAATGGAGTGAGAGATTGACAGATGGATTGGAGCAGCCTCTGTAATGATGCGGACGTTGTACCGGTCTGTTGTAGTGAAGGGGGAACTGAGCTCCAAAGCAGTGCCGTCAATTTACCAGTCAATCTACATTCCTACCCTCACTTGTGGTCATGAGCTTTGGGTAATGACCGAAAGAATGAGATTGCGGATACAAGCGGCTGAAATGAGCTTTTTCCGTAGGATTGCTGAAGTCACCCTTAGAGATAGGGTGGACCTTAGTCATCCGGGAGAGGCTCAGCGTAGAACCACTGCTCCTCCACATTGAAAGGAACCAGTTGAGGTGGTTTGGGCATCTGATCAGGATGCCTCCTAGATGCCTCCCACTTGAGGTGTTTCTGGGCACGTCCCACTGGAAGGAGACCCCCGGGCAGACTCAGGACCTGCTGGAGAGACTACATCTCCCAGCTGGCCTGGGAACGTCTTGGTATCTTCTCTGAAGAGCTGGAGCAGGTGGCCGGGAAGAGGGAAGTCTCTGCTTCTCTGCTTGAACTGCTGCCTCCACAACCCTGACCTCCGGAAAAGCGGTAGAAGATGGATGGATGGATGGATGGATGGATCGATTTATATAGCGTTTTTCATAGACACTCAAAGACACTTTACAATGGATACATTATTCAGTCACTCCACCGACAATGGTAGTGGTGAACTACCTCTGTAACCACAGCTGCCCTGGGGCAGACTGACGGAAATATGGCTGCCAATCCAAGCCAACAGCCTCTCCGACCACTACCGAACATTTATATACATTCATTCCTAGTGTCATGGAAACTGGAGGCAAGGTGAATAAAGTGTCTTTCCCAGGGACACAACGGCAGGATGTCTGGGGAGAGCAAAATTTGAACAGCCAACCCTCCGGTTATTAGATGACCCACTCTACCTCCTGAGCCACTGCTGCCCAATGGTGCCTTCTCAGATGTGCAGGTTACCCATGCCATGGGCACTAACACACCCCCATGCCATCACAGATGCTGACTTTTGAACTTTCCGTTGATAATAATCTGAATGGTCCTTTTCCTCTTTAGCCCAGAGGGCACGACACCCGTGATTTCCAAAAAACAATTTGATGTCCTGGGGCAACGCCTTGACCCAGTGGAGGAGATAGGAGAGAGAAGGATGGTGGCTAAACTGTCATCTCTGCTGGAGTCCGAGTCCCACCCCATGCAGGACATATTGAATGCACTGAGGAGCTCATTTAGCAGGAGACTACATCATCCTAGGTGCGCAACCGAGAGGTTTCGCAGGTCCTTTCTACCTACGGCTGTCAGACTGTATAACCTAAGCAGGGCTGCTCGCAGAGATAGCAAAAAACATGACGACCTAATAGTATTGAATGCAGAAGACACAACAGACTTACAGAAATGGTCCCCTCCAGTATACAACTAGGACAATATCAGTCACTACGGAGGGTGACAATATGTATGGATACATATTCATACTATGTAGGATAACTAAGTAGACGGTTATGCTGTTTATTCCATCTTGCTACAATGCTCCGCACTTTGTATATATATTTATATGTACGTATGTATATCCACTGCTCTTATTTATATTTTTCGTATCTTCTTAATTATTGCTCTGAGTGTTGCTATCCCTGTGCTGTTGCAATCCTGGAATTTCCCCATTGTGGGACTAATAAAGGCTTATCTTATCTTAAATGTGGACTCGTCAGACCACACTTTTCCACTTTGTGTCAGTCCATCTCAGATGAGCTCGGGCCCAGGCCAACCAGCGGCGTTTCTGAGTGTTGTTGATAGGTGACTTTTGCTTTGCATGGTAGTTTTTAACTTGGACTTGTAGATTTATTGATGAACTGTGTTAACTAACAATGGTTTTTCAAAGTGTTCGTGAGCCCATGTGGTAATATCCTTAACAGAATGGTTCTGGTTTTTAATGCAGTGCCGCCTGAGGGATTGAAGGTCACAGGCATTCAGTGTTGGTTTTTGACCTTGCCACTTACATGCAGAAATTTCTCCAGATTCTTTGACTCTTTTGATGATGATATGGCCTGTAGATGATGAAATCCCTAAAATTCTTTGCAATTGTATGTTGAGAATTTGCCCATGCAGTTGTTGACAAAGTGGTGAACCTTGTCCCATACTTGCTTGTGAATGACTGAGCCTTTTGGGGATGCTCCTTTTATACCCAATCATGACACTCACTAGTTTCCAATTACCCTGTTCACCTTTGGAATGTTCCAATGGATGGATGGATGGATGTACTTTATTGATCCCAAACTGGGAATTTACAGTGTAACAGCAGCATGACAGTAGACAACCAAAATGACAGAAACACACACAGCATAATAGACAAAGGGATTACCCATGGAAAGTAAAACTGCCTAAATAACTTATATACATCACAGATGAATAGATGATGACCCATATAGATACATGAATCGTACTCGTTGTACAATACTGGACTGTCAGATGCAGGGTGCAATGTGAGGTGCCAATTAGACTGCAAGGTACAGTATGGCAGCATAGTTATGAGCAGAATTCAACGTAAGAGTAAGTTGTTGTACAGTGAAATGGCATGTGGCAGGAAAGATTTCCTGTACCTGACCGTTCGACAGCGAAGCTGTAGCAGTCTGCTGGAGAAAGTGCTGCGCTGTCTGTCCAGTGTGTGGTGGAGGGGGTGATCAGGATTGTCCATGGATCGTAGTTTGTTCAGTGTCCTCCTCTCCACCACAGTCTCAAAGGTCTCCAGCCTGAGACCAATTACTGACTCAGCCTTCTTGATAATCTTGTCAAGTCTGTTGGTGTTGCTGGCTCTGATACTGCTACCCCAACAGACAGCAGCAAAGAAGATGGCGCTGGCAACAATGGCCTGGTAGAAAAGTTCCAACATCTTGTTGCACATGTTGAAGGATGTCAGCTTCCTCAAAAAGTAGAGTCTATTCATCCCCTTCTTGTACACAACATCAGTGTTAGATTTCTAGTCCAGTCCGTTGCTGATCGTGACACCCAGGTATTTGTAGTCCTCCACTACCTCCACATCCTCCCCCCTAATCTGCAATGGCTGTGAAGGCTTCCTCTTCTTCCTGAAGTCAATCACCATCTCTCTGGTCTTGCTAATGTTCAGCCTCACGTGATTCTGCTTGGTCCACTCTACAAATCTGTCTACCAGTGCCCTGTACTCTCCCTCCTCTTCCCCTCTTATACACCCAACAACAGCTGAGTCATCAGAGAACTTCTGCAGGTGACATGACTTGGTGTTGTACTGAAAGTCGGTGTGTATAAGGTTAAGAGAAAAGGAGAAAGCACAGTCCCCTGTGTAGCTCCCATATCACTAACCACCACATCAGACAAGACACTGCCCAGCCTGATCAACTGTGGCCTGCCTGTCAGGTAGTCAGTAATTCAGGAGATCACAAAGCTGTTGACCCCCTTCCCCCGGAAAAAGGTGATTTTTGAGCATTATTCAACTTTCCCAGTCTTTCTTCCCCCCGTCCCAGCTTTTTTGGAATGTGTTGCAGGCATCAAATTCATGAGTGAATATTTACCAAAAACAATAACGTTTATCAGTTTGAACATTAAACTATCTTGTCTTTTTAGTGTGTTCAATTGAATATAGATTGAAAAGGATTTTGCAAGTCATTGTATTCTGTTTTTATTTGTTTTACACATTGTCCTGATTTTAGTCAGTTGACCTGCTGTTTGTAATTACTAATTTGATAAAAGCAGTTTAATAATTACATGATTAAAGACTACATTTTACTAATTTGGAAATACATACAGTAGTTGCACATACTGTTGAAAGTAACAAAGTTAAAAAAAAACTAAAGTCATGTCCTACAACTTTGTTATGTGTAAATAAATCTGATAAAAATGGCCAATAGATTGATGAACCTTGGAATATAAAAGTAGTCCATGTCTGAATAGGAGTATTGATATACTGATGTAGACATCTGATGGGACTGAAAACCAAAGCCAAATGAAGATGCACTGCCTGGCCAAACTTATGCGATGTCCTACACAGACCACTATTAATCTTGAGTTCTTTTGTCCTTAGTTCTTTATTTATCAGTCTCAGCATCCATCTCTGTCTCTGGCCTTTTTTGGGTTACACTGATTGAGTTGAGGAAGAGAGGGAGCAAACAATGGTGTGAGGGAGCTGGGTCACATCTACCAACAGCAAGTGATGAATAATCCAGTTAGGCACAGTAAAGAAATTAACATTTTGGTGTGCCAAAGAATAATGTCTGAAAAAGCTTCATCAATCACAACTTATTTTGTGAGTCATTGGGTTGCAGCTTCTTCTCTCATCCAGAAAGCATGGCTTTGGACCCTCTTTTCTTTAAGTGTCTTAATTAAATACATACAGTAATTATTTTTTATACAATTATTCAGGCTTATTATGTTAGGTGGTGGTGGTGGGAATATCTCTCCATCTCACATTTTGGTTTATTTACAGTTCAGAGGGCTGTGATGTCTTTTTATCTTTCTAACATTGTGAGACAGGGTGATTTACATTTTTCATTGATTTCTTAGAGGACTACAAATGGAACTGGATTTTAAAAAATGTGGCATGCATAATAGATGGGCATTGGTTATTGTGCAAAATTAAGCAATATTACACAAGAGGAAGTGCAGCAGTGTATCGCACTGCGGTTGTAGCCCTGACCTGCAATGGAGTAGGACATTGTTGCGGTGCTATATTCATCATACCATTCCAATGTTAGAAGCAGTTGTTGCTTGTCTGTGCTCTCAAACATTTTTTTCTTTAATTTAGCCTAAAGCAATGAGCACATTAAAGGAATATTGCCATTGAAATGATTGATTGTAGTGTCATGTTTTGCTTTTTTTACAACTTAAATACCAGGCATTTTAACAGGAGGTGTACAATTTTATATCTACTGCAGGTGTGGGGGGGAGGGTGAAGGGGCTGCAGCCCCCCCCCCCCAAAAAAAAGAAAAAAAATTGAGAAAAAGTAAAAGTAAAATGTAAATAAAGAGCAGGTTTTGAGTAGTTTGCATTGAAAATGTTCAGAAATCTGTAGTTGACAGGGGGCTGAAGCTAAAGCTTTGTCCCAGGTAAACACCCCGGGCGTTCAGAATGGTGGTGGTGGTTGGGGTTCAGCCCCCACCTTCACAAATTCCTGGCTACGCCACTGTACTGTATATGAGCATATAAGTGGATTTTTTTTCTCTTTTTTTAATAGGTGTCCTAATTCCGAAGTTGCGGTGTGTGCAGTGTTTTTGACATGTCCATCTGTCTGTTTGTTCGGCCATTCATTTGGCAGCACATTGTTGCCACTCTATCTTCTACCTTTTTGAACGTATTGACTTCAAATTTATATAGAAGCTTTATCTTAATACCTTGGATGCATTTGATTTTCACACATCTAATGAGGGGTTCCATTTGTTTTGGGGAGGAGTCTTTTTATGTTGTCGCCATGATAGCTTGTATGTTTCTGATGAGATTCACTTCAAATTTATACAGAAGCTTTGACTGAAATGAAGGGTTCCATTTTTGATGATGTGGACCCCCCCCCCCCCCCCGTTCATTTTACATCACAGTTCTCATTGGGGGCCCCTATGCATGGGGTATGTGAGGTTGCTCGCTGACGTTCTTTCATTATTTATAGAATAATGGATGACAAAGCCAGTTTGTATGCATTTTGTGAGCAAGTGTTACATTTCTGTGCATAATGATGACTCATTGCTCTCTGTTTCTCTGTGTCATTGTATAAGGTATATTGAAGTACTTAAAGATCCATCCAAACCCCAGCTTTTTAGATCAAATTGTCTTGACAATGCAAATTTCAGAAAACTGATTCTTTTTTAAGTTTCTTTAAGCTGCAAATGGCTGATGAGCAATTTTTCATGTGTGTGTGTGTGTATCTCAGTGTCATCATCCTGAGCACAGGTGGGGGCCGTGCTCAATCTGCAGTTTGAGTTCTTTCTGTCTGTTTGTTTCTTTGTTTATTATGGTCTGCTGCATTTGGTCTCTGTTTATTTATGAGTTGTTTGTATTCTTGGCTTTGTCCTTATAGTCCTGTCTTATTTATTGTGTGTCATTTTGTAGTTATTGCATCTTTTGGGGTTGTGTTATCTTATTCTTGTATTATTATTTAGTTTCCGGTCTATGCTTTTATTTTGACAGTGCTGTGCAGCTTCCGGCTGTCAAACGGTTCGCGGGCTGCACAGCTGTCACTGATTAAGTTACATTCTTACTCATGTATCCACACCTGTCAGTCATCAATCATTTGTCTGTCTCCCTATTTAAGAGCATGGCAACATTTCCCTCGTTGCCGTGTTCTACTGTTTGCCTCCTCAGAGGATTCTGCCTTTACCCTTAGTGAGAGTGTTTTTGCACGGAGGTGAACGGGTGAGCTCCATCCAGGTAATATTTCTCTTTTCCTCATTCCCAGCCTTGAACCCCGTTTCCTTTCGGGTGTGACCCCCGTCTGGTTGAACCCCCCCCCTCCGGGCGTTTCTTCACGCCTTAACCTGTGTCTCCACCAAGTTATTCTGCTCACCCGTTGATGTGTATCCCCGTTCTCCTCCAGCGTCTTCATTATCCCCATTATATGTAGTGTAGTGTTGCATGTTTGTTTGTGTTTATGTTAATAAATGTTACAAACTCACAGAAAGCATTTAGTGTCTTATGCAGCCCTTGAAAAGGGCGATTCATGACACTCAGAGGTTGCACTAGACTTTTTTGTTTCCTGTCATTTTGACAGACAGGCTTGTCAAAATTCTGTCATAATCTGTTATTATCTGTCATTTAAATTGACTTTATTCAGATCACCCTCAGTGTAATCTGTCAAATGACAGGCAGCTTTCAGAATTTTCAGTCATTGCTGAAAACAAATCTGTCAGTGAAGGACAATTTTCAGTGGTGTTTTTTGAACGTTCCTCTATTTTGCCAGACTTTCTTGCCACTGTCTACCAACGTAGCTGTTCAGAGAGGCTGACTTGTTTCAGTTCCGCTCCCTAACCCATCCATCCATGAACAGCATGGACTGCCTCCCTGCTGGCAGTCAAAGGATACAGTAAAGAGGAAGGAGGAAAATCATGGGAAGTATGACTTCACCGGTCTTTGCTGCCACTGTTCGAAGCTGAGACAACACTTGGAAACAAGCTTGATTAACTGTTTGTTCATTGGCTTTACTGCTATGTTTTTAAGTAAGTTGTTTAAATGGTGTCCTTTAGTATATAATATGGGCATAAAGCTTATTGTTGTGGGCTATCATCGATTGAAATCATCTAACCTCAGCCATGGTTTAACAGTCCTGCTATCTGTAGCAATGAACTAACTGGAGACTTATTAGAATTTTGTTCTTTTAAGGGCTAATTTTCATTTTTTCTTTAAATCCAGCTTGTTAACTATAAGATGGATTCCTATTCCATACTGATTTTGTTATGGAAAGTATTTCCTTGGTGGTATCATTACTGGTCTGTTTTTTATGGTCATTATAGGAATTGAGTATTTCTACATTATGTATATTATAAAGGGAATATACAGAGCAAGAACTTTACTGTTGGTCATTGCTTTGTTGGCTCACTGAGTGTACATAAACACATTGGATAGTGAAAAAGATAATTTTCAGTAAATTGTCTAATAGCCCACATTATCCCACTGGTTGATGTGTGCAAAATGAGAGGGGAGAGAGTAGATTTATTGCCTTGTATGTACGGTATGTGTGCAGTGTTACAGCAACCTCATGTTGATACTGTGCTGTAATTTCTCCCTAGAGAGTATTTGTGGTCTGATTGTCCAGGGGAAGCACATTAGCCATATGTGTTGGTGGTATTTGTGGTTGAAAACCTCTGTGTAGCTACAGCTGCCAGTTACTCTGGCTCACAATAAAGGATTCCCTGCCATTTAATAGTACCTTAGACTAACTCAGGCTTGGCCCGGCAGGTTCTTTTTGGCCAACAGAAGTGACAGCGGGAACAGATCTCCTCCTCTGTTTATTTAATCACTAACCACTCTGGTTTAGAGGTTGCTTTCAATGGACAGGCGAGCAAAGAGCTGCCTTGCGCTCTTCACTGCCTCAAGGATGCATGGGTCATCCCACATAACGAGTGTAAGGACTTACTTTACCAAGTTTGCCCTAACTCGCAGTCAGCACGTGGTTCCCATTTAAGCACAGTGGGGAAGATTACACCTTCATCTGCTGGGCATTTTTATGTGTTTATGTGCCTGTGCAAGTGCTTATATATACATCTGTGTTTTTAGCCGCCTGCTCTCAGTGTGTGTGCCTAGAAGTGTTTTAGTCTTGCTTTGAAAGTGTGAGATCATTATGTTTATACCAAAAGTTTACACCACATGTCCAGCACATGTTGTTAAGTTGTGATTGGCACACTGGCCATATTTATATCTGCATGAGAAGTTAGGAGACTAAAACCCGGTTGGAGATGAGACATTCAGATTTTAAAAAAAATACTGGCACAAACACACATGGTAGAGAACAGGAAGGCTAACCTTACAACTGTTCTGCTCAAGATAATAAAAAGAGTGACTCCTCAACTACCGATGTCCAGGACAGTTTAAAAAAAAAAAAAAATTCTAGTAAAACTCTCTATCCCATGGTGTGTTTTTTTTTTTTTTTTTTTAACGGCACTGGAAACACATTCACCCTTTATTCAGTCCTGGGTCAGTTGACTGTGCAGTAGACATGGGTTTTTATTGGCTTCACTGCCGATTGGCAGTGATGTGAGCAGCACACTTGGATCAACATGTGAATTTACATGGCCACAAAGGCACCGTGCAGCTAACTGAGGATCAGACCACTCAGTCCCGGACTGAAGAACAGACATTATTGATTGTGAGTTCAGTTTTGTGTTCAGTTTTGTTTGCCAGAGGGACAAAAGCAAAATACATTTAAAAAAATGCTGGTGAATGCAATCCAACTTACACACGTGGACAAAATTGTTGGTACCCCTCTGTTAATGAAAGAAAAACCCACAATGGTCACAGAAATAACTTGAATCTGACAAAAGTGATAATAAATAAAAATTCTATGAAAACTAACCAATGAAAATCAGACAATGTTTTTGAATTGGGCGGTGCGGTGGCGCAGTGGTTAGCACTGCACCAGCACAGCAACTCACCCTTGGCCATGGGATCCCTGGTTCGATCCTAGCTCCTGACCAACAGTGATCTGTGTGGAGTTTGCATGTTCTCCCCGTATCTGCGTGGGTTTACTCCGGGATTTCTCCGGTTTCCTCCCACAGGCCAAAAACATGAAGGTTAGGCTAATTGGAGACTTTAAAGTGGCCCTAGATGTGAATGTGTGTGTGCATGGTTAAGGGATAGCCCCGTACCATGGCTGATTCATCCATCTAGGTGGATGCCCTCAATTTCCCCTCTGGGGATCAATAAAGTATACAAAATAAAAAATAAAAAATGTGGTTCAACAGAATTATTTTAAAAAACAAACTCATGAAACAGGCCTGGACAAAAATGATGGTACCCTTAACTTAATATTTTGTTGCACAACCTTTTGAGGCAATCACTGCAATCAAAGGATTTCTGTAACTGTCAGTGAGACTTCTGCACCTCTCAGCAGGTATTTTGGCCCACTCCTCATGAGCAAACTGCTCCAGTTGTCTCAGGTTTGAAGGGTGCCTTCTCCAGACGGCATGTTTCAGCTCCTTCCACAGATGTTCAATAGGATTTAGATCAGGGCTCATAGAAGGCCACTTTAGAATACTGACACACTCTACAAGAAGGGACAGCGCAGGCTGTTCCTGCTGAGGAGACTCAGGTCTTTTGGTGTACAAGGGGCGCTGCTGAAGTCATTCTATGACACGGTGGTGGCATCAGCCATCACTTTTGGAGTGGTCTGCTGGGGCAGTGGCATTACTGCAGCCAATAGGAAGAGACTGAACAAACTGATTAAGAAAGCTAGCTCTGTCCTGGGGCAGCGCCTTGATCCGATGGAGGAGATAGGAGAGAGAAGGACGGTGGCTAAACTGTCATCTCTGCTGGAGTCCGAGTTCCACCCTATGCAGGACATACTGGATGCACTGAGGAGCTCATTTAGCAGCAGACTACATCATCCCAGGTGCACAACCGAGAGGTTTCGTAGGTCCTTCCTACCAACGGCTGTCAGACTGTACAACCTAAGCAGGGCTGCTCGCAGAGATAGCAAAAAGACGTAACAAACTAATAGTTTTTTGAATGCAAAAGATGCAATAGACTTACACAATGGTCCCCTCCGGCATACAACTAGGAACATACCGGTCGCTATGGAGGGTGAGAATATGTATGGGCACATAATCATACCATGTAGGATAACTAAGTAGACGGTTATGCTGTTTCATCCCATCTAGCAACAATGCTCTGCACTGTGTGTGTTTATATATTTACATATTTATTCCATCTAGCTACAATGCTCCGCACTGTGTTTTTATATATCTACATATTATTCCATCTAGCTACATTGCTCCGCACTGTGTGTGTTTATATACTTGCATATTTATTCCACCTAGCTGCAATGCTCCGTACTGTGGGTGTTTATATATTTACATATTTATTCCATCTAGCTACAATGCTCTGCACTGTGTGTTCATATACTCATATATTTATTCCATCCAGCTACAATGCTCTGCACTGTGTGTCTGTGTGTGTGTGTGTATATATTTATTTTATTTTATAGTAATATGTACATATGTATATTAGCCGCTCTTGCTTGCTTGTTTTTTTCTTGCCTTCTGATTGTTGCTCTGAGTGTTGCTATCCCTGTGCTGTTGCAATCCTGGAATTTCCCCGTTGTGGGACTAATAAAGGCTTATCTTATCTTATCTTATCTTATCTTAGAATAGTCCAATGTGTCGCTCTTAGCCATTCTTGGGTGTTTTTAGCTGTGTGTTTTGGGTCATTATCCTGTTGCAAGACCCATGACCTGCGACTGAGACCAAGTTGTCTGACACTGGGCAGCACATTTTTCTCTAGAATACCTTGATAGTCTTGAGATTTCATTGTACCCTGCACAGATTCAAGACACCTTGTGCAAGATGCAACAAAGCAGCCCCAGAACATAACAGAACCTCCTCCATGTTTCACAGTAGGGACAGTGTTCTTTTCTTGGTATGCTTCATTTTTGCGTCTGTGAGCATAGAGCTGATGTGCCTTACCAAAAAGTTCCAGTTTTGTCTTGTCTGTCCATAGGACATTCTCCCAGAGTCTTTGTGGCTTGTCAACATGCAGTTTGGCAAATTCCAGTCTGGTTTTTTATGATTTGTTTTCAACAGTGGTGTCCTCCTTGGTCGTCTCTCATGAAGTCCACTTTGGCTCAAATGACGGATGGTGCGATCTGACACTGATGCACCTTGACCTTGGAGTTCACCATGAATGTTTAGAGGTTGTTCTGGGTTCTTTTGTTACCATTCGTATTATCCGTCTCCTCCTGCAGCCACGTCCAGGGAGGTTGGCTACAGTCCCGTGGATCTTAAATTTCTGAATCTGTGCAACTGTAGTCACAGGAACATCAAGCTGCTTGGAGACGGTCTTATAGCCTTTACCGTTAACATGCTTGCCTGTAATTTTCCTTCTAATCTCCTGAGACAACTCTCTCCTTTGCTTCCTCTGGTCCATGTTTAGTGTGGTACACACCATGTCACCAAACAGCACAGTGACTACTTGTCACCCTTTAAATAGGCCGACTGACTGATTACAAGTTTGTAGACACCTATGATGTTAATTAGAGGACACATCTTGGCTGAACATGTCCCTATGGTCACATTATTTTCAATCTTTTCTAGGGGTACCATCACTTTTGTCCAGGCCTGTTTCATGAGTTTATTTTTTTAAAGTAATTCTGTTGAACCACAATTCAAAAGCATTGTGTGATTTTCATTGGTTAATTTTCATAGAATTTTTATTTATTACCACTTTTGTCAGATTCAAGTTATTTCTGTGACCTTTGTGGGTTTTTCTTTCATTAACAGAGGGGTACCAACAAATTTGTCCACGGCTGTACAACACAAGTTTTCTGCCATCAAGGCAAGATTAAGAAGGCTGTGGGCCCCTGGGTTAGAGCAGTTTTTGGGGCCCTCCCACATATAATTTATGGGAGTATGATATGCAAAATAGCTATGTTTACATGCATGGTAATAAACTGTTTATAATCGGATTTCTAGCGTTATCTGATTATTAAAGTAGTCATGTAAAAACAATCAGATAAAAGGCAATTATTGTGTTGTGAGAAATTACATTAACACACATAGTTTATTGTCCAATAACCTGTTTATTCAGTGCATGTAAAAATGTCATATCCAATTATTACCATTATTTGATTATTCCTAGTTATTGGATTATCATGGCCATGTAGCCAGGGTCAGTTGCCAAACTTGTCATCACTGTATATGCAGCAGGCAAAACAATATAAACAGCCAGTGAAAGGAGAATAGAGAAGCCATTGTCTTGACACAGACTCACCATTTGCAAGTTTGCGATCGAAGTGGCACTTTGAGAAAAAAAACGTTTCTGCTGTTTGTATGAATGTTCAGATGCTCCGAAATCTGCAACCTTATTCTGGCAGCTCTTCAGTCCTTTTTGGCCCCGTATTCCCGGACAGCATCAGTGATATTTCCCCCGAGAGCAGGATCATTGCTGTAGGAATCGTTAACCCTTCCAATAGGTGTTTTGCAAGTTTGATGACCCAGAGCTTCTGTGGCCGGTAAAGGTGGATTCACACTGCAGCGTTTGGACCAACTTTTACTGACGTTTTGGCAAATGTCTGGCTCTGCTGGCAAAAGTTAATGATAGTTGGTGTTGGTTGGCAAACGCTGGTTAAAGTTGTGTACTTTGAAAATTTTCAGCCTGCTGAAAATTTGTGGACGTTTGGAAATAAACGTTGGTGAAAGTTGTGCTGAGTTTGTAAGAGTTCCTGAGTGCTGGGCTGTAAGTTATGCAGAGTTCACCTAAGTCAGCCTCAATTTTTCCGGTTTCGGTTCTGCCGGACCGGCGGCGCCACACGAGTTGGCTGCCTGTTGCAACTGCCTTTTTCTTATCTTCCTTCTTCTTTCTACACCTTTCACTCTATATATATATCACGGACACACAGATCGCCCCAAGGGTCTCCCGAGTCGGCGGACGGAGCCACTGTTTGCAGCGGGGGACGATACAGCAGGGAAGAGCTAGCTAGCTGGCTAGCTAGCTCCAACCGCCACCCGGTGCTAACGGAGAAGCTCGACATGCCGAGGAACTGTGGCGAAAATGACGCGGGTGCCGGGCTGGAGTTTAGGCGGCGTGCAAGAAATATAAGACAGAATAATAAAGAGCGATGGCAAGAACCAAGCAGACCGCCCGTAAATCTACTGGAGGAAAAAGCCCCCAGGAAGCAGCTAACCACCAAGGCTGCTCGAAAAAAGCGCTCCGGCCACCGGCGGAGTGAAGAAGCCTCACCGTTGCAGGCCCGGTACCGTGGCTCTGAGAGAGATCCGTCGCTACCAGAAATCCACGGTGCTGCTCATCCGTAGGCTGCCCTGCCAGCGCCTGGTGAGGGAGATCGCTCAGGACTTCAAGACCGACCTGCGCTTCCAGAGCTCCGCCGTCATGGTTCTGCAGGAGGCCAGCGAGGCCTACGTGGTGGGTCTCTTCGTGACACCAACCTGTGCGCCATCCACGCCAAGAGGGTCACCACCATCATGCCCAAAGACATCCAGCTGGCCCGCCGCACCCGCGGAGGGAGAGAGAGCTTAGACTTTCTGCTGCACATTCACCAACCACAATGCTCCGCACTGTGTGTCTATATATATATATATATATATATATATAGTAATATGTACATATGTATACTAGCTGTTCTTGTTTTTTTTCTTGCCTTCTGATTGTTGCTCTGAGTGTTGCTATCCCTGTGCTGTTGCAATCCTGGAATTTCCCCATTGTGGGACTAATAAAGGCTTATCTTATCTTATCTTATCTTATTAAAGCTGGGTTCACACTAGTGTTTGGGCTGACTTCTACAGATGTTTTGAAAAATTAGAGAAATACTCAGCGCAGTTCAGCTGACATCAGCGCCAGGTGACGCTCATGTAAAGCCTTTGTGGAGGCTTCCTGTCATCCTACTTCTGGAGTGAACACATCTCCTTTGGGCATACGTTTCAGTATTTATTTTCATTTGATATTCCTATGTATACTGCTCAAAAAAATAAAGGGAACACTTTGAAAACACATTAGATTTTAATGGGAAAAAATAAGCTGGATATCGAAATAGTGGCAGGCTAGTCCAGCTTACTCAGATTAAAAAGTGTTCCTTTAATCTGAGTAAGCTGGACTAGCCTGCCACAATGTTGATATCCAGCTTATTTTTTCCCATTAAAATCTGATGTGTTTTCAAAGTGTTCCCTTTATTTTTTGAGCAGTATAGTTACTTCTGCATACCATTTTCCCCTGTTCATTCCTTCATTCAACTAAAAAAAATAATAAAATAATACATAGACTCCAACACTAAGTCCCGAATTAAAATGTGAGAGTGGATGGAATAAAAAGCTATTTAGTGAATCATCATGTAAATAAAATGACGGGTGATTATATTTTGACTGTTTCTGTCATGTTTGCCCCTTTCAGGGCATTAATGAGGTGCCAGATGCCGACAGTGAGTTTGTGTATATTTATTAAAGTGACAAGATAACAAGCCACGTGGGGCAAGATACAAATAACTATACATGCGGCCCCGGAGGGTGAACTAAAGAGAGAAATAAAGAGATACTAAACACTTACGTACAGAGAGCGAGGGCGAAACCTAACACTGTACAAAGACTGGAATCCGGGATAGGGATCCCAGTCTGGAACAACGAGGTCACAGCGAGGAGTGAGCCTCAGCTCTTCCCTTAAATACAAAACACAAAAGCTAAGGGCCAACAGGTGAGGAGAAAACGTAATCAGCAAATCTGCTGCACGGTGGCGCAGTGGTTACCACTGTGGCAGCACAGTTTTACCCTCGGCCGGGGGATCGCGGGGATCGTGAGATCGTGGGTTTGATCCCTGCCCCCGGCCAACAGTGATCTGTGTGGAGTTTGAATGTTCTCCCCGTGTTTGCGTGGGTTTACTCCGGGATTTCTCCGGTTTCCTCCCACATGCCAAGAACATGCAGGTTAGGGAGTTAAGGGGCGCTTGCGCACGCAGCGACCGGCAGCTGGTGGCTTGTCACCAGTCTGCAAAATAAATCTACCTACGGGTACAAAATAAGTAATTAAAAAAAAAAAATCATAGTCAGCTGTGATAGAGCCAGCTCGACTTGACAGCCGGAAGTCCGGCCGTGGCGCTGTCACAGTAAAAGCACCGAAGGGACAAATAATAATAGAACTAGAATACAGAGGAAAAAAGGGAAAACACTGAGTGACTTGAACGCGGAGCTGATCTGCGCTCGGAACACCACAGTGCCCCCCGTTTAAGGAACGCATTCCAGGCATCCTGCCGTGACATTCAAGAGAGAGAAAAAGAAAAAAGCTCCCCTCCCCCCCAACCAGAAAACCAACCTCGGGTGGGTGGAGGGGGAATCCAGGCTAGGAGGTGGAGAAACTAGAAGGAAAATGCACAAAAAATACCTAACCGCAAGGTACAAGAAAATAGAAACCCTCAAAGATCAAATGAAAAACATCCATGACTCTGAAACAAAAATAGCGTGGCCAATATTAACATTACAATTTCAAAATAGAAGGTGGCAAAAAACCGACCACAAATACAAAGTGAGACCTTCACACAGAAATGTCCACATACAAATAAATCACAGTCTGAGGATACACAAGGAAAAAAAAAAAAACACGGGTACACCGCAACAAGGCAACAATAAAAACATATGTACCCTTTCACTCAGACATTAATGCAAGGAAAATCCCTTTTTAACAATATATGAGAAAAACCCACGAATGCACTCGCACGGGGAAAACCGGCAGGTAAAGCAAAAAATAGTTCTGGTGGCCTACCGGCATCCAGACTCCAAATAAAGAGAAAACGTTCAGGCGGCCTACCAAAGTCCCAGCTCCGGTAATAAAGTCTCTTGGGTGGTTGGCCAGCACCTTTAAGCCACCAGGACCAGAGGGGCGAACCCGGAGGCAGTTTTCCCACCGGGAGGCTCAATGGCAGGAAGCCGGAACAGATGGAGGGGATCCCAACTGCGTCTGATGGAGGAGAGATGGGGGAGGAGGGAGGGACCACAACGGTGTTGGGCAGTGGGGGATCAGCAGCTCCAACCACAGCCTCTGACAGGAGCCCTAAAGCCCCCGTGGTGGACCCCAGCAGGGACAATGCTGCACCCACAGTGGACTTCCGATTGAGCCAGCGCTGCACCCACGGTGGACCCAACCTGAGGAGGGACCCAAACGACGGCCTTGGGCAGGGAAGCAGCAGTGCCCTGAATGACCCCCAGATACAAACCTGGACCCTCGGGGACGTCCGACAAAGCTGGAACGTCTCCGGTGACCCTGGAAGAGGGCTCGAGCACAGTAGAGAAACAAAAGGAGTCAGGGTCATCGGCAGCGGCAGAGCCCGGCGAGGTGAGCTCGAATGCAGCAGGCGGCTGCACCCAGCTCTCCTCCCCAAGAGACAGGCAAGATTGCTCCATTATAGAAAAGAGAAAGACAAAATGGAGCACTTGCCTGATCTCAAGCTCAGTTGCCGTCCAGGACTCCGGCGATCCAGGCAACGAAGTAGACACAGGCTCGGTTATCAGGGGGTTGATAGCAGGTTCCCACTTGGCTGCAGGGGCCACTGCAGTTGGCATGATGGTCTCGACAGTCCTGGAGCCCCCGGGCACAGTAATCCACACCGATGGCTCCGTCAGTGCGGTGGCAGGAGGTCCGTCACTCGCTGAGGCTGACTTTTGCTCACTGGAGACCCAGGGACACTTCACCGTCGGTGCAGGCTTCAATTGGCTGGCAGCCCTCCTCCTCTGTCCATGGCGTGGCTGCGAGGCTGGGACCTGGCTCACCAGGGCCACAGGCTCCTCCCTCGTCCGGCGGTTCAATCCAGGCACTACCAGATGCTTGGGGCGTAAAGGAGGAGACACAGAGGTAGCAAGATCAGTTTTAATGGCTGCAGGTTGGTGGGGGCTCAGTGGACTGCGTAACCTGAGGCCCCCCCCCCCAGGAATCAGACAAGGTAATTCATCATATTGTGGAGAAGAATGAAAAAACACTTCCCTGTTTTCCTGGGGTTCGATGGTTCTTGCTGCAGCAGGCTCAGTTCCTCCGTCTCCCGTAGGAATGGTGATGGTGGACCCCTCAGGAAGACAAGGAGGAGCCGCCCCAACAGGATCGGTGGCGGGCGGAGCCGGACAAGGAACCATGGGTCTCACAGCAGCTGAAGAAAACGCAGAGGAGGAGGGAAGAGCAGCCGAGGCAGTCCGGGGTAGGGGAGCTGGCGAAACAGCAGAAAAAAGCGACCCGGAGGCTGAAGCTGCTGTCTGCACTCTCTGCCAAGGCGAGGGAGACACAGCTGGCTGGGAGACAGGAGAGTTCTTCTGACGGCCCGTAGCAGGATCCAGACGGGAGCCCCGCGGAGGATTGATCCAGTCAGGAAATTCCCTCCCCTTCAGAACGATTGTTTCCCAGGGAGGAGATGGATTATGAGCAGGGCGGCGACGTCTTCTAGCTGGAGGCGAGGCTAAATTTAAATCAGGAAAGCGCCGCTGCTGTGCTGAAACTGAAGCCAGCAGCTTGGTGTACTCTGGATAATTAGTCAGCCCAGGATTAGCCTCCACCAGTCTAACGGCTGCTACCACGCTCTTAAAAACTTTACCGGGGTTGCAGGAAGAGAGAGCTTCAGCCACATAGCCTCTGATGATTTCAGCTGCCCACTGTTCTTCTTCACTGGGAGCCTCGGCTGCCCTCCTCCTACGGTGCGCTTGAAAACGGCTTCTTGACGATGGAGACACCGGAGCTGGAGCCGTAGCGGGAACCTCATGGCGAACCGGAGGATGGGAGTGCTTCGCCATCGGCTCCAGTTTAGTCTTCCTGAGAGACTTCTTCGGCAGCTCACAGTTCTGTTGCTGAAGTGCCGATAACTCAGAGATTCTCTCCCTGCCTTCAGCATGCTCACCAAGAAGAGGATGATGCTTCACAGCTGCCTCCGTGAGGTCCAGGTACCATAAAGCATCTCTTGGTGTAGAATATTTACGGGCTATGGCCAGGAGGTCATCTATTTCCATAAGAGCCTGGCATAATTGAAAACCCAGACTCACTGGGTACCACCTGCCGAGCGATGCCATTACATCCAAAGAAACGCTGGCACACGAAAAGAGAAAAATTTCAGAGCCAAAAACAAACTCACCATGACTGGCACCTTGCTGGGCTGCGACCTCCTGTCATGTTTGCCCCTTTCAGGGCATTAATGAGGTGCCAGATGCCGACAGTGAGTTTGTGTATATTTATTAAAGTAAAGTGACAAAATAACAAGCCATGTGGGGCAAGATGCAAATAACTATACATGCGACCCCGGAGGGTGAACTAAAGAGAGAAATAAAGAGATACTAAACACTTACATACAGAGAGCGAGGGCGAAACCTAACACTGTACAAAGACTGGAATCCGGGATAGGGATCCCAGTCTGGAACGACGAGATCACAGCAAGTAGTGAGCCTCAGCTGCTCCCTTAAATACAAAACACAAAAGCTAAGGACCAATAGGTGAGGAGAAAACGTAATCAGCAAATCATAGTCAGCTGTGACAGAGCCAGCTCGACTTGACAGCCGGAAGTCCGGCCATGGCGCTGTCACAGTAAAAGCACCGAAGGGACAAATAATAATAGAACTAGAATACAGAGGGAAAAAAAGGGAAAACACTGAGTGACTTGAGCGCGGAGCTGATCTGCGCTCAGAACACCACAGTTTCACCTCTCTCTATTAAAATAGCACAAAATCCTGTTAAATGTCATTTACTTTTTTACACCACATCAGCGCTGTTTGATTCCCACAAGTTAACCAATCCTGGAGAATGACTACGCACGGAGCAGAATATTAAGAACAGTAAATTTCTCAAGGTTTTTTTTCTTTTGCACTGTCACACTTATTGGGAGATGATATGCAGCCTAAGTGTCCACCAAACGCGTTTTTTGTCGCTTGACTGCCCTGAATGTCTATTTTTCAGCACTTCCGCTTTTCCTATGGTCAGACATTTCTACTTATCTTTAATAGCAGTCTCTAAATAACAATGGACAAGAAACGTATTCTAGCATTGGTAGCAGCTCTGGATGCAAAATATGATGACACGGAAAGCAGGAGTACAGAGTGAACTGGCATCCTATTTCCCACCCTTCCTTAATTCTGATTGGCTGCTTAGAACGGTCTGACATTGACAGCTCAGCTGCAGTTAGTTGAACATTTTTTCAACTCTGAGCACCCTGAGTGCTATGACAAAAAGTGGCCACCACCGAGAGTGTGCAAAAATTCCCACAAACAATTCAACAATTCAAAACTAATCAAATGTCTATTTTATATATATATACCATAAATTAAAATAAAAAAACATGTCATACACACCATGTTATCACCAAACAAATACTGTACATTGTCCTCTTAGATAAAATTCCCACAAACAATTCAACAATTCAAAACTAATCAAATGTCTATTATATATATACAGTATATATATATATATCCCATAAATTAAAATAAAAAAACATGTCCTACACACCATGTTATCACCAAACAAATACTGTACATTGTCCTCTTAGATATATATTTTCTTTTTTTTAATTCCCCCTACTCTCTATTTCTCTTTTGTTCCTGTCTGAACTCAGTTTTGATCTAAAAACTTCAGTTTTCACCAGCATTTCAGTCGTTTGCCAAAGGAGCTTAACTTAGGATGACTTAGACAAACTGTCCATAACTTAGAGGAACTTTTACAAACTGTGCACAACTTTGAGCAATGTTTATTTCCTAACGTCAGCAAATTTTCAGCATGCTGAAAATTCTCAATGAATACAACTTTTGCCAACAAACACCAACCATCATTAACTTTTATCAGTTTTTGACAGCAGAGCTAGATGTTTGCCAAAACGGTAAAAGTTGGTCCAAACGTTGTAGTGTGAATCCACCCAAAAAAGTGGGTCCAGGATGGCAGGAAGCCTTCACAAATGCTGATCTTTCAGTGTTTCCTCTGGCTTAAAGACCTTGGCGCGGTGTCAACATATTTTTCTGGGGGAGAGGGGGAGTAAACGTATAACACGATTGTGACCGGAATATGTTAATTTTATACCATTTTTTTCTTTTTTAAATTTTGCACAGTAACGTTGTATATGGAATTTACCATTTAAAGTATTGTACAACCGAGGCTTGAATATTGGAATATTGGGCCAGTTGGGGTCCCTGTCCTGGGACGTCCTGTGTTTAGACTTTTTAATGGTGTTATTCTTCTCTCGTTCCTCTGCTCTCACCTCTCCTGGACCCTCCGCCTGAACACTTTCCTCTCCTTAGCTCCTCTCCTCTGTCTCATCTTGCCCTCTCTGAGCTCTGTCTAATTCAGGTTCTCTCTCTGTCTGTGGTGGTATACAAAGAGGTTAGAAAATATCAAGTGTCATGTTTTGTCCTGCAGGATTTTTTTGTCATGGTTTACATAAATGACAAAAATGTGTATTTTTTTTTATTTTTATTCTAGTGTTTCTTTTTTTCCATTGAGAGACAAGGGAACAGAAAAAAAAACAAAACATTCATAATAATTATGTACTCATGCATACTTAAATTATATGATCAGAGGTGGATATAGTAACCAGAAATTCTACTCATGTTAAAGCAGTGCTTTAAAATTAATTATTAAAAGTAGACAACCAAAAATTTCTAGTTCAGGGTACAAAGAGCACCCACTTAAAAACTTGACTGATGATTTCAGTCTTGAAGGTTTGAGGTTTTTCTCAAAAATTTATAACAATTTTCTTATAGTTTTCTACTTTTATTTGTAAATTTATCTATATTTGAAACCATTTTCCTCAAATTTGTAATTTCCTCTTGTAAAATTGACTTCTTTTGTACATTTGAAACTTTATTGTAAATTTGTGGATTATTTTATGGCTTGTTTTTGTCTGTTTTTTAAAATAAAATTACTTTTTTTTTAAATAAATTTGAAACAGACTGTGGTAATTTTTTTTACTTTTTCCTTATAACAATTTATATTTTTGACCATAACTTTGCAGTCAGAACAGAGCAATAATTTAACTCTCATTACAAAGAAAAAATAGTAATAAAATTGTATTTATTGATTTAAATTAACTTAAATGACCAAGGATGCCGTTATTTCTGTTATAATATTTCTATATATTTATATATACACTACCGTTCAAAAGTTTGGGGTCACCCAGACAATTATTTTGTGTTTTCCATGAAAAGTCACACTTATTTACCACCATGAGTTGTAAAATGAATAGAAAATATAGTCAAGACATTGACAAGGTTAGAAATAATGATTTGTATTTGAAATAATAATTTTTTCCTTCAAACTTTGCTTTCGTCAAAGAATCCTCCATTTGCAGCAATTACAGCATTGCAGACCTAACATGATTGCACAAGGGTTTTCTAATCATCCATTAGCCTTCTGACGCAATGAGCAAACACATTGTACCATTAGAACACTGGAGTGATAGTTGCTGGAAATGGGCCTCTATACACCTATCTAAATATTGCACCAAAAAACAGACATTTGCAGCAAGAATAGTCATTTACCACATTAGCAATGTATAGAGTGTATTTCTGATTAGTTTAAAGTTATCTTCATTGAAAAAAAGTGCTTTTCTTTCAAAAATAAGGAAATTTCTAAGCGACCCCAAACTTTTGAATGGTAGTGTATTTTTTTTTAGAAATCTCCTCACCGCCAAGACGGCAAGAAAAACCTCCCTTATTTTGAAATCCAAATGTTGGCACATTTAATTTGTCTGAAGGCTGCTGACAGATTAAAGTCATTAGCCACGGTTACATGTGCAAAATTTCTTCAATCTGACTACAGTTTCAATCCGAACTTTACTGTTTACATGGATCCTGAAAAAACTGATCCAATTAGGACATGTGTTTCCGTGTGTCAGACGTTTGAACGGACTAAATCGTTTTGGCATGCGCACAATTATCCGACATTCCGGAAATAGTAGAAGAAGACGCAACTTCCGATGTTAACAAACCCCACTTCGTGTCTTTCTCTTTTTGAAATGGCCCTGTATTGTGTTATTGTGATTATACTTTTGCTTCTGCTGGTCTCTGTAATGAAGCTACAAGCCCAGCAGTACATACTTCTGCATATGACAAACAGAGGAAGACAGCAGGACGATACAGACCAGATTTGTTTTACTCCCGCCATGTCTTCCGCTAGCTGCTGTAAAGGCGGAAATACGTCACGTCGACATGTAGCTGACATACAGACATGCGCAGTAAACATATTTTCTACCCAAACTTTGGAATAAGTGTTTATATGTGCAGTAGTCGGATTAACAATTGACATAACCCACCCGTCTCAATCTGAAGGAAATTTTGATCCAAATGAGTATGATCGGGTCAGAATATTCAGATTGGCATGTTTACATGAAGCACTTTTATTCCAATCAGGCTTTTAATCCAGTTACTTGTGTCCATGTAAACATGGCTATTGACTTCGTGAATTTCGGTCATCTTAACTTGCCGGGTACATAATAGGGAACATAACTTAATATTGTAGTGGCTGGTGAAATATATACTCAGTAATTCATCAGTCCACCTTGCCTTTCCCTTCATATGAAGCCGGCTGCATATGAATTCTAACCACATCTCTTAGCTAAGCGACTCTTCCATTATTGCTCCCGTTTCCAGCGGGTTAAAACCATGAATAATGCCTCCAGTGCTTACATACCTCTTCTGATTTTTTTCTGCATTTAGAGTACTTTAATAAACTCATGTTTCTGTCGGACAGTCACACTAACGAGACACTCTACCTGGTGACTGACTGGAAAGCTTGCATGGGCGGGGCGCTTCTAAACTCCGCGCGGATGATGGCGTTGTTCGTGTGCGCACTTGCGGAAAGCCATTGCTTCATATATTTTTCTTAAATTCATATCTCCTCATTAGCGTGGCGGTAGTTTTTATGGTGGGGCGGGCCGCCACCCAGAAATGTTACCAAAGGAAACACTGTCTTTATATGAGTGTCGCCTGATGCTGAGGTCAGCTGACCTGCGCTGAGTATACTAAGCTTAAGTTAACCTAGGTTGGTAACTGCAACACATACAGTGCATCCGGACAGTATTCACGGCGCTTCACCTTTTCCACATTTTGTTATGTTACAGCCTTATTCCAAAAGGGATTAAAATCATTTTTTCCCACAAAATTCTACCCACAATACTCCATAATGACAATGTGAATTTTTTTGTGAGAGTTTTGCAAATTTATTAAAAAAAAAAAAACTAAGAAATCACATGTACATTAGTATTCACGGCCTTTGCTCAGTACTTTGTTGATGCACCTTTGGCAGCAATTACAGCCTCACGTTTTTGTGAATATGATACCACAAGCTTGGCACACCTGTCTTTGGGCAGTTTCGCCCATTCCTCTTTGCAGCACCTCTCAAGCTCCATCAGGTTGGATGGGAAGTGTCGGTGCACAGACATTTTCAGATCTCTCCAGAGATGTTCATTTGGATCCAAGTCTGGGCTTTGGCTGGGCCACTCAAGGACATTCATAGAGTTGTCCTGAAGCCACTCCTTTGATATCTTGACTAAACCTGCTAATAGGTTTAGTCAGCCGGGGGACCTCCAATAATGCACTGGGCCTCATTTCTTTCTTCACTCTCAATGAAATTTTTTTTTTTTTGCTGGTCATTAACATCTGTTTGTTCTCTCCCATAGATTGAGTCCCCTAGATTGAGTGCCATAGATTGAGCTGTTTGCTCTCTACATGTCTGTTCTTTTCATCTTCTCTGTCCCCTCACCCCCCAGCCAGTCACAGCAAATGACTGCCCCTCCCTGAGCCTGGTTCTGCTGGAGGTTTTGTCCTGTTAAAAGGGAGTTTTTCCTCTCCACCGTCGCCAAGCGCCTGCTCACAGGGGATCGCCTGATTGCTGGGGTCTTTCTGCAACTGTGGGGGTTCCCCTACAGTTGAAAGTGCTATTAGATGACTGTTGTAGTGAAATGGCACTATATAAATAAAGTTGAATTGAATTGAATCTTGGCTGTGTGCTTAAGGTCGTTGTCCTGCTGAAAGATGAACCATCACCCCAGTCTGAGGTCAAGAGCGCTCCGGAGCAGGTTTTCATCCAGGATGTCTCTGTACATTGCTGCATTCATCTTTCCCTCTATCCTGACTTGTCTCCCAGTTCCTGCTGCTGAAAAACATCCCCACAGCATGATGATGCCACCACCATTGGCATGGTTATGAGCGTTGCCTTTTTTCCTCCAAACATGACGCCGAGCATTCACGCCAAAGAGTTCAATCTTTGTCTCATCAGACCAGAGAATTTTGTTTCTCATGGTCTGAGAGTCCTTCAGGTGCCTTTTGGCAAACTCCAGGTGGACTGCCATGTGCCTTTTACTAAGGAGTGGCTTCCGTCTGGCCATTCTCCCATACAGGTCTGATTGGTGGACTGCTGCAGAGATGGTTGTCCTTCTGGAAGGTTCTCTATCCACAGAGGACCACTGGAGCTCTGACAGAGTGACCATAGGGTTCTTGGTCACCTCCCAGACTGAGGCCCTTCTCCCCCGATCGCTCAGTTTAGACAGCCGGCCAGCTCTAGGAAGAGTCCTGGTGGTTCTGAACTTCTTCTATTTACAGATAATGGAAGCCACTGTGCTCATTGGGACTTTCAAAGCAGCAGGAATTTTTCTGTACCCTTCCCCAGATTTGTGCCTCGAGACAATCCTGTCTTGGAGGTCTACAGACAGTTCCTTTGACTTCATGCTTGGTTTGTGCTCTGACATGCACTGTCAACTGTGGGACCTTATATAGACAGGTATGTGCCTTTCCAAATCATGTCCAATCAACTGAATTTACCACAGGTGGACTCCAATTAAGCTGTAGAAACATCTCAAGGATGATCAGTGGAAACAGGATGCACCTGAGCTCAATTTTGAGCTTCATGGCAAAGGCTGTGAATACTTATGTACATGTGATTTCTTAGGTTTTTATTTTTAATAAATTTGCAAAAATCTAAAAAAAAAAAATATATCACATTGCCATTATGGGGTATTGTGTGTAGAATTTTGACGGAAAAATTAATTTAATCCCTTTAGGAATGAGACTGTAACATAACAAAATGTGGAAAAAGTGAAGCGCTCTGAATACTTTCCGGATACACTGTATGCTAGCCTAAGCTGGCAAAAGTTTGACAACACTGAATGCAATGCTGGGAAATGCTAGCAAAAGTGTGTAAAAGTTCGTAAAAGTTGATGTGTTCTCACGAACATAATTTCACCAACGTTTGGACTGATTTCTCTGATTTTTCAAAATGTCAGTAAAAGTCGGTCCAAACGTTATAGTGTGAACCCAGCTTTAAGTGATGGCTTCTGACGGATTATCGGACAGTGGCTCCGCCAGTACATCCGTGTTAGCATTTCCAGTGCTAACAGTATGACAAACATCTAGCTTTGACTCTACAGTTGACGTCTGTCTGGCTGTATCTTTACTTTGTTTAAAAAACCCAGTCAATTTTGGAGTCTTTTTCAAAACCTCCTTTCCACGTTCGTCTTTTTCTTTCTTCTTTTTTCTTTTTTGGGCTCCGCTATCGTATTTCCAAACATCCGCCATCACTCATTTATTCATTCGTCCGCCATATGATTCTACCGGCCCATATCTAACGTCAATCAAGTCAAATGTCAACTCTTAACTGATTAAATTAACCAGGTGGGCCAGACGTAAACCTCAACAAATAAAAAGTTGATACGCCAAAAACATATCCTCCAATAAACATTGGGCACGGCAGAATTAGCTGGAATAAAATGAAATTTTAAAAAATCGTGTTTCTTTTGGGGCCCCTGGGCTCCTACCCCAGTCTGCCGCAGTTGTAAACTCAACAATGTGATGATGATGATGATAAATGCAGTGTACCAAAGGGGGGAAAAAAAACAAACAAATAAACAAAAAACAAAACATAAATGCAAGCTTGTCTGCCAGAAATTGGCTTGAGTTGTTGGTACATTTATTTGTGTTAAAAACAGGTGAAAAATAGGTACGCTTGCAAATTTTTGTGTAAAAGCGGCTTCATTGAAGAAGAATATGGATTGGGGCTGAAGAGGAGATGCAGTGTTTACTAAAATTTGGTGGACATTATGTGGACTACACAGTATTTCTATCCATAACCTAAAAAGTTAATTATTGTTTATGATATACTGAATAAAAAATGCACATCATATTCCTGATTTATCGTATCATTTGCATTTGTTTAGTACATACAATGGCATTTTTTGTGTTTTAAGAAATTCTGTACTGTATGGTGTATACTGGTGAATCTCAGTAAATTAGAATATCATGATTTATAATTTATTTTGGAAACTATAATCAGTATAATCAAATTTATTGATCCCTGCTGACATGCTGGCTAAAGCCAAGAGTCGAGGATAGAGACAAGATGTTACTCTTTTGTTAAAATCCCGATTCTTTGATTGAAAGATCCAAGAATAAGCCGGAGAATTCTTCAATTCAAAGATGCAACATTTATTTAGAGGTCACATGTAAAGCAAGCAGCGCTGGGTTCAGCATGACACAGCCCCCTCAGGAGCGTCGCCAGACTGACCGCGACTTCTGGGTGCAACTTACATTCATCTTCTCGGGTTGGTTAGCCCAACCCCGTACAATAGGATGGGCTTGTACGCAACCGTCAGTTTAACTCTAATGTGAACAGGCCATCCGCTATTCACGTTAACTGTCCCCTAAAATGTACTATCAAAAGTGTGTGTGTGTTGGTTTGGGTGTGTAACTAATGTAATAGACCTGACTAAAAGAAGTGTGAGAGAGAGAGAGAGGGAGAGGAAAGAGGGCTCTATAGCTCTGCCTACTTCCTGTTTACCAGAGTTTAACACAACATATTTGTTCATAAGAATGCAAACAGAATATGTATAGAATATGTATAGAGCATAATGGGAGATTACCTACAGAATTATTATTTTGGCCCTCTAACTTTTCATAACCCTTTCACTCCCCCCTTTGACATGATTTTATCATGTCAACCATACATGGTGTGAGAGACGCTAGCGGTTAGCAGATGGTGAATAAGGTAGGTCCCTACATTGTGTGTCAACCCGGTCAACCCAAGATAGGCTTGCACCATTGGTTCTGATACCCTTGCATCCCCCCTTGTGGACACCCCAGCGCGGTGCAGCGACGTCTAAGGGGGCGTACCAAGGCAACCTGTCCTTGTCCCGATGAACTGCAGTCACATCACCAAGTCCTGCACCCCCACCGAGGTCTCCTCCTGATCATCATGTGAATAGTTCTTTGTCTGGTGGAGTGGATCATGTGAGGGTCATACGGTCAAACAGGGTCAATCCACAAAGCCCACGAAACATTTTGTCTACCAGTTGACCTTTGCCAGGGCTCGCATCATTCAGCACCAGTCATCACACGGTTGCAACAGGGGTTTGACCTTCCTCTGTGTCTGCTTCCTGTATCCGCAGCTGTGGAGCACAGTCCCATCTCGTAGACACACACCAGTACCATTAGAAGCAAAACAACTGTGTGCCCACGCTCTCCGAGGCACATCTCGTCCCATGAGGTCTATAGGACAGTCGGGTGGATGCAGTAGAGAGTAGACAACATCCAGTCCAGCCAGTGAACAGTTCAGTGATGCTGTCTCAGGTATGCCACCCCCTGGTAGTTGGACAGAGGTAGAGATGCTGGTGCTGATGAAGCTCGAGCCCCTGTGCCCACCATAGCTTCCACTGTGAGGGGTAGCATTGGAAAATGCCGTCTCCTCCATGTGGCTGATCTGGCTCCACCCCGGATACTGGAGGTGCGGTGGGTGCGCATGGGTACCAGTCTATCCTTCTTCTAGGGACTGAAGTCATATAGTCACTAGTCCTATGACCTCTTTCTACGTCGCAGGCACACGTCGTGATGGTCTGGTGCCCCCCTGCAATCACCTTCCCTGCATCCTACACCTTTGCTTGGGTGCGGATACAAAGGGCTCGGCTCGGACAGGATCAGTAATGGCCTGAGGGATTGTCACCACAATGGAGCCTGTACCGTTTTATCCTTATTCACTACATCTGTAGTTGACAATGTGTTGTTGTTAGTTATCTCCCATTAGCCTTGAGTATGTGATTTTCGGCTATATGCAAGCTACAGGCAGTGGTTGTGTTGTGATGAGTGTGCTGGGTAATGGGACCTATGTGTTGCAGTGTAAATAGGTAGTAAACAAAATCGTTCAAAGTTAGGAGACATCCTTATCCATACTTGTTTTATTTGGGCCTCTAGAGCTTCTAACCTTCACAATTATCCTGACTACCTTACCGTAATTGGCATGATATAAATAATAACGCAGAAATACTATAAGTCTCACACCCCTACGTGTGTGTGGTGAGTTATGTATGATTCATGTATTATCAGTAGCACCTTGTGTTTACAAATAATCCGTGATAGCACAATGGTCTACTTTGTCATCATCCTCCGTCTTGGGGTCTTCAGCTCCACCTCAGGACTCAGCAATTGGTTTCTATGAGGAGGTATGAGATGTTCAAGATTTGCTGATGACTACAACTGTGGGAAATTGCATTTGGAGGTTTAGCTCATTTATCAATATATGTGATCCTGGCATACAGCGAGCACAAAGAGTTAGAGCTTCGTTAATTCCTGCAAGCCCTGCGTCATCAAGGTGTTTCCTAAAGGACTGATGGCGCTATGACATCTGCTGCTTTTGGCTTTATGACCTGGTTGACACCTTTCTGGGCTTCTGAATATATGGTCTATAGTGTTGTACTCTGCTCCTTTTATTAGATCTACATCTGTTTAACGTTTTACAATAACAAATTTAGAATTTGCTTCAAATTTTTCTCATTCCCTCGTTTATTAATGCTAAGATTGGTCATGTAGGAGATTTCTGGGCGTCAGTGTGCACAGCCTTTTGTGCTATGGTTACCCAGTTAAGAGACAATGCATATGTTTTTTGTTTAGGCTTAAGGTCAGGTGTTGGTTTTCCATGGATGGCTATATTCCCCAGTAGAGGTGACAGAATGTCCAACATTTTCCAATCCATGTGTTTGGATCTAACAAAGCGGGATGTGTGGAACCCCCCATAGGTTGAAATGTCTCTTATCCTCTTCAGTTAGGACAATGGATGCTTCCACACATTTCCTTGTTTACCAGTCCAAGTTTTATGACCAATCTGGAGGATGGATTTGCAAATAATGGTTGTTCATAATTTGGTTCAGATCTGTTCAATTGCCTATAGTACATGTAATGTAATGTACTTTATTTATATAGCCCTTTAAAACAACCCGTAGGTGACCAAAGTGCTTTACATAAAAATAAACAGCATTAAAAACACACATCATTACAAACAAATAACATAAACAAAGAAATAAGAATACATACCTTATGGAAGTCAGGTTATTTCGCACCTCAGACAGAGACAATGAATACACATGGGAGAACAATGCCCAAGAGGGTGAGAGGGGGTTGAATGAAGTGTAGTGTAAATATCATGCTGTGTATGAGGAAGTGCCTTGAAGTTTGTGAAGGTGACTTGGGATATAGAGAGGAGTGCTTGCTGTAACCAGTCAGTCTGTTCTGTGCTTGTGAGATGTGAGTGTGTAATAAATCGTCTGACATGAAGCTGCCTCTTCATTTACACACTCCACAACCTAAAAATAAAATAAAAACAAATGCCAAAACAAATATCACCACTACTGGATAATAAAAGCCATCCTAAACAAATATGTTTTAAGTTCTGATTTAAAAAGGGCCAGGTCGGGACTTCCGGTCATGGCGGCTACGTGAGAGGACAGGTCTCACTCTGCTCTGCTCCTAGAGATAAAAAATCGGCATATAACTCTCTTATTTGGAACAGAACCTATCCCAGCGTTTGGACGAGGATATGCCGGTGAAGCCTAAGGCTGGGAAATCAGGTGGAGGAAAAAATTGAACCGCCGAAACAGTCCAAACTAACGGACTTTCACGTCTTTGGCGCAGCAGAAAAAGTTCCAGATATGGCGGCGGAGGAAGCTAACGGTGGTGCGGTGACTGCTGACGACGGCACAGGTGCGGTGCTCGCTGCCATTAGCTCAATGAGAGCAGACTTTTCCGCTAAATTTGATGGGATTGTAGCAGCGATAGAGGGAATGAAAAAGGAATTGGGTGATTGTGTGGAACGAATGGCGCAGGTGGAGCTTCGAGTATCCAGTGCTGAGGATGATGTCGCCTGCCTTGAATTAAAGGTGCGCACTTTGGAAAAAAAAAAAAAAATGTCTGGAAGATAATGTCCTGGACTTGGAGTCCCGGTCGAGATGGAACAACTTGAGGCTGGTGGGTCTACCGGAGAGAACCGAGGGTCAGGACCCATGTTCCTTTTTGGAAAAGTGGATTCCAGAAGCGCTGAACAACGCGGAGCTGCAATCATCAGTCGTTCTAGAAGGCGCACACCGAATTGGCCCACCGAGAGATAAGGGACCACCGAGGATGCTAATTATGAAGTTCCTCAGCTACAGAGACAGGATGAAGATCTCCAACGCTGCGCGAGCCAAAGGAGAAATTAAATACCAGGATCAACAGGTGCGGTTCTACCCAGATTTGGCCACAGGAATCCAACAATTAAGGAAACAGTTTGACCCCGTACATAAAGAGCCGCGCAACCTTGGGATCCATCATGGAGTGATTCACCCTGCAAGACTGTTGGTCCTGTATAAGGGCAGAACACACATCTTCAAGACCCCTGAGGAGGCGCAGGAGTTCATCAAGAAGATCCAAGAAGAGACTGGTGGGAGCTAAACATGAACAAAATATAAGGTAGAATATTTAAGCATTTGCACAGGCATCTAACTGATCTGAAGCAAATAGCAAGTTTACAAAATATAGATTGTATTATATATTTAAAAAAAAACCTATGATGTACAAAGTTGCTAAAAATTTTGGAGTTAAGTTGGAAAACTACAGAAGAGAGTTAATGTTACGTCATTAAAAGCAGTAGAGTTAGGGTGATTGGGAGGATGAAGAAGGAGTGGCTTTGGCTGTTCCTCGTGGGTGTGGAGCGGTCGATGGCTATATCGGGAGACGGAATTTTTCTTTTGATTTTGGGGGGATTACCACAAATGTGGGAAGGGGGAATTTGTTTGTGTGTAGTTTGTAGGATGAATGTTAACCACTCATGTTTTTGCTTCTCTGTATGAGCATGTTTACACTGCGAGGTAATCCCAAACTCCCTATTGATCATAAACCAAAGCGTTAATCTTAATTTAACTTCATGGAATTGCAGAGGTCTACAAAATTTAAAAAAACTTAAACAAGTTTTGAATAAAATAAAAGACATGGGTTCAAAAATTGTGTTTTTACAAGAAACTCATCTAATAGAGGAGGATGTAAAAAGAATTAGGAGTAGATGGCAAGGAAGTGTATTCACCTCATCATTTTCATCCCGAGCCAGGGGAGTTATGACTCTCATACATAAATCAGTCCCATTTCAAGTGAAAAATGTAATTGGAGACAAATTTGGAAGATATTTAATCATTCAAGGATCTTTGCTATTAGAAAATATAAATCTGGTGAACTTATACGGTCCCAATATAGATGATCAGAAGTTCTTTGCTAATTTATTTCTTATCTTATCATCACTTACAGGGCAACATATAATAGCAGGGGATTTTAATTGTACATTGAATCCAGGTATAGATAGATCAACAGGACTGGACTGTACGCACAATGGATGTAGGATGATCATTAATCATTTTATGAAAGAATTGAGACTGCTAGATATATGGAGAGAAATGAAACCACAAGTTAAAGTGTACTCTTGTTATTCTAATACCTACAAGACATTCTCACGTATTGACTATTTTTTGATCTCCACAGAATTAAGGTCCAAGATTCAAAACTGATTTTATGATAACATTGTGATCTCTGATCATGCACCCTGCTGTCTAATATATGTAGATAAGAAATTGACAAAGGAACCAGGTAGGTGGCAATTTCAGCATAAATGGCTTCAGGATGAGGAATTTGTTAAGTACATAGAAAAACAGATAGATGAGTTCTTTGATATCAATACCACACAAACATCAGCATGTATAAAGTGGGAGGCTTTCAAAGCTTTTATTAAGGGACATATTATTAGTTATACAGGTTCAAAATCTAAGAAGACTCAAGAGGAGAGAGTCCAATTGGAACATAAACTAAAAATTCTTCAAGAAAAAGTGTATGCAGGAAGTGATCCAAAGTTAGAGAACGAATTACTGATTTTGAGAGCTGAATATGACAAAAAATCAGCGAATAGAGCTGCCTCGAGTCTTCTAAGATTGAAACAATCTTTTTATGAACAAGGTGAAAAATCAGGAAAATTATTGGCATGGCAGATTAAACAATTAGAATTTAAAACACCAATTACCAGTATTATAAGTAACGGACAGGTAGTTATAGATCCTTTAGAAATTAATAGAGCCTTTTGAGATTACTATGAAAAATTATATGATACAAAAAATGAATCTGACTTAACAAAACTAAATGGGTTTTTGGACGGACTATCTATACCGTGTATTCCAAATGAAAACAGGGAGATACTGGAGTCTAAAATTAGTCAAGAAGAAGTTGGGCTAGCCATTGATAATATGAAATCAGGAAAAAGTGCAGGACCAGATGGTCTTCCAGTTGACCTTTATAAAAAATTTAAGAATAAATTAATAAAACCTTTTTTGGAAATGGTTTTAGAAGCATTTCAAAATAGTAATTTACCATCATACATGAATAATGCCTTAATTATACTGTTGCCAAAACCAGGTAAACCCTCTAATAAATGTGAAAATATGAGACCAATAAGCCTATTAAATGCTGACCTTAAGATAATCTGTAAAATTTTAGCAAGACGAATACAAGAAATTTTACCAAATATTATTAACCGAGATCAGAATGGCTTTATAAAGGGAAGACAAGGCTTCCATAATGTAAGAAGACTATTTAATATTATTTATTCTAATAAAGAAGCACCGGATACAGCTCTCCTGTCATTGGACGCCGAAAAGGCCTTTGATAGGGTCGAATGGCCCTTTCTTTTTGAAGTCTTACAAAGGTTTGGACTTGGAAATAATTTCATAAAATGGGTTCAGATAATCTATAATAATGCTACAGCAGAAATCCTAACAAATAGCAATATCTCAAAATCAATAAAAATCAATAGAGGATGTCGACAAGGCTGTCCACTTTCACCTTTACTGTTTACTATGGCAATTGAACCTTTAGCGATGGCAGTACGTTTACATTCACAAATATATGGAATTAAAGTTGGACCAACAGAACATAAAATCTCCCTGTATGCCGATGACATAATTTTGTTTATGTCGAATCTTAAAAAATCAATTCCGACCTTGTTAAATTTAATAAAGAATTTTGGGGAAATATCAGGATATAAAATAAATAAAACTAAATCTTCAATATTAATGCTAAATGAGACCCAGAGAAATCACCCAGCTCCTGAGGTAAATCAATTCAATGTTGTAAACCAGTTTAAATATTTAGGAATTCAAATTGTGCCTAAGCTAGAATTAGTCGCCAGTGCCAACTATGAAGCCTTAATGACAGACATTAATGAGTTAATTCAGAGATGGATGTCACTACCAATGTCGATGATAGGGAGAATCAATATACTTAAAAGTAATATCTTACCTAAAATACTTTATTTATTTCAATACATTCCTTTACCACCACCTTCAGATCTATTCTCAAGAATTAAAAAAAAGTTAGTGGAATTTATATGGAACAACAGGAAGGCTAGATTACGTCTGTCTTTACTATATTTACCATTTGATCGTGGAAGTCTAAAATGTCCAAACTTTATGTTGTATTACTGGTCGGCACAACTGAGGTCTATGACATTATTTTTCATCAAATGATCTCCCTCACTGGACTGAAATGGAATCAGACAATTTACCTTTACCTCTTCCCATATTCATATACTCAGATTCAGCAAAAAAAATTACAGAAACAAGTTAAAAATCCATTTGAAAAGCATATGATCAAAATATGGTGTGAAACTAAAAACTATTTAAAAGAACCACACTTATTGTCACAATTTAGCCCAATATGGGGTAATCAATATTTTAAACCAGGGAGAGCGGATGCTGTATTTAAAGTATGGAATTTAAAAGGGATTCAGAAGATTCAAGATTTATATCTGTCATGTTCAGATAACATAATGTCTTTTGAAGAGCTGAGGATCAAATTTAATCTTAATAGAACACATTTTTTTAAATATCTTCAGCTTAGGAACTTTATTCGATCAAATCAAAATAATGCTCTCACTCGACCTATTTATTCATCCTTGGAAAAAATTTTGACAAAAGATAGTAAGAGAAAGGGTATTATTTCAGAGTTTTATAACTCATTGACACTATCCTCAAGTGAAAACTCACAGAAAAGATTGAACTATTGGAAAGAAGACCTGCAAACTGAAATTTCAGAGGAACAATGGGAATTGGCTTGTACAGAAGCTCAAACCAAATCAATAAATGTACGTCTTAAATTGATACATTTTAAATGGTTAATGCGGATGTATGTTACACCGGTGGCGTTAAATAGATATAACAAAAACATACCAGATACGTGCACAAAATGTATGGAAAGTGAAGGAACCCTATTTCATTGTGTATGGGAATGTAGAAAAATTAGAATGTGTTGGGAAGAGGTGAGGGTAACAATTGAAAAAATAATTTCAAAACAAATCATATTGAATCCTAAATTGTTTTTGTTGGGTCTGTACCCAGAAAAGCATAACTTTAATAAAAGTGAAAGAGCATTCATAGACCTCAGTTTGCTTAATGCCAAAAAATGTATTGCACTACTGTGGAAAAAGACTCATAGACCAGATGTGACTCAGTGGTTAAGACAGATGTTAACAAACCTTCCACTAGAAAGAATAACATACATATTGAAATCAAAGGAAATGGTGTTTGAGAATATATGGAGACCTTTCATTGATTATGTAAAGAATTTAAACATAACTTTTGAAGAAGAAGGTGAATGATGTGTGTGGACCTTGTAAATTCCAAACTGGTGAATGTATAATATGTATACTTATGTAATGGATTGCCTAGACTAAACAGAGGAGCATTGTTGATGACTTGCTTTTGTTGGTGGTTGTTGGTGTTTTTAGTGCATTTTTTTTTGTAGTATTTTAGTGTTCGTGTTTGATTGTTTGTGTCATGTTTGTTAAAAAAAGGTTCAATAAAGATATTGTGGGGAAAAAAAAGGGGGCCAGGTCAGAGATAGCACTTAGATCGGGGGGAGATTATTCCAGAGCCTGGGGGTGACAACAGAAAAGGCTCGGTCACCCCATTGTTTATACCTTGACCTGGGCACATCCAGCAAAAGCTGATTGGATGACCTCAAAGTCCTGCCTTGGTCATGGACAGTCAAAATCTCAGACAGATAAACCAGAGCAAAGCCATTAAAAGCTTTAAAAACAAATAGCAAAAGTTTAAAATTAATTATAAAATGGACTGGAAGCCAATGAAGTGGAAAAAAATGATCAGAGTAATGTGGTCTCACCTAGTTGTGTTGGTCAAAAGACAGGCAGCTGCATTTTGCACAAGTTGAAAGCGGCAGAGAGAAGACTGAGAGATGCCAACATAAAGTGCATTGCAGTAATCAAGTCGATAAGTGATTAAAGCATGGATGGCTATCTCAAGATCATGACGGCTCAGGAAAGGTTTGCCTTTGAATAACAGATGTAATTGGTAAAAGCTCATCTTGACTACATTGTCAGTCTGTTTATCAAATTTTAAATGGCTGTCAAATATCACCCCCAAATTTCTGACAGCTGAGCTGAGCCTTAAAGAGAGGGTACCAAAGCTAGCCGTTACAGTATCCCCAAACATAATACATTCTGTTTTTTCTTCATTTAAGTGGAGAAAATTTTGGCTTAACCACAACTTAATGTCAGTGATGCAGTCCAATAGAACACATTGTGAGTTTGTTTGTTCTGGGTTCAAAGGTAAATAAAGCTTGCAAATCGTCCGCATAACAGTGGAAAGACATGTTGTGCCTGGCTATTATTGACCCGAGTGGCAGCATATATAATGAAAACAGAATAGGGCCAAGGATAGAGCCCTATGGGACCCCACAGGAGCGAAAGGCACTAGAAGAAGACATGTCACCAGTCATTACAGAAAAAGTTCTGTTAGATAGGTAGGATTCAAACCACTTAAGTGCAGTGCCATGGATGTCAACATGGTGATTTAGGTGTACACAGTGTCAAAGGCTGCTGTAAGATCTAGCAGCACTAAGACCACGTCATTTGGCATCAGCAGACATCATAATATCATTATGCACCTTTAGCAGGGCAGACTCAGTGCTGTGACGAGATCTACACCCAGATTGAAACTTCTCAAAAATAGAGTTGTCTTCTAAAAAAGATTGCAACTGTATAAAAAAGCTTTTTCTTAAACCTTAGATGTAAAGGGCAAATGAGAATTGGGTCTAAAATTAGATAAAACTGAAGGGTCAAGGTGAGGTTTTTTAAGAAGGGGCCTAACCATAACATGTTTAAAAGCAGGTGGGACAAATCCTGAACTAAGGCAGGAATTAATAAAAACCAAAAGACCAGGCCCTACAGTATTAAAAACCCTTTTCAGTATTCCAGCGGGAACAACATCCAGTGAGCAATTTGTCAGCTTCAGAGACTTCACTATATCAGTAAGTGATGATAGAGACCAACTCAAACTGTTCAAACACAGCAGAGTAACCCGGGACAACAGACAAGCTCCCATTAAAACTGTTATTAATAGTTCGTCTGACAGAGTCCACTTTATCAACAAAAAAGTGAAGAAAAGTCTCACATGTTGTAAACGAATCATCTGTTACAGTCAAAGTGCATGGGTTTATAAAAGAGTTAATTGTGTTAAATAGCACTCTAGGACAGTGACTGCTGTTAGAAATAATATCAGAGAAATAGTGAAATTTTGCCTTTTGCACGGTCCTCTGGTAATCAGCAAGACAGTCCCTAAAAATTCCCAGAGACACATGTAATTTGTCCTTTTTCCATCTCCGTTCAGCCTGCCTGACCCGTTGCCTAATGGCACGGGTAGTGTCATTTAGCCAGGGATCTTTTTTTGGTTTAGCTGATTTAAGCCGAAAGGGGGCAATAGAGTCCAAAATCCCAGAGCAGGTGGTATGAAAGGAGGAAAGAATATTATCTGGATGGGAAGGAGAAACGAGTCCATTCAAGGCAAAAAACTGTGAATCCCTTAAAGCAGCAGAAAACTCCTCTGGCGTTGAAGTGATGATGCGACGCCAGCATGATGGAGCCACAGGCTTGCTGGGTGATGAAGGGGTCAGCAGTTCAAAAATAATGGGGAAATGATCTGAGATGACAGAGTCAGAAATTTCTTTGAGAGAGATTGAGAACCCAAAAGAGATAACAAGATCCAGAGTGTGACCAAGACGGTGTGTTGGTTTGTCTGCTAAAATGTTTAAATTAAATGTTGCCAACAGTCTTTTAAAATCAGATGCCAGCTGATCAGATGGACAACAGACATGAATATTAAAGTCCCCGCAAATCAAAAGTTTATCATATTTTGGCATAACATCTGCCAAAAATTCAGAAAACTCATTAATGAAGTCCTTATTATATTTTGGAGGACGATAGACAACAGCAAATAACACAGGACTTGTGAGATCCACCACAAATAGTTGCAGCTCAAAACAGGAATAAGCATTTGTGTAGAGAAGGCAACATTTAAAACTGTCATTAAAAACAGAAGCCAGGACTTCCGGTCTGGACGCCATGGCGACTGCAGCTTAACACTGAAGTTCTCAGACCCAATCCAGGATAACACCTTGAAAATCAAACTTAACGGATTTTTGGAGGAGTGAAAATCAAAAGACAAAATCATCATGTCTAAAGGAAAACAGAAGAAACTGAAATTCTCCAGGCCAGGACACGTATCGGCCGGAGAATCCGAACTGGAAGATCTCCGTTCAGAAGACGAGGAACTGGTGATAGCTAACAAAAGGGTTAGCCTGAAATCACTATTTGAGGAGCTACGACGATTTCGCCGAGATGTTACGGCCGAATTTCGGGAATTCAGAGAAGAATTGAAAAGGACAAACAGCAGAGTGGACCAGGCCGAGAACCGAATCTTGGAAACAGAGGATCGAATAAAAGTGCTCGAAGATTCTGTGCTAGACCTACGCAAAAGACAAGCAGCTATAGAGGCTAAGCTAACCGACCAAGAAGGAAAACAAAGAAGAGACAACATAAGAATTCATGGTCTGATAGAAGGAACCGAAAATGGTTTTAACTCAATGGCAGAATGCGTGGAATCCTTACTAAGAGAGAAATTGGATATTCCACAAACCACCGACTTGAAGATAGAAAAGGCACATCGTTCATTAGCCGCTAGGCCGGCGGCGGAAGCGCCCCCACGTTCGGTGTTGGTAAGATTTTCCAATTTCAAAATAAAACAAGAGGTTGTAAGACTGGCCTGGCAGAAAAAAGGATTTATGCACCAGGAGAGAAAAGTCTACGTGGAACACGATTACGCCCCGGAGGTCCTTAAAAAGCGCAGGGAATACAATGAAGCGAAAAAGGTGTTAAGAGAGAAGAAATTGCGCTTTCAGACACCATTTCCTGCGAAGTTAAGGGTCTTCTACGGCGATGAAACGTGTCTCTATAATTCGGCGGAAGAAGCAACAGCTGACATGGCGAAAAGAGGGCTCCCGGTAACGGTATTTAAACCCGCAGCAGACCCGAGTGAGAAGATCAAAGCGCAAACATGGACAACACAAAGACCTTCAAAATCCACGGACCAGCAGCGGGAAACCCAGCACCAGAGCGTCGCGGATAAATTATCCGTTTTCAGGTTGGAATAGCGACCTTTTTTTTTTTTTTTTTTTCTTTTCTCTTGAATCAATCTGCACATCCAACCCCCCTCATACAAGGTAACAAACATTAAAGGAGATGCATATTCAGCATGTGGTAAAACATTTCATGGAACAATCATATTATTTGAAACAAATAAGTCTTTGTAATAAAAAAAAAAAAAAAAAAAAACTTGTTAAAATAGAAATGTGACAATAATCCACATGTTCTCCTCATACTAACAAATACTGTTTTTGCGTGAATGTTTGATGTGATGGGGGTGGGAGGGTGCACACAATTTCACAGGGTTTAGGCATAAAAGGAAAAAAAAAAAAATCATTACAAGTTTGGATTGGGTTCTGAAACTCACGTTAAAAGCATGGGACTACTTTCAGTGGTAAGAGAGGGCCCTCAACACGTAACAGAGTTTGAGGAATTTCCCTCAGAGCCTTCACTCCATCAAGGCTCTTACAGGGTCTTTAAAAAGATCTCAGCTCAGGAAGTTCTTATGACAGCTTTTTGTTTTAAAGTTTTTTACACTATGTTCTTAATGTTTTTCTTGTTTTTAATGTTCTTTCAGTTTCTGAGTAGCACAAAAGAGGGCCACCACACAGTTATACTAAACAAAACAACACAATGGAGAAACAGGGTGTAACCAAAATAATTTCATATAATGTAAAAGGAATCCTGAATCCAGTTAAAAGATCCAAGATTCTAGGCAAAATGAAAAAAGACAAAGCAGGAATAATACTTTTACAAGAAACCCACCTAACAGACGTGGAACACAATAAACTCAGTAGACAAGGGTTTAAAATGATCTCTTCATCTTCATATAAATCAGGGAGGAGGAGGGGAGTAGCGACATTGATATCAACCAAAATTACATTTGAAAAAAAATCAGAACACAAAGATAAAGAAGGGAGATACAGTTTGGTAACTGGGCGGCTAGAGGGAGAAGATATCACCCTGCTGAATGTGTATGCTCCCCCAGGGGCTAACTGGAAATTTTATAAAAATGTATTCGACCTAATGATAACTAAAGCTCAAGGTTTAGTGATATGTGGTGGGGACTTCAATCTTAGACTGAATCCATACTGGGATGCTTCTGGTAATTCCCCACATCAAAATAACACCCAAAACAGGAAGACTCGGATGCTACTAAAAGAATTGGGAATCTGTGACGTGTGGAGGGAACTCAACCCCAGTGTAAAAGACTATACATTTTACTCAACTCCACATTCATCTTACTCAAGGATTGACTATTTTTTTATGTTTAATAGAGACATTGGAAGAGTAAAAACATGTAAAATAGGACTGATGGATCTCTCCGACCACAGTCCGATCTACATGGACTTAAATATCCAAAAATACACAAATAATACATTTTCTTGGAGGTTAAATTCAAATGTCCTGAAAGGACCATTGAAAGATGAATTGGAATCAGATATTCTCAGATATTTGGAAGATAACGATAATGGAGAAGTATCCCCTTTAATACTGTGGGATGCATGTAAAGCTGTAATAAGAGGAAAGATTATTGCAAAACTGGCAACCCAAAAGAAACTAAGACAAGAAAAACTATCCACATTAGAGTCAGAACTTAGGAACCTAGAAAAAGAACACAAAGGCAAAACTCATTCTACTGACTCGCTCAAGATTAAGGAAATTAAAAACCAAATAAATGAGATCTACACAATAGAAATCCAGAAGAAACTTACATTTCTGAAACAAAAATACTATGAAGCAGGCAGTAAATCGGCAAAATTGCTAGCCTATAAATTGAGGAAACATCAAACAGAAAGAGCAATCTACAAAATCAGAGACCCAGTATCAAAGGAAATAAAATTCAGAATTCAGGATATTCTTAAAAACTTCGAGAATTACTATAAGAACTTATACTCCCACAAAAAAACAAAAACGCATCCGAGGCATTCCTAAACACATTAAACCTTCCCCAACTTACGGAGTCACAAAATAAAACACTACTGTCAGAAATACATCCTAAAGAATTGGAAAAAGCAATTATGAAACTTAAAGCTAACAAATCCCCAGGAGCTGATGGCTATACAGCAGAGTGGTACAAAACCTTTAAACAGCAACTATCTCCTCTCCTCCTGAAAACATTTAATTATGTCCTCCACACAGGGGAAATCCCCCCCTCCTGGAGAGAAGGGGTCATTGCAGTTATACCTAAACCTGAAAAGGATAAACTAGAGTGCTCCAACTACAGACCAATCAGTGTACTAAATCAGGACTATAAGCTTTTTACCATTATCCTTGCCAAAAGGTTAGAAAATATACTGACAGACCTAATTCATTTAGACCAAACAGGTTTTATAAGACAAAGACAGACACAAGACAACATTCGACGCACTTTACACATAATTCATCATATAAAAAAATATAACTTAAATGCAGTCATATTGGGATTAGATGCTGAAAAAGCATTTGATTCGGTTGACTGGTCTTTTCTATATAGAATCTTATCCAGTTTCAATTTTCATAACAACTTCATTAGAACTATACAGGCATTATATAAAAAACCAACAGCTAAAATAAGGATTAACGGTAATTTATCATCATCTTTTGAACTGGAAAGAGGATGTCGTCAGGGCTGCCCCCTGTCTCCACTGCTCTTTGCAATCTTCATAGAACCTCTGAGCCAATGGATAAGACAAAACCAAAAAATTCAAGGTATTACACTTGGTCAGAAGGAACATAAAATAGCACTCTTTGCTGATGACATTTTAATATACCTAGGGCAGCCGGACACTTCTTTACCAGAACTAACCTCAGTTTTTTCAGAGTATGGAGATTTATCGGGGTACAAATTAAACATGCATAAAACCCAAGTTTTAACATTCAACTATGACCCAAATCATTATTCACTAAGCAAACTCAAAACTAACTGGGAGTCGGAATCTATGAAATATCTGGGGGTCAATATCCCGAAACAACTCAACAAAATTATATCACTAAACTATGATCCACTGGTGACAAAAATAAAATCTGACCTAGCAAGATGGAATATGATACCATTCTTGGGTACTGCACAAAGAATTGAAGCAGTCAAAATGAATATACTTCCACGTCTTCTATACCTTTTCCAAACAATACCGGTAGAACCTCCCAAAAAAACATGGCAGGAGCTGGACAGAAGGATCTCAAGATTCATATGGCAGGGCAAGAGACCTAGAGTCAGATATAGAACCCTACAGCTAAACAAAGACAAAGGTGGGCTCGCGCTGCCAAATATCAGGGACTACTTTAAAGCCGCACAAATTAAAACTTTAGTAGAGATATGTAACCCAGTCTACACTGCACAATGGAAGGAGATCGAATGCCAAATAACAAGTGACATCCCCCTACAGGCGATAATAGGGAACAATGTCTTACCTAAGCTTTTGAATAACACTAACCCGTGGATAGAGACCCCGCTAAAAATTTGGTTTAAGATAGTCAGAGAGAATCAAACTAAAGAGCCCTATCGACTTCTGCAATGGATCGCCTATGATCAGGACTTTACTCCTAATAAAACAGACACCAGATTTAAAAAGTGGAAGGAGAAAGGGCTGATAAAATATTACGATTTTTTTAAAGGGCAAATCTTAAGAAGTTTTAAAGATTTGAAAAAACAAGGCCTAATAAATCAAGACCTTTACAGGTTCTTCCAGCTTAGACACCACATAAACAATATACTTAAAAAGGAGGTTTTGGAAAGGGCCCAGTCAGGTGTTCTGAAGGTCTTCTTAATGGCATATAAAGGGATCCCAGGGATCAGATACATTTCTAAAATATACCAAGGTCTTCAAGACTTAAAAGGAGACAACACATCTTATATAAAAGAGAGATGGGAAAAAGAGGGGAATTTCACTTTACAACTGGAAATATGGGAAAAGCTAAATAAACAGCAATGGAAAAGTACCTCATCCCTGCAGTGGAGAGAATTTGGATGGAAAAACTTGGCAAGATTTTTCAGAACACCTGCACAAAACAAATTTACCCATAAGGGATTGAACTGTTGGCGCTTGTGTGGTGAAAAGACTGCAAATCATTTTCATGTGTTTTGGTCATGCCCAGTTATCCACCAATATTGGACCAAGGTACAGACAGTATTGGGGAAAATATTAAAAATTACAGTTCCCTTTTCTTTTGTAACTTTGTATTTGGGTTTACTACCGGACTCACTGGAAAGACGAGGAGAAAAATACTTATTCAATGTTTTAATATTGGCAAGCAAAAAAGCTCTAACTAAAAAATGGATGTTGAAGGACTGTCCTACACCTGAAGATTGGACTAACGTGATCCAAGACATTTACTCGATGGAAAAGTTGACATTCGCACTGAGACAGGACATGGATGTGTTCATGAACTTTTGGCAACCCTGGACCGCATATGTGTCTTCCATTAGATCTAATCTTTGACAAATACCATTTCAATAATGGTTCCGCTCTTTGTTCCAACTCTACTCAGATGCTCTTTTATCTTTATTTACTTACTTTTTCTTTTTGTTTGTTTTTTACTGGTTTGTTTGTTTTTTTTTGTTATTTGTTTTTTGTTTTTTTTTTCTCTTTAATTTCACTTTTTCTTTCACTTTAAAAAAAAAGGGGTGTTGTAAGAATTAATCTTCCAATGTTGTCAGATATCAGAAAATAAGGGAACATGTGATGAAAATGTAAACACTGCATTGCTGTAACGACCTGTATACCCTTTACAAAAACTTAAATAAAAAAAAAAAAAAAAAAAAAAAACAGAAGCCAGACCCCCACCCCAACCAGATGCTCGCGGGGAGCTGAAGAAAGAACAGCTGGGAGGGAGGAGCTCAGAGAAGACGGCGGTCTCACCTGGTTTAACCCATGTTTCTGTCATCAGAAGAAAATCCAAGGAATGTGAAGTAAAAAGGTAATTTAGAATAAAAGTCTTATTTGCAATGGATCTGGTGTTAATCAGAGCCTTGCGAATCAAACACTGATCAGCCTGCTGGGAAGCACGACTGATTGGGTGAAGATTCTTCGGTGCGCAGCCCCTTCTGCGAATCCACACAGGCCGGCGGCAGAGAAGTGGGTACCCAGCCTCTAGGACAGTCGGCAACAGCCATCGGTAGCGATAATCAATGGATCCTCATATGTCAAAACTGATACGCTTCCTGGAGAGCTCAGTCAGCAGTTGACGAGGGTTGAGAGTTGAAGAAGAAGCCAAGTAAGCCCTCAGTCTGCATGATACTCCGCCTTCCCGACCTCGTCCTTTGCGGCATCTCTTGTGGTGGCCGTTTCGAAACAGTCCGCTGGGTGCACATCTCAGATAGGATGATATAGACGCCAACAGAGGCAGAGGAGGCTGACCATTAAATTCATAGGTCAAGAATTTGACCACAGAATTGCGAATATTTAGAAGAGTCAGGTGATCATAAACCAGTAGCGATGACATGTTTTGAGCTAGAAACAATAAAAAGACAACTAAACACATAAGACATAGTACAGGTAGACGTCCAGCCACACACAACGGCGCCATCTTGCCTCATTGTACGTGCATGAGGTATGAGGTACATATAATGCTACTTTTACAGATGTTGATAGGCATCCTATTGGTAGCTTGCCATTTGCAAAATTTTAACTGTTACTTTTTCTGACTTTGAAAAGTCCTGTATGTCATTACCCGGAGTTACTACTTTACATGCACCTGTACCATACAAATTTAATCAAAGTACCTTGAACCTCAGAGTCAGGTAAATGGAAGATGTCTGTCATTTTTTTAAATAGTTTAATTTTTGCTAATTTTCTGTATATGTGTAGAAGTGAGTCCACTTATCTGTTCTAGTCTTAAGCATGCAGTCCAATTTTTCCATGGTGGGTGTGGACCATGGGCGCCTCCCTCAGAGCCAGCAGCCGCTTTTGCCATCACTCAGTTTTCATTGTGGGGCGTGCTCCCTCCTCCTCCTTGCTGTCCTCCCCCTCCTGCTTTTGGCTTCCTTTTATAAAAGAAACAGATTCATGGGGATCCTCAGGCTCCCCGTGTGTCAGCCATTCCATATATAAGTGCGGCTTTTTCCTTCAAATTTTATTTTCCTTTCTTATCTAGATTTTCAACTTTGGGTCAGGAAAGGAACTGATTCAAAGCCTTTATTTAATTTTTGCTAATTAATACAAGATGGAATGATAAGATTCACTCTCCACTATGCAAACAGGTATTCTTTGTACTGCTGTAATTGAATGCTGTGTGGATTTTTTGTTGTTATTGTTGCTGTTGTACTGCATACACCTTCATGCTGCTACTCATTTTTGCCACTCAGTGTTTATCTGGCAAGAGTTCTGTTTGGTGAGATCCTATGCATACCCTCTATTGGGGAGGAACATAAGAATGTGTGTTAGATTGACTTTAAATAACTGAGTATACAGTAAAGCTATAATCTTTGCTGTGATTGTTTGCTCATTACTTAATGTTAATATTCACAATTAAAAGAAATGCACTGAAAGAATGGATACCTAATTCCTCATTTCCGCTTTAAGTACTTGGAAACATTTAAGATGGCTGCCTGTGTTTGTCCCTTCTTCCTGACACACTTAAGGATTAAGGAAAATTGAATAATAAAAAAAATTTATTTATTTATTTATTTCAAAAAGAAACAGTTTTAAGCATGGATGGCAGAGTGGTTAGCACTGCAGCAGCACAGCAACTCACCCTTGACCAGGGGATCCTGGTTTCGATCCCAGCCCCCGACCAACAGTGATCTGTGTGGAGTTTGCATGTTCTACCCGTGTCTGCATGGGTTTACTCCGGAATTTCTCCAGTTTCCTCCCACATGCCAAAAACATGCAAGTTAGGTTAATTGGCATCAAAAAACTGGGGATTCTAAATTGTCGTTAGGTATGACTGTGAGAGTGAAAGGTTGTCTGTCTCTCTGTGTTGGCCCTGCGATGGACTGGCGATCTGTCCAGGGTGTACCCTGCCTCTCGCCCAAAGATGCTGGGATAGGCTCCAGCCCCCCCCCACGACCCGAAAAGGATTAAGCGGAAGAAGATGGATGGATGGATTTTAAAAGTAGTTGATCAAGCTACACTGGTTGTCTTGTGTGTGTCAGAGCTGCAGATCTATGTGCACAGGACATTAAAGCCTTGGTTATGCTCCACCTCTGCTCTGTGCGTGCGTCTATGATGCTTGTACCCTTTGGATAAGGCCCGTGCATTCATTTTTTTTAATCTGCTCGGCCAAGTGTTTGATGCATGCACAAAACCATCATGTTTCACCCCAGCCCTTTAGGTAGCGCAAATGCACTGACATGCTAGTTTGTTCAGAGTAGAAAAACAAGTCACACGCATTAGCAACAACAGTAACAACTACATAGTAGTGGAAAGAAACTTCAGTGTTTACTGCTTTTACCTCAAAGTATCTTTTTGCTTCTCTAGTCTACTCTAGTCATGTTTGTATTTAATTCATCTTCTTCTATACACTTATTTACTCATCTCTGGAGGATCAAAAAACCATTACCCTTGTTAAGCTGCCATCCCCCATCCCCATACAAAGTGTAAGGAAATATGTAAAGAATGAGTGTAAAGAATAGAATGTGTCAGTGAGAGTATAGTTGTGAATGTACAATATGGAAAATTTAGAAAAACTTGCAAATTTAAAAAAAACTATTTTAGTTCATTTTTTGTCATAATTGTGACGTTTTTCCTCACAAATTTGTGACTTTTCTAGTAATTGGCAAATTTTTTCCTCAAATGTGCAATTTTCTCTGAAACTTGCAACATTTTCGCATAAATTTTCAACCTCTGTCTTAATTTGTGATTGTAAATTAGCATTTTTTTTATATTGCACCTCCATCTTACGAATTTGTACTTGATTTACATTTACATGTTCATACCTTATGCCAGTCCTTCTCAAATAGTGGGGCGCGCCGGGGGGGGGCGCGTGTGACCCCGGGGAACAGGCTTTGCTTTTGCCGTGTAAAGTGTAATTGCACATCCACGGCAGCAGGTGGTGCAGTGGCGCTCTCATTGTCAAAGTCTGTGCGGGAGTTTAAAACTTTTTAAATTGCTGTCAACAAACCCCTCGAGAGACACCATGGAGAAATATTTAACAGTAACGAAAAGAAAGGCGGAGAGAGACAGAGGTAAAGAGACAAATGAAAGTCTCCCAAAAGCTAAGACGAGGAAATATGACGAAGCTCGCGCTTGGCTTCACTGTGACTACGGTGGGAGACGAGGAAAGACCGGTGTGTTCACTGTGTCTGAAAGTGTTGGCAGCGGACAGCATGAAGCCAAATAAATTAAGACGTCACCTACAGACATTACATCCTCAACACGTTGATAAGCCGCTTGATTTTTTTCAGCGAAAACGTGCGGAGTACGGCCAACAATCATCCCACTTTGTGAACGCTACATCAGTAAACCAGCGAGCACTTTCAGCATCATTTAAAGTGGCGTACCAAACTGCGCAGTGCAAAAAACCCCACACAATTGCAGAGGAGTTGATACTGCCTTTTTCTACCTTTTTCTTCAGACTAAAATGTTAAATATATTGGTACTCCTGTGTTAATGTTCCAGATCAATTTACATTTAATATTATTTATTGATTGAATTATTTTTCTCAGCATCAAATGGTTCAGTTGGTCAAAAATGTTTCTAGTTTAAATAAGGATTGACATATTTTTTATTTCAGGCACTTTGATGCACTTTAAGTTTTTTTTTGTTCTGTTTTAGACTATAACAGGGTTTCTCTGTGGCAAAGTAAAGTTAATATTTGTTGAAAGTTGATTTATATTGCTTTTTTCTTTTGTTAATGTTAAAAAGGATACAATTTTAGGTATACTTATACAATTTTTATAGATAATGATCTTATTTATAGTCACTGCGGCGAGTTGGGGGGGCGCGAAATATTTTCTCTTTCCTAGGGGGGGCTTTGCAAAAAATAATTGAGAAGCACTGCCTTATGCCAAGTTTATGAATACCCCAACCCTTGTTTTTTTTTTTTTTTTTTAAAAATGCCTACTGCAAATCTCTTACTTTAACGATGTGATTAGATTTCAGCAAATTTGTAAAGTTTAAGCAATACTTTTCACTAGCTTTTCTTGAACTCTTGGCTGCACTGCCCTCACAGTTTTTGGTGATACTGCCAAGTTAGGTCCATATCCATAAAATTTTAGGAAATGTGCAAAAATACAGATTGGAGGATCTGGGAATCTCCAAATATGTATCGACCCTTGAGTATAAAAGAGCCCTAAACCTGCATCCTTTCTCTTGGCGAGCAGGTGGCAAGTTTTCTTGTAGCAAAAGGTCAGACTGCCTGATGTTCTGTGGAAAAATGACCTTTCAAGCGTCAAGAATTTTCCAGATTTTGGTCTTAATTGCAAGCCTTCCTTTTCTTAGATTTTTCTTAGATGAAACATGGGTGGGCAATATAAGCTGCGGCTTCAGCCATCACCCTTTTCGGATAACTTATGTTGAATTGTATAATCAGAGAAGTTGTTGTTTAATTCGACCTTGTTGGATTTTTTCCCTTTATATATTGTTCTGTTCCTTTCTTTTAATCTTTTAATCTAATCTATCTGAAAAATAAAGATTCATTCATGTTTATACACTCTTTGTGTAGTTACTCAATAATTTGCATACATGGTGTCATTTTAGATGAGAAAGCACACGACCTCTCAGCTGTAAGGCTGAGAACATTGTGATCAATTTTCTTAGTTTTACTGTTAGATTCACTCCCTGCTTGTTAAAAATGATACCAACTCACAAAATGCCTAATTTAAGAATTCAAGACAGCAAACCTTAAATGACCTAGTACTTTTCTATCGGTGCCTGTCCCATTCTCCCCCTTTTGAAACAGAACGGGATTAACAAAGCTGCTCTTTTTCAACATCCAAATGGGGACCATGTAGGGGAGGATCCCCATTGTGTTGCTAATTGGGGGACCCCCCTGGGTGCCTTTGTGAGTGTTGTTGCGGGCAGTTTTGAGCCCAGTGGCCAGATTTCTGACATAGGAAGCATTAGTCCAGTGGGAGCCTCTGTCTCTATTGTTAAACCTCTGACCATCTCCTTTGGCCCTGCGGCTGATACTGATAGGGCAGATTAGGTGGGGGTCTGGGTAGGGTCCATATTGTTGTGATGTGAGGTCCTGGGGTGCATAGATAGAGTTTGGTGGGGCATGGGTATGGCTTTTTCTAAAAAATACTTCAGTTTGCTTAGTATGTGATTTTGGCACCTCTCTGATAGGGCTTTTAGTAAATGAGACTGCTGGTCAGTTATATGGAGATGTGATTTTAGTGGTAATTTTAGGCGCCAGTTATGCAATCCTCAATTCTTGTGAACACGTGCTGACTACAGCTGATTCACGAATACTGTTTATGCACACTTAGAGAACATATGAGTAGTTTGCTGAATCTGGAATGGCTTGTTAGCACCAACACATCTTCCTGGCAAAATATGTATGGCTTACGCAGGCTAACACTTAAATATTCATGAATGAGATTCAGTATTTGAGACGCTGTCCCAAGGTAAATGGAAAGCAACAATATAATTTATTGTACTTACGTGTGCTCAGTTGATCCTCTTTGACCCATCTTTCAATGTCCCTTTGTTTTGCATTCTTTTACTGTTGTTGCGGAGGGAGGCGATGGCATGGAGGGGGAGGGTGGACGCAGCCAATTCCAGGGGGCCTGAAGAGGGTCTCACAAGGTCACTGGGGGAGGGATGGTCCACAGCCACCACCATCGTCTCAGATTAATAGAGAAACAGACAAGCTGTTAAACAGCATGTTTTTGTCCTTTTCTGTTTTATTGCGTTTATTGATTTTTTTGCTTTTGTTCTCACCGTTGCAGCATAAGACTCTTATTCTTACATTTTTTTCTTTCCTTCCTCCAATCGTTTCTCCATATTTTCCCTTGTGGCCTGCACAAAACTTTAACAATTCAATTTTTCTCTAAAACCAAATTTCCCTTTCCATTTTCTGTCCACTCTCACTTCCACAATGTTCATCTCTGCAACAAAAAACTCCTATTTATTTATTTTTATTCATTCATTTTTATTTTATTTTATTTATTCATTTATTTATGTATTCATTTATTTATTTACTCCAATTTGCAATTTTCCTTATTTCTTCATTTAAATTACCTCACTTTTATATATTGTCCACCTAGGATTTTTCTACACTTTTATTGAGGAATACATCTCCTTATTCTCCCCTCTGCCCAAATTAAAGTTGAGCCTTTTCTCTCCAGCTGAATGGGCATGGTTTTGCCTCACTACATCAAACTCGCATAGGCGGGCGTGGGAGGACTTTATTTTGCTGTGCATGGACTTAAAGCTTTCCTTTCAGCCAAAGAGATAAGGTTCCAAATTTATTAGGAAGATTTGAAGCTCTGTTTGGCAGTAGATTTATGAAAGAGTGCACTTCCTATATTTGGCCACACGATGGAGGTACTGTGCCGCAGCTTGAAGGTGGTTCAAGATGGCGTTTTCCCGCACATGCGCACCAAATGCCACATGGCCGCCTCTACCATGTGCAATTGTGAAAGCGCAAGGTGGCCCTGGAGCCTACAGTATTGTCCACAAACCACAACTTATTCTTCAAAGAAACTGGAGCACTGCCTCCTTAACTTCAGCTGTAAACATGCCAGAATAACCTTACAACTTTAATTTAGTGCTCCATTTTACTACTGTTACCTCAAATGATCTCCTCTCAGTAACCTGTTTAACCGATCTCTGATCTCCACCCAGGAGTGGGGGTGAATTACCTCCCTCCTTTGTGGAAAAACACACACCCGCTTTTGTTCTAGCCACACTGCCTGAAGAGCGCTGTTAGTTAAATCATACTATGGGAAAAGTTTAGTAGATATTTCCAACCCCTGGTATTTCTCAAACCACACATTTATCCCCTAAAGACACAGAATTAACACAGACATTAGCATGCTGAATATGGACAATACAAGACAACAACTGTTTTTATTATCATGGACAGTCGCTCACTAAGGGATGGTTAGAAGATTCTTACGCTGTACTGTAAATTATTACTTTTTTTTTCAGTACCAGCACCAGGCTAGCTCTGGTTCCCTTAATTTGGGAGATGAACACGGGTGATCGCTGATCACTGCTGTTCTCTAGGTTTCGTAATTATTTCGGAACAGACTGCATCTGAAATACTTCAGTACCGGCACCAGGCTAACCCTGGTTCCCTTAATTTGAGAGATGAACACGGGTGATTGCTGATCACTGCTGTTCTCTAGGTCTCGTAATTATTTTGGAACAGACTGCATCGAAATACTTCACCCACGTGGCATCGTTCCTTAACAGCATCGGGTTGGACAGTTAAATCCCCCCTGGCATCAGGCTAATCCTGGCTATTTTTAATTTGGAAGACAGGCACGGCTGTTGCCCCTAAGTCTTATTCAGTTCTGTGTACAGACTGCATCCCAGAACCTCACCGATCTGCCCAACTTTAAACAGAGGGCACTTTCACTGAGGCCTCGGTAGGTCCCCCAGTATAAGCGGTACCGTGTCTTAAAGCTCAGTGCTATACTGATTTAGAAGATTGTGGCTTCGCTTCCCAGCGACATTGGGTCAAACACTTTAAATGGCTCCCCCCGGCATCAGGTCACAAACCCTGGCTATTTTCATTTGAGGAGACGACCTGGGTGATTATTGGTCACCCTGGCTCCCTAAGTCTCGTTATTTTGGTTCAGACTGACTCCAAAATGTTTTATCATTTGATGGACCATACACCTGTGAATTGTACGTCCATGATCATGATCATCCTACCTCAGACTGAAAAGAGGACACGTGCACTTTCCTTTGAAACTATTTGGTTAGACTCTACATGTGACTCCCAACTAAATTATAAAATTTAGAGATTGGATATACCCCTTAATCAGACAACTGTAAATTTAGTATGGCCAAAGTGCAGAAATTCGTGTAAAAAAAGGTTTTCTGCTTACCTTTTTGTTCAGGCGCCAAAGTCGTCTACAAAAGCGTCCTTCTGATCTGTTCCAGCCTCGTCTCAGAATATTTCAATCCGGGTCACCGGCACCAAATTGTTAAAATCCCAATTCTTTGATTGAAAGATCCAAGAATAAGCCGGAGAATTCTTCAATTCAAAGATGCATAATTTTTTTAGAGGTCACATGTAAAGCAAGCAGTGCTGGGTTCAGCATGACGTAGCTCCCTCAGGAGCGTCGCCAGACTGACCGCGACTTCCGGGTGCAACTTACATTCATCTTCTTGGGTTAGTTAGACCAACCCCGTACAATAGGATGGGTTTGTACGCAACCGTCTGATTGGCCAATTTAACTCTGATGTGAACAGGCCATCCGCTATTCACATTAACTGTCCCCTAAAATGTACTATCAAAAGTGTGTGTGTGTGTGTTGGTTTGGGTGTGTAAGTAATGTAATCAACCTGACTAAAAGAAGTGTGAGAGAGAGAGAGAGAGAAGAAAGAGGGCTCTATAGCTCTGCCTACTTTCTGTTTACCAGAGTTTAACATAACATATTTGTTCATAAGAATGCAAATAGAATATGTATAGAGCATAATGGGAGATTACCCACAGAATTATTATTTTGGCACTCTGGTAACTTTTCATAACCTTTTCACTTTCAGTTGGCATTATCATTATTACTGCTGCTCTGTACATGCATTACAAAATGCAGAAAGAGTCTGTATTGGTGTCATAATGTTCCATTTACATAGCTTACTGTATATGATTAGAATAAATACAAAGAACAATGTTGCAGGTGCTGTCAAAACAACAGTTGCATACCCAATATGGTGCCACTGTTTTCCCTGAAAATGTTAGTCATGGTGCCTCTAGCCACTTATATATCTCTATGATGTACACGTTTCCATTCACATTCTCCACTGTCGCCATGGTTCGCGGAGACCCCGGGACTTTCCCCACACTGCTGGTTTGGAGCAGGTGGACGGGTGGGTCTTCACCATTCGTGTTTTGGCTCTCCGGCTTGCCCCAGAGAGCATGCACTTTGGGGATTGGTGTCTTCTTCTGCTCTTTTTCTGTTGTTACGGTTAGAAAACAGCACTGAATCACTGCGTACACCGCCGCCTGGACTGGTGACGCCGCTACATTTCATAGAATAAACTCCCATGAAAAGGACTGCCAAATTAATTGACAACTAATTTAATTTCGTTGACTAGATTCTTTCGACAATTAATCGAAAGCCATTTAATTGCTAACATCCCTAGTCTTGATCAGTTCAACTCATTATCTTATTGTTAATTGTAAATTAAGTATAAACAAGGAATTTAAAGACATACATTTTGGAGATTATTCTTTAAATGTTTATAGAACCTCTTTTTGAAATCCAGATAAAGGATGAGGCAATGAAAAAGTATCATCTGTTGTGGAGTTTTGCCACTGTTACAAGATATATGGGTGGTAATAGTAGACATAACAAACTGTGTGTAGTGGAGAAGTATTTGCGAGGACGTAGTGTTAAATGGGTCTTTAAGCGATAGCTGCCACCTGACCTTTAGAGTGATACATTTCTGCTCCAATATAAACCATAACAAGTCTTTAATCATGCTGCGAACAAATCTCACTGATATGGCACCTAGAAAACCTTTGATGTAGAAAATTCTTTGTGCTCTGTCCATTTCTTCTCTTATCTGATGACAGTATCTACTATATATACAAACTCACTGTACTGTCCAACCTAGGGGCACGAATATCCGTATTCTGAAGTGTATACTATAAAACACAGTGTCAACTCACACTCTTATTTTTTTCTAAGAAGTCAAAATCAAAGGCACTTTATTCATTGTAAAACTGTGACATTCACTTTATGTGGTTTTTGGCACTTCTCAGGTCTGTGTTCCTTGAGCAAACATGTCCTGCTTAAAAAAGTGTTTGATGTGTTATCTAATCGTTTTCATCTGTTTTCCTTTTGGCTTAATCCCAGCCTCCCATTTTGTTTCCAAGGTGCAACTGTGACACATCTGAGTAAAGAACTGCTTCAAGTGGTGTTGTGTGCAAGTAAACACATTTCCAGATCAAAGAACAAACAAACCAAAAATTAAAAAAGAAGATATGTTTGTATTTTTGCATCTCAAGATAATATACATAAAATGTGCAATGAAGTGAAGGAGTTAACAGTACACACAGTTTATAGCTCTACACAATACTTACTTGGTACATTAAAAAAGCAAGTCATTTTGTTTCTTTTTTTCAAAGTAACTAAAATATTTAACAACTGCCCAATTTGTCTCAGTTTTTGCCATAACGCAGATATCAGCTAATATCAACAGCTGCACAGTATGAAGCAGGTACACAATATCTGTGATGATCTGGTGAGTGTGCTCCCCCTCCCCTCTTGTGTGTTTTCCCTCTGTCTGTCTCCTGGGTCCGCAGCTCATCAGCGCACCTATGTGATTGGGCACACCTGTAGCTTCCTTGTTTGCCAGCGTATAAAAAAGCCAGTCTGTGAATGTTCCTTCGCTGGACCGTTGGGTTGCTGCCATCGCAGTGGTTTGTTTCCGGGGTCTGCACACGCTCACCTGCACATACCACCTGCACATACCATCCTGCCTGAACTTTTGCTACTCCACCCAGTCAGTCCTCTGCCCCATTCCTTCCCATCTGCATTCCCCGCACCTGCTCATCCCGCTGGCTCTACCCCTGCCGGCTCCTACATCGTTACACACTGAGTATCACTGCCGGGTCCTCTGCTCATTATAATAAGACTCTCCTTTCCTCCCGCAGTCTATTTATCCTTCTTCCATTATTGTTCTCTAACCAGCTCTTTGGCTCTTTACCTACAGGCTGTGTGTGACCTCCAGTATGCATCACTTTGTGTTATTTAATAAATTACATTAAATGTTCCCTCCAGTGTCTGTGTGCTTTCCCTGGTGATTGTTGCCTTGCGTTTGAGCCTCTGGCTAGCTAATTATGACAGAACAGTCCAGCCAGGATCGAGGGTCAGCAGGCGCTTCATCGGGGGAGCATTTGGCTCTCTCCCGTTTGGACACCACAGAGCACCAGGTTGCCATTCTCACTGAACAGCTGCAAACCATTACTCAACAACAGGCTACCGCCACTGATCACCTTTGCCATCTGTCTTGTTCGGCTCCTCCTCCTGCTGCCCCAGCAGTTTCAACCATCCGCTGGACCATAACTATCCTGTCTCCTGCCCCGTACACGGGGGGTGGGGAGGTGGGGGGACTGCCGGTACTATTTTCAGCAGGTAGTGGGGGAGTACTCGGACGACACGTCCAAAATTCACTTCATGACCCTGCTGCTCTGGGACCAGGCACTTAATTGAGCTCACTCCATTTTGAGCAGTCCGGAGGGTCCTCATTATACATTTAAGCGGTTTGTTCAGGAATTCTCCCGGGCGTTCGGTCATACAGAGAGTGAGGGGAATATTGCGAGCCAATTGATGGTGCTTCGGCAACGGAATCGGTTGGTTGCTGATTTCTCAGTCGAGTTCCGGGTTGTCGCGGTGGACTCCAGGTGGACGTTGCTGTACGCAGCGCCTTCCTCCAGAGTCTCAATGCCAACTTCTGCGATGACATGGCAATCTGCGCCAACCCCTCCTCTCTGGATGAGTTGATTGAGCAGGTCATCAGCCTGGATAACCGTTACTGCGAGTGCGCGAAGGAGCAGAAGGCCTCCGCCTCTCCATTCACTTTACGATTGTCCCCTCCGGCCGCGCGCTCCGACAAGTCGGCCTCCTCCCTGGAGCCAATGGTCTTGGGCCGGGCCTGCTTGACTCCGGAGGAGCACCAACACCAAAGAAAGACAGGGACCTGCATGTACTGTGGTTCCATTGAACACATGCTGTCAAACTGCCCCACTAAACCAAAAGATTCAGCCCATCAGTAGCCGTGGGGGGTCTGGTGGGCGGATCTCCAACTAATCCCCCCAGTAATTTTTCTCTGCCGGCCCTCGTTCAATTACCACAGGCCGAGCTGAAGGTCTCGGCATTAATTGATTCGGGGCTGAACAAAATTTCATCTCTCAGGGGCTAGTTCAGGAGCTACCGATTCCCACTAAGAACTTACCGGCTCCATTAAATGTCTTGGCTCTTTCCGGCTGTAGATTGGCCTCCGTATCCCATCAGACCAAACTGGTGTCAGTTGTTTTGTCTGGTAACCATCTGGAGTTCCTCTCATTTTTTGTTCTACCTAGCTCGTCTTTCCCCTTTGTATTAGGTTATCCCTGGCTCCGAAAGCACAAACCCATCATCAGTTGGGCACAAAATTCAGTTTCCTCATGGAGTCCTTTTTGCCTTTCTTTGTGCCTCCGCTCAGCCGCCTGCTTGCCTACGCTCCCCATCTCTTCCCCTCCGGCCAAGCCACCGGACCTCAGTCTTGTGCCCGAGGTCTATCATGACCCTGGGGAGGTTTTTAGCAAGTCGAGGGCCCTCTCATTACCACCTCACTGGTCCTACGACTGTGCTATAGAGCTCCTCTTGGGCATGCAGCTGCTGTCCAGCCGGCTCTACAGTTTGTCTGGGCCAGAGAGGGAGGCGATGGAGAGCTATATTAAAGACTCCCTGAACTCTGGCCTTATTCGTCCCTCTTCGGCTCCTCTCGGTGTGGGCTTTTTTTCGTTGGGAAAAAACATGGCTCATTGCGACCCTGCATCGACTGCCGAAAGCTAAACGCTATTACAATTAAGGATAAATATCCATTGCCCCTGATCAATTTGGTATTCGAGCTTCTTCAGCGCGTGCGGGTTTTCACGAAACTCCATCTCGGCAACGCTTGCCACCTGGTTCGCATTCGGGAGGAGGATGAACGGAAGACAGCGTTTAAAACTCATTTTGGCCAATTTGAGTACCTAGTGATGCCCTTTGGGCTGACCAGCGCCCCTGCCATCTCCCAACACATGATTAACAACATTCTCCGTGACATGGTTAATCAATTCATTTTTGTTTACCTGGATGATATTTTGATTTTCTCATGCATGCTGGAGGAGCACACAGTCCATGTCCGGGCTGTGTTAGAACGGCTACTGGAGAATCAGCTCTATGTGAAGGCTGAAAAGTGTGAGTTCTCCTCCTGATCCACTTCCTTCCTGGGCTTCATTGTAGCTGAAGGTGAACTGAGAGCCGTCCCAACTAAGGTGAAGGCAGTATTAGATTGGCCAACTCCCCAGTCCAGGAAACATCTCCAGCGTTTCCTGGGCTTTTCAAATTTTTACCGCCGATTCATTTGTGATTACAGTAAAGTAGCTCAGCCATTAACCCAGCTGACCTCGACTAAAATTCCATTCAAATGGTCTGAGGCAGTGGAGCAGGCCTTCACTAAACTGAAGGCCCTGTTTTCCAACACACCCATCTTGGTGCAGGTTGACCCACAGTTGCAGTTTGTGGTTGAGGTGGACGCTTCTGATTCGACGGTAGGCGCTGTTCTCTTGCAGTGTTCCGCCTTTGACCAAAACCTACATCCATGCTTGTATTTCTTTTGGCGGTTGACTCCGGCTGAGAGGAATTACGACATAGGGGACCAAGAGCTGTTGGCCATAAAACTGGCGTTAGAGGAATGAAGGCACTGGCTAGAGGGAGCCATTCATTCCGTCATTGTTTGGACTGATCACAAAAATTTAGAGTATTTAAGATAAGCCAGAAGACTAAATTCCAGGCAGGCCCGGTGGGCCCTGCTTTTCCACAGATTTAATCTTTCCATCACTTACTGGCCTGGGTCCTGCAACATTAAGCCTGATGCTCTCTCTCGCCAGTTCGCCTCCGATTTGTCACCTTCCTCTCTCCCTCATTCTACTTCCTTTTCTCCTGAACTCATTCTGCCTCCTTCTTGTGTTGTAGGTGCCCTCTCTTGGGAAATTGAGCAGAGGGTCTGGCAGGCCCAGGCCTCTGAGCCCATTCCTCAGGGAGGCCCAAATTACTGTCTGTTTGTTCCCTCTGCCCTTCGGAGTGATGTCATCTGGTGGGGGCACACCAGTTTTTTTGCTTGCCATCCACAAATCTCTCATACCATTGCACTGTTGCAGTGAGTTTTTTAGTGGTCTACCCTGCGGGCAGATGTGCAGGACTATGTGAAAGCATGCCAGGTTTGTGCCACTAACAAGTCGGACTCCTCACCACCTGCTGGCCTCCTTCACCCTCTGCCTGTTCCAAGTCGTCCCTGGTCACACATAGCTATGGATTTCATTTCGGGTCCCCCTACATCTCAGGGCAAGACTGTTATTCTCACTATTGTCAATCATTTCTCCAAAGCCATCCATTTAGCTAGCATGCCTCTAACCAAGTTGCCCTCAGCCACCAAGACCGCCAGTCTTGTCTCCCTGCATGTCACCCGCCTTCATGGGATACCTATGGGCATTGTGTTTGACCGGGGCCCTCAATTTACATCCCGAGTCTGGAAGTCTTTCTGCTGCTCCCTCGGCACCACCGTCAGCCTCACCTCCGGGTATCGTCCGCAGAGTAACAGGCAGGCTGAGTGTGCCAACCAGTCCCTGGAGGCTGCCCTGAGATGTGTAGCTCCCTGCAATCCCACCACCTGGAACTCCCATCTGACCTGAGTGGAGTATGCCCACAATTCTGCTGTCTCCTCTTCCACCGCACTGACACCTTTCGAGGCCTCTGTGAGCTAGCCCCCCCCCCCTTGCCCATGGCGGAGTGGGAGGTAGCTGTTCCATCCGTGGCGGCCCACGCTCGCTGCTGCTGCCGTCTTTGGAGGTCAGCCTGGACTGACGGTTCCACTTATCCGAGTGGAACCGTCAGTACGCCAACCGCAGACGCGTACCGGCACCCAAATACACTGTCAGCCAGATGGTGTGGTTGTCAGCAGATCAGGTTCCATTGAAGACCAAATCGAATAAACTGTCACCCCGTTTCCTGGGTCCATTCCCCATCTCGAGGATTATTACCTTCGCCAAGGAGGTAATGTTTTTACAGGGATTTGTCTGTCTGTCTGTCTGTCTGTTACCAACATAACTCAAAAAGTTATGAAAGGATTTTGACGAAATTTTCAGGAAAGGTGTGTAATGGCACGGGGAACAGATGATTAGATTTTGGTGAGGATCTGAGAGTGCATACCTCCACCAAGGGCTTTGTTTGTATTTGTGCCGCAGGATTACACAAAAACTACTGGATGGATTTGGATAACATTTTCACCTGAGGTGGTTCTTGGCCTAGACAGGAACCCATTTTATTTTGGTGATGATCTGAGAATGCATACCTCAGCCAAGGCTCTTATCTTCTCACATTGTGTTAGCAACAATACTCCAAAACTGATGGACAGACTTTGATGCAATCTTCAATACAACTGGCTATAGGCCTACGCACAAACCCATTACATTTTGGAGGTGATCCATGAGAAACAGAAAGCGCCTTGGCGGAGGTATGCGCTCTGTGAGTGCTTTTCTAGTTAATGATGTGACTGTTTGTCTCAAGTTACCTCTGACACTCCACATCCATCCGACATTCCACGTCTCCCAGATAAACCCCTCTCTGCCAGGCCCCTCTGTCCTCCCCGAAGCCACCTCCTCCTCCCTGGATCCTCGACGGCCAAACTACCTACACCGTGCAGAGGATTCTTGTCATCGGGGCCAGGGATTACAATACTAAGTTCATTGGAAGGGTTATGGACCGGAGGAGAGGTTATGGATCCCTGGTTGATATTTCCATGACAGGGGAATGGTCCGGGCCTTCCACCGGGCACATCCCAACAAGCTTGGAAGGGCACCAGGAGGCGCCCCTTGGTGGTGGTGTTGGTGGTGGTGGGCGGGGGGGCAACACTGTGATGATCTGGTGAGCATGCTCCCCCTCCCCTCTTGTGTGTTTTCCCCCTGTCTGTCTCTCAGCTCCGCAGCTCATCAGCGCACCTGTGTGATTGGGCACACCTGCTGCTTCCTCGTTTGCCAGCATATAAAAGAGCCAGTCTGTGAATGCTCCTTTGCTGGACTGTTGGGTTGCTGCCATCGCAATGCTCACCTGCCCTTATACTATCCTGCCTGAACTTTTGCTGCTCCACCCAGTGAGTCCTCTGCCCCGTTCCTTCCCATCTCCATTTCCCGCACCTGCTTATCCTGCTGGCTCTACCCCTGCCAGCTCCTACATTGTTGCATGCTGAGTATCACTGTTGGGTCCTCTGCTCATTATAATAAGACTCTCCTTTCCTCCCGCAGTCTCTTTATCCTTCTTCCATTATTGTTCTCTAACCAGCTCTTTGTCTCTTTACCTACAGGCTGTGTGTGACCTCCAGCATGCATCACTTTGTGTTATTTAATAAATTACGTTAAACATTCCCTCCACTGTCTGTGTGCTTTCCCTGGTGATTGTTGCCTTGCATTTGAGCCTCCGGCTAGCTAATTATGACAATACCTGCTTCTTATTGTGCATATCCTTGTTATGCTGCCAGTACTGCGGTTTCTCAGGAAATTTCACCAGTTAAAGAAAAACGACAGAATAAGAGTTGAAATAAACTCATGGTCATTTCCTCATTCTTGTAACTTGTGGCCCACATATATGCACACCAAGGGGCAGTAGAGGCTTCAGAGGTTGTCTTTTCTAATAAAAAGATGTAATTACACTTACATTAGTTAAATTACACAAAATTTAAAAGTAGAATATGCTGTATTTTCTCTTCTTCTTCTTTAGGCTGCTCCCTTTAGGGGCCACCACAGTGGATCATCTGCTTCCATCTCACCCTATCCCTTGCATCTTCCTTTGTAACACCAACTCTCTCCATGTCCTCCTTCACTACATCCATAGATCTTCTCTGTGGTCTTCCTCTTTTCCTCCTGCCTGACAGCTCCATTTTCAACATTCTTTGTCCAGTATATCCACTATTCCTCCTCTGCACATGTCCAAACCATCTCAGGCTTGCCTCTCTTAATTGTCTCTAAACCGCTCAACCTGAGCTGTCTCTCTGATACAGTCATGTGAAAAAATTAGGATACCCCGTATAAGCTTGTGTGTTTTTTTAACATATTTAGACATATGGATATTTAATGTCACTGTTTAAAATACTGGGAGATTCATGTAATACAGCTAAACAATTAAAAAATAATTAAAGACTTTTTTCAAATTTTCTGTAAAATATAATTTTTAACAAATAGTGAGGAATAAATTAGGATACCCCCCATCTTTTGTAGGACACCTGCACATTCATTCCCATTCAAAAATGGCAAAAATAAATGTTAAAAAGTGCAAATTAAAACAAAAACAAGGTTAGACATAGATATGTGAACATTTCTTAAAAAAAACTGAATATTTAAAGGGGTATCCTAATTTTTCACATGACTGTATACTCATTTCTATTCGTGTCCCTCCTAGTCACTCCCAATAAAAATCTTAGCATCTTCAAGTCTGCCACCTCTAGCTCCACGTCCTGTCTTTTTGTCAGCGCCACTGTCTCCAAACCATACATCATAGCAGGTCTCACTACCGTCTTGTAAATCTTCCTTTTCACTGTTTCTGCTACCCTTCTGTCACAAATTCACCCCTGACACTCATCTCCACCCACTCCACCCTACCTGCACTCTCTTTTTCACCTCTCTTGTGCATTTTTTATTGCTTTGGATGGTTGACCCTGGGTATTTAAACTCATCTACTTTCACTACCTCTACTCCTTTCATCTTCACCACTGCACCCGCCTCCCTCTCATTCACACTCATGTATTCTCTCTTGCTTCTACTGACTTTCATTCCTCTTCTCTTCAGAGCATGCCTCCACCTCTCCAGGTTCTCTTCCACCTGCAACCTACTTTCACTACTGATCACAGTGTCGTTTGCAAACATCATGGTCCATTGAGACTCCTGCCTGACCTCATCTGTCAGCCTGTCCATCACCATGGCGAACATGAAGGGACTCAGAGCTGTTCCCTGATGTAACCCCACCTTCACCTTGAACCCATTTGTCACTCCTACAGCACACCTATGCAATACTTTCAATATTTTATACTTTCATATATTCCAGAAACACTTATAAATATTATTAGAGTGTAACGAAACATCTCTTTTGTTGTCATGCAAAATATGATATGCTCACTGCCAATGAAAACGCAACACAATTTTTGTATAAATATTTTTGGGTCCATCCTATCTGAGCTTGAATAATAGTGTTTGTATGACTCAAAATATGTCTAGAACTCATTTTCAGTGGTTGTACTCACTGTCATGACTCACTGCCTTTGAGCTCTGGCATTATAGTCTTTTTGAGCTCAGTGTTTGTTTTGGGTACTCAGAAGTCAAAAATGGGTGATTTTAAGGAGTGGTCATCTTCCCTATATAAAGATGAACAAAAATGCATAGCATTGTGTTGTGAAATCTCCACGATACCATGATGTGGCTGTGTTCCAGCAGGAAAATCCTTGTTCACATGCCGGTCAAATCACCAGGGAGTACCTGCAGCACCAGAACTATGATGTCCTTGTTGGCCTTCTTATTCTCCGGATTTATCCCCCATTGAACACTTGTGGGATCAACTTTGATGACATGTTTTAGCCAGAGTACCAGCAGCACACAACCGACAGGAACTGGTCGGTGCACTGCTGGAGGAGTGGCTAAATATCCCCCAGGACAACATTAGATGGCTTGTGAGGTCCATGCGGAGGCATACTACTGCCTGCATTAATGCAAATGGAGGCCATATTCCATATTGAACTTTGTTTTTAAGAGAGATGTTTTGTTATGATTTTGGAAAGTCAGAGTGCTTCTGTTTTGTTAAATTTTGAAAATTGCTGACACAGATTTTCACTTGTCGATCTCTAATATTGTTTTGAAGATGTCTAAAAATAATTTGCATCCTTTAATTGACCATTTCCATAAAAATTAGTAAAAATATCAAACTTCTCTAGAGTGTTGCATTTTTATTAGCAGTGAGTATAATTTAAAAATATAATTTTATGATATTGCAGAGCTATGAATTAATTTATGATTTTTGCTGGACTGATAAAGTGATAAATACCACATTAAACCAGCAGGGTGAGTATAAACAAGTTTTCAGCTCAGAGTCAAAAATCCTGTGTTTTAACTTAATTACATTAATTTCTGGAGTAAGGCAGAACATGTAATGGTACCAGTTAATTACGGGTTCACTTGGAGTAAACAAACTTGAAGTCATCATGGGCCATAAGTAAACAAAACAAAACAAAAAAAAACTATCAAATTTGCTTTGGCCAAGAGAATGAATGTTTATTACTGCCATCAGGTGTTGCCAGTAATCACCTGCAAGTGCTACATCGTCCACCTTTAGTGATTCAAATGTTATCTGTTTATATCTTGCAGGCTTGTCCAACTTTGGGGAGAGAGAATAAAAAAAAAAGTCCAGATTTTGTTGATTTGTTTATATCCTCTTGGAAGGTTTTTTCCTTCTTTTCCAGTAATCAACACTTCCTCAGGTCATCAGCTGCAGGAAATGTGCAATTACACAACAGCTGCACCTGCAGCTGTTGAAATATCTTCATCAGTCACATGTAACGCACTGACACGGTGCCAGTGAGGATTTGGGAAGTGGAGTCCAGCTGATGGCAACTGTGTGTTTGTGTATATGATTTAGTATTGCGTATTTAACTGCCGCTTGTCATGTACTTTGTATGCTTTTGTCTTTAGGTTTTGTGTTGCATATCTTGTAAGCATAAAGGTGCCATGAAGTTAGCCCCTCTCCTCCTTTTGTTGTATTTTATCTACATTCACTACAATGTTAACAAACAGCATTAGCTAAATCTGTTACTTAATATGATATAATTTAATTCTGTTCCTTTTTATTATTAATTCTACAGAGCCCGGTGACCAGACCAAAAAAGGGCAACCAAGAGTATAGAGTAATGAGGGAAAACAAACAGGAAAGAGAAGTTTTTTTTCTTTTAACATGCAGCAGAGGATGTGTTAGTGTACAAAGGAAATAAACAGTTGTCCATCAGCACACAGAGTCCGAAACAGTGTAACTAAGAAATTGATCAGACAACCTGAGTAGTTCTGAGAATAAGGGCGCATTCACACGGCCACTGTTTGGTCCGGACTTAAGGACCAAAGTGTATTCCGTGGATAGTTCGGTTTGTTTTGTGCCATCTGAATATGCGTTGGAACTCTGGTGCGCACCAGAATCAGAATCAGAATCAGAATAAACTTTATTGCCAAGCATGTAAAAAAACACACGAGGAACTTGACTTGACATTGGTGCGCATGCGCGCGACACAACGACACGGCAGCCATAAAGGCGCCTCATCAAACAGAGATAGATAAGAAAGGGAGGGGAAGGGAGGGAACGACACAAGGGGGGAGGAGAAAAAAAAACTTCGTTATCAAAATACAGCTTATTTTTAAGCAGATTGTGATTACAATGAAAAAAAATCTCTCAATAGCACAGAGCAACAACTCAGAATTCACGAGACACAAGAGAGCAGTGTACAGTATATCTTTAATCAGTTCATGAATCAATGTGTGTGCGGTGTTGAGCAGTGTTGATGATAATAAGAGAGACCCAAGGACCCTTGGCAGAAGATGTTTTGTCTGTCTGGCGCCCAGTCTTATCTGGCGCTGCAGCTGGCTGTCCAAGGCCTTGTGCTCATGATTTTGAAAAAAAAAAAAAAAAAAAACAGTCTGCAGACAGCCAGGAGGAATTTTCATGGGGAATAATAATGCCAAATAGGACTGATCACAGAGAAGACTTGTATTTCTTCTGTAGATTCAGTACATTAATCCTTCATTGCGCAGCTTTGAACTCGTCGTGGAAAGACCTGAGCGAACCCATGATGTAATCCACCTTACGAGACAGTTCTCCAGTAGTCGCTATCAGGGTCTTCTCCAGTTTCTCAATTTGTTGGATGCACCTCGCCTGGCCAGCATTTTGATAGGTTGAATCCATCTTCAGCAATTTGCGGTAAACCAAGACAATTCCCGTCCCAATCAGAATTATCCCAATCACCAAGATTACGAAGATAAACAAATCTTCAATATCTTCGATAGAGAGATTAGAGAGACACAGCATTTCCAAATACCTGTGTCACATAGATAGCCCACTGGAGCCGTTCCAGCGGGGCAAACAGCTTCCCCCGGAGCACTTTTCCTTGTTGAAAAAATAGTGTCAATTGTGTTCAAAGCCCAGCTTATTAACTCCATAATTTCTTTTCGGCGGTCGCAGTCAGACGCAGACAAACAACAGCAAGCTGGGATCCAGTAGGAGGGGAGGAAAAAATCAGCCAAACTCTGGTCCCCCTGATAAGGGGGGTCTCAGTTCGCTTGCAAACGAAGTCTGGTGCGCTTCGCTTGCTGTGTGAATGCAAACGGAGTATCCAGCGGACCAAAGGGCAGATGTGCCCCTCGGCAGTTGGGTAACCACAGCAACACACAGTGAGAAGAGAAAGTGGCGTTTACTGTAAAGGTGCCTTCACATCAAACGCGAACGGGCGAATTTTTCGCGCAGCACGATTACATTATAACTCAATTTAAATACATGAAAAGACATTAATTCACCATCTGGGTGAGATGCAGACAGGCAAAGTCCCACTCACCTGAAAAAGTTGTCCCTGCTGAAAACTTCATGTGTGTTTCTGTGGCAGCACGTCCATGGCAGGAATCCATGGGTAAATAAATAAATCCAACATTGCGATTCAGCTGAAGAGCCCCCGGTTCTTCTGCCTCCATTTTGGGTAGAAAATGACAATAAAGTCAACCGCGCGGATCCAAGAAATACTTTTTACTGGAGAAAACAGAGGCAAAAAGTTTAAAAAAAAAATGTCTCCTGGACTTGGAGTAGTGACAAGTGGAGTGAGATGCAGGCTCTGATAGATATTTGGTCTAAGAACCAGATTTCTCAGCTGCTTGTGGCTACACACAAGAATACTGATGTTTTAAAATGTTTAGCAACATGATAGCGACACAGGGGTTTATACAGACAGCAGAGCTTTTTATTTTTGTTTGTTTGTAGCGGATAAACACCTCGGCTGAAGGGAACAGTGTTATGCTGAGAATTGCTCGCTTGCCGAGAATTGCATCCCATCATCAAATAAACATCATTTAAAGATAATTTACAAGAGGTAATAACAATTTTTACCGGAGTGGTGGCTCAGTTGGTAGAGCATCCGCCCCACACCCGGGAGGCAGGGGTTCAAATCCCGGCCGGGTCATACCAAAGACCACATAAAAATGGTGCTTTCTGCCTTCTAGCGTGGTGCTCCGCATAATGGAATGGGGAAAGTAAAGTTACACACAGAGCTACCAGAGGACTGACCCCCCACTGTAGCTTCCACTACTTACAGTAGCTGTGTGGCCTAGGGTCAGAGAAACGGAGATAGGCGCCGCCCATATACACCTTCATGGTGTGAAGGGATTAACTAACTAACTAATAACAATTTTTACTTCTAAAAATGTATAATGGGCACTTCTAAAAATGCCCAAATGATTACAAGAGTGGCTGTAGTGTTATATTTTATAGTTTTGGTGGATGGGATGCAATTCTTGGCAAGCAAGCAGTTCTCAGCATAACACTGGATTTCCCTTTTCGGTTCTGGCCAATCGATGAGCCGGATTTCTCGTCTTCACCGAGATTTTTTCTTCCTGGTCAGTGGTGGCTTCGGCTACAGCGCCACAAACAAGCAACTGTTGTAACTGCGTGACATTGTCCAAGCAGTTTGGTCCGCTTGAGTGAAGTGCTGTGTGAATGCAAACCAAACCAAATGAAGGTGTGAAAATTCTCGCCATTCCCCGCCGAGTTGAACCGAGACCCCCGGACTATCCTGGTGTGAAGGCAGCCTAAGCCATTTGAATAAAGTCTAATTGGCCTATAGACTAAAAGCTGGTCCAGGCCAGCTAGTCAGAATCCTCTCCCATTTGTACATGGTACACTGTTATTCGTTAAATGATTTGCTTTACTTAAAAATGCACTTGAAAGTATTTTGCTAAATTTTGTGAGGTATTCACTGTCAGTTGTTTAACAGAATAATTCAAAATGAAAATGTCCCAATTGTTGTTTTGAATTAAAACAACATTTTTTTGCATTCAGCAGTGGAGCAGACCTTGGCCAAGATGAACAGCTTGCTCTTTCTCGGTTTAAGAGAGACATTCGGGTGAAGTTCATGTGTAATTATGTCTCCCCAGTGCGAGCAGGGCTGTGGAGAAGGAGATTTTTAAAAAAAAAATACTTAAAAGCTCCTTGCCCATAAATGCATTTTCACTTTGTAAAAGAGCCAGCATTGTCCTCAGTGCAAAATGGATTTGTCCTCCAATTTAAATGCTGTCATAATAGTATTGAGCCTTTGATCTTGCACCCCTGTTTATTAAAGGGAATGAGAGCAAAGATAGTGATTGGTTTATTTCATGTTATCCCTTAAACACACCTCTGAATAAATAAAAGCATTAGGATAGCCTCTTTGCACTTTGTACCCCGGCGCATAATTTGTTTTTGCACTGCTGTAATAGCGAAATGAACTTGGGCACACCCATAAACATGCCCCTCACCTCAGACAACTGACTCTGGACTATGCCGCTGTAATGTGTTCCTTTGGCTGGTTCTGGTGGAGAAAAGCCCTGAAAAAATGTTTGTCAGAAACGTGTCATCCAGGAAGTTGTTTCATACTTTCTCTGCATCCATGTCTGGGGTGTGACTGTATGGTGCTCATAGAGCGTAAATACATGTGCATTTGTGTCGGTGTATATGCGTCAGAGGGCATTATGAGTAAAACAGGGCTTGGCTTGAAGATCAAAGTGCCCTCATAACTCCTCAGTCAGTCAGTCGTTAGCCAGCATGTTTTTTCCCACAATATCTTTATTGAACCTTTTTTTTTTTTTTTTTAACAAACATGATACAAACAATCAAACACTAACACTAAAGTACTACAAAAAAAAAAAAAAAAAAAAAAAAGGATGCACTAAAAACACCAACAACCACCAGCAAAATCAAGTCTTCAACAATGCTCCTCTGTTTAGTCTAGACAATCCAATACATAAGTATACATATTATGTTCACCAGTTTGGAATTTACAAGGTCCACACATATCATTCACCTTCTTCTTCAAAAGTTATGTTTAAATTTTTTACATAATCAATAAAAGGTCTCCATATATTCTCAAACACAATTTCCTTTGATTTCAGTATATATGTTATTCTTTCTAATGGAAGGTTTGTTAACATCTGTCTTAACCACTGAGTCACATCTGGTCTATGAGTCTTTTTCCATAATAGTGCAATACATTTTTTGGCATTAAGCAAACTGAGGTCTATGAATGTTCTTTCACTTTTATTAAAATTATGCTTTTCTGGGTACAGACCCAACAAAAACAATTTAGGATTCAATGATTTGTTTTGAGATTATTTTTTCAATTGTTACCCTCACCTCTTCCCAAAACATTCTTATTAATCTACATTCCCATACACAATGAAATAGAGTTCCTTTACTTTCCATGCATTTTGTGCATGTATCTGGTATATTTTTGTTATATTTATTTAACTCCTCCGGTGTAACATACATCCGCATTAACCATTTGAAATGTATCAATTTAAGGCGTACATTTATTGATTTGGTTTGAGCTTCTGTACAAGCCAATTCCCATTGTTCCTCTGAAATTTCAGTTTGCAGATCTTCTTTCCAGTAGTTTAATCTTTTCAGTGAATTTTCACTTGAAGATAGTGTCAATGAGTTATAAAACTCTGAAATAATACCCTTTCTTTTACTATCTTTCATCATCATTTTTTCCAAGGATGAATAAATAGGTCGAGTGAGAGCTTTATTTTGATTTGATCGAATAAAGTTTCTAAGTTGAAGATATTTAAAAAAATGTGTTCTATTGAGATTAAATTTGATCCTCAGCTCTTCAAAAGACATTATGTTATCTGCACATGGCAAATATAAATCCTGAATCTTTTGTATCCCTTTTAAATTCCATACTTTAAATACAGCGTCCGCTCTCCCTGGTTTAAAATATTGATTACCCCATATTGGACTAAATTGTGACAGTAACTGTGGTTCTTTTAAATAGTTTTTAGCTTCACACCATATTTTGATCATATGCTTTACAAATGGATTTTTAACTTGTTTTTGTAATTTTTTTGCCGAATCTGAGTATATGAATATGGGAAGAGGTAAAGGTAAATTGTATGATTCCATTTCAGTCCAGTGAGGGAGATCATTTGATGAAAAATAATATGTCATAGACCTCAGTTGTGCCGACCAATAATACAACATAAAATTTGGACATTTCAGACCTCCACGATCAAATGGTAAATATAATAAAGACAGACGTAATCTAGCCCTCCTGTTGTTCCATATAAATTCCACTAACTTTTTTTTTATTCTTGAGAATAAATCTAAAGGTGGTGATAAGGGAATGTATTGAAATAAATAAAGTATTTTAGGTAAAATATTACTTTTAAGTATATTGATTCTCCCGATCATCGACATTGGTAGTGACATCCATCTCTGAGTTAACTCATTGATATCTGTCATTAAGGCTTCATAGTTGACACTGGCGACTGATTCTAGCTTAGGCACAATTTGGATTCCTAAATATTTAAACTGATTTACAACATTGAATTGATTTACCTCAGGGGCTGGGTAATTTCTCTGGGTCTCATTTAGCATTAATATTGAAGATTTAGTTTTATTTATTTTATATCCTGATATTTCCCCAAAATTCTTTATTAAATTCAACAAGGTTGGAATTGATTTTTTTAGATTCGACATAAACAAAATTATGTCATCGGCGTACAGGGAGATTTTATGTTCTGTTGGTCCAACTTTAATTCCATATATTTGTGAATGTAAACGTATCGCTATCGCTAAAGGTTCAATTGCCATAGTAAACAGTAAAGGTGAAAGTGGACAGCCTTGTCGACATCCTCTATTGATTTTTATTGGTTTTGAAATATTGTTATTTGTTAGGATTTCTGCTGTAGCATTATTGTATATTATTTGAACCCATTTTATGAAATTATTTCCAAGTCCAAACCTTTGTAGGACTTCAAAAGAAAGGGCCATTCAACTCTATCAAAGGCCTTTTCGGCGTCCAGTGATAGGAGAGCTGTATCCAGTGCTTCTTTATTAAAATAAATAATATTAAATAGTCTTCTTACATTATGGAAGCCTTGTCTTCCCTTTATAAAGCCATTCTGATCTCGATTAATAATATTTGGTAAAATTTCTTGTATTCGTCTTGCTAAAATTTTACAGATTATCTTAAGGTCGGCGTTTAATAGGCTTATTGGTCTCATATTTTCACATTTATTAGAGGGCTTACCTGGTTTTGGCAGCAGTATAATTAAGGCATTATTTATGTATGATGGTAAATTATTATTTTGAAATGCTTCTAAAACCATTTCCAAAAAAGGTTTTATTAATTTATTCTTAAATTTCTTATAAAGGTCAACTGGAAGACCATCTGGTCCTGCACTTTTTCCTGATTTCATATTATCAATGGCTAGCCCAACTTCTTCTTGACTAATTTTAGACTCCAATATCTCCCTGTTTTCATTTGGAATACACGGTATAGATAGTTCGTTCAAAAACCCATTTAGTTTTGTTAAATCAAATTCATTTTTAGTATCATATAATTTTTCATAGTAATCTCTAAAGGCTGTGTTAATTTCTAAAGGATCTATAACTACCTGTCCGTTACTTATAATACTAGTAATTGGTGTTTTAATTTCTAATTGTTTAATCTGCCATGCCAATAATTTTCCTGATTTTTCACCTTGTTCATAAAAAGATTGTTTCAATCTTAGAAGACTCGAGGCAGCTCTATTCGCTGATTTTTTGTCGTATTCAGCTCTCAAAATCAGTAATTCATTCTCCAACCTTGGATCACTTCCTGCATACACTTTTTCCTGAAGACTTTTCATTTTATGTTACAATTTAGCTCTCTCCTCTCGAGTCTTCCTAGATTTTGATCCTGTATAACTAATAATATGTCCCCTAATAAAAGCTTTGAAAGCTTCCCACTTTACACATGCTGATGTTTGTGTAGTATTGATGTCAAAGTACTCGTCTATCTGTTTTTCTATATACTTGACAAATTCCTCATCCTGAAGCCATTTATGCTGAAATTGCCATCTACCTGATTCCTTTGTCAATTTTTTATCTACATATATTAGACAACAGGGTGCATGATCAGAGATCACGATGTTATCATAAAAGCAGTTTTGAATCTTGGATCTTAATTCTGTGGAAATCAAAAAATAATCAATACGTGAGAATGTCTTGTAGGTACTGGAATAACAAGAATAGGCTTTAACTTGTGGTTTCATTTCTCTCCATATATCTAACAATCTCAATTCTTTCATAAAATGATTAATAGTCATCCTACATCCATTGTGCGTACAATCCAGTCCTGTTGATCTATCTATACCTGGATTCAATGTACAATTAAAATCCCCTGCTATTATATGTTGCCCTGTAAGTGATGATAAAATAAGAAATAAATTAGCAAAGAACTTTTGATCATCTATATTGGGACCATATAAGTTCACAAGATTTATATTTTCTAATAGCAAAGAACCTTGAATGATTACATATCTTCCAAGTTTGTCTCCAATTACATTTTTCATTTGAAAAGGGACTGATTTATGTATGAGAGTCATAACTCCCCTGGCCCGGGATGAAAATGATGAGGTGAATACACTTCCTTGCCATCTACTCCTAATTCTTTTTATATCCTCCTCTATTAGATGAGTTTCTTGTAAAAACACAATTTTTGAACCCATGTCTTTTATTTTATTCATAACTTGTTTAAGTTTTTTTAAATTTTGTAGACCTCTGCAATTCCATGAAGTTAAATTAAGATTAACACTTTGGTTTATGATCAATAGAGAGTTTGGGATTACCTTGCAGTGTAAACATGCTCATACAGAGAAGCAAAAACATGAGTGGTTGAACATTCATCCTACAAACTACACACAAACAAATTCCCCCTTCCCACACTTGTGGCGAACCCCCCAAAATCAAAAGAAAAATTCCGTCTCCCGATATAGCCATCGACCGTTCCACATCCACGGGGAACAGCCTAAGCCACTCCTTCTTCATCCTCCCAATCACCCTAACTCTACTGCTTTTAATGACGTAACATTAACTCTCCTCTGTAGTTTTCCAACTTAACTCCAAAATTTTTAACAACTTTGTACATCATAGTTTTTTTTGTTTGTTTTGTTTTTGTTTTTTTTTAATATATAATACAATCTATATTTTGTAAACTTGCTGTTTACTTCAAGTCAGTCAGATGCCTGTGCAAATGCTTAATTATTCTACCTTATATTTTGTTCATGCTTAGCTCCCACCAGTCTCTTCTTCTTCTTTGATCTTCTTGATGAACTCCTGCGCCTCCTCTGGGGTCTTGAAGATGTGGGTTCTGCCCTCATACGTGGTCAACAGTCTCGCAGGATAGATTACACCATGACGAATCCCAAGGTTGCGCAGCTCCTTACGTATGGGATCAAACTGCTTCCTCAATTGTTGGATTCCTGTGGCCAAATCTGGGTAGAACCGCACCTGCTGATCCTGGTGTTTAATCTCTCCTTTAGCTCGTGCAGCGTTGAAGATCTTCATCCTGTCTCTGTTGCTAAGAAACTTCATAATTAAGGTCCTCGGCGGTCCCTTATCTCTCCGTGGGCCAATACGATGTGCTTTTTCCAGAACCACTGCTGATTGCAACTCCTCGCTGCCCAGCACCTCCGGAATCCACTTTTCCAGAAAGGAATATACGTCCCGACCTTCTGATTCCTCTGGAAGACCCACCAGCCTCAAGTTATTCTGTCTCGACCGAGATTCCAAATCCAAAATATTATCTTCTAGACATTTATTTTTTTTTTCCAAAGTGCGCACCTTTAATTGAAGACGGGTGACGTCATCTTCAGCACTAGCGAGACGGAGCTCCATCTGCGCCGTTCGTTCTACACAGTCACCCAATTCCTTTCTTATTCCTTCCAACGCTGTCATAATCCCATCAAATCTAGAGGAAAAGTCCGCTCTCATTGAACTCATGGCTGCCATCAGCGCATCTGCGCCATTCCCCGCAGATATCGCACCGTTGCCAGCCTCCTCCGCCATATATGGAATTTTGTTTGCTGCGTCACAGACCTGAAAGTCCGTTAATTTGGACTGTTTCGGCGGCTCGCTTTTTCCTTTACCTGGTTTTCCAGCCTTAGGCTTCGCCGACATATCCTCGCCCAAACGCTGGGATACGTTCTGTCCCAAATGAGAGAGTTATTTGCCGATTTTTTTCTCCAGGAGCAGAGCAGAGTGAAACACGTCCGTCTTACGTGGCAGCCATAACCGGAAGCCCGTTAGCCAGCATGTTGCTGGGAAGCTCCACTCACTACAGGAAGATGCTAGGTTATTAGGTGATTATTTTAAGTAGAGAGTAGTTGTTCAGTCAGTGAATTATCTTTTTAAACATTTGTTGATAACTCAGTAGCAATTAAGCCTTTTTTAATCCTTACATAGTCACCTGTTTAAAAAAAGATATGCACCTTGAAGACAAAAATAAATTTTCACCAATTTGTATTGATGTTTCATTAATTTGATACTTCAGAAGTAGAGTAGATGATCTTGTAGGTACTTTCCTGTTCCCATCTCCTATAATACTCATCCAATTAGAACTATTCCATTTCATGTTTTATTTGTTCCTAGTTTCTCAATATGTCCTGCCCCTGTTGGGTGTGCTGCCTAATGAAGTGTGATGGTAGTGATGAAGTGTAACAGCGACTGGTTTGGGAGTGCTGTGCCAATGACAGGGTGGTCCCCGCCTCACACCGCTGCTGCTGGCACCCTCATGCTCATCATGCACACATTGTTTGGTGGCACCTGGCCATAAGAGGGGCGATGGCAGAAAACCTGGTAACAATCAGACCTCTCCTCATTGCCGTCAGCCTTTGTACAGTTTTAAACCCCTTTTTCATAAAAAATTATGAACTGACGGAGAACATCACCAGTGTATTAATTGCCCGTAATGCACTACAATTCATTTTTCTGTGGTGTGTGTGACTGTAACATGAGGGCCTGCTGGTAAATCTGGCAGCAACACAAAGGAATATTTGCTTTTAGTCTTAAAATTGGATAAAGACTTAAGCATTCTTTAATTCTTATTTCTGGCTTTAATGATTTTCCTGCTTTTGTTTCAGAGGGTGACATTATGAATTTTTATCCTAGTTAATGACATGCTGTTTTAAAAGCACCCCAGTGACGCAGTGATTATCACTGTCTCTTCTCAGCTATAAGGTTTTAAGTTTGAGCCTTGTGGTCCGCAGAGCCTTGGTGAAGGTTGCTATAAGCTTTTGGGTTCAAAATTCCATGTTTTCTTCCCTGTACCTATGTGGGTCTAGATGCTCTGGCCCTGTACTTGTTAGGTTAATAGGTGAATCAGTTACTGGTAGGTGTGAAATGAGTGTACAGTGCATCTGAAAAGTATTAACAGCGCTTCACTTTTTCTACATTTTGTTATGTTACAGCCTTATTCCAAAATTGATTAAATTCATTTTTTCCTCAAAATTCTACACACAACACCCAATAATGACAACGTGATTTTATTTTTGAGATTTTTGCAAATTTATTAAAAATTTAAAAAAAAAACTAAGAAATCACATGTACATAAGTATTCACAGCCTTTGCTCAATACTTTGTTGATGCACCTTTGGCAGCAATTACAGCCTCAAGTCTTTTTGAATATGATACCACAAGCTTGGCACACCTGTCTTTGGGCAGTTTTGCCCATTTCTCTTTGCAGCACCTCTCAAGCTCCATCAGGTTGGATGGGAAGCATCGGTGCACAGCCATTTTCAGATCTCTCCAGAGATGTTCAATTGGATTCAAGTCTGGGCTCTGGCTGGGCCACTCAAGGACATTCACAGAGTTGTCCTGAAGCCACTTCTTTGATGTCTTGGCTGTGTGTTTAGGGTCGTTGTCCTACTGAAAGATGAACCGTCGCCCCAGTCTGAGGTTAAGAGCTTTCTGGAGCAGGTTTTCATCCAGGATGTCTCTGTACATTGCTGTATTCATCATTCCCTCTATCCTGACTAATTTCCTAGTTCCTGCGGCTGAAAAACATCCCCACAGCATGATGCTGCCACCTTCATGCTTTACTGTAGGGATGGTATTGGCCTGGTGATGAGCAGTGCCTGGTTTCCTTCAAATATGACGCCTGGCATTTACGCCAAAGAGTTCAATCTTTGTCTCATCAGACCAGACAGTTTTGTTTCTCATGGTCTGAGACTCCTTCAGGTGTCTTTTGGCAAACTCCAGGTGAGCTGCCATGTGCCTTTTACTAAGGAGTGGCTTCCATCTGGCCAGTCTACCATGCAGGCCTGATTGGTGGATTGCTGCAGAGATGGTTGTCCTTCTGAAAGGTTCTCCTCTGTCCACAGAGGAATGCTAGAGCTCTGACGGAGTGATCATTGGGTTCTTGGTCACCTCCCTGACTGAGGCCCTTCTCCTCTGATTGCTCAGTTTAGACAGCCGGCCAGCTCTAGGAAGAGTCCTGGTGGTTCCAGACTTCTAATACACAAGTTTTTAGTTATAAACATGCAACTTTTTTCCGAGCATATTCATTTGTTGCATTGGTTTGTTGGTTTTTCTGTCTGTTAAGCTGGGTTCACACTGTAGCATTTGGACTGATTTTTACAGACTGTCAAGAATCTGAAACCTCAAAAGACTGTATATTAGGTCCGTACCTCAATAAAGAGGTTTGTTGGTTTTTCTGTCTGTTAAGCTGGGTTCACACTATAGCGTTTGGACTGACTTTTACAGACGATTTGAAAAATCAGAGAAATTAGTCCAAACATTGGTGAAATTACGTTTGAGCATTTTTTTAATCCAGCGCACACCTGCTTTTATGAATTTTTACAAACTTATGCTAACATTTGCCAGCGTTGCATCCAGTGTTGGCAAAGTTTTGCCAACGTAGCTTAACTTAAGCAAACGAATACTCAGCACAGGTCAGCTGGCATCAGCGTCAGGCAACACTCATATATGGCGCTTTCAGAGGGCCACTGTTTGGTCCGGACCAAAGGACAAAACAGTTTGCCCAGCGGCAAACCCAAACCAGAACCAGAGCCTTCAGGCCACAAACAGCACAGACAGGGGCCACCAGCACAGCCCCAACCAGGTGGCAGAAACTGGTGCAGCGGGCAGAGCACAGACACAACAGAAAGGCAACCGGCCTCCGCAGGAGCCAAAAGCTGCTGACAGGTGCGCAGGTGCGGCTTATATAGAGAACCCACGAGCCAGGGGTGGTCCTCCACAGCTCCACCTACAACACAAAAAAAAAAAAAAAAAAAAACACAAAGAGGACCCACTTCAGGAAGGAGCGGGGCCGTAACAACACCCACGGAACCTTCAAGATTTGAAGCCAGTTTGTGTGGAACAATGGGCTAAAATCATTCCTGAGTAATGCCTGCGCCTAGTTTCTCCATACAGGAGGCATCTGGAAGCCAACAAAGGCTTTTCTTCTAAGTATTAAATGAATTTCCCCCAAGCATGTTCAATACTTATTCCCTGTGTCCTTCCACTTTATTAAATATAACTTGTTTTGTGAACACAGTTTCCTTGATTTCTTTGTATGTATGGATTACTTGGGTTGTTACTGATATCTGGTGAAAGTCTCAGGTCAATGGCTCCATCAGAAATATGTTTAATGAGAAAAATGTTGATGTGTTCAATACTTATTTTCCCCGCTGTACATGTTCATGTGAATATGGAAAAAACCAAGTATGCTGGTCTTAAAAAACTTCGAGTTGGCATCCCTTGCAACTTGTCCTTAGTCTAGCATCTGTAAAATCAGTGGTCTGTACGTGCTAAAACTGCAGTAGTTTGGAGCACGCTGAAATTATGTGGACTTCTTTGAAGATTTCTTTTTAAGTTTGAGAAAGTAATTTATCAGTTAGCCAGGCTTTCTGGGGTCCGTTATGTGGAATGATGGATTTCCAGGTAAATGTAACAGGTGCGAATTATAGATGACCAGTTTCATTTTAAGTTTGCACACAACTGTTAAAGATTAAAGTTGGAAATGTGAAAGCTATTCATGCAGTTGTAGTGGATGTGGTTGGTACCTGCTGTTGAAGTTTTACTTTTGGTGTATTTATATGTAAGTTTTCTTCAGATTCAGTTGTGATTAAAATAGTGCGTGTTGCTTCATTTCTGAAAAAAAAAAATACTTAAATTATTATTGAGCTTTTTAACTAGTAATGTGAGATGAGATGAGATGAGATTCAACTTTATTGTCATTACACATGTATGAATACAAGGTAACGAAACGTGACTTGGCATTTGGGCACGCTCTGCAGAACGCATCCAAGGCCGGGGCAGCCACTAGGCGCCAGTCATATTTACACTGAGTTGTACACCCATTATAAGATAAGATAAGCCTTTATTAGTCCCACAACGGAGAAATTCCAGGATTGCAACAGCACAGGGATAGCAACGCTCAGAGCAACAATCAGAAGGCAAGAAAAAACAAGAGCAGCTAGTATACATATGTACATATTACTATATATATATATATATATATATATATATATATATATATATATATATATACTGTATATATATATATATATAGACACACAGTGCAGAGCATTGTGGTTGGTGGATGTGCAGCAGAAAGTCTAAGCTCTCCCTCCGTGGATGCGGCGGGCCAGCTGGATGTCTTTGGGCATGATGGTGACCCTCTTGGCGTGGATGGCGCACAGGTTAGTGTCCTCGAAGAGACCCACCAGTTAGGCCTCGCTGGCCTCCTGCAGAGCCATGACGGCGGAGCTCTGAAAGTGCAGGTCGGTCTTGAAGTCCTGAAGTTACATTTCTTGTATGCGGTGCCTCTTGGGACTAGGGGTCAGAGATATCTTGTGGAGACTCTAAAGGTGTGTTCACACCAAACGCAAATGGGCGAATGTTTTGCGCGGCACGATTACATTATAACTCAATGTAAACACGCGAACAGACATGAATTCCCCTTCTGAGTGAGATGCAGACAGGCGAAGTTGCCTTGAAAACCTCTGCAGCTGTGTTCAGCCTACTGTGGAAATTCCCAAAATAACGTCATCCTTATGTTTACATTATCCGACCGGGGGCTCACCTGAAAATGTTGTCTCAAGCCTCCAAAACTTCACAAGATGATAGGTGTTTGCATTGCTAGCTTGCTAGCACGTCTGTGGCAGGAAACCATGTGTAAATAACTCCGAACTTGTGATTCAGCTGAAGAACTCCCGGCCCTTTTGTCTCCAGATGAATGAGTCAAATTTTCAAACTGTTTTACTCTGCAATGGTGATACCTTTACTTCAGTGGTGGCAGAATCTCAAAGCTACTGTAGCAGCTAGCTAGCTAGCCTCGGACGCGAATGCGCGACTGTGCAATTTTGCGTATACTCACCTCTTCCCATTCACTTTGTATATAGGGATGAGAATCCTCCGCGGATCTGAGGAATTCCTCGGATTTGATCATGTCTAGGGTCATTCTCGTGAATCGTCTAAATTCGAGGAGAAAATTTTAGGGGGGGGGTCTGGCGGCGAGTCGTATTTTCGATCGGCTGTGAAAATCCACCGCGCAGAACGCGCTACCCAGCGAGATCAGTAATGTAATGTAACAAGGCCACTGATAGGCTGATACTTATTGAAGCAACCAATCGGCGATGTTAGATTTCCTATGTCATATCCGGATAACACGCGGAGCGAAATGCAAGTGGCGGACGGTTCAATCAACTGAGTTTTCCAGATTTCGTTAAAATGGTGAACCTAAAACTCACAAAAGACAACAAAGCAAGAATTTTAGAAATCGACAAAGGGATAAAGAACAAGTTTCGTTGGGAATAGCTTGAAAAAACTGTGTCAATGACTGTAAAGATTGGTAAAAATACCGAAGTTGTGGTTGAAAAAATGGCCGACTTCATAGCGAAATGCGAAGTACCAGGGAAAGCCCAGTGTGTTTATTGCAACGATTTCTTGAGTTATGGATCTCGTGGTTGTGTTGCCTTAGTTGAGCACTGTTCAAAACAGAAACATCTCAAAATTGTGGCTACAAGGAGATCGAACTACTCACTTGGTGCTGCGTTCAAAACGATCGATGGACACGGTCAAACTCAGATGCCAGTCAATCAAAGTTCATCACAGTCGCCCCCGATTACAGCAATTAGTGATCGGAAGACACATTCCGAGGTAAGATTTTTTTTTTTCTCGTTTAAGTAATGTACTTGAGAATTTTCGCGTAATGAATTTGTTATGAAATAGCATGTGTAAGTTGTGATGGCATGCCATCACAACTTACTGCATCACAGCATTACACAATGCTGTTCTTCAACCCTTTGCAGCATCTTCATGGGGTTGGTCTCATTTAAAAGAAAATACTCTGAATTTTTTGGCAAAACAGTCATAATCTCTCTAAGACTTAGAGAGATTATGTGCTCTTATTAAGTGATTATTATGTGATTATTAAGTGCTCCTGCCACTGAGTAACAGGAAAGTTCACCTGGGTGTTTTTTAGATACAGATGCTTGCAAATAACATACAGCTGTCAGATACTGGCTGGAAAACACAACAGAAATGTAGAACCAAGTGTTTTCAAGCTCAGGTCAAAATTTTGTAAAAATACCACAAAAAAGGAATATATATTACACAGCTTTTTTCTGAGGTTGTAACAAGGCTGTGTCTGTACTGGAAGACCGGAAATACAGCTTTTTTTTTTTCCAGTGCGCACTGAGATGCAGAGACGTGACCGCCCGCTGAATTCACAAGAGTTCAAGGGGTTAAAATATACTGATATGCAACTTTTTTATATTCCTAGTAACACTAACAAATGCACACATTAATAAATCAAAATGTTTGCAGAATGTCAGTATATTTTAATAAATGGGTGATGGACTTGGTGATGGAATTTACTTGGTTAAATTATTTTGTCTGTTCTAGAACTATGTAAATGTAATTCTGTGTCAGTTCTAAACATATTAGATAGTAGTAAAATATAATTTAGTATTATTACATCAACATACTATTCAGATATCATAAATTTAATACATATGTACTGTGTTTCACTTTATTTTGTGGTTGAAAAAATGGCCGACTTCATAGCGAAATGCAAAGTACCAGGGAAAGTGACACTGAATCAAAACAGTATTGAACATGATTACACATGTGATGCAGCAGCAGATTAAAAAGATAAACTATAAATGCATTTGTACTTACTTCTAACTTTAAATATAAGACCACATTTGAGCATTCTAAAACACCAGATTTTGTTAGCAGGCTCCGCCTTGGATCCGGCTTGGGGGCCTGCATCCCCCAAGACCCCCGGCTAAGTTTCCTCTTTTTTTCCAAAACCCCATTCTCATCCCTGTGTATAGATTTGCGCCGCCCGTTCGTGTTTGGTGTGAACGCACCTTAAGGGTCACACACTTTTTGAGACTTCCCAGTAATGCTCAATCAAATTAGGATCTGGGGATTTTGAAGGCCAGGTCAACATCTTAACCCCACTTTCCTGTTCCTCAAGCTCTTCCTTGGCAATTTGTGTGAATAGTCAGCAGAGGCTGTCGCCATCAAGGAGTGCTGTTGATACACATGTGGTCCACTTAGTCCTCAATAATGTGTTTAGTATGTAGGAAAGTAACGTTCTTCAAAATGCTGGCTCTCAAGGCACATTGCATCTTAACAAGATGATCAGTGTCATTTGGCTACTGTGAGTGGCACCAATATTGTAACACATCCATCCATACAGCTTCTTATCCAGCAGTCCAGGTAGCAGGGCCAGAAGTATAAGCAGAGAAGCCCAGACCCGATCCACATAGCACCCATGTTTCCAGTGATCTCTTCAGCCTACTGGAGTTTGGACCCATATGGCTTGTTAAGCTGAGCCCTATTGGGTCCCACGGGGAAATCCAGTCACCAGGCCCTTGCCGTTAAACCTCTCCCTCTGGCCTTTTCCCCAGGGATCCACTGAACTACTCTTCATCAAGCCTTCATGAATGAATAACAAAAATGCACCCTTAGTCCTTTGTCTTTAAGGGTTGTGTCTTACACAGTGACAAATGCTGATGAACATGGCGATTTTTGTATTCACCAACTTTCCTGAGGAATGTTTTTTTTTTCCACAATATCTTTATTGAACCGTTTTTTTTAACAAACATGATACAAACAATCAAACACTAACACTAAAGTACTACAAAAAAAAAAAAAAAAGATGCACTAAAAACACCAACAACCACCAGCAAAATCAAATCTTCAACAATGCTCCTCTGTTTAGTCTAGACAATCCAATACATAAGTATACATATTATGTTCACCAGTTTGGAATTTACAAGGTCCACACACATCATTCACCTTCTTCTTCAAAAGTTATGTTTAAATTTTTTACATAATCAATAAAAGGTCTCCATATATTCTCAAACACAATTTCCTTTGATTTCAGTATATATGTTATTCTTTCTAATGGAAGGTTTGTTAACATCTGTCTTAACCACTGAGTCACATCTGGTCTATGAGTCTTTTTCCATAATAGTGCAATACATTTTTTGGCATTAAGCAAACTGAGGTCTATGAATGTTCTTTCACTTTTATTAAAATTATGCTTTTCTGGGTACAGACCCAACAAAAACAATTTAGGATTCAATATGATTTGTTTTGAGATTATTTTTTCAATTGTTACCCTCACCTCTTCCCAAAACATTCTTATTAATCTACATTCCCATACACAATGAAATAGAGTTCCTTTACTTTCCATGCATTTTGTGCATGTATTTGGTATATTTTTGTTATATTTATTTAACTCCTCCGGTGTAACATACATCCGCATTAACCATTTGAAATGTATCAATTTAAGGCGTACATTTATTGATTTGGTTTGAGCTTCTGTACAAGCCAATTCCCATTGTTTCTCTGAAATTTCAGTTTGCAGATCTTCTTTCCAGTAGTTTAATCTTTTCAGTGAATTTTCACTTGAAGATAGTGTCAATGAGTTATAAAACTCTGAAATAATACCCTTTCTTTTACTATCTTTCATCATCATTTTTTCCAAGGATGAATAAATAGGTCGAGTGAGAGCTTTATTTTGATTTGATCGAATAAAGTTTCTAAGTTGAAGATATTTAAAAAAAATGTGTTCTATTGAGATTAAATTTGATCCTCAGCTCTTCAAAAGACATTATGTTATCTGCACATGGCAAATATAAATCCTGAATCTTTTGTATCCCTTTTAAATTCCATACTTTAAATACAGCGTCCGCTCTCCCTGGTTTAAAATATTGATTACCCCATATTGGACTAAATTGTGACAATAACTGTGGTTCTTTTAAATAGTTTTTAGCTTCACACCATATTTTGATCATATGCTTTACAAATGGATTTTTAACTTGTTTTTGTAATTTTTTTGCCGAATCTGAGTATATGAATATGGGAAGAGGTAAAGGTAAATTGTATGATTCCATTTCAGTCCAGTGAGGGAGATCATTTGATGAAAAATAATATGTCATAGACCTCAGTTGTGCCGACCAATAATACAACATAAAATTTGGACATTTCAGACCTCCACGATCAAATGGTAAATATAATAAAGACAGACGTAATCTAGCCTTCCTGTTGTTCCATATAAATTCCACTAACTTTTTTTTTATTCTTGAGAATAAATCTAAAGGTGGTGATAAGGGAATGTATTGAAATAAATAAAGTATTTTAGGTAAAATATTACTTTTAAGTATATTGATTCTCCCGATCATCGACATTGGTAGTGACATCCATCTCTGAGTTAACTCATTGATATCTGTCATTAAGGCTTCATAGTTGACACTGGCGACTGATTCTAGCTTAGGCACAATTTGGATTCCTAAATATTTAAACTGATTTACAACATTGAATTGATTTACCTCAGGGGCTGGGTAATTTCTCTGGGTCTCATTTAGCATTAATATTGAAGATTTAGTTTTATTTATTTTATATCCTGATATTTCCCCAAAATTCTTTATTAAATTCAACAAGGTTGGAATTGATTTTTTTAGATTCGACATAAACAAAATTATGTCATCGGCGTACAGGGAGATTTTATGTTCTGTTGGTCCAACTTTAATTCCATATATTTGTGAATGTAAACGTATCGCTATCGCTAAAGGTTCAATTGCCATAGTAAACAGTAAAGGTGAAAGTGGACAGCCTTGTCGACATCCTCTATTGATTTTTATTGGTTTTGAAATATTGTTATTTGTTAGGATTTCTGCTGTAGCATTATTGTATATTATTTGAACCCATTTTATGAAATTATTTCCAAGTCCAAACCTTTGTAGGACTTCAAAAAGAAAGGGCCATTCAACTCTATCAAAGGCCTTTTCGGCGTCCAGTGATAGGAGAGCTGTATCCGGTGCTTCTTTATTAGAATAAATAATATTGAATAGTCTTCTTACATTATGGAAGCCTTGTCTTCCCTTTATAAAGCCATTCTGATCTCGATTAATAATATTTGGTAAAATTTCTTGTATTCGTCTTACTAAAACTTTACAGATTATCTTAAGGTCGGCGTTTAATAGGCTTATTGGTCTCATATTTTCACATTTATTAGAGGGCTTACCTGGTTTTGGCAGCAGTATAATTAAGGCATTATTTATGTATGATGGTAAATTATTATTTTGAAATGCTTCTAAAACCATTTCCAAAAAAGGTTTTATTTTTCCTGAGGAGTGTTGGCAAAAATATTAATAATGGATTGCATTTATATAGCGCTTTTCATGACACCCAATGACACTTTACAGTGAGTCCATTATTCATTCACTCACACCACAGACAATGATAGTGGTAAGCTACTTATGTAGCAACAGCTACCCTGGGGCAGACTGACGGAAATGTGGCTGCCAATCTGCGCCAACAGCCTCTCTGACCACTGCCGAACATTTAGGCTGGGTGTCCACCAAACGCATTTTTTCTGCTCTGGGCGACTGCTTTCTATTTATTCTCTATGTAGTCCAGCGTTTACAGCACTGAGCGCCCTCGGCGCTGAAACGCTTTAACCCCTTGAACTCCGGGATTCCGCGGGCGGTCACGTCTCTGCGTCATAGTGCGTCTCAGTGTGCACTGAAAAAAAAAAGCTGCATTTCTGTTCTTCCAGTGCAGACACAGCCATGAACAGAAAGCCAAAGGAGTGTTTTGATCGGTTTAGATTTGATTGACCTCTCATTCGACTAATAAGAGCCTTGAATTGGGTTTCTGAAACCTTGAGGAACCAATGACTGAAAACCTAGCAAGAAGGACCTGCCTACCAACGACCGTGAATACAACGAGCCAATTGAAGCAGAGAAGTTTGACGATTGCAACGCCTGCGTCGCCGTGTGTAAAATCTTTTTTGTCTAAGTCGCTGGGTGACACACATTGAGACCTGTGTGTAACGGTAGCGTTAGCCACTCTCAGCCGTTAGCCAGTCTTTTTTTATTACTACTGTTCTTATTTGTTTTGAAAAATGGTTCGCAAAAACCACAATCATGGAAGCGGAGATGGTTTGACCGGGTCGGGTGACCAGAACCACGAGTCCGTAACAACCGGACCAGCTTCATGTTCATCTGACAATGAGGAACAGATGTTTGCCAACGACGCTGCTGTAGTGGACAGGTAAGTGTTATAAGCTAAATTATTCTTTATCAATGAAAATAGTAATAAAAATGACTTTTGACCAATTGGTAATTACCACGGTCCGTCATGGCCACATGACGGACTGTTGATGGACCGTTTTTTTGTGCGTCGAGCTCCTCTGTAGCGGGGGAGGGGGGGAGTTGTTATCTTCTACATTGCAGATATTTTAGTATGATTTTTATTGCACTGTAGGGTTTTTTTTGTTGTAAAAAAAAGGCCACACATTTTTTACGTGGCATGTTTCTTTGTGTGTGTGGGGCTTGTTTGTTCATTCATTCATTCATGAATGAACAAACAACCCCCCCCCCCCCACACACACACAGCCCTGAGTGTCACCTTTCATTAGAGCCCAAGATGAAGCTTCTATGTTGAAGCATTCAAAAGTTATAGACGTTTTTCCAAACTGTGCCATTTGGCACAGTTCAAAAACGCCTGGGAATAACCTGAGAAAAAAGCTGTGTAATATATTCATTTTTTGTGGTATTGTTACAAAATTTTGACCTCAGCTTGATAACACTTGGTTCTACATTTCTGTTGCATTTTCCAGCCAGTATCTGACAGCTGTGTGTTATTTGCAAGCATTTGTATCAAAAAAAACACCCAGGCGAACTTTATTTTCTTCAAATTCAGTATGTTTAGATGACTGTTACTCAGTGGCAGGAGCACTTAGAGAGATTATGACTGTTTTGCCAATAAATTCAAAGTGTTTTCTTTTAAATGAGACCAACCCCATGAAGATGCTGCAAAGGGTTGAAAAACAGCTTTTGATTTACTTTGGGTATGTTATTTTCAGGCGTTTTTAGGGAAATTGACCAAAGTTCAAGGGGTTTTAAGCAGTGGCCGTTTTTTTGTCGCGGCGCTCAGCATTGAAAAAAGCTCAGCTTTTCTGCAGCTGAGCTTGTCATTGTCAGACCTTTCTAAGCATCATCATCATAGCAGTCTGTCGTGGGTGACAATGATTGTTTCATTTAGGTCTGATCAGATTTCTCCATGCAGCTCTGTCCTTAGCCTTCCGCTGCCAAGAACTCCTGTCTGCATCCAGCTTCTTCAAGTTTCTTTTTACAGTGTCTTTAAATCTGAGCCTTGGTCTACCCTGATTGCGTTTGCCCTCGCATAACTGTGAGTAGAGTAACTGCCTAGGGAGACGCTGGTGGTCCATCCTCTCAACGTGTCCTAGCCATCTCAGGTTCGTCTGTATTAGCATGTCCTCCATTGATGGTAGACCAGCTCATTTCAACACTTCTGTGTTGGTTATCTTGTCTTTCCATGAGATATTCATTATGGCTCGAAGGTGTCTCATCATGTATGCATGGAGTTTCTTTACCTGCACTCTGTAGACAGTCCAAGTTTCAGCACTGTATAATAGAGTAGCCAGTACTGTCGCTCTGTACACTTTGCATTTCACACGGATAGACACATGTCGATTGTTCCACAGTCTCTCCCTCAAGTTTCCAAACACAGCGCTTGCTCTTCCCATTCTGAGAGATAGCTCATCCTCCAGCCTAGCATTCTGTGAAACAGTACTCCCTAGATACTTGAAAGTCTTGCACTTGACTAGCGGCTCTGTACCAATGCTGATCTCTTCTGGTAGTGATGTTGATAACTGGAATTTTGGTGGTTGATAAAGGCACTCTGTCTTCTTGATGTTGATTTGGAGGCTGAATTGGAAAGCTGCTCTTGCACATTTCTCCACTAATGATTGCATATCTTCCGCACTGTGTACAACTAGAGCACTGTCGTCGGCAAAGAGCATTTCTCTTACTACCTTTATCGATGTCTTACTCTTGGCTTTAAACTGTGCCACATTGAACAAGTCTGCTTCTTTCCTTGTTTGAATGTATACTTCTGAACTGTCTTTGAAGGCCACCTCATAGCAAGACGAGTGTAGGCGCCAGCACACATCCTTGTTTCACCCCGTTGCTTACTGAAAAGTCTTCAGATACTGAACCACTCATTGCCACGTTTGCTTGCATACCTGTATGGAGTGCCTCGATCAGGCTGACAGACTTCTCTGTACAGCCATATTTCTTGAGTACCTGCCAAAGTCCTTGTTGCAAAATGGTATCGAAGGCTTTACTGAAGTCTATGAAGACCTACGTAAAGCAGCATGTTCTGTTCGATACACTTTTCTTGAACCTGTTTCAAGCAGAAAATCATGTCCATTGTGCTTCTTCCACTTCTAAAGCCACACTGGGTTTCCGGTAGTACATTCTGTGAGATGTGTTCATTGAGTCTGTTCAGTAGTACATGTGAGAGAATCTTACCAACAGTGGCTAGCAATGATATACCTCGGAAATTTCCACAATCTTTCCTGTCACCTTTCTTGAACAAAGGCACAATACTTGCATCCTTCCAGTCTTGTGGTACTTTCTGGGCATCCCATATCTCTTGGATGAGCTTGTGCAGGCAGTTGGTCAGCTGAACACCACCAAATTTCCACACTTCTGCTGTAATTCCATCCCTTCCTGGAGCTTTACCATCCTGTGTTGTCCTGATTGCTGCCATCAGTTCATCAAAATTTGGTGGTTCATCCAGACTTGATACAGCTGGTCGCTGCACTAGAGCTTCTTTAGCCTCTTCAGTGAGATCTCCAGGGTTGTTTAGTAGTTGGTCCAAGTGTCTGCAAGTTTATACAGGATCTTGTCTTTCTCCTGCAAAACCGTTTCACCATCCATAGCCTTTAGTTGGATCAATCCTCTTGGTTTAGGGCTGTAGATTTCTTTCATACTTGTGAAGAATGTTTTCATGTCCTTCCTGTCTGCTGCATTTTGAAGTTCCTCTGCTTTTTCATCCCACCAGTTGGACTTTATCTCTCTGGTGTACTTCTGTTGCTCACTCTGAGCCTTTGAGTATTTCTTCTTCTTCGACCTTGTGTTACACTGTAGGTTTTCCTGCCTAGCTGTATTCCTCGCTTCTAGTAGTTTCTTCAGATGTTCATCATGCTCATCAAACCAATCTTGATGTTTCCTGTCAGGGTGGCCTAATACATCACTCGCAGTCTGATACACCGTATCCTTCAGTGTTGCCCATTTCTCTTCTATGTCATTCTCTGAGTTGTTGCTGTCCCTGTCTTTCAAGTTTTCTTCCATTTCCTGTGTAAGTTCTTCCTGCGTCTTTTGGCCTTTCAGTGCACTAGTGTTTAGCTTCCGTGGTGGCTTTGCACCCATCCTGCAGTGCTGTTTTCATCTGCAAATCCTTAATCTAGATCTCAGCATAACATGATCAGTACCACAGTCCTCACCTCTCATTGCTCTGGTGTCCAATACATCCCTTATGTCTCTCTGCCGTACTATGATGTAGTCTAGCAAGTGCCAGTGCTTGAATCTTGGGTGCATCCATGTCTTCTTGTGTGTGTCCTTGTGTTTAAATAGAGTGTTGGTTATCACAAGGTTGTACTCTGAACCTAGTGCAAGTAGAAGTTCTCCATTAGCATTGCACCTGCCTACTCCATGACTGTCTAGCACTCCTTTCCATTTCTCAGTGTCCGAACCAACTCTGGCATTAAAATCTCCGAGTTTCAGCCTGTCGTCAGTTGGTACACGCCTGATAGTCTCACGTAAATCACTATAGAACTCTTCCTTTGCCTCCTCTGTGTTGGTCATTGTTGGGGCATATACACTGATGAGTGTGGCATACATCTTCCGCTGTAGTGGGAGTCTCATAGTCATTATCCTGTTGTTGATTGGCACTGGCTCCTTATAAAGCATTGCTTCTATCTCCTTTCTAACTGCAAAGCCCACTCCTGGTTTTCTTCTTTCTTGAGTTGATTTCCCACTCCAAAGAAGATGTACGTAAGAAGATACCTACGCAAGAATGCTGTTTATTGACTTCAGCTCAGCATTCAACACAGTTATCCCCTCCAAGTTGCTCACCAAACTTGGGGACCTGGGAATCAGTACCTCCACCTGCAACTGGATCATGGATTTTCTGACCAATAGACCCCAGCATGTTAGGTCAGGCCCCAACCGTTCTTCCGTCATCACACTCAACACTGGTGTACCACAGGGCTGTGTGCTCAGCCCATTCCTCTACTCCCTCTACACCCATGACTGCAGGCCTATGTATGGATCCAATTCCATCATAAAGTTCACAGATGACACCACGGTGATTGGACTCATCAGGGACAACGACGAGTCAGATTACAGGGCAGAGGTTGAGCACTTGGCTACTTGGTGCGCTGACAATAACCTGCTCCTTAACACCAGCAAAACCAAGGAGCTCATAGTGGACTACAGGAAGGAGAGGGAAGAGACACATGACCCCATCCATATCAATGGCATACCTGTTGAACGTGTCCCAAGCTTCAAATTCCTGGGGACCCACATCTCGGAGGACCTGTCCTGGTCCGTTAACACCACCAGCCTGATCAAGAAGGCCCATCAGCGCCTCTTCTTCTTGAGGACATTGAAGAAGAACCATCTGTCAACTGACATCCTGGGCAACTTCTACCGCTGCGTGATAGAGAGCACCCTGACCAACTGTATCACACTCTGGTATGGGAGCTGCTCTGTAGCTGACCGCAAGGCGCTGCAGCGGGTGGTGAAAACCGCCCAACGCATCACAGGGACTCCACTTCCAGCTATAGAGGACGTCTACAGGAAAAGATGTCTGCGCCGGGCACGCAGCATTCTTAGGGACTCCAACCATCCTGCTCATGGACTGTTCCAGCTTCTCCCCTCCAGAAGACGTTTCAGAAGCCTTCGGACTAGAACCAGCAGGTTTAGGAACAGTTTCTTTCCAACAGCTGTCACGTTATTGAACTTAGTTCCCCGCTGACTCTCTTACAATCATCTTTTACCATCCTCACCTGTACATAACTGCATAACTACATAACTACATCTAACTTATTGCACATTATTTGCACATAACAGTACTTTTAACTTTCTGCACTGCTGCATATATTTGCATATATTTGCTTAAATTGCACATACTGTTAATTACCGTATATACTGCCCTGCTGTCCTTTGCACTTCTGATTGGATGCTAAACTGTGTTTCGTTACCTTGTATTCATACATGTGTAATGACAATAAAGTTGAATCTAATCTAATCTAATCTAATGTACCCATGGTCTTCCAAGCTGTCATATCCAGGCAATCTTGTTTCACTAAGTGCAGCTATGTCTGCATTGTACCTGTTCATTTCCAGGTCCACAAATCTGTCTTTCTGGGCACTGTGATGTTGTTCTGTCCAACAGAGTGTGTACATTCCATTCTGCTACACACAAGGCTTCTGTTTTCCTCTTCTTTTGTCTTCTTGCTCCTAGCTTACTTTTCGCTGCCTGTCAGAGTGTGAACAGATCAGCGCGGACCTTGTTAGCCCTGGCGATGTCCGAGCCGGTATGAGTTGCTTTCTGACTTACCATTTCATGAAACTGCTTGCAAAGTATTTGAGTACCGCTAGCTTTTGCTGGAATAGCAGCACATTCGTGGCAGATAAAGGTATTTTCAGTGGCAAGGACAAGCCAAGACAAACTGACTCCAGTATCTGTTGCAGTGACTGACCAGATGATAGGTTTGTTTATCTCTGCTCTTTGCGTAGTGCATGTCATGATGCACGGCTGGCACAGTCCACCACAGACCTTGCGACAGATGTGTTTATCTGCCAGGATGTCCAGTCTCATCCCGTGTAACTGGGAGTGGTCCACCACAGACCTGTGGCAGATATTGTTTTTAGTTCTGCCAGGATGCCCTATTTCACCCTCCACGCCCTCGGAAGGGCGGGGATGCCGGTTGAGTCGCCGACAGCCCGACCCATGAGACAGGTAGTACCGGTTTTCATGGTTATCCGGTAGCAAGCAAGCCAATGCCTGACCTGACAAGCAGCCAATCAGAATTAAGGAAGGGTGGAACTTGGGACACCAATACGGTCTCTACTCAGACTTCTGTTTTCCGTGTCATCACATTTTACATCCAGAGCTGCTAAAACATGTTTTCTGTCCATTGTTAGTTAGAGACTGCTATTAAAAAATAAGTAGAAAGTCTGACCATAGGAAAAGCGGAAGTGCTGAGCTGAGAGTGACAAGCTGTTGCTGGGATACAGGGCACAGACTTTTTTCCCCAGAGTGCAGTGCACAAACGCTGAAAAAAAAACAAAAAAAACGCCCAGGGCGGTCGGGTGACAAAAAAATGCATTTGGTGGACATGCAGCCTTATTCACATTGATCCATCAATGTCACAGACACTGGAGACAAGGTGGGTAAAGTGTCTTGCCCAAGGACACAACAGATTCAAGATTCAAAGGCTTTATTATCTTGTGCACAGTTAAGAAATGCTACATTTCCTGAGCAATGAAATTCTTACTTTGCTCTCTGAACGAATGCCAAGGTAATAGGTAAAGAAACAACAATTCTAATAAGGTCATGACACACTAACACAGTAACTCAAGCCTAATACTAATGGATGCTAATAACACACACACCAACACACAGGCAGTTAGTACTCCTTAAGCACACCTTGATACTAAATACTAAAACTAATGAGTACTAATAACACACACTAGGCAGTTTGGACAGTTAAAGCAGTTAAGGCAGTCAGACCAGAGGAATGAAATTGAAAATTCACTAGATGACTAAAGTGATACTGGCATATTGATATCAGAAATGATGTGAACCTGAGATGGCATGAACCTATGTACAGTGTGCAAATGAGCATTGTGCAACCTGATGTGAACCTGAGATGGCATAGACCTACGTATGTACAGTGCGCAAATGAGTATTGTGCAATGAGCAGTGTATTATTACAAATTAGCACCAGTGCTAATTTCTGTACCGGTAGTACGGGGGGGAGCAGGATTCGAACCTCCAACCCTCTGGTTATTGGAAAACCCATTCTACCTCCTGAGCCACTTCCGCCCCAAGCCACTACCACCCCAAAATCAGGCTAGTATCTCATGGGGCAACGAATGCTGAGGAACATTCACAGATATTGTGTGTTTTGGGTTTCCTCGGGGTTCTTAAAAAGTTGGAAAACAGTTTGCCAACAGTTTTTAAGGTTGCAAACAGCTTTGTCGTAAAGGTTCTTAAACATTTGCTAGTGTTCACTACTTGGCAAACTAAAAAGAACAAGCAACATGTGTTGCAACCATTTACAAACATGGTAGAACCATTTACAACCACTTGGAAATGCTTACAACGGTTTTGCAAACATTTGCAGAAAAATATATACAGACAAGAAAAATACATAAAGACAAGAAAAACTGTTTGGGACCTTAAAAACTTGACTTTATACAAACTCTGATCAAACCCAAAAGGTGCACCATTCTGTGAGATATAGGGGTAAGAGTATTCAATTCTGTTTTGTTCCCAGACTTGCCTTAAAGTATACAGCTGGAAATCAGTGCTGATAAAGCTTTTACATTGTTTAAAAATAGACTTAGAGCTTCTGTCTGCTGTCAGTGGGTTTTAACTTCTCGCAGTGGCTCAAGTTGCATGTCTTCCAACTTTAACAAAGTCAGTGCCAGTACAACGTTTTCATTGAGAGAGTATTTTTGCCTCACGATGTGAATAAACATTATTATAGTTTGGTCTTTGGAAAGTGTGAACATGTCATTGACCGCATAAAACAAGACATTCATCATTACTTTGCCTGCTACTACCCTTTTTTTTTTGGGGGGGGGGTGTCTAATGATGCAATAGAGGATGCCCCCCATGTGTTATATGGAAGAGCCTGTCAGTGCGATTGGAAGGTCATATTTATTCGCTGGGGCCACAGAGGGTGATGTTGTCCAGAAGTGAGACTAATCCATACCCATATGGTTCAGCACTTCAGAAGGCCAGATGTTTGGAAGGTGGATTGTGTGCATGGCCATATCCCCATAAACCCCTATCAGCACATGCACGCTTTTGCTCTGAAAGAGACGCAAAAGGTTAAAGACTAAGAAGGCATGTTTTATGGTGGTAAATTTACCTAAAACATATGGTGAATACCAGTGTTCATGAAAAGATTAGATAATTGTACATATGTGCCAGGAGCTGATGTCTACATATGCACTAACAGAACTCTGTTGTGATTTTATTGTTCTAAAGGTATTTAGGATATTAGAAAAAGCCTGTCAAGAATTCTGAAATTAAATCTAGAAGAGAATTTTAATTAAATGACCATCACATTGGCCTTCCCTAGTATACCAAATCAATCGTTGTGCACCTGCATCTTGTGCATAGTTTGAATTCATGACTATTTCCATGGTATTGTAGTGGTGTGGTATGGTATATCTATTCTTTTATTGCAGCAAAGATGTACCTTTGTTATAACTGTATGGAATTCTTGAGTAAAGTTTGCTAAAGAAACAAAAAAAAAAAAACATTATCCATACAGGGAACAGGCATGACCTTTATCCAGATGTCAAACATTGTCATCCCATAGGGCATTCATTGTCATCCCATAGGGTAGGGCTGGGCAATATGGCTTTTAACATGTATCGCGATACATTTAGTTTTTTTTAAAAATTTATTTATTTATATATACAGTGGGGTAAAAAAGTATTTAGTCAGCCACCAATTGGGCAAGTTCTCCCACTTAAAAGATGAGAGAGGTCTCCAGTTTTCATCATAGGTATACCTCAACTATGAGAGACAAAATGAGGGAAAAAAAATCCAGAAAATCACATTGTCTGATTTTTAAAGAATTTATTTGCAAATTATGGTGGACAATAAGTATTTCGTCAATAACAAAAGTTCATCTCAGTACTTTGTTATATACCCTTTGTTGGCAATGACAGAGGTCAAACGTTTTCTGTAAGTTTTCACAAGGTTTTCACACACTGTTGCTGGTATTTTGGCCCATTCCTTCATGCAGATCTCCTCTAGAGCAATGATGTTTTGGGGCTGTTGCTGGGCAACACAGACTTTCAACTCCCTCCAAAGATTTCCTATGGGGTTGAGATCTGGAGACTGGCTAGGCCACTCCAGGACCTTGAAATGCTTCTTACGAAGCCACTCCTTCATTGCCCGGGCGGTGTGTTTGGGATCATTGTCATGCTGAAAGACCCAGCCATGTTTCATCTTCAATGCCCTTGCTGATGGAAGCAGGTTTTCACTCAAAATCTCACGATACATGGCCCCATTAATTCTTTCCTTTACACGGATCAGTCGTCCTGGTCCCTTTGCAGAAAAACAGCCCCAAGTATGATGTTTCCACCCCCATGCTTCACAGTAGGTATGGTGTTCTTTCTCCTCCAAACACGACAAGTTGAGTTTTTACCAAAAAGTTCTATTTTGGTTTCATCTGACTATATGACATTCTCCCAATCCTCTTCTGGATCATCCAAATGCTCTCTAGCAAACTTCAGACGGGCCTGGACATGTACTGGCTTAAGCAGGGGGACACGTCTGGCATTGCAGGATTTGAGTCCTTGGCGACGTAGTGTGTTTCTGATGTAGCCTTTGTTACTTTGGTCCCAGCTCTCTGCAGGTCATTCACTAGGTCCCCCCATGTGGTTCTGGGATTTTTGCTCACCGTTCTCGTGATAATTTTGACCCCATGGGGTGAGATCTTGCATGGAGCCCCAGATCGAGGGAGATTATCAGTGGTCTTGTATGTCTTCCATTTTCTAACAATTGCTCCCACAGTTGATTTCTTCACACCAAGCTGCTTACCTATTGCAGATTCAGTCTTCCCAGCCTGGTGCAGGTCTACAATTTTGTTTCTGGTGTCCTTTGACAGCTCTTTGGTCTTGGCCATAGTGGAGTTTGAAGTCTGACTGTTTGAGGTTGTGGACAGGTGTCTTTTATACTGATAACGAGTTCAAACAGGTGCCATTAATACAGGTAACGAGTGGAGGACAGAGGAGCTTCTTAAAGTAGAAGTTACAGGTCTGTGAGAGCCAGAAATCTTGCTTGTTTGTAGGTGACCAAATACTTATTTTACTGAGGAATTTACCAATTAATTCATTAAAAATCCTTCAATGTGATTTTCTGGATTTTTTTTCTCATTTTCTCTCTCATAGTTGAGGTATACCTATGATGAAAATTGGTGACCTCTCTCATCTTTAAGTGGGAGAACTTGCACAATTGGTGGCTGACTAAATACTTTTTTGCCCCGCTCTGTGTGTGTGTGTGTGTGTGTGTGTGTGTGTGTGTGTGTGTGTGTGTGTGTGTGTGTGTAGTTGTGAAAAAATTTGGACACCCCTTTAAATATTCAGTTCTTTATTAAGAAATGTTCATGTGTCTATGTCTAGATATGTCTAAATATACAGTCATGTGAAAAAATTAGGACACCCTGTATAAGCCTGTGTGTTTTTTAACATATTTGGACATATGGATATTTAATATCAATGTTGAAAATACTGGGAGATTAACAATTAAAAACAAACAATTAAAAATGAGTTAAAAATGAATTAAAGATTTTCCTCAAATTTTCTGTAAAATGTAATTCTAAACAAATAGCGAGGAATAAATAAGGACACCCCCCCCACACACATCTTTTTTTAGGACACCCCCACATTCATTCCCACTTACAATGACTAAAATAAATTTTAAAAAATGCAAATAAAAGCAAAAACAAGGTTAGAAATAGATACATATACATTTCTTAATAAAGAACTGAATATTTAAAGGGGTGCCCAAATTTTTTCACAGTTGTATATACACTGGTGTGAATGTGTTTGCCCTTTTCTGCTTTCTCATTTTTTTTATATGTTTGTCACACTTAAATGTTTCAGATCATCAAATTTAAATATTAGACAAAGATAACACAAGTAAACACAAAATGCAGTTTTTAAATGAAGGTGTTTATTATTAAGGATTAAAAAAATCCAAACCTACATGGCCCTGTGTGAAAAAGTGACCCCCCCTCCCCCCGTTAAAACATTTACGATTTACTGTGGTTTATCACATCTTTGGAAAGTTGAGTTCAATTTCTCTAGCCACACCCAGGCCTGGGTGACAAACATACAAAAAAATGAGAAATCAGGAAGGGGACAAACAGTTTTTCACACCACTCTCTCTCTCGTTTTCTCCCTCTCTCTCTCTCTGTGTGTGTGTAATATACAGAATCTCACAAAAGTGAGTACGCCTCTCGCATTTTTGAAATATTATATCATATTTTTTCATGGGACAACACTGAAGATATGACACTTTGATACAATGTATCAAAGTAGTCAGTGTACAGCTTGTGTAACAGTGTAAATTTGCTGTCCCCTCAAAATAACTCAGCACACAGCCATTAATGTCTAAACCACTGGCAACAAAAGTGAGTACACCCCTAAATGAAAATGTCCACATTGTGCCCAATAAGCCATTTTCCCTCCCCGGTGTCATGTGGCTCGTTAGAGTTACAAGGTCTCAGGTGTGAATGGGGAGCAGGTGTGTTAAATTTGGTGTTATTGCTCTCACATTCTCTCATACTGGTCACTGGAAGTTCAACATGGCACCTCATGGCAAAGAACTCTCTGAGGATCTGAAAAAAGAATTGGTGCTCTACATAAAGATGGCCTAGGCCAGGGGTGTCGAACTCATTTTTACCGAGGGCCACATCAGCGTAATGACTGTCTTCAAAGGGCCAGATGTAACTTATAAATGTAACTAAATGTAATCGAATGTAATGTAAAATAAATGTAACTACTCCTTAATGTTAAATAACTCTGAATTTATTACTTATTCAAGTCACAAACATTGCAGCTGCATAGAAAAAATATGTTTGCTTGTTGCTCTGTTATAACATAAACCTTTTTAATTTGTCAGCTTATGAAACCCACATAACTCCATCAATCATGGATCAAACTATCCAAGTGAATGAAGAAAAATAACAATAAATAACTCTGAAAAAACTCGGAAAAATAACACATTAAATACCCATTAAAATGGGCTTAATTACTGTAAAATCAACAATTGTGAGCTGCTAAGAACATGTATGACAGATGTAGCATTTAAAAAAAGGCTGCACACAGCCTTGCATCCAACTGATGGTTTGATTACAATAATTTGTCTGTCCTTGAACATACCAAGTGGATCCCCTCTCTACCATCCATTGATCATGTTCTGAAAATAACAAACACAAAACAAAATGCAAGCACAATCATTAAATTGCACACAGAATTTAACTATTCTTCTTCTTGGCTGAATTACATTTTATTATATTCTAATTAAATTTTTTAAAAATGTTTACCTATGTGCTTTCTGACCAGATGTCTGACACCGTTTTCCCGTTACCAGTGTGTCAATGTCTGGTTTTAGGTCCTGTGCTGAGGCAATCCGTAGAACAGAATGGAGGTTGTCATCAGTGAGGTGTGATCTGTGCTTGTTTTTGTTCAGATTCATTAAGGAAAACATCTGTTCGCACAGATAGGTGCTCCCAAACATGGACAGAACACGGGCAGCATGAAGTCGAAGCTGTGGCATCAAACCAGGGGGCAGCAGACGGTAAAAGTCCTGGATTGCAGCATGCTGGAACTTTACTCTCAGGCCACTGTCACTTTGAAGCTCAATTAACTCCATCTGAAGGTGTTGGGGTGCAGTGCAGACATCGGTGGTGAAAGGATTGGCAAAGATGTCAAAGCCAGACTGCTGTGCTCTGAAGTCAGAGAAGCGCCGATCAAACTCAGTCTGTAACCGGCTCAGTTTGGTAGCCAACTGAGCACATGAAAAAGTCTCGGGAAATGAGGCTGACATGCTCTGACAAACAGGAAAGTGGGCAAGATTGTCCTGTTTCACTTGGCACATCCATAGGTCCAGTTTGCGCTGGAAAGCTGTGATCATGTCGGACATCTGCATGATGACTTGTTTGCGTCCCTGCAGCTTCTGATTCAGTTGGGCGAGATGCTCGGTTATGTCACACAACACAGCAAAGTCACACAGCCACTTTGGATCTGACAGTTCAGACAAGGGTTTTCCTTTACTCTGCATAAAAACAGCAATGTCCTCCCTGAACTCAAAAAATCGCGTGAGGACTTTGCTCCTACTCAGCCACCGCACTTCTGTATGGTACGGCACATCCCCGTGCTCCGAGCCCATCTCCTGCAAAAACAGCTGGAACTGACGGTGATTTAGGCCTCGCGCACGAATAAAGTTCACTGCTTTCATGACTGTGGTCACTATGTCATCCATCCCCAGCACCTTCCCACACAAAGCTTCTTGATGGATAATGCAATGATACGTTATCAAAGGCGTGTGACAGTTCATTTTTTGCATTTTCCCCTTCATTAGTCCAACCAAGCCCACTTTTCCTCCACACATTGCCGGTGCACCGTCTGTAGTTAATCCCACCAAGTTTTCCCAGGGCAATGCATTTTTACTTACAGACTTCTCCACCGCATCAAAAATGTCCTGTCCTGTCGTGGTCCCATGCATTGCAGCTACATCCAACAGCTCCTCAGTGACAGAGAGATCCGACTTCACGCCTCTAATAAAAATTGATAACTGCGCTGTATCCGTGTTATCTGTTCTTTCATCAACAGCTAATGAAAAAGCTGTGTAGCTGCGTGCCTCCTCGGCCAGCTGTGTTGCAAGATTTTCTGCTAGTTCCTTAACTCGGTCCGTGATGGTGTTTCTTGATAAACTGACATTTTTAAAAGTCTGTAACTGGTCGGGACACACCTGCTCACAGACCTTCAGCATGCACTGCTTCAAAAACGCTCCTTCTGAAAAAGACTTGGAAGTGTGGGCGATTTCTTCAGCCACAATAAAGCTAGCTTTCACTGCCGCATTGTTTTTGGCTGTGGATTTTGTGAACACACTCTGCTGCAACCGCAGTTTGCCTTTTAATTCTTGGCCAATTTGTTGCTTTTCTTGAAGGCTAGCTTTGGCGTACATGGCTCCATGTTTGGTGTCAAAATGCCGACGCAGATTGTACTCTTTGACAACCGACACCGCCTCGTAACACAAAAGACATACCAGTCTTTCTCCTTGAAGCACAAACAAGTATTCGCCTTCCCATCTTCTTGAAACAGTCTTCCGTCTGCATCAACTTTTCTCTTCCTGGACATTTTGGGATCATTATTTATTTCTGAATTCCACTCAGTAGCATTGATGTGGAAACACTGCCGTGTAGTGGCGGTGAGCCGTCACTTCACGGGTATCATAGTCGACAGGCATTGTGGGAAATGTAGTTTTTGGTCAAAGCACTCTTTTGACCTATTTATTTTTAGACACTCAGGCCTTTTAAGCTCTCGCGGGCCACATAAAATGACGTGGCGGGCCACATGTGGCCTGCGGGCCTTGAGTTTGACATATGTGGCCTAGGCTATAAAATGATTGCCAACACCCTGAATCTGAGCTGCAGCATGGTGGCCAAGACCATACAGCGGTTTAACAGGACAGGTTCCACTCAGAACAAGCCTCGCCATGGTCGACCAAAGAAATTGAGTGCACGTGCTCAGCGTCATATCCAGAGGTTGTCTTTTGAAAATAGACCTATGAGTGCTGCCAGCATTGCTGCAGAAGTTGAAGGGGTGGGGGTGATCAGCTTGTCAGTGCTCAGACCATACATCGCACGCTGTATCAAATTGGTCTGCATGGCTGTCATCCCAGAAGGAAGCCGCTTTTAAAGATGATGCACAAGAAAGCCCACAGTTTGCTGAAGACAAGCAGACTAAGGGCATGGATTACTGGAACCATGTCCTGTGGTCTGATGAGTCCAACATAAACTTTTTTGGTTCAGATGGTGTCGAGCGTGTGTGACGGCAACCAGATGAGGAGTACAAAGACAAGTGTGTCTTGCCTACAGTCAAGCATGGTGGTGGGAGTGTCATGGTTTGGGGCTGCATGAGTGCTGGGGCAGTTCTGGGGAGCTACAGTTCATTGAGGGAACCATGAATGCCAACATGTACTGTGACATACTGAAGCAGAACATGATGCCCTCCCTTTGGAAACTTAGCCACAGGGCAATATTCCAACATGATAATGACCCTGAACACACCTCCAAGACGACCACTGCCTTGCTAAAGAAACTGAGGGTAAAGGTGATGGACTGGCCAAGCATGTCTCCAGACCTAAACCCTATTGAGTGTTTGTGGGGCATCCTCAAACGGAAGGTGGAGGAGCGCAAGGTCTCTAACATCCACCAGCTCCATGATGTCGTCATGGAGGCGTGGAACAGGATTCCAGTGGCAACCTGTGAAGCTGTCTCCATGCCCAAGAGAGTTAAGGCAGTGCTGGAAAATAATGATGGCCACACAAAATATTGACACTTTGGGCACAATTTAGACATTTTCACTTAGGGGTGTACTCACTTTTGTTGCCAGCGGTTTAGATATTAATGGCTGTGTGTTGAATTATTTTGAGGGGACAGCAAATTTACACTGTTATACAAGCTGTACACTGACTACTTTATGTTGTATCAAAGTGTCATATCTTCAGTGTTGCCCCATGAAAAGATATAATAAAATATTTACAAAAAATGTTAGGGGTGTACTCTTTTTGTGAGATACTGTGTGTGTGTGTGTGTGTGTGTGTGTGTGTGTGTGTGTGTGTGTGTGTGTGTGTGTGTGTGTGTGTACAGTGGGGCAAAAAAGTATTTAGTCAGCCACCAATTGTGCAAGTTCTCCCACTTAAAAGATGAGAGAGGTCTCCAGTTTTCATCATAGGTATACCTCAACTATGAGAGACAAAATGAGAAAAAAAAATCCAGAAAATCACATTGAAGGATTTTTAATGAATTAATTGGTAAATTCCTCGGTAAAATAAATATTTGGTCACCTACAAACAAGCAAGATTTCTGGCTCTCACAGACCTGTAACTTCTTCTTTGAGAGGCTCCTCTGTCCTCCACTCGTTACCTGTATTAATGACACCTGTTTGAACTCGTTATCAGTATAAAAGACATCTGTCCACAACCTAACAGTCAGACTCCAAACTCCACTATGGCCAAGACCAAAGAGCTGTCAAAGGACACCAGAAACAAAATTGTAGACCTGCACCAGGCTGGGAAGACTGAATCTGCAATAGGTAAGCAGCTTGGTGTGAAGAAATCAACTGTGGGAGCAATTATTAGAAAATGGAAGACATACAAAACCACTGATAATGTCCCTCGATCTGGGGCTCCACGCAAGATCTCACCCCGTGGGGTCAAAATTATCACGAAAAGGGTGAGCAAAAATACCAGAACCACACGGGGGGACCTAGTGAATGACCTGCAGAGAGCTGGGACCAAAGAAACAAAGGCTATATCAGTAACACACTACGCCACCAGGGACTCAAATCCTGCAGTGCCAGACGTGTCCCCCTGCTTAAGCCAGTACATGTCCAGGCCCGTCTGAAGTTTGCTAGAGAGCATTTGGATGATCCAGAAGAGGATTGGGAGAATGTCATATGGTCAGATGAAACCAAAATAGAACTTTTTGATGAAAACTCAACTTGTCGTGTTTGGAGGAGAAAGAACACCATACCTACTGTGAAGCACGGGGGTGGAAACATCATACTTTGGGGCTGTTTTTCTGCAAAGGGACCAGGACGACTGATCCGTGTAAAGGAAAGAATGAATGGGGCCATGTATCGTGAGATTTTGAGTGAAAACCTGCTTCCATCAGCAAGGGCATTGAAGATGAAACGTGGCTGGGTCTTTCAGCATGACAATGATCCCAAACACACCATCCGGGCAACGAAGGAGTGGCTTCGTAAGAAGCATTTCAAGGTCCTGGAGTGGCCTAGCCAGTCTCCAGATGTCAACCCCATAGAAAATCTTTGGAGGGAGTTGAAAGTCTGTGTTGCCCAGCGACAGCCCCAAAACATCACTGCTCTAGAGGAGATCTGCATGGAGGAATGGGCCAAAATACCAGCAACAGTGTGTGAAAACCTTGTGAAGACTTACAGAAAACGTTTGTTATATACCCTTTGTTGGCAATGACAGAGGTCAAAGTATTGAGATGAACTTTTGGGATTGACCAAATACTTATTTTACAGAGGAATTTACCAATTAATTCATTAAAAAAATCCTTCAAAGTGATTTTCTGGATTTTTTTTTCTCATTTTGTCTCTCATATTTGAGGTATACCTATGATGAAAATTGGAGACCTCTCTCATCTTTTAAGCGGGAGAACTTGCACAATTGGTGGCTGACTAAATACTTTTTTGCCTCACTGTATAGAGAGAGAGAGAGAGAGAGAGAGAGATACTGTTTGTACATGTGATTTCTTAGTTTTTTATTTTTAATAAATTTGCAAAAAATCTCAAACGTTTTTTCATGTTGTCATTGTGGGGTATTCTGTGTAGAATTTTGAGGAAAAAAATGAATTTAATCCCTTTTGGAATAAGGCTGCAACATAACAAAATGTGGAAAAAGTGAAGCACTGTGAATACTTTCCGGATGCACTATATATTATTGACAACACACAAATTTGAGATTTTTTAATTGGATTAAAGTTTTATTGGCCAGTCATTGCCCATCAGCTTTAAACCAAATGTTCTAGCCAATCTTGCCAATCCATCTGTGTGTCTCTTATTTTCCACAACTGTATCCACACACTCGTTTTCCATCTTGTTTGCTGAAGTGGGTTTGAAGGAATGCTATTTAGCACTCCCACATTTCTGATGTTTCACATGATGGCTGGTTATTCCTTAAAAATCATAGTGTCTTTTTCTGAGCTGTTGATGTTGGAAACCACAGATGGATTCACGCTATTATCTGTTTATCACGAGTGTGAAAATTTAAACAATAAGAATAAAATAAACAGACGTGCCTGTCACATGCCAGCAATAACTGGCATGTGACAGGACTCTGAGGAAAAGAAAATGGTTTTGTTTACATGTTCACACTGCTGACAATGTCAAACTCTCCAAATGCTGTCTTTTATGGTTCTATACCAAGGCTCATCTTCCATAGGATGATTTATATCTGTCTCTATTTTAGTTCCTTGTGTTTCAGCTTGGAAATGATTTGTTGGGATTTGTGCTCAGTTAAAACTCAAAAAACTCTTTTATAATCCTTAGTCCTCATACACACTGAGCCTGTGTGTTTACAACAGGCAACCAAATACTGTACATAAAAATAAGTTGAAGTTTTTCCAAGTCTATTTAGCTTCTTGTAAATACCATAACTGTTGAGTGTCTGTGTTGTGTCATCTTGCTGAATGCCTCTGTGTAAGCCAAATGAAGTTCCAGATGCAGCCAGAGGTGGGTGTGTGTGTGTGTGTGTGTGTGTGTGTGTGTGTGTGTGTGTGTGTGTGTGTGTGTGTGTGTGTGTGTGTGTGTGTGTGTGTGTGTGTGTGTGTTTTGGTTGGCAGCAGAACACCATCGTCTATACACAGTCACACCACGACTAACATGTACCAGTTGTGGCCAGACCTCCCCGCATTACAACAAGAGCAACAACACTGAACCTGAATTGGGGAAGGGGAAAAAAATCTTTCTACGCTTCCCTCTTTCTTCATAAATCTTCCTCAGAAGATTCCTGCTCTGGGAGTGAGTTGACTCAGATGAAATACCGTATAACCCATCATAGGGCAATGCTGTCATCTCACCGTTCATGAATGTGCTTCCATCACACTCACAAAATCAAAATAATCCAATTTAATAAAAAAAACAAAACTCTGCAGTATGTGGGAGTGTAAGTATATGGAAAGGTTAGTTGACTCAGACATTTCATGTTGCTTGTTTCATGTTTTCTTATGTGACTACAAGAGGTTTATAAGCTGATTTGAGGAACCATTTTTAGGAAAAATCATCACCTTGTAGGTCATCCATGCTGTAATTAAAAGTTACCTCATAGCTCTGCTACATTTTTTCTAGGAATTTATCAGTGAATTGACATGCTATTACCAGGTCAGAATTGAATTAAGAAATTTGGCACTAGCTAACTGAAAACATCCCTTGTGACTAGTTGGAGTGTCACGCAGTATAAATCGTTCAGTGTCTACACCACTCCCCTTTCTGTATAGGGAAAAAAAATCTTCCAAATTGTTGCCTGATGCTTAGATGATGATGTGGAAGTCTCCGGGGACATTGTACATACTCCAGTCTCACGTCTTCCATCTGCTTGTCCTTGCCCCTTCACATCCTGGCCTTCCTAACTGACATGCCTTATTTTATTTCCTCAAATAATTTGTGCAGCTTAATCATTTGATGTCAACTAAAAAAACCTGCCTTGTCAAGTGAGTCTAACTTGGGAATACGGTCACTTCTGGGAATATGGACTTAAAGCCCAGGTTTTGAGCATCACAAAAGGCCAAAATACATTTACAGCAACTAGAAACAGTCCAAGAATCTGTTCAACATGGCACCCTAAATTAATGTCTTGTTACAATGTAATAGTAATTAATTATCTGCTTATAAGCCTGGTTACAAATCTGAAATTTGTCTTTCTGGTGTCTTACGTAACTCATTATTCATTCACATACTTTTCCTCTAACCTTTTCAGTTTACATTCCCTTTGGTCCATAAATGAAAAAAACACAAATACATACCTGCTGACATAATTGCTTAAGATTAAATTGTCAGTTGGAGTTGTTTGGTAATAAATCTTCGGATTCATAAAAGGAGTAATGAGCCGTTGTTTTGGTCTGTGCCATTGTGACAGATGTGAGAAGGCCATAGGTTGGCCTGAGAGTGGAAAAAGTTTTTTTTTTGTTGAGAAGGGCATGCCCTTACCTATTAACAGAGTTAACAACAATTAATCAGTTAATACATTAGTTATATAACATTATTTTATTTCTATATTATTTTAATTGCTTAACCAGCACAACCTTAAATGTTTGACAATCTTTCAGCAGTTATCTGTTTTTGCTGTTGGACCAGTCCAATGGAAATGATATGTCAACACAGCGGTTAGCTCAAACAATTTACACAGGCTTCCATCTGGATTGCCTTCAAGTGGGGAAATAATAAGGAAAGACCATAGCCACAGTGCCCCCAGCTCAGAATGGTCCCTGAAGCCCAGGCTTATGTCTTTAAAGCTCATGAACAGTAATGGCTTGTTTAAATCTAGAAATAATTCAGGAAGTAGCAAAATCCACTCTTGTTTGTGCATTGACAGGTTCAATGTCATGTCCTGCAGGACCTGTCTCACTGTCATTTAAATTCTTTTGTGACTTTTAAATGTGAAATTTGTCTGTGATGTAATAGAAGGATAAAAACAGAAATGAAATTGCTCGACCTCTCATCTTTTCTTTCTTTCTTAGAAATCATCGATGACCTTGCACATCTTGTTGACGAGACCGATGACAGAATTTGTAACGAGACACGAAGAGTGAAGCTGGTTGAGACAAAGTCAGCCTCCTGTGGTGAGCCATCCTCATTTTCCTTTAAATTAAGCACAGAATCAGGAACCACAGTAGAAATTGACAATTAAACATTTAAATCAGTAGTGACTTTTGGACTAGTTTTTTTTCCACATAGTTCACAGCAAGTATGTTAGCAATGTAGATTTATTTAGTTGGACAAAAAATGAGTAATAGATTTTTGATTGATACACAGATTGGCAGCTAATCCAAAATCTGTGTTTAACGTTCAGAAATTGAGGTTGATAGTTCTGTTCCTGAATAAGAGTTAAAGTGACACTCTGGCAAAAATCAAGTTTTTTTTCTGCTGTTAACATGTCTTTAACATGTTTTTGTGACTTACAAGACATACCGAAATCTCACCACAGTCTGAAGTCTGTGTTTTTCTGCTGTGAATTGCCAGTTTGGTAACGCACCCTTGAAATGGGTGAGTTTGGACAGACCGTTAATAGCTACGTAAGCCTTCCTGCTTAGCCTGATTGGTTCTAACATTAACCTATCAAACAAATATTCTTGGCTACCTCAGGGGAAGAGCAGAAGTCCGGAGTGGTGGCCTAGCTGGTAGAGCATCCGCACCACAACCGGGACATCGTGGGCTCAAATCCCGGCTGGGTCATACCAAAGACCATATAAAAATGGTACTTTCTGCCTTCTAGCTTGGTGCTCAGCATAACAGAATGGGGAAAGGAAAGTTAACGCACAGAGCTACCAGAGGACTGACCCCCCCAATGTGGCTTTCACTACTTACAGTAGCTGTGTGGCCTAGGGTCACTGAAACGGAGGTAGGCGCTGCCCCATACACTACATGGTGTCCCACATGCTGTGGAAGGGGATTAACATGGGGAAGAGGGAGGAGCCGAGGAGTAGTAGGATTGAAGCAGAGCGGGTTGGTCTAGCAGCAGAGAGAGAGTGACGAGAGAGCGGGGAGAGGCAGAGAATCCGGGGGGGGGGGGGCCCGATTTGATTCAAATCTTGCTGCTCTCAGCTCACTTCTTTGGCGGACGGGGCGCCACACTGTGAGCTGACAGCAGCCACATTCAGATTGGGTCCACCCCCTCTCCCCTCCCTGGTCAGTCGCCGGTAGACGGAGGACTGGTTGTTGGTAAAAAGTAAACACATATTTGGCAACTACACATTTATCTGCGTCGTTGGAACAGAGGAGGGGAATGTGGGCAGCAGTGGCTCAGGAGGTAGAGTACGTCGTCCAATAACCAGAGGGTTGGCGGTTCGAATCCCACTCTCCCCAGCCATCCTGCCGTTGTGTTCCTGGGCAAGACACTTTACCCACCTTGCCTCCAGTGTCCATGACACTGGGTATGAATGTGTATAAATGTTCGGTTGTGGTTGGAGAAGCTGTTGGCATGGATTGGCAGCCACGTTTCCGTCAATCTGCCCCAGGGCAGCTGTGGCTACAGTAGTAGCTTACCACTATCAATGTCTGTCTGGAGTGAATGAATAATGTACTCACTGTAAGCGCTTTGTGATGTCACTTGATATGTAAAGCACCATATAAATCTAATCCATTATTATTATTATTATTATTATTATTATCGCTTGCCTCAACCATTTTCAGAAAAATGTTTTGCTTTTTACTTTTGAAGATAAAGGCAAAACTTTAATATCCAGAAGCATCTTGAACATACTAGCAGCTCACCCACCAGGAATCACAGTGACCAATCACATGCAAGCCCTGCAGGTCGGGGAGTGGGCAACCAATCACGTGCAAGCCCTGCTGCTCGCTAATTAGGATATTCATAGATTCGCACATACTTAAGTAGGTGAAAGATTTAAAATTTCTTTCCAAGCAATTTTAAGGCAATGAAAGTTTTTTTATGGGTAAAAAGCCACAATATACTATTTTGGGCAATACACATTTGTTTTTGAGGAGGTTTTAGAGCCACTGGAGTGGGTCTTTAAAAAAGAATTGGGCATAATGGAGCCCTGCTGGCACACATGTTTTTGCTGAATGGAGGGTACACTAGCATTGTCTCTCATACCTGCTAACATGGTGCTCTGGGTTTTAAAAAACTGAGCCATATGCAGGTTCTTTGACAAACTGTCAAATATCTACAGGAGGCGGCAAATTAAGCCACATCATCAACCAATGTTATATCAATCAATCAAACTTTATTTGTATAGCACTTTTCAAACATTAAATGCTGCACAGTGTTTTACATAGATAAAAACAGTAGACATATTTAGTTACTTTTTTTAGTTAGTTTTTTTTTTATATAAAATTTAAAAAAAAATTAAGCCACATCATCAACCAATGTTATATCAATCAATCAAACTTTATTTGTATAGCACTTTTCAAGCATTAAATGCTGCACAAAGTGTTTTACATAGATAAAAAGAGTAGACATATTTAGTTACATATATTTACGCGATACGTCCCCATCCCATCCAACCCTCCCATAATCATACCCACAAAACACACACACCGACACAGGCACATACAACCACCCCCTACTTCTCTGACCCACATATAAAATAAAAGAGATATCGCCAGGCACCGAGGCACCATGTGAAAGAGCAACCATCCTATGGAGCCCCCCCATGCCGGGAGACCACACAGCCCATAACCACAGAGCGCGCCACAGAGGCCACCCCAACTAGGGCAGGCTGGGCCCGCACCACAGCTGTAGACAGTGGCATAAAGCCCCCACCCACCCAAGCTAGAGTGACCCACGAGACCAGCACCCCTGCAGATGGGCCAGGCAGCATCCCACATGAGGGTCTCCACTGAGGAAACACTGGAACTAAAACAAATAAAATACAAGGTAAAACTAAGAACACAGAACAAATTGAACTAAAAACCCATACTTATAAACTGAGCTAAGAACACATCAAAATAAGAGAATCTAAAAGCAAATGGAGCAAAGAAGAATGTAAAACAATGGAACATAAATGACTACTTCAGTAATAATTAACCCCTTGCACTCCGTTCAATTTCCCTAAAAACGCCAAAAAATAACGTGCCCAAAGTAAATCGAAAGCTGTTCTTCAACCCTTTGCAGCATCTTCATGGGGTTGGTCTCATTTAAAAGAAAACACTTTGAATTTTTTGGCAAAACAGTCATAATCTCTCTAAGTGCTCCTGCCACTGAGTTACAGTCATCTAAACATACTGAACTTGAAGAAAATAAATTTGGCCTGGGTGTTTTTTTGGATACAGATGCTTGCAAATAACACACAGCTTCAGATCCAGGCTGGAAAATGCAACAGAAATGTAGAACCAAGTGTTATCCAGCTGAGGTCAAAATTTTGTAACAACACCACAAAAAATGAATATATTACACAGCTTTTTCCTCAGGTAGTTCCCAGGCGTTTTTGAACTGTGCCAAATGGCACAGTTTGGAAAAACATCTGTAACTTTTGAATGATTCAATATAGAAGCTTCATCTTGGGCTCTAATGAAAGGTGACACTCAGGGCTGTGTGTGTGTGTTGGGGGGGGGTTGTCCCCCCCCCTTCGCTACAGAGGACGGACATCGGCCATCGCTACATGACGGAATAGTCATGTGGCGACCGCGGCGCCGTCTCCGCGGCTTCCCACCCCCTTGCTACAGAAGAGTAGCGGGGGGGGGGGGGGGCGTTCACGGTCTGGACGCAGCGAACGAACCGTGTACCGCGGCGCACGGACTTTGTGCGCCACACAGTTGTAATTTACCGATCGGTCAAAAGTCATTTTTTGATTACAATTTTCAGGGATAAAGAATAATTTAGCTTATAACACTTACCTCTTCACAGCAGCGTCCTGGCGAACTTCTCTTCCTCATTGTCAGACGAACGCGACGCTGGTCCCTTGTTACGGACTCGTGGTTCTGGTCTCGCGACCCGGTTCCATTATATTATAATTCCATTATTGCGGTTTTGCGCTTCCATGATTGCGGTTTTGGCGAATGATTTACGACCTTCGTCGTCGGCCTCCGTCGGTCTATGATGACCATGGAAGAGAATCTTAAACGTCTATTCTGCTGGAATAAAAAAAAAAAAAAGCACCGCCTGTGGCTGAACAGGCCGATGCGCGAATGGCAGTCCCTGTCACACAGGTTGCACTTGTGGGTGGTCTCCGTGCTGCTGGGTCTGTGGCAGGTTCTTCCTGCGGGTCCTTTTTTTCATCTGCTGCAGCAGTCTGTCTTCACCCAGCCTTACACAAAACAGCTCGTGAACTTCTGTGCTTCAATTGGCTCGCTGCATTCACAGCGTTGGTAGGCGGGTCCTTCTTGCTAGGTTTTCAGTCATTGGTTCTTCAAGGTTTCAGAAACCCAATTCAAGGCTCTTATTAGTCGAATGAGAGGTCAATCATATCTGATCTGTTCGCGGCTGTGTCTGTAGTGGAAGAACGGAAATGGAGCTTTTTTTTTTCAGTGCGCACTTGGACGCAGCGCTCTAGGACGCACGAGGGTGTGCCCTCGTGCGCTCTGGGACGCAGAGACATGCCCGTCCGCGGTACACCGGAGTGCAAGAGGTTAAACAGCTTTGTTAAAAGCCAACTTTAAAAAGGTACAGAAAGAAACCAAGAACACACAAAAAACAAGAACAACTAAAAACCATACTTAAAAACTGAACTAAAACGCATCAATAAGAAAAGATGAGAAAATCTGAAAACAAATGGCACCAAGAAGAACATAAAACAATGGAACATAAATGACTTCTTCAATAATAGTTAAACAGGTTTGTCATGGTCTGGTGAGCGCGCGCCCCCTGCTTCCCGTTTTCTCCTCTTCAGGTAATCAATGCACCTGGGAGACTAGACGCACCTGCTGCCTCTGCTCAGCCAGCGCTTATTAGGACCATCTCTTCAGTGCCTCAGCGCTGGCTCGTCTGGGTATACTGCCTCGCAGCAAAAACGATGTTTTGCCTTTGGTGAAGTTTTCGCGCTCATCTTTCTCTTTCTTATCTTTTCTCTCTCAGGTTGCTGCCACCAGTGCAGGTGCGTCTTTGGGGACTGCATGTGCTCACCTGCCCCATCATCCACACTCAGCTGCAGTCATTCTCCACCCAGTCAGACACCATCAGCTCAACCCGCCTCATCCTGCTGGTTTGTCTCTCCCCGCTGGGGTTCCTGTTGGTTCATCTGTTCGGCCCATGTAAGTGGTATTTGGGCTTACCATCCCCCTGTTTCTGTTCCTCCTCTCGTCTCTCTCTCCACAGGCCACTTCCTCTGGCGGGTGACATTTTCTGTAGCTGTGCTCCGTACCTTTTGAGATTTAATAAAATTCTCAGACTTGTTTCTTGTGTCTGGAGTGTTCCTTTGTTGTTGCATTCTGCATGTGAGCTGTCAATCAAATTAATCATGACAGAACGAGCCAGCCATAACCCCGGCTCAGTGAATGCTTCAGCATCGGAGCATTCTGCTCTGGATCACTTAGATGCGACCGAGAGGCAGGTGGCCGTGCTCACTCAGCAGCTGCAGACAATTATGCCGCAGTTGGGCACAGTTGCCGAGCATTTGGCTAACATGGCTTCTCCGGGTCCTCCCATTCCTCCTGCTCCAGTTGTTTAAACCACCATTCGCCGTACTTCTTCCGTTCTCACACCTGCCCCATACGCGGGGGAGGTGGGGAAGTGTAAGGAATTTTTGAGTCACATACGGCTATATCTAGAGCAAATGGGGGGGGGGGGTACCCGGGCGACTCCACAAAAATTCATTTCATGACCCTCTTGCTTCGAGAACGGGCCCTTAGCTGGGCTCAGTCCATTCTCAATAGCCCAGAGGGGGCTGGGTACACGTTTGAGCGATTTATGGTCGAGTTCACCCATGCTTTTCACCATATGGAGAGTCAGGGGAACATCATGAGTCGCCTCTTGTCTCTCCGCCAGGGGACTCGGTCTGTGGCCGAGTACTCGGTAGAGTTTCGGGTCGAAGCGGCGGACTCGGGGTGGACCGAGGTTGCGTTACGCAGCGTGTTCCTCCACGGTTTAAACGCTCACCTCCGTGACGACCTAGCGGTTTATGTGGTCCCCGACTCTCTGGACGGTCTTATCGATCAGGCTGTTGGTTTAGACAACCGTTACCGCCACATCTACTGACACACCACCACGTCTACTGACACAGGGGGCACTGGTCCTTCTTCCAAGCCGATGGAGCTCAGTCGGTTTCGGCTGACTGACGAAGATTGATTGATTGATTGATTGATTGATTTTATTTATTTGAACATCAAGACAAAAAAAAATTAAAACAAGAAATCAAAACCAAAAAAATAAACATAAAAAAATGCCTTGTTCAAAAGGAGTGGGAAGAAGCCAACGCTTATATAGTCCCACCCCTTCTCCATACCCAATAAATTATAATATCATTCTAGTCATTATCCATCCCATAATTACATTCATTATACAATACCATTATATACAATGCATCTTATAATTAAATTATGCAATAGAAATAATACAGCAATGATAGTTTATAGTGACAATAATACCAACATCTAATAATAATTGTAATAATAATAAGTAAATACTTCTGGTATGTTTAATATAATTATAGACAATATTATCATTATCATAATCACCATATATACCACCATATACCCCCACATGGCTTACAATACCCAGGTGCAATAAGTAACCATATAATAATAACCATAATAATTGGTAGCCATATGATAGTTACAATAACAACAACAACAATAATAATAATACCACCTGGCCTATATAAAACTTCAAATAATTCCATCCTAAACAACAATCATAATACTATAATACCGCTGTAATATTCTAGTAATAATGATATCGATAATAATAGTACTCAGCATATATATTCAACAATAACTCAGTATATACACTACCGTTCAAAAGTTTGGGGTCACTTAGAAATTTCCTTATTTTTGAAAGAAAAGCACTTTTTTTCAATGAAGATAACTTTAAACTAATCAGAAATACACTCTATACATTGCTAATGTGGTAAATGACTATTCTAGCTGCAAATGTCTGTTTTTTGGTGCAATATCTAGATAGGTGTATAGAGGCCCATTTCCAGCAACTATCACTCCAGTGTTCTAATGGTACAATGTGTTTGCTCATTGCGTCAGAAGACTAATGGATGATTAGAAAACCCTTGTGCAATCATGTTAGGTCTGCAATGCTGTAATTGCTGCAAATGGAGGATTCTTTGACGAAAGCAAAGTTTGAAGGAAAAAATTATTATTTCAAATACAAATCATTATTTCTAACCTTGTCAATGTCTTGACTATATTTTCTATTCATTTTACAACTCATGGTGGTAAATAAGTGTGACTTTTCATGGAAAACACAAATTAACTGTCTGGGTGACCCCAAACTTTTGAACGGTAGTGTATATAGTCAACAATAACAACCTTTCTTCATAAGGAGGAGCGGAGGAGAAGGACTGGCGTGTGCATGTACTGTGGTTCCATGAAGCACAGGGTGGACGACTGCCCCCTGGTGCCAAAAGATGCGGCCCGTCAGTAACCGTGGGAGGTCTGGCGGGTCGAGAGGAGGGCTATGGCATTAGTGGATCCGGGGGCAGAGGAGAATTTCATCGCCTTCCAGCTCGTTCGGGACATGGGAATTCCTACTCATAAATTGCCCACACCCCGGAGCATCACCACTATATCTGGCCAAAGGATCGCTGTAGTCACAGAACGCTCGGCACCCATCGCGGTCCTTCTTTCCGGGAACCATCGGGAGGAACGTTCGTTCTTTGTCTTTCCAAATTCATCCTCCTCGATGGTCCTTGGTTACCCCTGGCTCCGGAGGCATAACCCCATTATCAATTGGGCACAAAACTCCATCTCCTCCTGGAGCCCATACTATTTGGCTTCATGTTTGAGTTCGGCTGGGTGTTCACCGTCTCTCCCTATTTCTTCTCCAGCCGAGCTGCTGGACCTCAGCCTCGTCCCCAAGGTCTATCACGACCTGGGGGAGGTCTTCAGCAAGTCTAGAGCACTGTCGCTTCCTCCTCACCGCTCTTATGATTGTGCTGTGGAACTCCTCCCAGGGGCGCAGTTGCCATCCAGCCAGCTCTGTAGTATTTCTGGCCGGAGAGAGAGGCAATGGAGAGATACATTAAAGACTCTCTGAACGCCGGCCTTATTCGGCCATCTTCGGCTCCGCTCAGAGCAGGTTTCTTTTTTGTTGGAAAGAAGGATGGGTCACTGCATCTGTGCATTGACTACCGGGAGTTAAACACGATCACAGTTAAAGACAAATATCCTCTGCCCTTGATGAACTCCGCGTTTGAGCTCCTTCAGCGCGCGGATGTTCACAAAATTAGATCTCTGTAACGCATACCACTTAATCTGTATTCGCGAAGGAGATGAGTGGAAGACAGCATTTAAGATTCCCCTGGGGCAATTTGAGTATTTGGTCATGCCATTTGGGCTCACTAACACCCCCGCCATCCAGCGGCTCATTAACGATGTCCTTCGCAATATGGTTAACCAGTTTGTTTTTGTTTACTTGGATGACATATTAATCTTTTCCCACTTGCCAGAGGAACATAAGGTCCATGTTAGGGCTGTGTTACAACGGCTCTTGGAGAACCAGCTCTACGTTAGAGCCGAGAAGTGTGAGTTCTCCACCAATTCCACCCCCTTCTTGGGCTTCATAGTGGCTGAAGGGGAGCTGATTGCTGACCCGGCCAAAGTGAAGCCTGTGCTCGATTGGCTAACATCCCACTCCTGTAGGGAGCTTCAGTGCTTCCTAGGGTTTGTGAATTTCTATCGCAGGTTCATACAGAACCACAGTGGGGTAGCACAGCCTCATACTCAGCTGACCTCCATTAAGGTACCATTTCGCTGGTCCCAGCCAGCTGAACAGGCTTTTGCAAAATTAAAGAGCCTGTTCTCTCAAACACCCATCTTGGCGCAGGTCGACCCTCAGCTCCAATTTTTCCTCGAGGTGAATGCTTCCGACTCGGGGGTGGGTGCCGTCTTTTCGCAGCGCTCATCCCCAGACCAGAAGCTTCACCCGTGCCCGTTTTTCTCTTGGCGGCTCACGCCAGCCGAGAGAAATTAGGACATAGGGGATAGAGAGCTCCTGGCCATTAAATTGGCTTTGGAGGAATGGAGACATTGATTAGAGGGGGCTATTCATCCCATAGTTGTGTGGACCGACCACAAAAACCTAGAGTATCTACGGTCGGCTCGCCAACTGAATGCTAGACAGGCCCACTGGGCCTTGTTTTTCAATAGGTTTAATTTCACGATCACCTATTGGCCTGGCTCTCGGAATACCAAACCAGACGCGCTCTCCCGCCAGTTTGATTCCGAGCAGGTAGCGCCCCCGTCCCTTCCCCAGCCTATTGTCCCTTCTTCCTGTAGCCTCGGAGCCCTTACCTGGGACATTAAGTGAAGGGTCCGACAGGCCCAGTCTCAGGAGCCCAAACCAGCAGGATGCTCCCATAACCACCTGTTCGTTCCTGCCGCCCTCCTCAGTGACGTCATCCACTGGGGCCACACCAGCTGCTTCGCCTGCCACCCTGGGATTGCCTGTACCATCACTCTAGTCCGGTGGGCGTTTAGGTGGCCCACGCTATGGCGGGATGTGCAGGAGTACGTCAAGGCATGCCAAACCTGCATCCGAGGCAAGTCTGACTCCTCTCCTCCTGCTGGTCTCCTGCATCCCTTACCTGTCCCTGGTCACCCATGGTCCTACATCGCTCTCGATTTTGTAACTGGAGTCCTTCCCTCCCACAGGAAAGTCGGTCATCCTCACCATCATCAACCGCTTCTCCAAGGCCTTTCACTTGGTTGCCCTGCCCAAACTTCCCTCTGCCTCAGAGACTGCTGAGCTGCTCACCTCCCATGTTATCCATCTGCACGGCATCCCCTGTGACATCTTGTCTGACCAGGACCTCCAGTTCACGTCCCAAGTCTGGAAGTCTTTTTGTGGCACGCTTGGGACCACCGTCAGCCTCACTTCAGGAAATCACCCACAGAGCAACGGGCAGGTTGAGCACGCCACCCAGTCCTTGGAGGCCACTCTGAGGTGTGTAGCAGCCGAGAACCCCTCTACCTGGAGCACGCACCTGACCTGGGTGGAGTACGCCCATAACTCGGCCGTCTCTACTGCCATGGGGCTCACCCCTTTCAAGGCCTCGATGGGATACACCCCTCCTCTGTTGCTCATGGCCGAGAGGGAGATCATAGTGCTGTCCGTGGGGGCCCATGCTCGCCGATGTTGCTGCATTTGGAGGTCCACCCGTGCCACCCTCACCCGCTCGTCCGAGCGTAATCGCCAGGTGGCCAACCGGAAGCGGGTCCCCGCCCCCAAGTACGCCATGGGGCAGCAAGCCTGGCTGGTGGCAGACCAGGACCCTCTGAAGACGGACTCTAAGAAGCTGTCACCCCACTTTTTGGGGCCCTACCCCATCACCAGGGTGATCAACGATGCCACAGTCCGGTTGAAGCTCCCACGGACCCTGCGAGTGCACCCGACCTTCCACGTCTCATGCATCAAGCCTCTCTCTGTCAGCCCCCTTTGTCCTCCCCCGAAGCTGCCTCCTCCTCCCCGGACACTCGATGGCCACACCACCTTCACGGTCCAGTGGACCCTGGACGTTCGTCGACAGGGTCGGGGCCTGCAGTACCTGGTCCACTGGAGGGCTACAGCCCAGAAGAATGTTCTTGGATCCCCAGGTCGCACTTTCACAACAAGGGGATGGTCTGGGCCTACCATCGAGCTCACCCAGAGAAGCCTAGTGGACCGCCAGGAGGCGCTCCTTGGGGGGGGGGGGCACTGTCATGGTCTGGTGAGCGCCTACCCCCTCCTTCCCGTTTTCTCCTCTTCAGGTAATCAACACACCTGGGAGATTAGACCCACTTGGTGCCTCTGCTCAGCCAGCGCTTATTAGGGCCATCTCTTCAGTGCCTCAGTGCTGGCTTGTTTGGGTATACTGCCTCGTGGCAAAAACGAAGCAAGTATTGTTTATGCCTTTGGTGAAGTTTTCGCACTCACCTTTCTCTTTCTAATCTTTCTCAGGTTGCTGCGGGTGCGTCTTCGGGGACTGCGTGCGCTCAAGTGGTATTTGGGCTTGCCATCTCCCTGTCTCCGTTTCTCCTCTCACAGCTCTCTTCTCTCTCTCTACAGGCCACTTCCGATGGTGAGTGACATTTTCTGTAGCTGTGCTCCGTACCTTTTGAGATTTAATAAAATTCTCAAACGTGTTTCTTGTGTCTGGAGTGTTCCTTTGTTGTTGCATTCTGTATGTGAGCTGTCAAATTAATCATGACAAGGTTTGTTAAAAACCAAATTAAAAAGGTGGGTCTTTTTCGACTCTGCAGCCCTGAGGCTCTCTGGCAGGCTGTTCCACAGACGAGGCCCATAATAGTGAATGGAAGCTTCACCAAAGGTTTTGGTCTTGACTTTGGAAACCATTAAAAGGCCAGTACCAGAGGACCTCAGGGTCTGCGAGGGCCCATAAGATAAAAGCAGCTCAGATAGATAAGAAGGTCCAAGACCACTGAGGCATTTAAAAACTACTAAGAGAACCTTAAAATCGATCCTAAAATGCACGAGGAGCCAATGCAGTGATTCTAAAACTGGTGTAATATGTGTCCGCACCCTGGTCCTCGTCAACACTCGTGCAGCTGAATTTTGGAGCAGTTGGAGATGTGATATCATTTTTTGGGGAAGACCAGAGAGCAGGGCATTTATTTATTTAGCGAATGCAAAGTCCTCAAGCCAAGCAGTTGCCTCCTGGTTTGCTGTATGGAGAGTGTGTAATCCTCCTTCCAGTCTTTGGAGCGGGCAAGCCTCTATGATGTGTTCCATTGTTTGCTCCTCTCCACATGCTCACAGTGGGTTAGGGCTACTGCCCCATCTGTGAAGGCTGGCCAAGCAGGGGCCAGGTCCAGTCCTGAAGTGATTGAGTGTAGACCACTGTCTCCTTGGGAGGTTGGTGCCCGGGACCTGTTGGTTGGGGTTTGTCACCAGGTGTTTGTTTGGGACCTCTTTGGTCTCCCATTCCTCTTGCCAAGCTCTCTGGATGGTGAAGTCAGCTGGGGGAGGGTTTTTCCAAATCGGCCGTCTGGATGGAAGTCGGGCAGTGGGTGGAGTGTAGATATCTGCATAGATTGGTAAGTGAGGAGAATCTTTGGCTTTTTGAAGCATCCTTTGAGTTAGTGCTGCTCGCCGGATGTGTGGGGGGGCTATGTTTGACAGTACAGGGAGCCAGGGGAGTGGTGTTGAGCGGATTGTCCCAGTTATGGTTCTCATGGTTGTGTTGAGCTGGGTGTCTACGTGGTGTGTGTAGGATGATCTGGACCAGACAGGGGCACAATATTCTGCTACAGAGTATGAAAGGGCCAATGCTGAGGTGCGCAGGGTGGAGGCTGCCACCCCCCATTTTGCACCAGCGAGCTTGCAGAGCAGGTTGTTTCGTGCCTTCACCTTAGCAGCCGTCCCCTTTAAATGTTCTTTGAAGGATAGGGTCCAGTCAAGGGTCACTCCAGGGTAGGTTGGATTCGAGGCATGCTTAAGCTTAAGTCCGCTCAGGTGGATGTTTAGTTCTCTGGCAGCTTTTACATTGTGGAGATGGAATACACTGGAGACAGTTTTTGCTGGGCTTGGTTTTAGGTGCCAGGTTTTGCAGAACTGGTCCAGTTTGGCAAGATCTTCCGTGAGCACCCGTTCCAGTGGCTCAAAGTCTGGTGCTTGGACTGCCAAACAGATGTCGTCTGCATAGATGAATTTGCGGGATTTTGTAGTGGGCAGGTCGTTTATGTAGAGGTTGAACAGGGTTGGAGCTAGAACTGAGCCTTGTGGGAGTCCGTTTTTCTGTGTTCTCCATGCGCTTGTGTTCTGACTGAGGTGCACTCTGAACCTTCGGTTGGTCAGCAGGGTTTTTATAATTGCTGATGCCCAGGCAGGGATCGCCTTTGTAAGTTTCAGGAGGAGGCCTTTGTGCCAGACCGTATCATAGGCGGTTGTAAGATCGAGAAACACAGCCCCTGTCTTCAGTCTGCGCTCGAAACCATTTTCGATGAAGGTGGTTAGGGCCAGTACTTGCTCTCCTGTGTTGCGATCCTTGCGGAAACCTGCTTGATCCACACTTAGAATTTCCTCTATTCCTGGGGAAATACGTTGCAGTATCAGGCGCTCCATGATTTTATAAGGAACGCTGAGTAGGGAGATTGGGCGGTAGCTTGCTGGTAGTTTGTGGTCTTTGCCAGGTTTTGGTATAGCAATGACCTTTGCTGTCCGCCATTTCTTTGGGATCGAGTTTGTTTGTATGATCCTTGTGTAGAGTTGTGTCAACCAGGTTAGGGCTCGGGGGCCAAGATTTTTCATGAATTCTGGGAAGATGTTGTCATATCCTGCTGCCTTTTCACATTTCAGGTCCTGTAGGACTTTCTCCAGTTCAGCAGCCTTGAAGGGTTCAGGGTTCGTTTCCTCTACGGGCATTTTTTGATGTTTTTTTTAGCTCAGTTGTAACTGCTCTTCTGGTGTCTTTGTCTTGGGGTGCTTTGGCGATGGTCAGTAGGTGGGATGCAACTTGGTTGGGTGTGACAGATGCTCGGCTTTGGCTAGGGGGCTTCTGTGCAGCTCCTAGGCGACGGATGAGGCTCCAACATTTCCTGCTAGAGTGGGTAAAGCTCCGGTCAGCAACTGTCTCCTCCCATTTCTTTCGCCGGGCTGTACTTAGCGATTCAATGAGATGGTCTGCTATCTCTGGGTCCCCTGATGTTTGATAGGATTGTAGGAGGGCAGCGCTTTCTCCATCCAGGCATGGGACATAGAGGGGCCGGTAGCCTTGTGGGATTGCAGTGTGAGCAGCCTTGAAGATTGCGCTGCAGAAGCGGTTGTATGCTTCATCTACAGTGATGGTGTGGAGTGGGATGGTAACAGCACTCCGATCCAGAGTTTCACTGAATTTCTTCCAGTTGGCTTTGCGGAAGTTCCAGCGCATCTTCCTTGGGCTGTTTATGACTGGAAGTTGTAGGCCAATGTGTACAAGCAGGGGCCGGTGTTGGCTGTGTGGAAAATCGTCAAGAATGAGGATCTGTGTAGGATATGGCGTCCCATTCAAAGAACTGACCCAGCACAGGTCAGGAGAATAGTCCTTCTTCCACCTAGCAGAGTGGAAGGTTCCTCTTTGTTTGGGGTCGTGTATCAGAGCGAGATCATTTCTAGATGCCCATTCTGAAAGTACCTCCCCATCACTATCCACTGCTGGGTACCCCCAGTCAGGGTGATGGCTGTTAAAGTCCCCCACATAGATGGCAGGGTGGGGTAGGGTGGGTAAGACTGCAGATCCCAGTTGGCACTAGGGGGCTTGTACACATTGACAATATGGAAGCCACCAATGGTTATGGTGTCTGAGAAATGTGTTGTAAACGTGTTTACTTCAACTATGTCAGAACGCACATAGGTGGCACGTCCATGTTTGGCATGTGGAACATACTGTAGCACAGGAAGTCAAAGCCATTGATGGTGTAGTGGCCAGCTTCCTCTGTGCCATTATGAGTCTCTTGGAGGCAGATTACATCAGTCGAGCGTTGGAAGACGAGGACTTCGATAAGGCTTCGCTTGGCTGCAGATAGGCCTTCAACGTTTAGTTGTAGTATGCGAAGGGCAGGTCCTACTGCAACGTGCTCTCGGGGCTGTTTGCTTTCGGCTTTGAGACTGTGACTAGGATTCTTCTTTGACTTGGCACTGAGGCGTCGTCTCTTCGAATTTAGTCTGCTGGTAGGATCATTAGCTTCCCCGGGCAAGCCCGGGTACTGGCGGAGGGCGCGACGAGAACGCTGATCCATTGCCCTCCAATTGCAGGGCATTACAATAGTCTATACGACTGGTAATAAAAGCATGCATCAGGACCTCCGTGGTGACAAGAGACAGAAAAGGGTGGACTCTGGCTATATTCCTAAGATGGTAAAATCCGATTTTTGTTACATTTTTAATGTGTGAAATAAAATTAAAGTCAGAGTCTGGAAGAACGCCTAGGTTCTTGATACAATTTGTGGGTTTTAGACCTAGCAATCTGGGTAAAAGTTTCTCTCTCTTGTCTTCAGGACCGATGATTAAAACTTTTGTCCTGGTTGAGCTGTGGGAAGTTCTCTGCCATCCATGACTTTATATCTAAAATACAGTTCAAAGGGGCATTAATTGGTTTTGTGTCATCAGGAGATGTGGAAATGTACAGCTGTGTTTCATCAGCATAGCTATGAAAATTAAGATAAGATAAGATAAGCCTTTATTAGTCCCACAAAGGGGAAATTCCAGGATTGCAACAGCACAGGGATAGCAACACTCAGAGCAACAATCAGAAGGCAAGAAAAAAAAAACAAGCAAGCAAGAGCAGCTAATATACATATGTACGTATTACTATAAAATATATATATATACACACACACACAGACACACAGTGCAGAGCATTGTAGCTGGATGGAATAAATATATGAATATATGAACACACAGTGCAGAGCATTGTAGCTAGATGGAATAAATATGTAAATATATAAACACCCACAGTACGGAGCATTGCAGCTAGGTGGAATAAATATGCAAGTATATAAACACACACAGTGCGGAGCAATGTAGCTAGATGGAATAATATGTAGATATATAAATATATAAACACACCCAGTGCTGAGCATTGTAGCTAGATGGAATAAATATGTAAATATATAAACACACACAGTGCAGAGCATTGTTGCTAGATGGAATGAAACAGCATAACCGTCTACTTAGTTATCCTACATGGTATGATTATGTGCCCATACATATTCCCACCCTCCATAGCGACCGGTAAGTTCCTAGTTGTATGCCGGAGGGGACCATTGTGTAAGTCTATTGCATCTTTTGCATTCAAAAAACTATTAGTTTGTTACGTCTTTTTGCTATCTCTGCGAGCAGCCCTGCTTAGGTTGTACAGTCTGACAGCCGTTGGTAGGAAGGACCTACGAAACCTCTCGGTTGTGCACCTGGGATGATGTAGTCTGCTGCTAAATGAGCTCCTCAGTGCATTCAGTATGTCCTGCATAGGGTGGAACTCGGACTCCAGCAGAGATAACAGTTTAGCCACCGTCCTTCTCTCTCCTATCTCCTCCATCGGATCAAGGCGCTGCCCCAGGACAGAGCTAGCTTTCTTAATCAGTTTGTTCAGTCTCTTCCTATCGGCTGCAGTAATGCCACTGCCCCAGCAGACCACTCCAAAAGTGATGGCTGATGCCACCACCGTGTCATAGAATGACTTCAGCAGCGCCCCTTGTACACCAAAAGACCTGAGTCTCCTCAGCAGGAACAGCCTGCGCTGTCCCTTCTTGTAGAGTGCATCAGTATTGTGTGACCAGTCTAGTTTATTGTTCAGATGAATACCCAGGTACTTATAGGATGTCACCATCTCGATGTCTGTTCCCTGTATATTTACTGGTACTGTGAGGGGCTGCCCATGCCTGCGGCAGTCCACCACCAGCTCCTTAGTTTTCCTCGCGTTGATCTGGAGGCAGTTCCGATGGCACCAGTCCACGAAGTCCTGGATAAGCCCTCTGTACTCAGCTTCATCTCCATTGGAGATGAGGCCAACGATCGCAGAGTCATCAGAGAACTTCTGTAGATGGCAGTGTGTTGTGTTGTGTGAGAAGTCCGCAGTATAAAGAGTGAACAGGAAGGGAGCCAGCAAATTGATGCCATGTCTCCTGATAACATCCCCAAGTGGTAACATATAAAGGTTAAAAAGTATTGGCCCTAAAATTGAACCTTGGGGTACCCCACACTTGATTTTGTGGATTGCCAAAGAGCATGTATCCATACTTACAAAATAGCGATGATCTGTGAGATAGGAATGAAACTATTCAAGAACGGTACTTGAGAGGCCCACCAGGTATTTGAGTCTGCTTAATAAAATGTGGTGATCTACTGTATCAAAGGCAGCGCTGAGATCCAGCAGCACCAGGACTGACAGTTTGTGGGAGTCCATGTTACACCTGATATCATTAACGATTTTTAAAAGGGCTGTCTTGGTACTGTGGTTTGTCCTAAAACCAGACTGAAATTTTTCAAAAATGTTGTGGTCAATAAGGAAATTGTTTAACTGGATAAAAACAATTTTTTTCTAAAATTTAAAAATGGTAGGTTGGATACAGGTCGATAGTTACTGAGAATATCAGGATCTAAATTACTCTTCTTCAAAAAGGGCTTCACCACAGCCGTTTTAAAGGCAGCGGGGAAAACACCAGTCTGAAGAGAGCAATTTAAAGTGTTTAAAATCTCATGTTCAAAGAATCTATAAAATCTTTTAAAAAGTGACAAGGGAATCGGATCTAAAAGGCAGGAGGTCAAGTTTACCTGGGAGAAAACTCTACCAAGCATCTTAGTATCAACCAGAGTAAAACAGTCCAGCGTTTCCTCAGCTAAAGGTGAGTCCAAGATTCCATTAAAAGCAGTCTTCTGGTCAGATAAAATGTTGGATCTGATAGAATCAACCTTGCACCTGAAGTGGTCTGCAAAACTCTCACAGAGAGAGTTGGATGGCAGGGTTATGTTTTTATTAAAATTTGGGTTGATTAAGTGATCAATGGTTGCAAAAAGGGCTTTAGGGTTATTGTTATGGGTTGAGATTGTGTTGGCAAAATATTCTGTTCTCGATGTTTTGGCTGCAATAATTTATACTTTTTTTTTTTCCACAATATCTTTATTGAACCTTTTTTTTTTTTTTAACAAACATGATACAAACAATCAAACACTAACGCTAAAGTACTACAAAAAAAAAAAAAATGCACTAAAAACACCAACAACCACCAACAAAATCAAGTCTTCAACAATGCTCCTCTGTTTAGTCTAGACAATCCAATACATAAGTATACATATTATGTTCACCAGTTTGGAATTTACAAGGTCCACACACATCATTCACCTTCTTCTTCAAGAGTTATGTTTAAATTTTTTACATAATCAATAAAAGGTCTCCATATATTCTCAAACACAATTTCCTTTGATTTCAGTATATATGTTATTCTTTCTAATGGAAGGTTTGTTAACGTCTGTCTTAACCACTGAGTCACATCTGGTCTATGAGTCTTTTTCCATAATAGTGCAATACATTTTTTGGCATTAAGCAAACTGAGGTCTATGAATGTTCTTTCACTTTTATTAAAATTATGCTTTTCTGGGTACAGACCCAACAAAAACAGTTTAGGATTCAGTATGATTTGTTTTGAGATTATTTTTTCAATTGTTACCCTCACCTCTTCCCAAAACATTCTTATTAATCTACATTCCCATAGACAATGAAATAGGGTTCCTTTACTTTCCATGCATTTTGTGCATGTATCTGGTATATTTTTGTTATATCTATTTAACTCCTCCGGTGTAACATACATCCGCATTAACCATTTGAAATGTATCAATTTAAGGCGTGCATTTATTGATTTGGTTTGAGCTTCTGTACAAGCCAATTCCCATTGTTCCTCCGAAATTTCAATTTGCAGATCTTCTTTCCAGTAGTTTAATCTTTTCAGTGAATTTTCACTTGAAGATAGTGTCAATGAGTTATAAAACTCTGAAATAATACCCTTTCTTTTACTATCTTTCATCATCATTTTTTCCAAGGATGAATAAATAGGTCGAGTGAGAGCTTTATTTTGATTTGATCGAATAAAGTTTCTAAGTTGAAGATATTTAAAAAAATGTGTTCTATTGAGATTAAATTTGATCCTCAGCTCTTCAAAAGACATTATGTTGTCTGCACATGGCAAATATAAATCCTGAATCTTTTGTATCCCTTTTAAATTCCATACTTTAAATACAGCGTCCGCTCTCCCTGGTTTAAAATATTGATTACCCCATATTGGACTAAATTGTGACAATAACTGTGGTTCTTTTAAATAGTTTTTAGCTTCACACCATATTTTGATCATATGCTTTACAAATGGATTTTTAACTTGTTTTTGTAATTTTTTTGCCGAATCTGTGTATATGAATATGGGAAGAGGTAAAGGTAAATTGTATGATTCCATTTCAGTCCAGTGAGGGAGATCATTTGATGAAAAATAATATGTCATAGACCTCAGTTGTGCCGACCAATAATACAACATAAAATTTGGACATTTCAGACCTCCACGATCAAATGGTAAATATAATAAAGACAGACGTAATCTAGCCCTCCTGTTGTTCCATATAAATTCCACTAACTTTTTTTTTATTCTTGAGAATAGATCTAAAGGTGGTGATAAGGGAATGTATTGAAATAAATAAAGTATTTTAGGTAAAATATTACTTTTAAGTATATTGATTCTCCCGATCATCGACATTGGTAGTGACATCCATCTCTGAGTTAACTCATTGATATCTGACATTAAGGCTTCATAGTTGACGCTGGCGACTGATTCTAGCTTAGGCATAATTTGGATTCCTAAATATTTAAACTGATTTACAACATTGAATTGATTTGCCTCAGGGGCTGGGTAATTTCTCTGGGTCTCATTTAGCATTAATATTGAAGATTTAGTTTTATTTATTTTATATCCTGATATTTCCCCAAAATTCTTTATTAAATTCAACAAGGTTGGAATTGATTTTTTTAGATTCGACATAAACAAAATTATATCATCGGCGTACAGGGAGATTTTATGTTCTGTTGGTCCAACTTTAATTCCATATATTTGTGAATGTAAACGTATCGCTATCGCTAAAGGTTCAATTGCCATAGTAAACAGTAAAGGTGAAAGTGGACAGCCTTGTCGACATCCTCTATTGATTTTTATTGGTTTTGAAATATTGTTATTTGTTAGGATTTCTGCTGTAGCATTATTGTATATTATTTGAACCCATTTTATGAAATTATTTCCAAGTCCAAACCTTTGTAGGACTTCAAAAAGAAAGGGCCATTCAACTCTATCAAAGGCCTTTTCGGCGTCCAATGATAGGAGAGCTGTATCCGGTGCTTCTTTATTAAAATAAATAATATTAAATAGTCTTCTTACATTATGGAAGCCTTGTCTACCCTTTATAAAGCCATTCTGATCTCGATTAATAATATTTGGTAAAATTTCTTGTATTCGTCTTGCTAAAATTTTACAGATTATCTTAAGGTCGGCGTTTAATAGGCTTATTGGTCTCATATTTTCACATTTATTAGAGGGCTTACCTGGTTTTGGCAGCAGTATAATTAAGGCATTATTTATGTATGATGGTAAATTATTATTTTGAAATGCTTCTAAAACCATTTCCAAAAAAGGTTTTATTAATTTATTCTTAAATTTTTTATAAAGGTCAACTGGAAGACCATCTGGTCCTGCACGTTTTCCTGATTTCATATTATCAATGGCTAGCCCAACTTCTTCTTGACTAATTTTAGACTCCAATATCTCCCTGTTTTCATTTGGTATACACGGTATAGATAGTTCGTTCAAAAACCCATTTAGTTTTGTTAAATCAGGTTCATTTTTGGTATCATATAATTTTTCATAGTAATCTCTAAAGGCTCTATTAATTTCTAAAGGATCTATAACTACCTGTCCTTTACTTATAATACTGGTAATTGGTGTTTTAATTTCCAATTGTTTAATCTGCCATGCTAATAATTTTCCTGATTTTTCACCTTGTTCATAAAAAGATTGTTTCAATCTTAGAAGACTCGAGGCAGCTCTATTCGCTGATTTTTTGTCGTATTCAGCTCTCAAAATCAGTAATTCATTCTCCAACCTTGGGTCACTTCCTGCATACACTTTTTCCTGAAGACTTTTTATTTTATGTTCCAATTTAGCTCTCTCCTCTCGAGTCTTCTTAGATTTTGATCCTGTATAACTAATAATATGTCCCCTAATAAAAGCTTTGAAAGCCTCCCACTTTACACATGCTGATGTTTGTGTAGTATTGATGTCAAAGAACTCGTCTATCTGTTTTTCTATATACTTGACAAATTCCTCATCCTGAAGCCATTTATGCTGAAATTGCCATCTACCTGATTCCTTTGTCAATTTTTTATCTACATATATTAGACAACAGGGTGCATGATCAGAGATCACGATGTTATCATAAAAGCAGTTTTGAATCTTGGATCTTAATTCTGTGGAAATCAAAAAATAATCAATACGTGAGAATGTCTTGTAGGTACTGGAATAACAAGAATAGGCTTTAACTTGTGGTTTCATTTCTCTCCATATATCTAACAATCTCAATTCTTTCATAAAATGATTAATAGTCATCCTACATCCAATGTGCGTACAATCCAGTCCTGTTGATCTATCCACACCTGGATTCAATGTACAATTAAAATCCCCTGCTATTATATGTTGCCCTGTAAGTGATGATAAGATGAGAAATAAATTAGCAAAGAACTTCTGATCATCTATATTGGGACCATATAAGTTCACAAGATTTATATTTTCTAATAGCAAAGAACCTTGAATGATTACATATCTTCCAAATTTGTCTCCAATTACATTTTTCACTTGAAAAGGAACTGATTTATGTATGAGAGTCATAACTCCCCTGGCTCGGGATGAAAATGAAGAGGTGAATACACTTCCCTGCCATCTACTCCTAATTCTTTTAACATCCTCCTCTATCAGATGAGTTTCTTGTAAAAACACAATTCTTGAACCCATGTCCTTTATTTTATTCATAACTTGTTTAAGTTTTTTTAAATTTTGTAGACCTCTGCAATTCCATGAAGTTAAATTAAGATTAACACTTTGGTCCATGATCAATAGAGAGTTTGGGATTACCTTGCAGTGTAAACATGCTCATACAGAGAAGCAAAAACATGAGTGGTTGAACATTCATCCTACAAACTACACACAAACAAATTTCCCCTTCCCACACTTGTGGCAAACCCCCCAAAATCAAAAGAAAAATTCTGTCTCCCGATATAGCCATCGACCGTTCCACACCCACGAGGATCAGCCTAAGCCACTCCTTCTTCATCCTCCCAATCATCCTAACTCTACTGCTTTTAATGACGTAACATTAACTCTCCTCTGTAGTTTTCCAACTTAACTCCAAAATTTTTAACAACTTTGTACATCATAGTTTTTTTTTTGTTTGTTTGTTTTGTTTTTGTTTTGTTTTTTTAATATATAATACAATCTATATTTTGTAAACTTACTATTTACTTCAAGTCAGTCAGATGCCTGTGCAAATGCTTAATTATTCTACCTTATATTTTGTTCATGCTTAGCTCCCACCAGTCTCTTCTGCTTCTTTGATCTTCTTGATGAACTCCTGCGCCTCCTCTGGGGTCTTGAAAATGTGGGTTCTGCCCTCATACGTGGTCAGCAGTCTCGCAGGATAGATTACACCATGACGAATCCCAAGGTTGCGCAGCTCCTTACGTATGGGATCAAACTGCTTCCTCAATTGCTGGATTCCTGTGGCCAAATCTGGGTAGAACCGCACCTGCTGGTCCTGGTGTTTAATCTCTCCTTTTTTAGCTCGTGCAGCGTTGAAGATCTTCATCCTGTCTCTGTTGCTAAGAAACTTCATAATTAAGGTCCTCGGCGGTCCCTTATCTCTCCGTGGGCCAATACGATGTGCTTTTTCCAGAACCACTGCTGATTGCAACTCCTCGCTGCCCAGCACCTCCGGAATCCACTTTTCCAGAAAGGAACATACGTCCCGACCTTCTGATTCCTCTGGAAGACCCACCAGCCTCAAATTATTCTGTCTCGACCGAGATTCCAAATCCAAAATATTATCTTCCAGAGATTTTTTTTTTTTTTTTCCAAAGTGCGCACCTTTAATTGAAGACGGGTGACGTCATCTTCAGCACTAGCGAGACGGAGCTCCATCTGCGCCGTTCGTTCTACACAGTCACCCAATTCCTTTCTTATTCCTTCCAACGCTGTCATAATCCCATCAAATCTAGAGGAAAAGTCCGCTCTCATTGAACTCATGGCAGCCATCAGCGCATCTGCGCCATTCCCCGCAGATATCGCAGCGTTGCCAGCCTCCTCCGCCATATATGGAGTTTTGTTTACTGCGTCACAGACCTGAAAGTCCGTTAATTTGGACTGTTTCGGCGGCTCGCTTTTTCCTTTTCCTGGTTTTCCAGCCTTAGGCTTCGCCGACATATCTTCGCCCAAATGCTGGGATACGTTCTGTCCCAAATGAGAGAGTTATTTGCCGATTTTTTTTTTTTCCAGGAGCAGAGCAGAGCGAGACACGTCCGTCCTACGTGGCAGCCATAACCGGAAGTCCAATAATTTATACTTTATTTTATTCTGTAGTATTTGGTAATTGATAGTTAATTTGTTTTTCCTCATTTCCTCTCAGCCATCCTTCACTCTCTTTTCAGTTTTTGGATTTGGTTATTTCTCCATGGAGGCTTTGGTTTATTCCTAACTGTCCTTGTGACTATTGGGGCAACTTTGTCAATGGTTGATCTTAATTTACTGTTAAAATTATCAACAATAAAATCACAGGATGCAGATAAAATAACTGGGGGAGTATTGCGTAAGAGTTTGATAAAATCAGCAGCTACTTCAGGTGTCAGATGATGCTTCCTCACAGTTCACACCAAAGTCTCCCGTTGCATAAAACCAGTGATGTTAAAAAACACACAGTAATGGTCAGATACAGCCAAGTCAACAACAGAGGACACACTCGTGGGCAGGCCATGACTAATGACAAGATCCAGAGTGCGTCCCCTGTTGTGAGTTGGCTGCATGACATGTTGAGTAAAATTTGTGGACGTGGACTTCCGGTTATGGCTGCCACGTAGGACGGACGTGTCTCGCTCTGCTCTGCTCCTGGAGAAAAAAAATCGGCAAATAACTCTCTCATTTGGGACAGAACGTATCCCAGCGTTTGGAAAAGGAAAAAGCGAGCCGCCGAAACAGTCCAAATTAACGGACTTTCAGGTCTGTGACGCAGCAAATAAAACTCCATATATGGCGGAGGAGGCTGGCAACGGTGCGATGTCTGCGGGGGGAGGCGCAGATGCGCTGATGGCTGCCATGAGTTCAATGAGAGCGGACTTTTCCTCTATTATATTTTGGATTTGGAATCTCGGTCGAGACAGAATAACTTGAGGCTGGTGGGTCTTCCAGAGGAATCAGAAGGTCGGGACGTATGTTCCTTTCTGGAAAAGTGGATTCCGGAGGTGCTGGGCAGCGAGGAGTTGCAATCAGCAGTGGTTCTGGAAAATGCACATCGTATTGGCCCACGGAGAGATAAGGGACCGCCGAGGACCTTAATTATGAAGTTTCTTAGCAACAGAGACAGGATGAAGATCTTCAACGCTGCACGAGCTAAAGGAGAGATTAAACACCAGGACCAGCAGGTGCAGTTCTACCCAGATTTGGCCACAGGAATCCAGCAATTGAGGAAGCAGTTTGATCCCATACGTAAGGAGCTGCGCAACCTTGGGATTCGTCATGGTGTAATCTATCCTGCGAGACTGCTGACCACGTATGAGGGCAGAACCCACATCTTCAAGACCCCAGAGGAGGCGCAGGAGTTCATCAAGAAGATCAAAGAAGAAGAAGAGACTGGTGGGAGCTAAGCATGAACAAAATATAAGGTAGAATAATTAAGCATTTGCACAGGCATCTGACTGACTTGAAGTAAATAGTAAGTTTACAAAATATAGATTGTATTATATATTAAAAAAACAAAACAAAAACAAAACAAACAAAAAAAACTATGATGTACAAAGTTGTTAAAAATTTTGGAGTTAAGTTGGAAAACTACAGAGGAGAGTTAATGTTACGTCATTAAAAGCAGTAGAGTTAGGGTGATTGGGAGGATGAAGAAGGAGTGGCTTAGGCTGTTCCCCGTGGGTGTGGAACGGTCGATGGCTATATCGGGAGACAGAATTTTTCTTTTGATTTTGGGGGGTTTGCCACAAGTGTGGGAAGGGGAAATTTGTTTGTGTGTAGTTTGTAGGATGAATGTTCAACCACTCATGTTTTTGCTTCTCTGTATGAGCATGTTTACACTGCAAGGTAATCCCAAACTCTCTATTGATCATAAACCAAAGTGTTAATCTTAATTTAACTTCATGGAATTGCAGAGGTCTACAAAATTTAAAAAAACTTAAACAAGTTATGAATAAAATAAAAGACATGGGTTCAAAAATTGTGTTTTTACAAGAAACTCATCTAATAGAGGAGGATGTTAAAAGAATTAGGAGTAGATGGCAAGGAAGTGTATTCACCTCTTCATTTTCATCCCGAGCCAGGGGAGTTATGACTCTCATACATAAATCAGTTCCTTTTCAAGTGAAAAATGTAATTGGAGACAAATTTGGAAGATATGTAATCATTCAAGGTTCTTTGCTATTAGAAAATATAAATCTTGTGAACTTATATGGTCCCAATATAGATGATCAGAAGTTCTTTGCTAATTTATTTCTTATCTTATCACTTACAGGGCAACATATAATAGCAGGGGATTTTAATTGTACATTGAATCCAGGTATAGATAGATCAACAGGACTGGATTGTACGCACATTGGATGTAGGATGACTATTAATCATTTTATGAAAGAATTGAGATTGTTAGATATATGGAGAGAAATGAAACCACAAGTTAAAGCCTATTCTTGTTATTCCAGTACCTACAAGACATTCTCACGTATTGATTATTTTTTGATTTCCACAGAATTAAGGTCCAAGATTCAAAACTGCTTTTATGATAACATCGTGATCTCTGATCATGCACCCTGTTGTCTAATATATGTAGATAAAAAATTGACAAAGGAATCAGGTAGATGGCAATTTCAGCATAAATGGCTTCAGGATGAGGAATTTGTCAAGTATATAGAAAAACAGATAGACGAGTTCTTTGACATCAATACTACACAAACATCAGCATGTGTAAAGTGGGAGGCATTCAAAGCTTTTATTAGGGGACATATTATTAGTTATACAGGATCAAAATCTAAGAAGAGGAGAGAGGAGAGAGCTAAATTGGAACATAAAATAAAAAGTCTTCAGGAAAAAGTGTATGCAGGAAGTGACCCAAGGTTGGAGAATGAATTACTGATTTTGAGAGCTGAATACGACAAAAAATCAGCGAATAGAGCTGCCTCGAGTCTTCTAAGATTGAAACAATCTTTTTATGAACAAGGTGAAAAATCAGGAAAATTATTAGCATGGCAGATTAAACAATTAGAAATTAAAACACCAATTACCAGTATTATAAGTAACAGACAGGTAGTTATAGATCCTTTAGAAATTAATAGAGCCTTTAGAGATTACTATGAAAAATTATATGATACCAAAAATGAACCTGATTTAACAAAACTAAATGGGTTTTTGAACGAACTATCTATACCGTGTATTCCAAATGAAAACAGGGAGATATTGGAGTCTAAAATTAGTCAAGAAGAAGTTGGGCTAGCCATTGATAATATGAAATCAGGAAAAAGTGCAGGACCAGATGGTCTTCCAGTTGACCTTTATAAAAAATTTAAGAATAAATTAATAAAACCTTTTTTGGAAATGGTTTTAGAAGCATTTCAAAATAATAATTTACCATCATACATAAATAATGCCTTAATTATACTGCTGCCAAAACCAGGTAAGCCCTCTAATAAATGTGAAAATATGAGACCAATAAGCCTATTAAACGCCGACCTTAAGATAATCTGTAAAATTTTAGCAAGACGAATACAAGAAATTTTACCAGATATTATTAATCGAGATCAGAATGGCTTTATAAAGGGTAGACAAGGCTTCCATAATGTAAGAAGACTATTGAATATTATTTATTTTAATAAAGAAGCACCGGATACAGCTCTCCTATCACTGGACGCCGAAAAGGCCTTTGATAGAGTTGAATGGCCCTTTCTTTTTGAAGTCCTACAAAGGTTTGGACTTGGAAATAATTTCATAAAATGGGTTCAAATAATATACAATAATGCTACAGCAGAAATCCTAACAAATAACAATATTTCAAAACCAATAAAAATCAATAGAGGATGTCGACAAGGCTGTCCACTTTCACCTTTACTGTTTACTATGGCAATTGAACCTTTAGCGATAGCGATACGTTTACATTCACAAATATATGGAATTAAAGTTGGACCAACAGAACATAAAATCTCCCTGTACGCCGATGACATAATTTTGTTTATGTCGAATCTAAAAAAATCAATTCCAACCTTGTTGAATTTAATAAAGAATTTTGGGGAAATATCAGGATATAAAATAAATAAAACTAAATCTTCAATATTAATGCTAAATGAGACCCAGAGAAATTACCCAGCCCCTGAGGTAAATCAATTCAATGTTGTAAATCAGTTTAAATATTTAGGAATCCAAATTGTGCCTAAGCTAGAATCAGTCGCCAGTGTCAACTATGAAGCCTTAATGTCAGATATCAATGAGTTAACTCAGAGATGGATGTCACTACCAATGTCGATCGGGAGAATCAATATACTTAAAAGTAATATTTTACCAAAAATACTTTATTTATTTCAATACATTCCCTTATCACCACCTCTAGATCTATTCTCAAGAATAAAAAAAAAGTTAGTGGAATTTATATGGAACAACAGGAGGGCTAGATTACGTTTGTCTTTATTATATTTACCATTTGATCGTGGAGGTCTGAAATGTCCAAATTTTATGTTGTATTATTGGTCGGCACAACTGAGGTCTATGACATATTATTTTTCATCAAATGATCTCCCTCACTGGACTGAAATGGAATCATACAATTTACCTTTACCTCTTCCCATATTCATATACTCAGATTCGGCAAAAAAATTACAAAAACAAGTTAAAAATCCATTTGTAAAGCATATGATCAAAATATGGTGTGAAGCTAAAAACTATTTAAAAGAACCACACTTATTGTCACAATTTAGCCCAATATGGGGTAATCAATATTTTAAACCAGGGAGAGCGGACGCTGTATTTAAAGTATGGAATTTAAAAGGGATACAAAAGATTCAGGATTTATATTTGCCATGTGCAGATAACATAATGTCTTTTGAAGAGCTGAGGATCAAATTTAATCTCAATAGAACACATTTTTTTAAATATCTTCAACTTAGAAACTTTATTCGATCAAATCAAAATAAAGCTCTCACTCGACCTATTTATTCATCCTTGGAAAAAATGATGATGAAAGATAGTAAAAGAAAGGGTATTATTTCAGAGTTTTATAACTCATTGACACTATCTTCAAGTGAAAATTCACTGAAAAGATTAAACTACTGGAAAGAAGATCTGCAAACTGAAATTTCAGAGGAACAATGGGAATTGGCTTGTACAGAAGCTCAAACCAAATCAATAAATGCACGCCTTAAATTGATACATTTCAAATGGTTAATGCGGATGTATGTTACACCGGAGGAGTTAAATAGATATAACAAAAATATACCAGATACATGCACAAAATGCATGGAAAGTAAAGGAACCCTATTTCATTGTTTATGGGAATGTAGATTAATAAGAATGTTTTGGGAAGAGGTGAGGGTAACAATTGAAAAAATAATCTCAAAACAAATCATATTGAATCCTAAACTGTTTTTGTTGGGTCTGTACCCAGAAAAGCATAATTTTAATAAAAGTGAAAGAACATTCATAGACCTCAGTTTGCTTAATGCCAAAAAATGTATTGCACTATTATGGAAAAAGACTCATAGACCAGATGTGACTCAGTGGTTAAGACAGATGTTAACAAACCTTCCATTAGAAAGAATAACATACATACTGAAATCAAAGGAAATTGTGTTTGAGAATATATGGAGACCTTTTATTGATTATGTAAAAAATTTAAACATAACTCTTGAAGAAGAAGGTGAATGATGTGTGTGGACCTTGTAAATTCCAAACTGGTGAACATAATATGTATACTTATGTATTGGATTGTCTAGACTAAACAGAGGAGCATTGTTGAAGACTTGATTTTGTTGGTGGTTGTTGGTGTTTTTAGTGCATTTTTTTTTTTTGTAGTACTTTAGTGTTAGTGTTTGATTGTTTGTATCATGTTTGTTAAAAAAAAAAAAAAAAAGGTTCAATAAAGATATTGTGGAAAAAAAAATTTGTGGACGTGAGCAGGCCATTAAAATCTTCTGACATATGGTCGCCCTGCTTATCAATGTGTAGATTAAAATCACCGGAAATGAGAATAAAATTATAGGAGGAGTAGATTATTGATAAAAACTCAGAGAACTCATTAATACAAACAGGGCAGTATTTGGGTAGTCTGTAAACTGTGAATGCATAAAATTGCGGGGCTGCTAAAGACAAAAGCGTGGTGCTCAAATGTGGTATATTGATTGGGTAGGATTTGCTTTACTGCAAGTGAGGAAGAAAAAATAGAAGCAGTACCCCCACTCTTCCTGCCCTTTCTTATGGAAAAAACTGAACTAAAATGTGGTGGGGAGGCCTCAGTGAGAACCGCTGGTGCATCCGTGCCAAGTCACATCTCCGTTAACAATAGACAGTCAATCTTATTATCTAAAATCAGATCATTGATGATAAAAGTCTTGTTAGCAAGTGACCATATATTTAAAAGAGCCATATTTAGGGTAGGTGGTGAGTTATTTATGGGTGGGTAATTTGTTTTCTGTGGATTATTGTCAGGAGACTGATCCACAGAACGTAGGCAGCGTGGGCGTGAGTTCTTGTCAACTGTATGTTTTATGGATGGAGGTCTGTCTGTGATCACTGTCCTAATGGGGAAGGTGGGCAGTGAATGAATTTCCAGACCAGATGGTGGAGGCTGACAAAAATAGGACTGGTGCTGGATAGTCTTCCTGGGGATCAGAGATGTGAGTGGATCCGGGGGGGAGGGGTCGTGGGATGTAAACAGTCAATTGCGTGTTGTGGTTTGAATGATATGCATCAGGTTTGCTGATAAAAGCCTGCTACCTGATGCATTTAAATGTATGCCGTCAGATTTATATAGAGTGTGGTGGCCCCAAAACAAGTTAAATTGTCAGTAAAACTAATGTTGTTGCTGCTGCAGGTGGACTTGAGCCAAGTTGAGAGGGCAAGAACACGACTGAAATGGTCTGATCCACTGCGCAGTGTGGGAATGGGGCCAGAAATAAAAACAGACTTTCCGCTGTTTGATAGAATATTTAAAAAAAGTTTGCAGAAGTCATTTTTAGTAATTTCAGACTGTCTGTGGGTGGTGTCTTTAGTCCCTACTTGAATAGTAATCCATGTGATGGAGGGAGGTTGTGACTGCAGCAGATCCGGGAGCTTTTCTAACAAGTCGGGGACAGTAGCTCCTGGGAAACAGTGAGTGATAGAGTTAAAATAACTGATGTGCCTGATGATGGAGTCACCGACGATCATCGTGGTTGGAGAAAGAAGCAGGTGGGATGTTAGTGGTTGCAGGGTCTCTCGGCGAGAGTCAGTGCGGTGAGGTGGCGGCAGAGTGGGGGTTCCATCATTGGGAGAGATCGGGCCACGTGCCTCACCAGCCGATGAGCAGGGCAGCAAAGCGGCACCAGAATCAGAAGAGGGATTCCCTGACTGCTCTGTGCAGTGTGGCCTCTTGGAGTGCCAGCAAACAGCCTCCCTCAAGATCATACATTGGGCACAGGACTCTCCAGAATGGGGCTGGAGCCGCCGTGGCTTGGCTGGAGCCGTGCCAGCCACTCCACTGCTGTCAGCCCTCAGCAAAGGAAAGGCCGCCGGGTCTTCCAGTGAAGGGATGGGTGCGACGTCAGCGGGGGCTGCTTGTTGAGCGGAGCCCGGGTGAGCTGGAGCCGGTGAAGCAGGAGCATCAGTAGAAGGTGGATTATCAGCTGTTGCCAGAGCCTTGTAGTGGTTGGAGATGGACAGAGGAGGGCTGGTGGTTGATGCGGCTGAGACCCTTTTTTTGCCCCAGACCACCACTTCAGACCAGGCCATTTGATTTGGCGTTGAGCAGGAGGGCCGTGGACAGGCAGAAGGGTCACAGATAACTGTCTCAGAGGGCTGAGTCACTCAAGGCGGTTTTTTTGGACTCCTGAGCCACTAAAAGACTCATAGTCTGTGACAGCAGAGGAAGATGTAAGCTGAAGTTGGAGAGGAGCGTGTTTTTCTGCTGCAGTTCAGCAAGGAGCCATCGGATAGCCTCCTCCAGGTCAGCAATTTTCTTTCGTGCTTTCTCCAAGAGGATTTTATCATCCCCAGGCACTGACATGACCATCTTTGACTTTAAAAACATAAATGGTCCCAACCGTTGGGAGCTGTATGATCAATATAGCTGATCAATAAAGTTCTAGCTCCAGTTTAAAAAGTTAAAAACACTAAGTAAAAAAGTTAATATCAATAAAAGAGATAAGAATTTTAAAATCGAGTTGGTAAAATAAACAAAAACAGATAAAAACCAACTCGCTAAAAGAATTTGTGAATGTCTGGCTTTAACAAAAAAACGTAATTTGATTTGGAAAAAGAATCTGCTTCTCCCTTCTCAGATGTTAATGCCTGTCACCGGAAAACAGCTGCTACAAGATTTGTGCTAGCTGGCCTAGACCAAACTATGGAATGTAGCAGAGTGAGCCAGGTTCAGTTTGAAGTCCCAGACCATATTGCTATGGCAAAGGCTGCATTGTTGCGCATGGAGACCCGGCTAAAAGGCAGTCACAGACAGAAACGGAGTTGGCAATGGGAAGGTCAGCCCCCAGAATGCTTCACTCGGTTGACCGTGTCCCCATGGTGCCCAAGTGTGAGTTTGTTTGAAGATCCCAGAGCTCAAATTGTGTTACAATCTGGACTTGTTCTTTTGTTTTGTTGATCAAGTTCTTTTGCTACTTAAGCTCTGTCTACCCTCACAAGATGAAGAATATTAACAGATTGTGTTTGTGCATATGAATTTCCAAAGTATGTTCCACACATGCCTGGTTGTAATGTGTGTTAGTTTTAGACTTTTCTTCATGAATGGAAAATTCCCTCATGGCCTTCTTCACTCACACTTTTCTTTCCATTCATCTCAGTCAAGCCCCCCTTCCCCTTTTTGTCTTCTCACTTGTTTGACACTCCTCTTTGTGTCAAACAGAGAAAAAAACTAAGAATACTACATGTCACAAATTGTTTGGATGACTTTCTCCAAGACAGTGTGTTTATAATTCCTTAGCGTTAAGGCTTTATTTATTTTTGAATCCACCTCGCACTCGAAGCTGGTGTTTGGTGTTATGTCTCAGCCGAGTCCTTGTAAAATTTGGAACGTCTGCCTTTGACAGCCAAGAGCATGCTTAATATAGCAAGAGTTAACAGTGGGCCAGTTGGATGTGCTTAAATCAGCATGAATCTACGAGGGGAAAAGAAAAACAGACAAATGTTGAAGAGCAGTAATCCAAGTCAAAGAATGGAGAATCCTGCCGCAAGTGGACAGCCCACATATTGCAAAACATTAGTTTCTATGAATTGTTGACGGTAGTGCTGTAAAAACTTCATTGTGTTGAAACATACTGGATTCTTACAAGCACAAACTTGTAGGGACAACTCCTAAAGATTTAAATGGGATTTAGCATTATTAGAGCCAATTAAAAATACCTTCTCTGTCATTGTTGAAGGATTCAGCATAGATGTAATTGCAGTTCAACCATACAACACTCACCAAGAGGAATGTGTTTATTTCTACAGCATCAACAGAAAATTGGGGTTATTTTAATTGCAAATTTATTTCAAGTAAATACTCAGCTTTAAATACTTCCCCCTGTTTTAATCACCTAAATAATAACAGTATAATAATATATATAGTAACACAAGAAATTGTCCTCTGTTCAGTGCTTGTAATTAAAACTGTTATCAACACATCCTGGAAGAAAGGGAGAAAAACATTGCTGAATCTGTCTTGTCAGTGACATTCTTAACCCGCATATTTAAAACTAAAGTAGAATATGAATCTGAGGCCACCAAAAACTTTCTGTATGTTTGGTTGTTCATAAAATTTTTGTACGTAAAAATTCTGAATGGAGTCAATGAGCAGGGGCAGCACTGACCGAGTCTAACTTGAACTGGAAGTGTTTTTTTCACCAGTCATATAGAAGATTGAATAGCCTGTGTCAGTAGCACTCAATACTTGCAACTCTCAGAGGTCTTCCCAAAAGACATCCTGGGGAAACCAGTGAAGTGTTTTCTCTTAACTACATAAAAAAAAACATGTAAAGTGGTTGAACAAACTTCTAATACAGCTTTGAATACACTCAAAAAGATGTAGAAATAATTCAGTTAGATTTTCCTTAAGTAACCCCCTGGGTTACCTGTCTGTCCTCCCACAGGAGGATTGACCTGTATGGTTGTTTTGGTTCAGCTGAAGGCTCAGGGGCCCACCAGAAGCACTTTAAAAGTGCATTCATACCAAACATAAAGCGCAGATTTTTCACTTGGCATGATTACATGTAAAGTCAATGTAAAGATGTGAATAGATGGGAATTCACGTCTGAACAAGTTGCAGAATGGCGACGTTATCTTAATGACTTCTGCAGCTGCTGTGTAAATCCCCAAAATGCTGTCCTGTTTAGGTTTACAACGTTATCCGGTGGGGCACACAGCTGAGAAAAGGTCACTGCCTCCTGCAGAAACTGCACCTGGATGATGGTTGTATACACTGCTAGCCTGCTAGCCCTCATTAGCAGATCTGTAGCAGGAGTACATGTGTGGATAAACTCCCGACACTCTGTCTCAGCTGCAGAGCTCCTGGTCCATCTGTCTGCAGGTGAGAGGCAGTCTCATTTTAGATAGATACAATAGATGTACTTTATTGATCCCAAACTGGGAAATTGCAGAAAATTTTCAAACTAGTTTATCCTCCAGTGTCGATACTTCTACTTCATTGATGGCAGAATCTCAAGGCTTATTAGCTATCACAACCAATTCCCTATGACGAGAATGCACAAATTTGTGTGTTTACGTTTACTTTACATGCAGTCACACAAAAAATTCGGTTCATGTTTCATCTGATGGCACCTTTATCAGAGGTAGAACCCTGGTATCCCTGATTCCCATGAGGTTTTGGATTCATGGTTGTTATCTTCATTAGGGGCTTCTGAATCATGACTTGCCTGCCCATGTATCCTGGACAAATTTGTCTTTGGAGACTAGACCCAAAATGTCCTAAAAACATAGCTCCTGGGATCATTAAGCCATGCAAACCCTTCAACCGTGATAAGTTTGCAGTTCTTTTAAGGAGTAAACTGAATATATATTATCCTCAACTATATTTTTTGTTGTTTGACACATGCTAGCATTATAAAACAATAGACATGGCAGAAGTATACCTTTCTGGCATTTGAATGGGATCATATTTACTTTATAGGATGCAGGGTTATTGTAGTGGCTGTACACTTCTAAGTCCTGTAGGTGTAAAACTTGACTTAATGTTAATGACATTAATTTAAAAAAAATTAAGATTGATAAGAATTACGTATGGATTACTTGTCATCAACATCTTTAATTGTCATATCAGAGCTGAAACACAGTAATGGCTTTCATGTTCTTTAGATTTGCTGCAGCAGGAAATAAAAAGATAAGCTCAACATTAATCATGTTAACAATTTTTTTCCTTTGACGATCATCCTTATCTTTTGTGCTTCTTGAATGTCTCTGAACTCTAAGCAGAGGTCATGACCATTCTAGTCTGTGGTTCAGAGGTTGTCTTCCTCTGTTCAAGCTCTCACCAGTAATTAGAATTCTGTGCAGTTTGTCTTACTGATGTGGCTGAAAATTGGTAAGATAGGGTATACTCAGACTCGGGGCCTCCCAACACTCCTGGGTGGTCAGTCTATCAGCAGACAGCAACTTTCTCCCTTAGCATCACTGCCACAACACAGCCCTAATCTATTGGAAAGGAAAATGCCATTAATGCCATTAGCCTCTAGAGTCCCTCTCAAGGGCCAGGGCCAGCTTATTTAGTCACTGAGGCAGACAGGGATGTTCAGCAGAGAGCTGGAGGGTGAAGGTCAGAATGTGTGTCTAATATGGCTTCGTGACTGGTTGCTATGTGATGATGGTGGAGAGTGTGAGTCTTACTACCACACAAACATGCCCTGTCTTTATCACCGCTACTATGCTCTGTCAAATGGAGTTGCTAACAGATGTTGGATTACAACTTCTAATGTCGGAATCTAATGGGGACTCGTTTACACCCAAACAGAGATAATTGCAGCAAATGTATGTGTATTTGCTTTAAGCTGAAGGCTTTTAAAGAGTCATTACAAGAATTGTGAGTGTGTAAGAGATTTGTATTATCCCACACATGTAACAGTACTACTACTACACATGTAAGTTATCAGGATGAGACATCCTGTTCTGATCAGCAGTAGCTTCCCCTAGATAGGCTTTGAACAACTTACCTCTTAAATACAATAGTACACCTTGCTTAGATAAATGAGTAAATGCAATCAGGAAAATCAGCCACACACTGATCAATTTACTTATGATCTTGATAAAGAGAGTGAGGCAGTAAGACAAAAACAATATCTGGGCTCTTCTTGCACACTGGCAGACATCAGGCTTACATTTTCTTCGCCCAACACCACTTCCACCGCAAGCAATTTGTTCAGTGTGGCCTGTATCACTTCCTGTTTCTCTGTGGGAAACGCGACCAATTAAGCCACAGAGAGGAATGCAGGAGAAAGCCAAAGAACGAGAGAAATGTAAACCCAAAGTGAAAAAGCTAAATAACAGTCAACAGCTAGAAAGGGAAGACTATTGAAATCTTATGTGTGTGGCATGGTTTGTGGTGGAAGTCTGTAGTCATGTGAAAAAATTAGGACACCCCGTGTGTTTTGTTTGTTTTTTTTTACATATTTGGACATATGGATATTTGTATCAATGTTAAAAATACTGGGAGATTCACATAATACAACTAAATAATTAAAAATGAATTAAAGACTTCTTTCAAATTTTCTGTAAAATGTAATTCTAAACAAATAGTGAGGAAAAATTAGACCCCCCCATCTTTTTTAGGACCCCCCCCCACATTCATTCCCACTTACAGTGGCTAAAATAAATGTAAAAAAAATGCAAATAAAAACAAAAACAAGGTTAGACATAAATACGTAAACATTTCTTAAAGAATTTAATATTTAAAGGGGTGTCCAAATTTTTTCACAACTGTACAGTGCATTTGGAAAGTATTCAGTGTTTCACTTTTTCCACATTTTGTTATGTTACAGCCTTATTCTAAAATAGATAAAATTCATTTTTTCCTCAAAATTCTACACATAGTACCCCATAATGACAACGTGAAAAAAGTTTTTTTTGAGATTTTTGCAAATTTATTAAAAATAAAAAGCAAACCAATCACATGTACATAAGTATTCACAGCCTTGCCATGATGCTCAAAAGTGAACTCAGGTGCATCCTGTTTCCACTGATCATCCTTGAGCTGTTTCTACAGCTTAATTGGAGTCCACCGGTGGTAAATTCAGTTGATTAGACATGATTTGGAAAGGCACACACCTGTCTATATAAGGTCCCACAGTTCATGGGGACATGTCAGAGCACAAACTAAGCATGAAGTCAAAGAAATTGTCTTTAGACCTCCGAGACAGGATTGTCTTGAGGCACAAATCTGGGGAAGGGTACAGAAAAATTTCTTCTGCTTTGAAGGTTCCAATGAGCACAATGGCCTCCCATCATCCGTAAATGGAAGAAGTTCGGAACCACCAGGACTCTTCCGAGAGAACTCTGTCACAGCTCCAGCGTTCCTCTGTGGAGAGAGAAGAACCTTCCAGAAGGACAACCATCTCTTCAGCAATCCACCAAACAGGCTTGTATGATAGAATGGCCAGACAGAAGCCACTCTTTAGCAAAAGGCACATGGCAGCCCGCCTGGAGTTTGCCAAAAGGCACCTGAAGGACTCTGAGACCATGAGAAACAAAATTCTCTGGTCTGATGGGACAAAGATTGAACTCTTTGGCATGAATGCCAGACGTCATGTTTGGAGGAAACCAGGCGCCCCTCATCACCAGGCCAATACCATCCCTACAGTGAAGCATGGTGGTGGCAGGATCATTCTGTGGGGATGTTTTTCAACGGCAGGAACTGGGAAATTAGTCAGGATAGAGTGAAAGATGAATTCAGCAATGTACAGAGACATCCTGGATGAAAACCTGCTCCAGAGTGCTCTTGACCTCAGACTGGGGTGACGGTTCATCTTTCAGCAGGACAGTGACCCTAAGCACACAGCCAAGACATCAAAGGAGTGGCTTCAGGACAACTCTGTGAATGTCCTTGAGTGGCCCAGCCAGAGCCCAGACTTGAATCCAACTGAACATCTCTGGACAGATCTGAAAATGGCTGTACACTGACGCTTCCCATCCAACCTGATGGAGCTTGAGAGGTACCGCAAAGAGGAATGGGCAAAACTGCCCAAAGATAGGTGCGCCAAGCTTGTGGCATCATATTCAAAAAGACTTGAGGCTGTAATTGCTGCCAAAGGGGCATCAACAAAGTATTGAGCAAAGGCTGTGAATACTTATGTACATGTGATTTCTTAGTTTTTTTATTTTCAATAATTTTGCAAAAATCTAAAAAAAAAAAAAAAAAAACTTATGGGGTGTTGTGTGTAGAATTTTGGGGAAAAAAATGAATTTAATCCATTTTGGAATAAGGCTGTAACATAACAAAATGTGGAAAAAGTGAAGCACTGTGAATACTTTCTGGATGCACTGTATATATGCAGTGTGATATGTAGTTTCAAAGACTGTCGCTAGTTAAGTTTCATAGAAGCCACCCACTGTTCTACTCTTATGTCCCTGAAAAGGTCAGAGATGAATAAGAACAGGAATAAACAAGCTATATTTTTAATCTGCCTAGTTAAGTGTATGGGTCATGGACAACCTCATAAGTTTTTAACATTTCTATTCTTTAATTATTCATTTAATTTCCTTATTAAAGGGCCATCCACACCAAGCACAATTAAGACAGTGATAACTATAAAATTATAAGTTAAGTAAGTTTTAAAAACTCAAGTGGATGGCAGAGTCTACAACAGTAACCGTAATGAAAGTGATAGATGAGATTGTTGGGATCAGTTTCTGACCGATTTTATGAACAATAAAAATACTTTCAGCCCATCAGAAAACAGCCACTTCCACTCCTCCATCATGGAGGAGTGGAAGAAGATTCCAGTGGCAATCTGTGAAGCTCTAGTGAACTCCATGCCCAAGAGAGTTAAGGCAGTGTTGGAAAATAATGGTGGCCACACAAAATATTGATACTTTGGGCATAATTTGGACATTTTCACTAGGGGTGTACTCACTTTTTGTTGCCAGCGGTTTAGACATTAATGGCTGTGTGTTGAGTTATTTTGAGGAGACCGTAAATTTACACTGTTATACAAGCTGTACACTGACTACTTTACATTGTATCAAAGTGTCATATCTTAAGTGTTGTCCCATGAAAAGATATAATATTTACAAAAATGTGAGGGGTGTACTCCTTTTGTGAGATACTGTGTGTATGTGTGTTTATATATATACAGTATATACACTACCGTTCAAAAGTTTGGGGTCACCCAGACAATTATTTTGTGTTTTCCATGAAAAGTCACACTTATTTACCCCCATGAGTTGTAAAATGAATAGAAAATGTAGTCAAGACATTGACAAGGTTAGAAATAATGATTTGTATTTGAAATAATAATTTTTTCCTTCAAACTTTGCTTTCGTCAAAGAATCCTCCATTTGCAGCAATTACAGCATTGCAGACCTAACATGATTGCACAAGGGTTTTCTAATCATCCATTAGCCTTCTGACGCAATGAGCAAACACATTGTACCATTAGAACACTGGAGTGATAGTTGCTGGAAATGGGCCTCTATACACCTATGTAGATATTGCACCAAAAACCAGACATTTGCAGCTAGAATAGTCATTTACCACATTAGCAATGCATAGAGTGTATTTCTGATTAGTTTAAAGTAATCTTCAGTGGAAAAAAAGTGCTTTTCTTTCAAAAATAAGGAAATTTCTAAGTGACCCCAAACTTTTGAACGGTAGTGTATATACACACATACATAGATACATACATACACACACTACTCAAAAAGTTAGGGATATTCGACTTTCGGGTGAAATTTCAGAATACGCCTTAGATGCACTATAACCTTTACAGGTGAATTTAATTTGACCTTCTCTAACCTTCTGAATGCACATGTCCAATTGTTCAGTGTTTCAGTACTTTTTGCATAACTTGCTGTTCTCTAACAAGGTGCTTAACGGCAAAATTCACAGCAGGTGTTTGATCCATGAATCAACCAATAAATTTTGTGGTTCATTTAAAATTGGTATTTAAACAGTCCTCTTCATCATGCTGTTCACATTTTGGCATCATGAGACCAAGACGACACCTCACAATTGATCAACAGTACCTCGCCATTGCGAGGCTTCAAACAGGATGTTCTCAGAGGGAAGTGGCCACTGAGCTTAGAGTGTCACAGAGTGTCATCAGCCAAGAGTCACAGAAAGGCATAGAAGTGGACGTCCTTTGGCCACATCCCATGCTGATGACCGCTTTATTGTGAACAGTGTCCTGCATAACCAGATGATGAATGCTACTTAACTCCAGGCACTTTTAAGGGAGGTGAGAGGCACTCAAGTGTCACGTCAGGCCATTCAAAACCATTTACATCAGCGTGGTCTGCATGCTAAATGACCTACAAGGGTGCCTGACACACCACCAGGCACAGGCATCATCATCTTGCATGGGGCAGGCAGCATTTATGCTGGACAAGGGACCAGGGGGCCTCTGTGCAGTGCTGTTCTCTGATGAAAGTTGATTCATGTTGAGCAGAACTGATGGCTGCCAATGATGTTGGAGATGTCAAGGAGAGCGCTATGCATCAGCCACTGTTGTCACCATGTTACTGTGTGGGCAGGTGTGTCTTGTCCATACAGAACTGCCCTACACCTTGTGAATGGTACAGTGACAAGCCGATACTACCTGAATAACATTATTAATCCAGCCATTGTGCTGCTGCATGAACATCACAGGCCTGATTTCATCTTCATGGACGACAGTGCTCCAGCTCATTGAGGTTGCATTATTAGGGAATGGCTGTTGAAGGCTGGGGTACCTCACATGGAGTGGCCTGCACTTTCTCCAGACCTGAATCCCATAGAAAACCTATGGGATCAGCTGAGTCATTGTGTAGAGGCTCGTAACCCTGTACCCCACAATCTCAACGACTTGAGGGCCACCCTTCAAGAAGAGTGGAATGCCATGCCTCAGCAGACAATAAGTCGACTTGTGAACAGCACGAGGTGTCGTTGTCAAGCTGTAATTGATGCTCAAGGGCACATGACAAATTTTTGAGACACTGACATTTTTTGTTGTGGTATACCCACCACTGTTGTTGGTGTTTGTTTCAGTAAATTGTTTGAGCTGAGGAAATCACCAATGCATGCTTCTACTTAAATGCCCTACTTTCATGATATTATATCACTGTAGCATGAACTTACATTTTCTATGAATTTCACCTGAAAGCCGAATATCCCTAACTTTTTGTGAGTAGTGTGTATATGTGTGTGTGTATTAAGGTTGCATTAACTGAATGTTGTCTGTCATTGACACATTTTTTTAAACACAGAAAAACAGAAATTAACAGAAAAATCTAAAAAGGCTAAAAATTGAAGGCTATCTTCGTTTTGATAGATTACACTGAGCATGGTCTATTGTAACATTTACTTGTAATTCCCACCTGTCCACTTTACAGAGCATATTGAATAGTGATCATCTTTTATTGTTTCACCAGTTTCCCTTTATTAGTTAAGTTAATAAATGAGTGCATAATGCACACGCTGTATCCTGTAGGTTCATGATTAACACTGCAGGAAAAAAACAAACACCTTGGCATCTATCTACAGTGGGGCAAAAAAGTATTTAGTCAGTCACCAATTGTGCAAGTTCTCCCACAAAAAGATGAGAGAGGTCTCCAATTTTCATCATAGGTATACCTCAACTATGAGAGACAAAATGAGGGGGGAAAAAAATCCAGAAAATCACATTGTCTGATTTTTAAAGAATTTATTTGCAAATTATGGTGGAAAATAAGTATTTGGTCACCTACAAACAAGCAAGGTTTCTGGCTCTCACAAACCTGTAACTTCTTCTTTAAGAGGCTCCTCTGTCCTCCACCCGTTACCTGTATTAATCGCACCTGCTTGAACTCGTTATCAGTATAAAAGACACCTGTCCACAACCTTAAACAGTCAGACTCCAAACTCCACTATGGCCAAGACCAAAGAGCTGTCAAAGGACACCAGAAACAAAATTGTAGACCTGCACCAGGCTGGGAAGACTGAATCTGCAATAGGTAAGCAGCTTGGTGTGAAGAAATCAACTGTGGGAGCAATTATTAGAAAATGTAAAACATACAAGACCACTGATAATCTCCCGCTGGGGCTCCATGCAAGATCTCACCCCGTGGGGTCAAAATGATCACGAGAACGGTGAGCAAAAATCCCAGAACCACACGGGGGGACCCAGTGAATGACCTGCAGAGAGCTGGGACCAAAGTAACAAAGGCTACCATCAGTAACACATTACGCCGCCAGGGACTCAAATTCTGCAGTGCCAGAAGTGTCCCCCTGCTTAAGCCAGTACATGTCCAGGCCAGTCTGAAGTTTGCTAGAGAGCATTTGGATGATCCAGAAGAGGATTGGGAGAATGTCATATGGTCAGATGAAACCAAAATAGAACTTTTTGGTAAAAACTCAACTTGTCGTGTTTGGAGGAGAAAGAACACCATACCTACTGTGAAGCATGGGGGTGGAAACATCATGCTTTGGGGCTGTTTTTCTGCAAAGGGACCAGGACGACTGATCCGTATAAAGCAGTGATTCTCAACTGGTGGGTCGCGACCCAAAAGTGGGTCGCGGACCTGTTTTCAGTGGGTCGCGGGCCTTTGCCTGGGCAAATAAAATATCAAGAAATAAATCAACATAGTGTCATTCACACTCCTTAACAGTAGATGGCAGTAGGTGGTGGGCGACACCATATTTCGCACCATAGAAGAAGACTCGCACCGTTTGTTTGTATATGCTAATTGAGCATGGCAAAACGGACTGGATACGCCAGTGGTCCCCAAACTACGGCCCGCGCCGCCTCCACATTTGGCCCGGCCCCCTGAACAATATCAGACGCTTACCCCCTCCACCCCCTCCCGCACCTCGCTTCCAAGTCGGCCGAGCGCCGTCTCGTTCCCCTGCTGAGCGTGTGCTCAGCTATGCATTCTGTGCCATGGATTCTCTGTATCACTGTATAAAGAGCTACCTGTTCATGCCTCACTATCGCACTTAGAATTTGTTCTTAGACATCTGCTCAGAGCTCTCTCACAGAGCGCTGGCTGAGCCTCGTGATGGAGGAATAAAACACCTTTAAACTTCGGCTTGCTGTGTCCGCCTGCACTGATTTTTCCTCTCCACTGGTAAGCGTGATGATTTTTTTTTTTTTTCAGTCTGGCCACGCGATCGAGACTAATACACGCATAGAATGTGACATTCTGTCTGTGCCCCTATCTGAACACTCCCCCCCACTCAGAAAAAAAAAAAAAGTAAATCCTAGACTCACCCCTGTCAAATAAAATGGAATAATGGTGAAAAGGTTAGCTAAGAGAAAAATTTATTCAGAATGCAGGGTATTTAACCTGCAGTGGACAAACGATTATTTTTTTGTTCAATGCAAAGAAAAGGCTGTTCAGCAGCGGTGTCTACAAGCCTGCTGGAACCTACAAAAGGATTATAAGGAAGAAACACAAGAACTTTGAGAGACTGCTCATATGAGTCATTTAAGGAAGAGATTCTGCTCTGACAACTAAGCTGAGCTTTTACCTGTTCAGATTGTGCACGGCACAACACAAAGTTAATGTTCCATGGACTTTTTTCTGTGAAGAACCCAGAGAGGGTTATTTGGTTATTATTTATTTCATTAATAGTGTTATTATTTATTTTCTGACTTTTTTTCCTGTGAAGATCCCAGAAAGGGTTATTAATATTTGGTCATTTGTGGCTTTCTGGAAAACAATAAATGTTTACGTTTAGGCACCCCTGCGATCGTCACACTTTTTCTGTTACAAACTGACCCCAGCTCCCATCAGAGAAGGCAAAAGTTATGTGGCCCTCACAGGAAAAAGTTTGGGGACCCCTGGGATACGCGATCCCTTTGGAATCGACATGGAAAGCGTTACGTTGCCAAGCAACGAAGAGAGTCAGCTGGTGGAACTATCATGTGACCGCACGCTGAAAAAGAGGTTCACGGAGGTAAGCCTCTCGCAATTCTCGTGCAGCACTGTGATGAGCGAGTATCCTTCTCTTGCCATTCGAGCAGGAAAAACCCTCCTACCTTTCAGCACTACCTATCTCTGTGAGTGTGGCTTCTCAGCTCTGGTTCAGTTGAAGACAAAACAGAGAAACAGACTGGACATTGAGCATGACCTCAGAGTCGCTTTGTCTAATAGAACTCCAGACATTGAGACTCTTGTCAAGAGCAAAAAACATCCCCAGTTCTCCCATTAATTCCTCCAGACTCAGGTCTATGATGTCACTGTTACAGGTTTTAGTGAGTGTTCCTTCATTTTCTTCAAAGCACATAACCTTATCAGTAGGTAAATACTGAAAAAACAATCAGAAGAAAAGTCAATTTTGAGACTTGAATTCTTTTGAATTGCACTTTTTGTTTAATTTTTAATTTAAAATGCAGCTAATTTAAAGGGAATTGTTCCCTCTGTTGTATTGCCACTTACTGGTCATTTTGGTTAATCATTAAATTTGTTTTGTGTTTGTATACTGTGATATTCTCTTCTTCTACCTCAGGTTCAAAATGCACAATCTTTACATTCAGTAAATTTGAGAATTTGAAAATCTTTGATTTGGGTCGCGGCTTGTCATCGACGGGTGATGGTGGGTCCCAAAGCCAGACCAGTTGAGAACCACTGGTATAAAGGAAAGAATGAATGGGGCCATGTATCGTGAGATTTTGAGTGAAAACCTCCTTCCATCAGCAAGGGCATTGAAGATGAAACGTGGCTGGGTCTTTCAGCATGACAATGATCCCAAACACACCGCCCGGGCAACGAAGGAGTGGCTTCGTAAGAAGCATTTCAAGGTCCTGGAGTGGGCTAGCCAGTCTCCAGATCTCAACCCCATAGAAAATCTTTGGAGGGAGTTGAAAGTCTGTGTTGCCCAGCGACAGCCCCAAAACATCACTGCTCTAGAGGAGAGCTGCATGGAGGAATGGGCCAAAACACCAGCAACAGTGTGTGAAAACCTTGTGAAGACTTACAGAAAACGTTTGACTTCTGTCATTGCCAACAAAGGGTATATAACAAAGTATTGAGATGAACTTTTGTTATTGACCAAATACTTATTTTCCACCATAATTTGCAAATAAATTCTTTAAAAATCAGACAATTGTTACGACCCGAGCACCGGTCCTGTCCGTGCTCGGGCTATGTATATTCGCTGCCGGCTTTGACAGCTGTGGGTTATATTCTGGCTTCACCGGGCACTGTGGAACTCCACAATATCTGCTGCTTGTTAATATATTTAAAAATTGCATAGATTAGTATTACTTATTCATATTCTACCTTTTATTGCATGCATAGTTTTTTATTTTTATCTTTAGTGCTACTCCATGTTTAATGTTGCAGCATTGCACCGAGACAAATTCCTAGTTTGTGTACTATGTGAACAATGGCAATAAATCTCATTCTGATTCTGATTCTGATTCTTATTGTGAAGGCGCTCGGTGGGGTTTCCGGCTGTCAAAATCGGTCAGCTGTTTGTCATTAGTGCTCGTTAGCGCTCGGCTTTATTAGGCGGGTGCTGACGGTAGTCTAGTTGCAGGAGTATCGTCTAAACCTCGTCATGTCAGGTTTGTGTGTTTATTCTCGTGCTTATGCTTGCTCTTGTCATGTCATGTCTTAGATCATAAGTGGCTGGGGTTAGCCTTACGGTCCCATGCTCTATGTTTAGTGTATCTTCGTCTCAGTCTATCATAGTCTTGTGTTATGTCTTGTGTCTTGTTAATAAATTACCATCATTGCAAAACTCACCGGTGGACTCTTGGCGTCTTGTGGTGGTGACGAGGGTCACCGAATGACAACAATGTGATTTTCTGGATTTTTTTTTTTTCTCATTTTGTCTCTCATAGTTGAGGTATACCTGTAATGAAAATTGGAGACCTCTCTCATCCTTTAAGTGGGAGAACTTGCACAGTTGGTGGCTGACTAAATACTTTTTTACCCCACTGTATAAATGCACGAAATCTCTGTGTGTGTGTCTATCTGTCTGTCTGTTCCACGTATATCTCTTGAACCGTTCCTCAGACTGACCTAAGATTTTATACGTGCTTTGCTGAGGTTATGAGGGTGTGCATCCCCGAGTATGGAGTCGCTCAATCAAAATATGTAATTTTTATCAATAAAAGTATAGCCACCGCTGTGTCTCTTCATGCCCTGACTTCAGGAAGTGTGGGCGGGGTTTTGGATTGACTCCGCGCTGATTGGATAATACACGGCATCACGACTTGTCAGTCACCACAGTGTTCACTGGGCAAAACGAGGAAAAAGATAATACTGAAGATTTAATGCTTAAAAAAAATTATACCATAAAGTTGCCGTGATTGTGTAGGTCTAACAGATAATTCGCCATATGTGGAGAACAGGAGGTGCGCGAGCAGACTGGGCAGAGCGTCAGCAGGGACCCGCAGGTCTGACAAAGAATACCGGTGTATCAACACAGAACATGCTGGGAGAAGCAGCAGCTCGACTGGGCAGACCCTCCCTTTGCGGAGAGGCACGGCCAGCCTGCCCAGTCAGTAGTAGAGGGGAGTACCTGCTTCTGCTTCACCCATGTGGTACCACTGTACTTTGCAGGACTGCGAGTCCCCCCTCCCACGCGAGTATCTAAAAATTAAAAACTTAATACCGCCATGATTGTGGAGTGTAATGACTGAAATGGAATGACTTAATGACCAAACGCAGGACACAAAAACACCCAAATAATAAAATAAATCATTTTTAGTTTAATATTTACTGACAAATGGGCAACACTGATGCAACGGTTGCAGTAAAACAGGTCCTTCTGCTGTGAATAATAACACTGGTCAACACCAAATTTATTAAGTTTTTTTTAGCTGATTTAGGACAATTTTGATGTGCTGAATCCAAAAATCACATTGGTTTTGCTCAATCAGGTCAACTTTTTGAATTATGGCCAGATGTTGTTTTATACATTTTTGTTTACATGTACGGGTATTTTTGCTTTATATGATGCAAAGTTCTTTTTTTATGTCTTGAAATTCTCTGAATTTTGAACAGTGATGATGTAACATTCAATTTACGTGTACTTGCCTTTATATAAATGTAAGTACATGCACAGTACAAAGTAAGTACAGGTTTTTACTTAGCACCTGATCGAGAGAAAGAGATGCCATTTTCAGATTCAGCGGTGCAAAATTGTCTTAAATCAGTTGAAAAAACCAGACAACTTACAAAAAATTATTTTTGTAACCCTGTGTAATAGATAGATGTACTTTATTGATGTTGGGTGTTTTGTAGTTAATTTGGTTGATTACAGTTTTTAAAAACTTTTAATAACAAAATATTGCTAAAATATAAACTGATGCACTACAATGGGTCTCAAATATTTGTAAACATGTCCTGTTATAGTACTGCATGAGTTTATTAATGATAACAGAAGAAATTCAATATTACACTGAACTCCATCACTGAACAGTGATATAAACTAAAATAATTATAATAATCACTGAACAACTCCCATTCCCCGAAGTGCAAGATACACTATTATGAATATAAGTGATAAAAGATGACACAAATAAGTGATCTGACAAACAAATAAACAAGGGATCTGAAACAGTCGCTAATATTGGATATTGCTGATATTTTCTGTGATCAGGTATTCTGTAATTAATATTCACACAGTCTAAAAGATCTTAGTGCCATTTAGTCCCTTTTATGTGTATTTGTCAGAGTCTAACTTGTGATTGCCTACATCTAGGCTACACCTCTTTGTATTCCACTGTCAAACACAGCCTACATTTGGGCCTGTAAAGCCTGATTGGGTTACCAGTTTCAGACAGGAATACTTGCGTTCTACGGGCAATGCACTAGTCTTATTAAAAATTAAAAAGACAGGTAGTAGAATATAATAGAATTTTCACAGTCCTGTCTGTCAAAGTGACACTTCCTGAAATAGTGTAGTGTAATACTGCTCTGAGTGTTTACAGTACCCTGTATGATGTTATTTTTCACATTTGTTTCTATTATGTCAGTGTATCAAAATAATTGAAATGAATAATAAATACTGTACTGAAAAAGTGTAATTGTTTCTAATTGTATTTAATTTAGTTTTGTTCAAAGAAAACCTGTGTTGTTAAATTCAACCTGTTGCGTGCTACAGTCCCCCCCCCCCCCACCCCCCATACAGGGACTGTAAAAGCTGTAATATTTTTCAGGTCCTGGGGGTGCGGGCCTTTGATGATGTGTGAGTGAGCTTTCACACATTTTTTTTCTCCGCTGCCATAGTATCAGTGCAAAACAGTGATTATCCTCTCAAGGCAGAATCAGAACCACATGCCTATCGCAGTGTGTGATCTGTGGCAGTAAAGCTTTTGTGGCCATCGAACGCATGTAAATTGTATTAAGTCATCAAGAGAAGTATGGTGATATGCTGCAAGGGCGCGTAAGCACTTGGGACCCACGTTAGATCAAGGACTTTGAAAATCAGTGGTGAGGTATGTCGGCTTCTTACATCTTCCCAGTATAGTCCCTCATGTCTGCTGAATTTCCCTCCTTCCCTCTGGGTCTGTGTCAAATCAGGTTTGGAGTTTCTCAGCTGCTTGACATTTGTTTTTTTTTAATGATTTCTTTTTTTTTTTTTAAAGGCAGTTTGAGATTACAATACCAGTGATCTTAAAAATGGCATTACTGCTGGGTGGGCAGGGACGCTGTAGTGCAGATGTAGTCAAGACTATGAAGAAATGCAGTATGAAACAATGTCTCACAATGAGGTTTCAGCACAGCTGGGGCTGGGCAACAAAAGTCTGGGAAAGTTGTATATTTGGGAAATACAGAAAACAGATAAAGATGATACTGTAAAGATTTGTGTTAGCTACAACACTTTGTCTCTATTTGTAGAAATGCAAGAAAAACCATTATGTACACAAAAAAAATTTCTTTAATTCATGGCCTAAGTTAATTTGAAATGGATGAAGGTGAACATGATTCAGCAAATCCAGTTTTAAAAAATGACTGATTTTGATTGCCACATTGTTCAGGCTGAAGACGAGTGGCTTAATTACACAATGGAATTGGTTGTGGATTGCACAGGTGACATGAATTTTTTTCACAATGTACAGGTGCATCTAAAAAAATTCAAATATTAAGATTCACAAATTTAATTTAAAAAGCTAAGCTGTAATCATCAAAATTTAAATAAAAAAAGCTTGAAATATTCCATTTTACCTTTAATGAATATAAGATTTGGGTCTGCTGGGATTTTTCACTATATTATTGTTGGCAGAAATACAGTATATATAAAAAAAATGGATTATTGCTGTATCTGCAAAAAAAGGGTAAATATCCAATATTGGGAAAAAAAGTGAATATTGAATAAAAGAACAATTTCTCTTAACAGAAAGAAGGCAACCAGATATGCATGTACAATATGTCCACTATTAACATAATATAGCATATAAAATAAAATATATATATTATATAAAAAACTTTTGTTTAATACATTATGCAAGTTTATTTTTGTCAATTAAAGGATTTGGGGGAGAAAATAAAATGCATTCAAATTTTTAGATCTGCACCTGTACAGATTTTTTAGTATAACCATGCACAGTGTTTCATGATAAATTGATTGTATCATATTTTACATGCTTTACAAAAGATGTTGGAGCAGCTGAACTTCAGTGTCTTTTAAAACTACAGCATTTATTGCCCTCAGCTTCCAGAATGTGTTGCAATGGGTGATCCGACCTTTAGACTTCAACCAGCCATAAAAAGGTTTTCTTAATTTTGAATGTTTATATTAAGATAAGCCTTTATTAGTCCCACAAAGGGGAAATTCCATTATTTTAAACAGCAACCCATTCTTCTGTTATAGGGGTGATAAAGTCCATTTGTTTGTGAGTGTGCTGCAAACTGTGATGGAGCTGTATCTTGGTTGGGCTTTTCCAGCTCATGTCGTCTGCTTGTTTTCTCCCTTCAGGAATGATGGTGGTGATCGTTCTGCTCCTCATAGCCATCATAGTGGTCGCAGCGTGGCCGAAGTAGACGATGATGACGGAGAGAATCGCAGACGTACTACGTCATAGTGCTCTAATTACAGTTGGAGAACATCAGATGCCATATTGCACATTCCTGCCCGACACATTGAGACAAAGGCTACTGGGAACTGGCAATCGGAGGGAATATGAAATGAAGACGAAAAATCCTTCAGCAGTGTTTTTATACAGAAATCCAAGAACACTGTAACCTTGCAGAATTTTTTTTCCTTTTTCCCCTTTCTTCCCCTTTGGTTTCAGATGACCACTTTGATAGCTGTTTGTGTTTCTCACTCATAAAATATCAGTTAAATTATTTAGAAATTTATTATTATTATTTTTGAAAACCGTTTTTTGCCTCGACTGTGGAGAATGACGACAGAGGACTCGGACCTCCCAGCGGCAGCGGGAGCTTTTATGCCTTCAGTCTGCCTGTGGTCGGGCTGAGGTTTACATGGGGGTACGGGGATTCCGCAAGCCTCGGATTATTCACACTCTCTCATATTTACCCGTGCATTACTGTAGCAGCTGTAATGTTATCATTTTGTTTGGATTTTGTAATGTTTATAGAGGAGCTGGTAGCCAAAACAAACCGCCTCGCTGGGTTACTAACACAGCTCTTTTCCTTCCTTGTAAATCACTGCAGCTTGTAATTTCTAATAAATGACATTTCCAGCTTACAGTCCCTGGACTCCGTTATGTCTGCAGTTAGACTTGCACCTCTAACTGCACTGTTCTGTCGCATATTTCACCGGGGTGGACAGTCGAAAAATATCTGGCACACTAATATCACTTTTATGCTTTCCATGATGAAATCTGTTACTAGTGTTTGCCTTTCTACCGTTATGACGCTGCACAGGAGTAAACTGAGAAAATGTGACCACAGTCTGACCTGGATAATAAAAGTAATAAAAAGAGGCAAATAATTTTTCAATGTAACAGGAATTTTATTTGAACTGAAAATCTGGATTTTGTTCTACCAGGTTGGCGTGTTCAGTAGTTATTATTTCCTTCTTTTAATGGCAAAAAAAAAAATCTAAACCACAAACAAGTAAACAAAAAAGATGAAAAGACAATAAAATCCACGTCTTGTGTCATTAAATATATTCATATATAATAACCATAATATATTAGTAGGCATTGTAAAACATTGCAAAAAAACAAAAAGGTCTTTGCAATGGTGACGACAACATTTACAATTCAGATTATGAACACAAAGCAACGCTCTGACATGTGTATGTGTGTGCGTCGTTTCTTCTGGAAGCTTGTCACACCACTGCTGAGGAAACCGAAGATTTATAGCGTGAGGCTACAGACGGTAAAGTGTGTTTAAAGATTGTAATGTACCAAAAATAAAACTAAATATTGACTTGTAAAACCTTGTAGAGCTAGTTCTGAATTGCATGAAAATGTAAAATATGTCAGTATGTTTTTATCAGTATATAACATCATTTAATTGCTTGGTGAGAAAAAATAATCTGCTTTAAATCTATTAAACTTTGTCTTAAAACCAAAGCCAATTAGCCGTGATGTCTCAGTGACTAACAAGTTTCAGTTAATTTAGCAAAATTCATGGAAAATTTTGCAGGTTTAAGGGTTATTTTAGAAAAATTATGCTATCAGATTAAGAACCTTGTCTTCACTTTAGCTGTGCAAAATGCTAAATGGAGCATACAAATAAATCTTACTTCATTTGTCACTGCACAAGTTATCTGTGGTGTTGTGCGTGAAGAACGAAAAGAAACCCCACATGGTGATGAACCCGACACACTTTGGGCTTCCTACCAAACCTGAGCTGTGTTTTTCTTTAAACCATGCATTCCTTAGAGAAGTCCAAACTGAACTGCATCCAGATAAAAGTGGTTTGAACCAAGCAGTCACAAGTGATTGCAATGCGCCCGTTTCTAACACTGCAAGTACAGAAGTGAAGAGAATTAACATGGCAGGTCAATGGCAGACGGCTGACTGTACAGTCATGCATTGTGGTTGCAAAAGAGTGTGTGGACTGCAGGTGTTTTTCTGCAGCCCCATAGTACCCTCTGAAGTATTTTAAGCTAGCGTGATATTTGCGTGAAAGTAATAGTGTCACTCAAAGTTTTCACTGAAAATAATTTGTGTCACATGTGGTGAGAAAATAGCTTTCCATTGTGCCTGCCATTATTGCTATCTACAACCTACACCGATTAAGTAAAAACTAAGCCACACATAAACATAATTTCACATCTGGTGGTCAGTCCCATTTGAAATCAATAGTGAAGAGCAGTTTTTTTTTTTTAACAATATGGTGGTTTGAAAGAGCATGAATAGAGATATATTGCATAAATATAGTAGTATTGTTGCATCTGTAGCATGGTAAATGCCTCGAAGTTTTCGATGAGAATGTGCACCTGCAATGCAAAAGTTTCACTCGCACAATTCTTGCATAATCTTTGCACATTACCAAGCTTAGGTAATTTTCACAGTTCTGATCATTTTATGATGGCATATATTGGTACTATAATACTAATGAAATAAATTTAAATACAAGCAAAGAAAAGCATGTAACATTATTCTGGACCTTCTCAAGAACACATATTCAGTATTGTTTATGTATCTATTAGTTCTACTCCTTAAAAACTTAATTTTTGGTCATATTTTTGTGGCCCTTTGTTCTGACGAAATTTTGTTAATATTCCTGCTAAATACGTGAAAGAGAAAATAAATTAGTTTCTGTGAGTACTGAAAGTGAAGCGCGTTCATTTCAAAGTGGATTCATTTTCCCAAAACGAAATCGTGGCATGTCATACTGGCTGCGCTGAGTGAAGAGAACATTGCAGTCTGAAATAAAGAGGTACACAATTTGGCAAAAAGTTTAAGAGGGCATATGCTGGTGCATCAAAAAATTAGAATATCATGATTGAGTACTTTAATTCAAGAATTAAGGCATAATCAAATTTTAGAACACATAAAAGCTTGACTGATATGAATAATTTTTTTAACTTATTTTAAAAAACTTATTTCACAATATTCTTTTTTTTTTTAGATGCACTAGTAGTGGAGACAAAAATATGCACATGATTTTTCTGGTAGAAGTCAACACTTTTGTCCTTGATTCTCCTCTGTTTTTTTGCACATTTAAATGTGTTCTGACAGAGCGACACGTTTGAGTTGCTTTAAATGTAGCTGAATTTGAACACGGCAACTCAATGACAACACGATATATGCATTTCTGTGTTTATGGCACATCTCATTAACAAAAATATACCTGCCTTTATTAGACAGTAGGAGACTTTTGAAGAAACAAGCTCACTTCTTGGCTAAGAATGCATTTTTTGTTTAAAAACATGCAGAGACAAAAACTGCTGTGGTAATATGTGATTTCCCCCCCCCCCCCCCCCCGTGGTTCTCTTGTACGAGTAGAAAATCTCCATAAAATTAGAGCATAAAATGTTATGATTTTTATATTGGGATACTGAAAACAAAAACAAATAACGATATATTCATATATACTGGTAATAGGTGCAAATTTGGCAAATCCACAACAGAGACTAATGTCAAGGTAAAATAAACCATGGAACCAAATCTGCATGGTGAGCTCCTTCAACAAAAGTTCAACTGGTAAGAAAAAAAATCATCCTAAATATTTCTCTTCATGCTTCTACACAAACAAGCAGCGACATAAACAGTCTCTTCTCTGTCCATGGTCCTCCGTCCTCTTCTCTCTCATTTAAATTTTTTCTCTTAAATTCCACTGCTCAGCTTTTTTTCTGGAAGCCATCTCCCATTCCAGCACGCACTCTCCATGCCGTCCCACCTATGGCTTCTTGCACTTGCCTTTCTTTTCACGCTGCTGGAACTTCCTGAGCCTGCGTGCCCACGTGTCCCTCCACTGAATTACCAGGCTGCCTTTATCAGCCACCACCCCGCTCTGGCCGGGGGAGTCCTCGTCATTCCCCAGCAGCAGGTATTTTTTCCCGGGCTTGATTTTGGGGCACTTGCAGGCCACGTCCTTGGCGCGGACCCACAGAAACTGGTCCCCGCGGCGGATGCGGCTCTCGCCCTGCTTGTAGACGGAAATGATGTTGACAGTAAATTTCCACCACTCACCGACTTTGTCTGCTTTCAAGATGTGCACCTGGACAGCTGCAAAAGCAAACAGCAGAGAGATTATATTGATGAATTAATGTGAAATGATTTCTACTGCATTGATCCAAGATGTACTTTAAAGTGAGTATCTCACAGAGTGGTGAATGCTGATGAATGTTGCGATTTTTGGATTCGCCAATTTTTCTGATGAATGTTTGCGAAAATCTGTCTTTAGTGACATTTAGCAATGTTTACCAACAGTTAGTAGCATTCACACAAATATTTGCAGAAGTGTTTCCGAAAGACAGATGGCAAACATTAGAAAGTCTTAGCGACAGTGTTTGTAACGATTAGCAACTATTTGCCATTTTTGTGCCACTGTTTGGGACCTTTTGCTAGTTCCAGGCAAAATATCAGGTGAAAACCAGGCAAATCTTGGACCCAACCCTACAAAAAGGACGATCAAACCCTCACCAGCATTCCGATTTCAAGGGTCCGTAAGGTTTGTATCCCATGGAGTAGCGATTGCTGAGGAAATGTTCACAAATGTTGTGATTTGAGGGATTTCATTGTAAAAGGCTGCACGGCAGTTTGTCAACAGTGTTTGTGGTGGCAAACAGTTTTTCTTGTTGCAGAAACATGTTCAGAATTTTTCTGTGACAAGAAAAACTGTCGGCCACTGCAACAAGAGCACTCAGAGGCAAGTGCAATATCCCCCACCTCCGTTTTTCTTTGAAGATCCCAATACTTACTGATGGAGAGCAGTTTTCAACTTTTCATAATAATTACTGCGGCAGAACCAAATTATGATAAGCCCATCATCCATGAATATACAACAAAGTATACAACCCATAGCTGTAGGGCAGGACCCCAAGGTTAAACTGTGTAGCAAGTATGGTGACCCTAGAGAGCTTTACATGTTTTATAGTAAGAGATCATAGGGAGTGGCAACCTTGACCTTTGATCTTTTGACCTCAAACCTGTAGTCAGAGGTTATGGTCTGAGAGTGAACCTGTGTAGCAAGTTTGGTGACCCTAGCTTTCTTTTGTTGTTGAGATATAGTACAGTAATAAGGCATAAGGAATGTTAACCTTGACCTTTGACCTTTTGACCCCAAACCTATAGTCAGAGGTCAGGATCCCAGGTGAACCTGTATACCAGGTTTGGTGGCCTTAGCTTTACTCGTTTTATAGTAATAGTAAATGTAACATTTACCATAGTGCAGCTGCAATGTTAACTTTGACCTTTGACCCCTTGATCCCAAACCCATAGTTAGGTGAGGGTGTAAGTCATCCAAGATGTGTATTAGATACAACTACTGTATGGATTGAAAAGTCTACATCATTTCTTTCAGTAGTTATTGTGTTTAGAAGATTTAGGGAAAAATCTGACCTTTGTCTTTTGATCTCAGGGTCACCTGATGAAAGTGAAATTGCAATATGTGCATCATCAGAGTATATGAAACCATGGTACTAAATTTTAAAACAATTGGGATAAAACTGTAGGAGGAGTTGATTTCACAATAGTAGATCAGACGGATGGACGGACTGACCCATAACATAATCCCCCTTCAGTCTTCACCCAAAGGGCTCTTCGACCCCTTTGGGCTTCGACTGGCGGCAGATAAAAACTGTTGGCGAACTGTTGTGCAGCCTCTTACGAACCCTGACAAAACCCCCAACAATCACAATGTTCATGAATGTTCCTCATCATTCACCGCTTCAAAAGATATGACCCTAAAGGTTCTTATACAGTTGCTACTGGTCACTGATGTTCAGTACTTGGTGAACCAAAAAGAACTTCAATGACCCATGTTACAACCATTTGCAAATACAACTATTTTGCAAATGTTTGTGGAAAAATAAATTTGCAAAAACTGTTTGTGAACTGTTTTCCAAACTTTTACCAACCCTGACTAAACTCAAAAATCGCAGCATTAGTCAGCATTTGCCACTCTGTGAGACACTAGCTTATGGGCTCAGTGAGGCTGCACTTTGCCACGATAGTCTTAAAACAATGGCGAATTATTTTCAATTTTTGGACCAATTTTGAAGTGAAACGAGAAAATTTCCCACAGAAACTGAAAGTTCCAGGGAACCCTAGTTGAAAAACACTGCCCTAAGTGTCACAATCGACAAGGAATAAAATCAGTCAACTATAGATCCCAGTGAAGTGCAACAGACACAGTGTTATGTTATTTCCTTACATCTTGTAGATAATGTTTATTGCTTTGTCAAAAATCCTTTTCTTTGGTCCAGCTATCATACTGAGCTCCATATACATTGTCTCTTTCTGCTGACACAGCACTATGATTTGTACTGTGATTAGGAGCCAGGTTAGAGTTATAAGAAGAATGGTTGCAAAGACACTTGTGCATATCAGATGATGAATAAACTAATGTCGTCGGAGAGTAGAACTGCACAAAAGAGCAATCCTACTCCAGCATGCATCACCCTGTATTCTATATTTATGGAGCAGCAGTTAATATCAACCATGATGGACATGTTTGAGCTGATGGAGCTGAGCATTTTGGCCATATTAATAGAGAGCCCTCTCTACTGCTGCATATGGGACCTTAAATCAGAAAAAAAACTCCATTGAAATTAATGGCAAGAGCGAAATTATCTTTTCAGAGTAATATTTCGTTTTTGTGAATACATTTAGCGGACTACATCTCCCATCATCCCACATCACCAATCACGATCATGACGGGTTCTCTCTCGAAGCTCACGTCCTCTTTCCTGACCGATGAAAGAAGAATCCAAAGAGAAGGAAAACAACACAGCGGTACTGTTTGGTATTGTTAGAGCTGCAGCTGATCCAGAGGACTGTCCTTGTTCCTCCTGAGAGCGCTTTGAAAGCGATGACTTCAGGTAAGTCTGTGTGTGTAGTCTTTTAATTTACGTATTTTCACAACCTTATACCTTAACAGTTAGACAACAACCTATGCCATTATTTACGTGGAAAATTATCTTTTAAATTGACAAACATCATATGTGTAACTCGTGGCAAAATTTGATCGGGATCAAAAGATAATGTTGCTCTTGTCGTCATTTCAATGGAAAAATTTTTTCCAATTTGAGGTCCCATGTGTGAAAGTAGAGGGGGCGAGACTTAAGCTCTCTATACTTCATCTTCCACTGTACTCAGTGCATATTTTGCATTGCTGATGTTGGATAACTTTGATGAATCTAAAGATCTATGACTTTTAAAAGAGTGTTTATGAGTCCAAATGTACTTTGTTGCTGTTAATAACAGTAAGTTTGGTTTTGTTGAATAGTACTCTAGAGAAAATTATTATTTCAGCTTCCCACAGCAGCTGCACAAGGTTTCTCTTCTCCATATTGAAGACAAAGATGTTTCCCTTGACTGAAATGTGCCACATGAAGTGCCGCGGTGAGCTATAAGTTTGATAACAGTGTCATGCAGGGTAACAGCTGGCTTATGGAGCGTGACCTGATAGTGACCCCTTTCCAGCACTATTAGTCTAAAGCAATTACCAGCTGCCATCATTTACTGTTTGTTCGCGCTGTTTGTGTTTGGACAGCAGTTACTGTGCACTGAGGACACCGAGATGCCTGGAATGGTTACACCAGGGATTTTTGCTGAGATCAGAAATTTACCACCTCTCCCTCCGCCCTGCTCCCTCTTAATGTGTGTTCATATTGACCGTAGGAGCTTGTAGCATCGCTTCCCTACGCAGCGTGGAACCAAGCATCCTGCTGATCTTTTCACAACCGCCCAAAGCCATGGCTTCTTTGAACCAACTTTTGCTCATTTACATTATTTTTGACCTTTTGATCAGCTTGTCTAAGCTTGAAGTTAGAATACTGTGCGGGGATCTTGCTCTATGTGCAGCACATTTCACACTCAAAGCCCCCCGATGAGGAAACATGAGAGCTGATTGGACGCTTAAAGCCAACAGTGGACAGATGAATTGGATGAAAGGGTTTCAAAAATAATCCAGTTCTTAATCGGAAACAATCTCCCGTGAAAAGCAAGATGGCTGCTCCCTAAAGGTCAATCCTTGGCCCACTGCTCTTCAGATTGTTTGTAAATGACCTGCTGTAAATCTGTTGGTCAGATTTATGCAGATGATACAGCGTTTTCTCAAGAAAACACACCATTACACTTTGATAACTTCTTAATTAAGCTTGTGAGTTTGAGGGAAAAAAGAATAAAAAAGTAAAAAAAATAAAATAAATCATGGCCACTAATTACAGCCTTATTAGATTAACGAGTCCCAAACTGTACTGTGCTGTTAATGGGATTCTCTGGTCACTACCCCTATTATTCCCCTCAGTTTAAAAAGAATGTCAACCTGAAAGTGGAACTTCAATTTGTCTTTCGCTTGACATTATTTCTTAGTCATCATTGCCTGCAGATCTTCTACACTCACACATGCACATGACATGCCAAATCAGGCTGTCTTCACTCTGCTGTTGTCGGACATGCACAGAGATGACGGTACTCATCACTGCGTTGAGTGATGTCTTCTGGAGCAGGACATCTCAATATCATGCATGACAAATGAAAAGAAAACTCACGCAGAGCAACCATTCCAGGATTGAATTGTCAAGTCTCCGGATTCTTGGAAACACGGTCTCTTATTTGGCAGTTTGAACTATTTCTCTTTTGACAATTCCTGTAACTGACACGTTCACACATGGAGTGGACTTCATCTCGGGCTTTTTCTCACGACACCGACAGCAAGGTGCCCACGGCAGGAAGAGGAGGTGTCTATAAGCTGACCCTCCTAACTCCTCCAAATCCCCGCAGAACAAAGCGGTCAGCCCGTCCATCAAGCCGCTGAAGTATGCCGCGGTGTGGCTGACCAGTTCAGCGGCCTGACTTCAATCAGGGGAAGGGATGGAGGGACGGGAAGAGGGGAGAGGTCACACATCTTATCCACACGTAGAATGGTGCAGCGCGGCAGACGGATGGTCACAGGAATGCAGCAAGAACCACGCCGGCTTTGGGGGGGAAGTGAACCGCCTTAATGGGGATCTCTCAGAGACTTCAGAGTGCGCCACTGTCTGTCAGACTGCCTTTGTTTTATTACTCGTGTTGGCCTGCTCAGATAGTCCTGCACACACAGCTCTTCTTCATTGATTGTGCTTTCTTCCTCTCTCACCTTAAAGATCTGTTGTCTTCTGTTTGATCTTTTTTTCTCAGAAAGCTGAAGTAAGGCATCCCAAGTAAATTGCCCAGCAACACCTTTGACTGGAACGTATGGGGTCGAATGTGAAAGGTTTTTTGACTGTAGGATTAAACATATACATGGACCAAAAAAGGCTCTGATGGACTTTAAAGGGTTTTTTTTTCTTGTAACAATTTGAGAGAAATTTCCACAGCAATTTCCACATTAATAAACTGTACGTTAATTGTTGTTGCAGTGAAAAAAAGTTTTGCTGGAACAGAAATTAACTCACCATAATCTTTCTTGCAGTATTTCTTCATGTTGATTTTCAATTTGCCTTTGGATGCCTTGCAATAAGAGTCACAGTCTGTATAAACAAAAGAGGAATAAAGTAGTCAATATTTTTGCAGAATAAAAAAAAATGTGACCATCTGGTAAAAATGTGCAACTCAAAAATGCAGTGATTTCAGACAATTAGCATGTAGAATAAATGAATAACAGGCACAAACAACTTAGTAAAAATTATTGTGAGAGGAATTAGAAAATATAGCAAATAATATATATAAACATAGAAAATTATTTCAAAATCATTCAGAAATTTTTAGTCAAAGAAATATAGATGAAGCTTAATGCAATTTGTTGTTCATTTTAAAAATAGTTTTACATAATTTGGACAGTATATATGTTGTTACTAATGTTAACCACTGTGCATGAATTTTAAAATGTTTCCATTAATAACTCATCTTATTGGGGAAGGGGGGGGGGCTGAAAAGTTCATAGTGGTCAAATTTGACCAAATGTGGTTTATTTTTCAGCCGCAGGGATCCAAGCGCTGCAACACCGCTGGGAGAAGTGTGTGGACCGAAGGGGAGACCATGTTCAAAAATAAACCCCATCTGGTCAGATTTGACCACTATGAACTTTTCAGCCCCCTCTCATATTTTGTTGTTTTGGGGTATTCTAAATTTTTACCGGCAGTAAATATGATGTTATTCAGTGAATAGAGATTTTTATTAACTTTGGGGGGGGGGGGGGATTATAAAAGGTCTGTACAAGATCTAGCACCACGTCTCTTCATGTACTCCAAGTAAACTGTCATGGCAAAACTTTTTAGTTTTACCAGTATTTATTATGGAATGAACTACCTAGTTACATTCTGGTGCTACGAGTAAGTTCCAGTTCAAATTTTCAGTCAAAAACTTTTTACTTCAGCGTCTCAATGAACAAAAGCAAAATCCTTATATGTATTATTAATTTTTATTTGTTAGCCTAGGATATATCTGTTTCATTGCTGTTATCTATGCTGATTATGTGATTGCTTTTAGGGAGCACAGTGGAAATAAGTGTGTGCACTTTCTTGTGTCATCCCATTGTTTTTAAATATATATGTTGTATCTTTTATACAATGTTATTTTAAACAATCGATCAATCAATCAATCAAAAAAGTCTTTAAATTTTTAAAACATAAAACATACAAAACAGCATGACAGCACTCACTAATTAGGTAGATTCCCATCATTTGTGATTAAATTCTTCAAGATTGTATGAATAAGCTACAAAATTACATGTTTTTTTTTATTTTTATAAAAGCAGCTGATAGTTTGAGCAGAAGAAAATAAATCAGCGCAGCCATCTTCCCCCTCACTGGTGGTCAGACTGTGGGAATGAGTCAGAACTACGGCGACCACACCGCACACTCCAACCCCCAACTTCATCCAAACCTCACCTCATCTCCCGACCTTCTAAAAAAAAAAAAAAAAACAACCTCTGGATCACTTCAGGGCCCCAGTGAGGACCATGTCAAGCTTTTGCATTTATTGCAGTGAAGATTGTGGGGGGGGGGGGGGGGGTGCTTAGGGTTGGCAGCTATTTGAGGGAGCAGAAGGTGGCAGGATGAAAGGGGGTCAATGCCACACAAAGGGAGGTCAGGAAGGGAAAATTAGCCATCCATGAAGAAGTTAGGCTCCCCTTTATTTTGGGTGGCGGTGGTGGGGGTTCTATTCTGGAGCCGTGGACAAATAAATACCTCAGAGGTGTCACACAAATCAGCTTAAAGCACTCTGCAGCGGGGATACTACCAAACAAATATTCACACACTGTACACTATCTGAGGGAAGTGATGAGCCGTTTTTCAAGAGTGTCCTGGCAAGGACAGACGGAAGCAGGATTATCCACATGGAATCAAAAGATCCATAGACTACAAACTTGAAAAATAATTTACAAGATAAGCAACACAGTCAAGAGGTATCAAAAATACAGTCATTTAAAATTGAGAGTTAATTTAAAATCAACCAAGTAGCTCAACCACAGCCAAACCTCTCTGCCTTCACATCTTTTAAAATCTGTTTGGAAAGATAGCTAAATAAATTAGAGATGCATATTAGATTTTTTTTTTGCCAATAACTAATTATGCTGATATTTTGAAAATTAATTTTGCCGATGCCAATAGTGATATATGCACATATTTTTTCCCACCTATACATCTCCTTTGTGTCCCAGTGATGATTAACTGGCAGAAAGACACATTCCCCAAGGAAAATAAGCCAACTTCCTCAACTTAATTAACATAAAAATACATGTTATTTATTTTTAGTAGCATGTTCAACAGAACTGTAAACTTCCTCCTTTTAACTGGCTTGGAGGATAATCTTCCTGTATCGACTGATGTCAAAAATAATAAGTTTGCCATTAGCCAACTTATTATTTTTGATTGTTTTGGTATCAGCCGATTGTTTTGGTGTCGGCTAAGAAATATGGATTATAAAAAAAACAGATGTGAAATACTATAAAATGGTTTAGTTCCAGATGTTTTCTGAATTTGCAGCTGCAATCTACTGTTTCAGGGCAAAATCAATACCACACAGCTGGAACAGAGAAATATCTCCACTGCCAATATCAGTCACTAAGGTAAATATCTGCTGATACTGATGTTAGACCAATATATCGGTGCATCCTTAATTTGAACTATCATGGTAAACAATCTATAAAAGGGGAATAACTTGTAAAAATGGTTAACACAAGTGTTTCATAGATGGTTATGTGGCGTTAAATGTACAAAACCAATGACAGATGTTAAGCTATAAGCCTTAAACTGATGGAAGAAATAGAGAGATAATGCACAAACACCGAAGTAGTAAATAAATATTCTCTAAAGGGTCTGTGGGTGAATGTCACATCAAAACCCACAACCTTTGAACTTGATAAGTTGGCCTTACTTATTTAGACAAAGAATCACAAAGCAAAGCAAGCTTTGGAGTAAAAGTCCAAATAATGTGCTGTAATGTACTAAACTACAGGAGTGCTACTTAACACATTTACCCAGTTTAGCAAACTTTATAATAAATACTCCTACAGAGATCATAGTCAATAATACTTTTTTCCCCCAAAACATTAGACAATACTTGTATTTTGTGTTAAAAGATGACCCCCCCCCCCTTTTTTCCACATTTCTGATTTCCAAATAATTGCTGCAGGTGCGTGGGCCAGTCAGCCTCTCATGCCTAACTAAACCATTCTGTGCAAGCATGTCGTATGAAAGTCGAAACACAAACATACTGAAGTGTTCCTGCACTGCAAGTACAGTAGTGCCAATAACTGAGGAAAATCCTCTACCAGTTAAGTGAATGGATCAATATGCAAAGCTGTACTCCTTAGTTTTAATTTACCTCTGAGTTTTAACACCGTAGGTTACAAACTCAAAACAAACCCACTGCAGGCCGTAACCCTGGTCTACGTCCAGACAGATCCACAATCACACGTGCCAGCAGTTTTATGATATACCATAATCTGAAGGCTCCACAGTCTGTCAAACAGTCAGCAATTTACAGTGCTGGGAAAAAAATAAAGTTTGTGTTATATAGGTCTTACATGGGAAAGAAATGTGCTTTCTCCTGCAAGAACTGGAGCCGACTTGCTCCGCTTTACAATTCAGTTGTGCAGTTAGAAGTAAAGAGGGGGAAAAAAAAAAGGCAGAACAGCAAACATGTAAGACTGTAGAGTGATGGGGTCATTTAAGCAGGATTGGAGCTTTCAGGCAGCCTGAATATGAACAAACATCATTTACGTGACCAGATCTTTGCTCCACGCCTCTACCCTCCTTTATACTCCATTTGAATAAGGTTGCCAGGGGAACACCACGACAAGAAAAAATGCACCACTACCCCCCTCACAAAAAGACGCAGGGTTGGGGAGGTTGACCAAAAAAAAAAGAAAAAAAGACAAGAATGAAATGTAACCGAGGGGGTGGGAAGAAGGAGAGGAGGTGCAGGATTTTCAGGCAAAACCCCCCAATTTAGCAGAAAACTCACAAACTGCTTAGCAAAGGTACAAAGCTGGTGCTGGTGGTGTTAAATAAGAGTGAGGAACAAAAATAGGCAAAGTAAATGAAACGGAGGAGCCTACATAAGCTGCACCTGATTACCATGTAAATGATGGAGGGGAGGGGAGGGGCTGTGGAAAAGAGGCTTTGTTTTCCTCATAACCCCCCTTGATACCATCATGATACTTCCCTTTGATAGCCTTTCGTTCCCCATTAGTGCACCCCTGAGATACAAGCCCCAAGCCCCGCTGAGATCACCCCAGGATCTCCATTTAGGGCCAGGCAGTCCCCTACGGTGAGGACAAATGTTCCCTTTGTGCAAGTGTTACAAGTGGGAGAAGTGGAAGCAGTCCTGTAATGCTGAGCTAAAATGTGCTTTGGGTGTTCTGAGTAGATGTAGTTACTGCGGCACTTTTGTCTCCTGCCTTTCAGAGCACTGAGAAGTAGGTAACTGAGAGGTGGACCTGTGCCCCCTTCTATTAAAGTGCTGTACAGCCCTTTAAGCTAATAGTTCTCATTATAGCTGCTACAAGACAGAAGACATTACTGTTCAGTTCTATGTGATTGAGCCAAATTGGGCAAATTGATGATGGGCTATATTTTTCACATGCAAGAGGCCATGCGCAGTGTCCCATCAACAGCTACCGTCTCCCATCGCACGATATTGATGGAGACGTCTCAAGGGTAGGTGAGGTGGCCTTGTCCGGTCGACCTCCACAGCAATCTTATGCACACTGAGTCTTGGCAGGGAAGACACTGACAATTCTTGGGCGGATATAATAAATTTGGTCAGTCGGTACAGCAGCCACTGAATCATTGATTAAAACAGGCACCGGTGGCTCAGGGGCCTCACATATAAAGGATTGCACGGCTCTCATATTGAAGGATGGCGCACTCACAAAATCTGAAAAATACGTGCACACAGAAATTTTCAGATGTATAAAACTGTTCGCACACCAGATTCTCCGCACCTTTTCTTTATGCATCCCGCTTCACCATGAAAACCAGCATGTTATGTCGTAACTCGTGGACAATGACGAAGCCAGGAGTGGAGCTGAACACCACTTTATTAATGAAACAGGGCTCTGTACACCCGACCGAACATGCAACACTGGCAGAGAAAAGGCAGAGGAGACCGCCTCTCTACCAGCAGCCCCTCTTATACCACTGGAGATGGCGCTACCGGAAACCGGGGCCGCCATCCCGTACCACACAAATAAGAGCGCCATTATGAACAATAATAATAACAGAATAAATACTTTACACAGCACACGTGCACGATCTCTTTACCGCACCTCAGTTCTTCCCGCTAATGACTGTAAATGACTAAAAACGCCCCTTCTGTCACTCTTCTGTCAAACCATGATCGTCAATCCTGTGAGAAAGTGCAACATAAAAAAAATGACTTCACGGAGTGTGACACTGAGGCATTGATAATGGAGCTGAAGGTTAGAAAAAAAAAAATGTTATTTTGTTCTGATCCTCTGGAATCAACAATAAACATAAGTTTGCCGAGTGGACTGTTACAATGACAGTTAATGCAGCCGGCTAAGACTGAAATAAACCAATAAGTAAAATAAAATAAAATGGTCTGGCATTAAAGTTAAAGTCAATATGTGAATCCCTGCTGTTGAAAAATAAACCACATTTGGTCAAATTTGACCATTATGAACTTTTCAGCCCCCCCGCCTCATAGTTACAAACCAAATCTGTCAGAATCCAAATTATGCATGATAACTATGCCAAACACAAAGCTGCACAATACAAAAGACTTTTTATTTCCGGATTGTAATCTCCAAACAGAGATATTTTCGACCATGGAAACATCTCCTCACTCTGAGACAGCTGCATGTACACAAATGTCTCCGTGGCAGCTACCAGGGTTCACCTGCAGGGTTCTGCTTGTCCTCTGTCTCACAGCATGTATTGTACTGGAGCCAGGGATTGATTAATTTGAAAGTGCATTTTGTTGACCAGAATCTCTCCCACGAGAGATGGATCAGTGTGCGTTGCATCGCAAGTCAACTGTATAGTCTCTGGCAAATTTTATTACAGAAACAGGATCCAGTTTACAGCAGTGCTGTCTGTGGTCCGTGAGTGAGGCGGGTTATCTGAGGGAAATTAATTATTATTCATCAGGGTTTCACTGCACTCAATAAGCCAAGTTGCAGAGATAAATCACATAATAATGAAAGCACCAAGGTGCTGATGCCTCGGTGCCAGAGCCTTGGTGGATGTATGCGTTCCCGGATCATCACCAAAATGTTATGGGTTCCTCTCTAGCCCAAGGATCCACCTCTGGTAAAAATTTCATCCAAATCCATCTAGTAGTTTTGGAGTACACGCATGCGCAGTGAAAATAATCTGCAGTTCACATGTCTGTACTGTTGGTGGCAGCCGAGAGCCACCAAACTGATTTGAACAGCTGCAATCCAAACACAGAAGAAGAGCACGGTGGCAGAAGTTTTAAATGGCGGAAGCAATGGAGGTGCGTGAATACAATGACAATCAAGACAAGCAGGGGCTTTTGCTGTTTAGTTGCAGAGGAAGAAACCAGATGGGCAAAAAGACAGACATTTGTTCACCCAGTACTGGCAAATTGCAGAGTAATAGTGGTGTGTGATACTGCAAGATTTGTTATTGATCCGATACCAAGTAAATACAAGGCCAATATCACCAATACAATACCGATACTTTTTAATCATTAGGGTGGATGGCATCACACTAAATCTGAATGAATTTTCATGACTTTTAAGTGTTTTTTTATTTTTCCTTTGGATTATTAATTAGTTAAAACCCAGGACAGAATTTGGGCAAAGTTTAGAGGTAAATACATACAGTATCACTTTCACAGTTGACACAAAATGGTAATTATATTCAATCAAATTTGAGCCATATTCAATATATTTGTTTCAATTCCAGTAACTGTATTCATTTAAATAAAATGTTTCAATGGGATAAATGCATTATACCAAGGTTTCTGTGCTGTGTGTGTGCACTGTGGTAGCGCCTCTCGATAAGTAGCATAGAATTATAGAACACTGGCAGCTGGCAGCTGCTGCTTGCTAGCTAGGGATGGGCACATCGATACTCAAGTATCGATACCTCGATACCAGCTGGTCAATACTTTGAAGTCGATACTTTTTAAAATATCACGATACTACTATGTTAATACAAAACGTGAATTTTTTTTCACTTCTGAACATTTTAGGCATTAAATTTATGTGTGAAAACTGGTGAAAAAACCAGCCCAGGCATATTTTAGAGATGGTCTGCCGTGTCACATGATTATGGCAGCCTATCAGATGTCAGAGCCGAAGACTCACCGCGCAGCCAAGCACTCACTCCTGTGCAGAGTGAGCTCAGCAGCATCGGGGGCGGCAGAAGTATTACTTCTGAAATGTTTCACAATCATCCAAATTCTATGGTGATACCAAGCAGCATAAAAGTTGAAAAATAAGCAAAATAAGCACTATTTAAATTTGTAAAATGATAGTGTAAAAATAAAATAAATAAATAAATAAATAATAAAATAAAAAAAATTACACATATATGCTTCTTGGTATTACGACAGAATTTGGATGAACAGTGAAACATTTCAGAAGTAAAAAATACTTGAATCCAGTTGAGAATCTTCACCAAATTAAGAATTTGAATTAATTTTGCATTCATTTTAAGTCTTAGTTATTTACATTATAATTGAAAAAAATTATTTTATTTTTATTTACTTTGCTCATTGTTCTATTTTATTATCATTTTATAAGCATTTCTTTGAAGTGTTTATGTTCATGAGTTTTATTCATATTTCATATTGCCCTTGCAATAAAGTTGTTAATGAAACTGCAATCATGATGTTGGGGAAAAGTATCGGTATCCAAAAAAAGCCCCGTAAATTAATGGTATTGTATTGAAAGGAAAAATGCTGGTATTGTGCATCCCTATTGCTAGCTTGTTTACCTGGTGCTGCTCAGTCACGTGATGGTACAAGAGGGAGGAGGTACAACCTCAAGAAGAAGAGGAGCAAAGTGTGGCTGAGTGTGCCTGCTCCGTGCTGTGATGGGAGCGGCAACACACACACTGAGTATCAATCTCATTACACATCAATATCAATACCAATGTTGGTATTGATATTATCGATATTTGAATCGATCCGCCCACCACTACTGAGTACTTTCCTCTGACGGTAGTTTCCGGGCGCATGCGCATTGAAGGTAAAGGTGAGCTATTTTTGTGTTTATTTCAGAAACAAAGCGTTATTTCAAAATTCTGGCAAATTAAAAGTTGAGAAATATGGTGACACAATGATACAAGCCTTTAGTTCACTTAATTTTGACCGGGCGAGTTGAAACAGAGATGCAGACAGACAGACGGACAGATACACACAGCGACAAACAGACGCACTACCACATGCCTCTCAGTTTCACCGAGGCATAATAATCACGTTTTTCAATGACTAATTCATAGACAAATCATTTTAACTGAAGCAGAAATGTTATTTTAACACATTTTGTGAGTTTCAGCTGTTGGTGGGAGACACACCTGATAGAGTCAAACGGATTTTTGCGGAGAGCCCACAGCTTCTCACCACAGGTAAATACTTTGAGGCTCGGCCCGCAGATTCTCACGTCACATTTGTTTTATACAGCCCACTGTGTGCGTGAAAATCAGTGTACGCCATGTTTTTGTGCGTGCGCACTTTAAGACTGGTGTGATGTTTGACTTAAAGAGGTCTAGTTTCAATGCTTTTGGCAGATTGGAGTGCAAAATGTTGTCCATCTCTTTGAAAGAATTCCAGGTCTTAGCTTGTCTAACGAGGAAGTCTTTCCAGACTCAGGAACCCCAGTACTTAATGTTTTCTATGTACTGTATTTAAAGCCTCATCCGCATTTACAATTTTAGAAGTCTTATTCTTCTTATAGTCTTATAGTTCATTTCTGCCACACTGTGCAACATGGATCTGATTAACTTGCAGTGGTATTAAAGTTTGAATGCGTGCAGACTAATGTTACATATACAAAAATGAACCAAAAAATCAATTTGTGTAGATGTAAACATGTATGTCTTGGTGTGGTCACGCTAACAGCTAGAGGACTCATACAAACTTCTACTGCCACACCAGTAAGCTAGTTTTACTCAGTGTTGGAATCCCATATATTGAGTTTTGGACGTTCTGTCTCTACCTGATATATTTAGGTTTGATTTTTTTTTTCTGTGTCACTAGTATCACTCAGATCAGCGTGCCATTTGATGTCATATTTGTTATTAAATTGCAGGGACATTTCTGAAAACCTCAGAATTTTATCGCAGGTTATCTTTGGTTGCGTGACAGTTGAAATGGCTATATTAAACCTCTGTCATGATACAATGTAGGACAACAATTTTTGCACTTAGATGAATGCTATTGCCATGATTCACTCACACCGCTCATCTTTCATGTGAGACAACCAAAAATCACACAGTGTGTAGGAGGCTTAAGATGGTCTCTGAACCTGGAGTACAGGATGGAAGCAATACTGACAGAAATGATTTTGGAAAGGTTACAGTGAAGCACAAGGTAAGCATCCTTGTGACATGGAGACATGGAGAAGGGCCAGAAAAGTTACCGATGTGCTCAGAGGTGCAGAAAATTCCTCAGAAGCTGAGCAGCATGTCTGCTAACTACCACAGTGTGTGCTAGCTGCACATATGTTGCCATGATAACAAGACGTAGGTGCATCACGTATAGTTGTTTAGTCCAACTTATTATTCCTTTCAACATCAGCATTGGCCCAAAATGTCAGAATCGCAGCATCCTTACCCATAACTCTGTAACATAAAGGACAAATGTTGGTGGCTGGTGCAACACAACATTGTAGTGGAGCATGAATTTCTGTAGAATGGCTGCAGGTTTGAGTTGCTACCTTAGAGGTGACACAGTAAAGATCACCAGTCAGACAACAATGAGCTACCAGTATGAGACAAGGGATTCAGTTACAGCAAAAGTAAGTCAAGGAAAAAAGAAGCTTTAAATGGGAAGATCAATTGTCCTACCTTATGCTTGTGAAGACACTTACTTTTACTCCATGAAAAGTATGACAGTGTAATATCTGTCCACCCTCTCCAAACACAAAAAACACAATTTCTAACAACTGCTGATCATATCCACCATTAGTAAACTGAACAGAAGTGCATACTCTCTAGCTCGAGGATTAAATGTAAAAACGAGTGAGACGAGGAGAAGAAAATGATAGCCCAGGAGGAGGGCTTTTTCCCTCAGCCGGACTGATTGAGAAACAAATAGCAGCGAATAAAGCAGGTAATTAGATTATAGAGCCCAGTGTGCTGCTCCGCTTTGCTGGTATCAGTGCTCAGAGTTTGGATCCTGTCCAGCAGAGACAGAAAGAAAGAGGGAATGAAAGAGAATGGACCATCCCACCACTGCCTCTTTTCCTCATGATACTGTGTGTCAGTAATCGATGGCTCATTTTCAGCAAGCAACAGGCAGCAAAGAGGGTAATGAATATTTGAACTGCTCAGTTATGATGAGATTGGCCATTCTTGCTTACTGTAACTGATGAGTTTCAGATGAGTCAGCAGGGACCCCACAGACAGAGGGAAATACCCCTGCCATAGATTCTGTAACATCCATGGCATTAGAAAAGGTTTTGAAGAGAAAAGGTAAATCCTGTTTTTGGTTCTAATTAAAAAAAGGCTTTTGATCTTTTAATTGAATCTCTTAGTATTCTGTTCAGTGGAAGTGATCTTAGATCCCATGTTGACATGACTTGAGCGCGTTGGAGTCGGCGAGTCTTCAACAGGGCGTGTGAGGCAAGACTCACGTCCAAAAAATCCAAGGAGGGGTCCGCCACTGATTCTGATCACTTCCAGTCACAGCCGTGAAACACACATACACATACACACGCGCACACATCGGACTGAACCTCTTCACCCTGATGAGCATCATCGTCGTCACTCCAACTCTCCTTCGCCTCATCATCATTAGTTACTTTCACATCCTGCACATTCTGACAAGCCTGCACAGCCACCACAGGTCATCAGGCGTTAATCTTCTCCACATTTCGTTGCTTTGCAGACATCTCTGTCATGACCCGTGGGATTGGCGACTCACACCATGCGTGACCTACCAGCACAATGTGTGTTTTGTCTGGGCCACACCATCAGAGGTATTCTCCATGCATTCCAGCCCTCAGTGTGGTCGGGGGGTTTGGCGGGGGGGTGGGGGTGCTGCTGCTGCTATAGGAGACAAATTAATATCCACTCCATCTTTCCTCATAACCCCACGCACAACCAATGCCACTCCCTTCCTTCAAGTGAGTCACAACGAGACACCTGCCACACAACTGTCAGCCCAACACTGTTTCACACATTCATTTTACCTTAAAAAAAAGGGGTATTTTTGAGTTTCACAAGGAGGTACACATCTTTAGTCATCTCTAAATCATCTCCACACTTGACTCGCCACTACTTTTTCTTTTACTTAAAGTTTTCCTGTGCACCTTGGTCTTCAAAACTTTTTATCTTCAACCATTACAATATGTTGTTTAATATTAAACAAAAGTCCATTATAGACTACACTGACTGAGAAAAGAGACTCTCATCCATCAGAAAATGCCCTATATAATCATTTTTTCCAGCAGGGATTGCAACCTGTATGTACATTTTGACATTAGGCGACCTCTAGTGGTCATGGAAACAATGACACGAAGTGACATGACAGAGAGTTACAGCTGTAATTTTTGTAAAGCAAACCCTCACCTTCACCTAACCTTAACCACCGTGGGCAGCTAGAAGGTTCCAGGTTCAAATCCCCAGGCTGGCAGGGGTAGGAGTCTTTCTGTATGGAGTTTGCATGTTCTCCCTGTGCTGTGTGGATTTACTCTGGGTGCTCCGGTTCCCTCCCACAATCCAAAGACATGCATGTTAGGTTAATTGGTGATTCTTAAGTTTTTCCTAGATATATGTCTCCAATAGGCCCCTAGAATAGAGGGTTAGTACTAGTGAAGCACTTTGAGTCATCTTTGAGACTAGAAAAGCACTATATAAGTGCAGGTCCTTATCCCTTAAATATGTATTTAAAGCCTAAAGGAAGTGAATTGTTAAAATCGAAGTGACTCATGATCGGAGAAGTGGAAACAGATGCAGACGGCAGTGGGAAATAAGGCCTCTAGTGCCATTTTTTATTCCCTTTCTACTTCCACACTCAGGTTTATGCAACTTTCACCCTTAAGTACGAGGGGGGCTGAAAAGTTCATAGTGGTCAAATTTGACCAAATGTGGTTTATTTTTCAACTGCAGAGATCCAAGCGCTGCAACACCGATGGAAGAAGTGTGTGGACCGAAGGGGAGACTATGCTGAAAAGTAAACCACATTTGGTCAAATTTGACCACTATGAACTTTTTAGCCCCCCCCCCCCCCCCCCCCACACACACACACACACATGAAACATTGTGACATCACAGTCTTTGGTACAGTGTACTATACTACAGGAAGCTCACACTCTCTGTAAAAATCCGACTACTTAAAACCTTTGCCTGGTCGACTTGTTCATACGCATGCGAACCTTGGACCTTCACAGTGGAAACTTGAAGAAATGTTATTGCAGCAGAAATGTAATTTTACCACTGCATGCTAAGACTCTCGTATGTGGAGAGAGTTACAAGTGAAGAGGTTCTACAATGAGTTGGAATGGAGAGAGAGCTGCTACAGACGATCCCACAGAGGCAACTGAAGTTTCTTGGCCACTCAATTAGAAAAGAGGCGTTGGAAGACCTGCGTCTAAGTGGAAAATTTAATGGAAAATGTACCCCCGGCTGGGCAGAGGAAAGCTTTTCTCAACAACTTCAACCATATTCCTGCGAGGCCGATTTGGAATGACACAGTTAAGCAGATCAACATGGCGGGCAGTTCGCCAAACGTGGACAACTCCATGAAGACACTTACGATGGCGACTGTAAGGTTGTATTTGGAGGTTGGGATCTTTGTTCATACAAAAGCAACAATAAGCATTATCGTAATAAGAATCATCATAGCTAGCATTTATTTTTCGTTAGCTGTCCAAAAGCTGCATCTGTTTGCAAACAAAAATGACATCAAAGCAGTTGGAATACCAGGCTGAGGCAAGGTGTATTTGGCATATGGCCTTTAGAGAAGAATGCAACATTACTGCATGTTTGAATCCTCTTGGCCTCTTGCCCAGGACGGGCCAGGGGGACTATCGGCTACTCGTTATTCTGACATTACTGAAGCAGGATGTCTATTAGGTGCTGCAAACTACAGTCTGCTTGAGCTCAGTGTCAAGGCTGGACAGATTCATGCAGGTTATGCTAGGAGAGGAAATTCCTCAATCTCTCAGTCATGATTAGATAGCACTTCACATGATGACACAGTCTCTTTCTGGTTGTGCTTTTGATTAGAAGAGTACGCAAAACCTTTCTATGTAATTCTACTTAAAATTGCAAAATTCCAACTTGGTCAGCTAGCATGCATATGCACTGTAAATACTGTCTTTCTTTCCCTTATGTAGCAAGTCGCTCTTAAATGTGAAGGAAAACAATCCCTGCACCCCAAAAAAGCAGACAGATTCATGACAAGGAGGCCCAGAGAAACTCCAGATATTCTAGTTCTGCACCACCCACTGTGTTATGTGAAGACAAAGCGTGAAACAGAGGGAGACGAAGGAGGTGGAGCAGAGAGGGGGGAAATACGCTGAAAGAGAAAAGAAAAGAGGTAGAGACCAGCAATATCTCCACTCTGCTGTCAATCGAAACTGTGCAGGGAGGGTTTGGGACCCTCGGAGGGCCCAACAACAGCTGCGGGGACTGCTTACACACATACGCACATACACACACTTAAACATATGCACAATATATACTATGTTGGACCTCTTGCAGCTTCACGGGGGAGACAGAAGGAGTATGGGTCAAGCCAGATGAGTTAAGTTTTCCACAATGAGCTCAAAAGACAAAACAGACAAAAGACAACTTATTTCGGTGGCATTTGTACAAATGTCAATTTATCAAGCTAAATCCATGATTTTGCATTTTTGTTTTAGGTTTGAAGCATGTTTGCAAATAATCAAGTTACATATAAGTATAAAACACAATAAGAAGCTGACAGTACACTCATAAATTCCAGTATCTGTAAGGAATTATACAGCATTATTATTCCCCAACAAGTTACATTAACCATTAATTAACCCATCCTAATTATTTTATAGACATTATTTAACACTGCATTACTTATAATGAGGCCACATAGACTTAGTGTGTCTCACAACCTCAACAGCACACATACGTTGCACCATTGTCTCCTCCATGTACCACGTTTACATCGGGAATACATCTCATAGAGGTCGTTTTCACGTTGGCAAGACATCAGTGACCTAAACTTTTATCTTTTGGGTGCTCCACATCATATCATAATCTGATATTGCCATGGTCCACACATTTGATTTGGCAAAGATTTTATATGGTCTTTGCTGTGACTGAGTCGTGACCCTGTGACCTTCTGGCTGTGTATTGGATACTCTACCACTAATCATCATTTAGGAGTAATGTTTCTCACCTTGAATAACAAAATAGTTGCAGTCTTAAAGCTTCAACCAAAACAAAAAAATAAAGGTTGTGATTATTATTTAACTGCAGAATAGTGAAGTGGTCGTCTAGTGGTAGAGCATCAGCCCCACAGCCGGAAGGTTATGGGTTCATGACCAGGTCAGGAAGGGTAAAATCCTCACCAAGTCACAGATGTGGATCACCATGATATCTGATGATGATATGCTGTGGTGTCCCCAAAAAGGCGCAGCTGGAAGGAGAAGAAACTGCACCCGTTATAGTTTTTTTTTTTTTTTTAACCTGTCCTGTCCAGCAGCTTGGCAAGCAGAAGAGATGTCTGCTTGCCTTATTGTGCCAAACACATTTGCTTTGCCAAAAGGAGCTCTGCTCATATTTATATATATATGCTGTGTATAAATCATATTTATGGACTCCTCTGGCTTTATAACAACTTTAATGTTTTGTTTGTATCATCTTGCTTATGCTGGAGGGAAGAATGGGGGAGGGAATTGAAGGGATATGAAGTGGTCAGAAGAGGCGGAGGGTCAAGGAGTGGAGTGGGGGGAGAAAGAAAAACAAAGAGAAAACACAGGAAACAGTTGCTACTTCTGAGAATATCTCCACATAGGCCTGATATCTGCATCTGAAAGAGAACAGCTACACGTGTGTGTGTGTGTGTGTGTGTGTGTGTGTGTGTGTGTAGCTTACTAGGAAACGTACAAAGAAAAGAGAGAGGGTAGCAGGCCACAGCAATACCTCGCCGGGACAAGCAAGCAAAAGACACCCCCCCCCCCCCATCCGCCCCCCATCTCTCGCCTGCATCCCCCGCAGAGCACCATGCCCTGAGGCCACTAAACCCCAGGACATCTGGGCCACATCTTACCAATGTGCAAGCAACCTCTATAAGATGGAGTCTTGATGGAAACTTGTGTCGGTGCAACGCATGTGTGCTGTTGGGGAAACTTTCATATAAATTTAAAGAGAAGTCATTTGGTGCACAAATACATATAAAAAAATCAAATTTTTTGCTCAATTATAGGATCCGTATCCTCCAATCAGCCATTTTTTTTGGTTCTCCGCTTTAAAGCAGAGAGGCAGGAAGGATAAGAGTGAGTTTGGAGATGTGAAATCAAAGAAGCCATCAGCTCCCGGGGTAGTGTGCCAGACCAACACCCCACTGCGCCGCAGTTAGGCTGATTAATGGTGAGAGTGTGAGGGATTAAAGGGTTTAATATTCATGAAGTCCAAGTAAGGAGGGAGATGGCAAGTGGGATCCAATTAATCTGTGGTCTGTTTTGACACTGAGCTGAAGTGGCCGCTACATTCATTCATTCATTCTGACTCCCACAACAGCAGAAAACAGACGTCTGGCTCTCACCTGATGGCTCCTCCGTCATGCTGGATGGAGTTGTTGGCGGTGCAACTGGAATCTCTTCTCCCAGAAAAAAAGTGAAACAGACAAAGAAAGATCACTTACATTAATGCAGACATACGTAAAGTTATGTGTTCATGTCTGTGTGGGATAGAGTTAGATTCACTCAAGTAACTCTCACAATAATCTACTTTACTGAGTTTCATTGTAGAATATCTTTTGGTCTTACTTGAATCCATTTATGAAGAAAAAACTACTTTTACTCGAGTATAATTGGTCATACTCTGAGTTATTTTAGCACTAAATGATTGAAAAGTAAAACTGAAATTTGACATAATCAGAGTTAAATCTTTTATTGTTAAAATTCCTGTTTACTAAAATCTTACATTTTTTGCAGTTTATTTTTTCTTATGTGATTTGAATTATACTGTATTAGAGGAAAGATATGATAGTAAAAAGTTGCAGATTTATCACAAAAAAACGTAGTACATTTATGAGAATATGACACAAATTTATTAAAAAAAAGATGTCATTCTGTTTTGACAAACCCTCACAAACTGGTAATAAAATCACAAAATTAAGACAAAAAAAATCCAAAATGTATGAGAAAATCTTTCAAATTGGCCCGAGAAGGTCATTACTCATAATGTAAGTAACTTTTTTAGCTGGATTTTAAGGTAAGATAAGATAAGCCTTTATTAGTCCCACAATGGGGAAATTGCAGGATTATAAAAGCACAGGGATAGCAGCACTCAGAGCAATAGTTAATAACATAATAAGATAAGAATTGACTAGCCAAAGCAGTAAATAAATATACATATGTTCACAGTTATATACACAGTGCAGGAGCATTGCAGCTAGATGGGATTAAGATGACTATTCTTACTTATACCCCCTTAACACAGGGGTGGAAATCGAGAGATTATTGAGTGATGAAAAAATATCCAGATCTCTCAACGATCTTTCAATGAGCACTCAGCATTCGCCAAGATCTCGCAATGATCTTCCAGTGATCTCCATGGTTTCTTTAAAATTTTGACTCACTCCCAAGTATTTACATAGAAACTGCCTTTTTCAAGGCTTTAGAAGATTGTTGAGCGCTAGGGTACATTTTTGATCTTTTAAAGATCACCCAGTGGTGCTGAGTAAAGGGGCTCTTGCACTTGAGAGCTCATTGGGAGATTGATGAGATTGCAGAAAAGTCAAAAAGAGCTCAAGGACTGCTCAATGCTCTCATCGATCTCTCAATCATCCCTTAGTAATCTTTCAATGAATGGAACATTTCTCCAACCTGAAGGTAGACATGGCTGAGAAATCAGTCAGGAATCGCTGCGCATTGGATGAAAGACCAATAGAGATCATTGGGAGATCAATGAGATCATTGAGAGCTTGTTGAGAGATCACTTCCTTTTCGTGATCGTTGAGAAATTGTTTTTAAAATGAGTCAAAACTGTGAGGACTGTGGAGATCACTGGAGATCATTGACAGATCTTGGTGATCGCTGAGAGATCATTGAAAGATCCTTTGGAAATCTGGCCATTTTGTCCTCACTCAACGATCTCTCAATGATCTACAGCCCTGTGTAAAGGGGTAATGATACATTATGAAAATGTGTATTATGGAAGGGTAAAGAAGAAGTAAATTATAGAAGTAAGCATTAGTGTTACAGCTGCAAGCTCTTTGAAGTGATGTGACTATTTTTTTTCCAACAGACAAGATTTCAGTCTTAATTCCAAACTGTTATAGATAATGGGCAGCAAAAGTAATATAGGATCTTCTTATCAGGATGTTTTGGGTTTTTTTGTTTTTTTTTTAACACAGTACTAGTTAGTGTACATGATAGCTCAATAAACTCTCTGGGCTGAAAAATTAACTCAGCACAGTTCCTCAAAAGCCCACTTGGAGAAGTTTCCAAAAACTTAAACCTTATTGACTCCAAATAAAACCACCAGTTTCACAGCTAAAATAAATATTTGACAGCTTGGTATAAAAGATGTGTTGGTCCATATAGCCTTTTTGTGATGCACCAGTAAATTTGTGGGTGTAGAGTTCTTCCAGGTGTTAAACCTGGAAGAACCATCCTCGATGGTTCTCTTTCCTTTCACTCCCACATCAATAACATTACCCGGTCTGCTTATTTTCATCTTCGCAACATTAATCGTTTTCGCCCTTCGCTCACCCCCCCACACTACCTCTATTCTTGTACACAGCCTTGTCACTTCCCGTTTAGATTACTGTAATTCCCAACTCGTTGGTCTCCCTCAGAAATCCCTTCACAAGCTCCAGTTGGTCCAGAATTCAGCTGCTCGTGTTATCTCCAAAACCCCCTCCTTCCTTCACATCTCCCCTGTTCTCCTGCAACTTCACTGGCTCCCGGTCAAATTTCGCACTGACTTCAAAATTCTCCTTCATACTTTCAAAGCCATCCATAACCTCGCCCCTCCTTATCTGGCTGACCTCCTTCACATTGTCACCCCTACCCGCTCCCTTAGATCCTCCTCCTCTGTCCACCTCGCTGTCCCTCCTGCTTGACTCAGCTCCATGGGGAGTACTGAGCCTTCAGCCGCTCTGCTCCCAAACTCTGGAACTCACTCCCACCTGCCATCAGAAACATTGACTCCCTTCCTCAGTTTAAATCCGCTCTCAAAACTCACCTGTTCAGATTAGCATTTTCATTGTAACTGCCATGTTTTTTTATGATTGTCGTTTTTCTGTTTTTGTTGTTTATTGATACTGTGTTTTATCTATTTCTGTAAAGTGTCCTTGAGTGTCTTGAAAGGAGCTTTTAAATAAAATGTATTATTATTATTATTATTATTATTAAACAATTGTTTTTTTTTAAAAGATGGAGACTGAGCATGTTCCTTCTTTTGCATGATGCTCAACCTGATTTCTCAGGACCTAGACCAGGGGTTTCCAACCTGGTGTTTGAGGCCTTGAGAAATAGAAAAAAAACCCTTCAAATTTCCAAGAAAAGAGCAACACATTTTTAAGAAAAAGAGTTGCACATTCATGAGAACAACATAATAAAAAGCAGAAAATAAGAAATCTGGAAATTTTGTGCAATTTTTTTTGCAAATTTACTGAAAATTTTGCAATTTTCTGATGAAAACACCCTTGATTTACAAGAAAATATCACAAATTAACTGGAATAAGTTGGAGTTTAATGAGAAAAATGTAAAAAATGTATATAAAAAAGGCCTGCAGTTTTACTCATGAAAGAAATACATTTACAAAGAATAAAATAAAAATACCTGAAAATTTATGCTAAAAATATTTATAATTTATGAAAAAAGCAACAACAAGGGGAAAAAAACCCACAAATTGCAAGAAAAGTCACAAAAGATCTGCTGAAAAAAAGACAAATATACCAGAAAAAGCTGCAATTTTGGTGAGAAAACTGTGGCACATTTATTTGAAAAACGCTACATTTTTACCTGAAAAAAATTAAACAAATTTTGAGTCTATGAAAAAAATAAAAGCCTTCAATTTTACTCGACAAAGGCATCAGATTTCTAAAGAAAATGTGCCAAATTTATGAAAAAGCAGGACACATTTATGCCAAAAATATAACAATTTTTGGAAAAATAGTACAGTTTAATGAGGAAAACACCTACACAAACTTGCAAGAAAAAAAAATCACAATTTTTGCAAATTATCAAAAATTTACCTGAAAATGTGGTTTTGGTGACACATTTGTAATCAGAAAAGCTACAAATTTATGAGAAAAAATCTCTCAATCCTGAGTTGTCAGTCCAGATTGTAGTTGTGACTCTGCTGTTTTCAGAAACTTCTCTGGCCCCATGCAGATTTTTTAGACAAGAATCACTCAAAGCTGCTCTTCGTGCAGTACAGGTTGCCAACCCCTGACCTTAGACCCTTTAATCTTCTGTCAGATGGCAAAATCAACCTGCTGGCTGCTCCACCAAATCAATGTTTAACTAGTCATTCCAGTGTGTTTATGGATTTTCACATAGAAATGTTAATGGGATTGACAGTAGTACTTTCCAACAAAGCCTAATGACCTTTCCTCTGCTTCCTTGTACCCTGCTGCAGCCATAAACTACAGCAGAACTCTTGGTATTTGGATCCTTTACAGTGCACTGTACTCATAGTTGGCAGGTTGCCAGCATGTGTGGAGAGCAGCCCCAGTATCTCCAGAGGAACAGGGTGGTGACGCATGCACAACACCTTTTTGTTACTGTGATTGGGGGGGGGGGGGGCAGCTCCTCAAAAATATTCTTACACCGGCAGCAAAGGGGAATTTGGTGATAGGCATTATCACATGGTGAGGGAAGAGGTGCTGGTGGTTTTTAGTCGTGCAAAAGTGAAGAGTTTGTGTTTGAGTGAACAAAGAAGGAATCACTGAGCAAATCTGGACTTCCCTCCTTTGATTTGGAGTGACGTAAAGATTCTGTCTCCTGGACCAGGTTATATATACTGCTCAAAAAAATAAAGGGAACACTTTGAAAACACATCAGATTTTAATGGGAAAAAACAAGCTGGATATCGAAATTGTGCAGGCTAGTCCAGTTTACTCAGATTAAAAAGTGTTCCTTTAATCTGAGTAAGCTGGACTAGCCTGCCACAATTTCGATATCCAGCTTATTTTTTCCCATTAAAATCTGATGTGTTTTCAAAGTGTTCCCTTTATTTTTTTTGAGCAGTATATTTTGTGATTAAGTTTCCTCATAAGGACACAGTTGGTTCACAGATAATAACAAAAAAAAGTGAACACTGAGACAGATTTTGTAATTCAATGTGAATATTTCTGCCATCTCATTTCCAAGGACCAGAAGAAGCTGCTGTTAACAGCTCTGGGTCTTCACTCAGATTTATGGGGCCCGATGAGCTTGGAGGACTGTGCTGCCATAACCCCGAGGTGCATTTTAACAGCCTGTTGGTTTAAGAAAAAAGATTTACTGCAGACCAGGCACTTGTCTGAAGAAAAAAAAAGTGGGGTGGTGCATTTGTGGCATGTTTGTGTTATGCATACGGTGACTGTAAGCGACCAAGGGCAGGCCATACAAGACGCTGGTTCCACGTACTTATGCAGGGGGGCAATGGGCGAGCGGCTCTGCTGGTAGCCTTTAGCGCAGCGGTTGCATGGTGATACCAGTCACACCATCTTTACAGGGACATTGTCCTGGTGGTTTGGTTACAGGTTTTGCCGGCGGCACCCACGGATGGCAATCGCATGCTGTGAGGAAACAGAGAGGCACAGTGAGTGGCACACACACACACACAGAGGCACACACGTCCTATGTCTACGGATAGTGCAAGTGGGTACACAGCAAGTAGTAATGGAGCGGTGATGAGACAGGCAGAGGCGGTGCACGAGGAGACCCAACTCACAACCTTGAATCAGCAACACATCTTGCAGGTGAACAGACAGCTCTTCCTGGCGCTGTCACGTAAATACTGATAAAACAGACTGCCAGCATTGTCCCACCACTCAAACAGCTGTGTGTTGACAAATAATGAGAGCCAAGCGTGTGAGAGGTAAAGACAATGGGGTTTTCATGTTTACCAAATGATAAAATAATGGAGCATGATTCTGATTGCCTGTTTCTGATTATTGTGAGGCCAAAATGTCTGTCACACTTCCTCCCTAACTGGGGGGTCTACCAAACACACATGGGTGAGGAATGTAATCTTTTTTTCCAATTTCTCATCTTTCAACAAGCCCTTGTTTCACCGTCTGTTCTATCAGCTTTTGACATCCATGTTCAAGAATAGCTGTATGTGACTTTTATTCAAAATTCTTTCAATTACATTTTATTTCTGTCTACATAAAGAAAGAAAACAAAAACACAATTAAATAAAAGAGGGGGGGGCTCTACAAATCAATAGATAGTCAAATATTGGCAGGGTTGGCAGTGCGAATCCCACTCCCCCAAGACCCTTCACCCACCTTGCCACCAGTGTCTGTGACACTGGTCTGTGAATGTGAATAAATGTTTAATGGAGGTCAGAGAGGCTGCTGACTTGGACTGGCAGCCACGTTTCCATCAGGCTGCCCTATGGCAGGTGTGGCTACAGAGGTAGCTTATCAGTATGTGTCCTGTGGCGCAAGAAGGATAACGGACTCAATGTAAAAGTGCTTTGGGTATCATGAAAGGCACTATATAAATGCAATCCATTATTATTTTTGGATTCTGGAAAATAAATGTTCCCCTTCAATTGTAACTACTTTCCCTCAACTGAAACAGCTCTTGGATACTCGATGGTAACAAAACAGCTCTTTACGTTATACATAATTTGCATGATTTTAAAAACTCCTAATTCACTAATCTTTACCTCCGCCAGGCCGCAGGCCAGGAGGTTATGTTTTTGCCAGCGTTTGTCTGTTTGTTTGTCTGTTTGTCTGTCTGTTGGTTAGCAAGATAACTCAAAAAGTTTTGGATGGATTTCGATGAAACTTTCAGGCGTTGTTGGAAATAGTACAAGGAAGAACTGATTAAATTTTGGGGATGATCCGGATCACCGTCTGGATACAGGAATTTTTTAAAGGATTCTTTAACATTGTGAGATACGGCCATTTTCAACATGTGTGCAGGCGCAATGGAGGGCGCTGGCCGTCGTGTCTGACGAACACAAACTCTGCGTTCTTCAAAGTTTTAGGCACAAAAGCACGTGGAAAACAGTGTTGGGCAGGACCCGGCAGCATGCCTGTGTTTGCGCTACGCTGCAAAAGCTGAGACGGGCAGCTGTCCGGCGCCGGATTATTTGGCAGAAATTCCCCGAGCAGCCATAGTGGCTGCGCAAAAACAAGCTCTCTGCCGGGGAAGCTTCCAAATCCTCTTTTGCCGCGGAGCGCAACCCCAATATAAAACACACGGCAACCTGTCTACCCAATTTGCATCTGTCAGTGAAGCCCTGAGTGCTGCTTTCAGTGATCTATGAAAACACTCGTATAACCCATTGGCCTGTGGGTTGTACACGGTTGTGCGATGAATTGCAACGCCCGCAGCCTGGGAGTTTGCAGATGGAGGAGATGGACACAACACCAACACTTCAGTTTATTACCTCCGCCAAGGAGGTAATGCTTTTACCACTGAACCACTAATCCTATCATTGTGAATCCAATTGCCAGTCATATGTTTTCATGGTCAAGGAATCTGAAAACGTACACACAAACACTGTATGGGGGGGAACTGTGGCACTTGGCGGAGGTCTGCGCTCTCCAAGTGCTTTTCTAGTTAAAGTATTCAATTGAATAAACAGTAGATTTGTTGAATCATAGTAATTTGATCTGCATACAGTTCTTATTGGGGTTTTTTTCTGTAATAGAAAGATTGAGTCAGATTGTTTTTTATGTACAGTATTTCTACAGACCTCCACACCCTATGTTGTATATGAGACAATGGGCCGTATTACAACAATGTGGTCGGGTAGTCGGTTGTCAGTGACGCAGAACATGTTTATGGGCATTTCCAAGTTCATTTCCTTATCACAACGGCATAAAAACAAACTTTCCACTGGCGCATGATGCAAAGATGCCAGTCTAATCATTCAGAAGTGTGTTTTGGATAATCCAATCCAAAGCGCTCCTTCCCATCCCTTTAATGCAAAGAGGCACATTATCTAAAGTGATCTGTGATCATGACGATTTAAGACGGGTTTTGCACTGACCAATGCCAGTGTGTGTGAGCCAAAATGCATGTGATAGTAATGCTGCTTGGCAATAAGGAAGACATCAATCACATTTGATGCCCAGTTAGTTATGTTAGAAAGAACAAACTAGGAAGAATGGGCTGAAAAATCAGCTGAATGGTTTAATGTAGTGCACATGGACAACACGCAGACATGAATGGGTTTGAAACTCCAGGAAAAGAGGATGATGCCTGTGTAAACTTTCATAAACTTTCATTCACGATGGAGTGGAAGTCGCTCCTGGCCGTGGGGAGATGAAGGGCTCCCTTTCCTGTTGCTGTCGGCTTCCTGTCCATGGCCAACCCTGGCCATGAAGCCCGCTTTCAGCAGCTTCTGCTGGCCTCGATGGGTGGCAGTCAGGGAGCTTGCTGGTGAAGAACCACAATCTCGGCCTGGCTGGAAACCCGAGGCACGCAGCAGAGGCAGATGTGTGGACGCATCTCCTGTCCTCTGTGGGGAGTTATAGTGAAAGTAAAACACTGTACACTCCTTGTTCATTCTGTATCCCCTAAAAATAAACACATTAATGCCTAATAAGACCGTGACGAAAAACAAAAATGTGGATGGAATAAAATCTTTAGTCTGACCCCCCCCATGCGCCATGCCTAATCTATAGACTCCAATGGTAAGTCCAAAATTAACATGAGAGTGTGCATGGAATAAAAAAAATAATGTGTGATCATCATATAATTAAAATGATGGGAAAATTATATGATGACATTCAATTCTCTCCATTAAAATAACAGAAAAACCCAGCGGATGCCATTTCCTCATGAGCTCTGAGCTACGCGATTTCAAAAACACACGCACTGAAATATCATTAAACAATGCGTTTGTGACGACAGACCACCTTTTTCCCGATCAAAAGCGGATTCTCATGAAATTGACTATAATAGTAATGTGCATTAGACTGTGCACCACCACACCTCTTTGAAATGAGCCTCAACCTCCTAGGCATCTAGACAGCGCACTGTCTACTGGTAATTTGATAGTGTGACGCAAAGCGTAAAAAACAGACAATGCACTGACAGAAACAAAAACACTGGCATATGGTGAGAAGTCTGGTGGAAAAGTCCACAGATGATCGTCCTAATAGGGCCCTATAAGTGAACAGTATAGCCCCCTTTTCCACTAGTAGCCTACTTAGCCCTACTCACTTCTACTTGGCGCGCTTTGTAGGCTTTTCCATTAGTACCGGGTACCAGCTTCCAGGTACTTTTTTTCGTACCCATTTGATTCAGGTTCCGAGCAAGCTGAGTCGAGCTGAAAATTTGACATCAACAGACTGCAGGCCACTGATTGGTCAGGGCGTAACATTATGAGAGCGACGTCCTTCAACAGAATCTTGAGCTGCCATTTTTGCAAAGATTCGTCCGTGAGCCAGCAAGCGTCAGTATAAACAACAATGATAGAATGGCTTCACCCGTGGTCCAGCAGACTTTTCTGTGCTTTTGGGTTGATGAAGAATCCAGAGGGAACTAGATACAGCCGTCTAAATGAATTTATGGGCCACCGACCGGCAAATAACGGGAGCACCCAACCACGGCAGTTCAAAAGCCGTGATATTAGGATATAGAGGATGGTGAGTGATGTGATATGGTGATATTATGCATCTTTTATGTTATTTATCCCAGCGGCGAAAAGTTTCCACTTTGACAAACAACAACGTTGTCTCCTGTATGCAGGACAATTGAGCTAGCTAGTTAGCCATCAATGCTAACTCTGTGCTTTGCATTTGTGTTGAACAACATTGATGAATAAGTTAGTGTTAATCCAGGTTAAAAAAGGGTGTTTTTTTACATGTTGCACTTTCGTGCTGTGCATGTATTTAAGTTATGTGTATTTTTGTTCTAGAGTCCGACCAGCATCTGCTTTGACACCAGCAATGCAGCATGACACAGCAATGTGTTATGACTGGTAATTTGCACACCCTGTTGTTTTTTAGTCGTGATGGACAAAGTACTCAAATCCTTTGCTTTTTAGGTTAAAGTATCGATAAAGTGCCAGAACTAAAGTAGCACAATTCCCACTTAATATGAAGCGGAAAAAGATGAATGAATGAATGAATGAATGAAAGGGACTGAACTGAGATTTATTTGATTATGTGAATATTAATTACAGAATAATTGAAAATGAAAGGGACATCCACTACTAGCCACTGTTTAAGAACCACTTGTTTATTTTTTTTTTTCAGGTCACTTGTGTGATCCTTTGTGTTATATTCATTATAGTGTATCTTGCACTTATAATGTAGTTTATAGTCTAGCATCAATAAACTCACGCAGTACTATAACAGGACACATTACAAATATTTGAGACCCATTGCAGTGCATCCTTTTATATTTTAGCAATACAGTGATCCCTCGCTACTTCGCACTTCACCTTTCGCGCCCTCAGTGCATCGCGGATTTTTCAAAAATATTCATCAAAAATTCAAAATTGAGAAATAATGGGCGGGCGCTAGCAGAAGGCAGGGAGACTACATTAGACCATCAGGTATCAACACGGAGAGCCCGCACAACTCAAAAAATCCACCTCTCTGTTCGCTGTTCTCGTGTTGGCTCGGCTCGGAAATCTCGCAAGCTGATTGCCGAGACGTTTCACCCACCGCCTCTCCCGGCCGAGCGCCCATGAAGGGAAGGAAGACCGCATTCATTGGCTCTTTATATCGCTCGTGTGACGTTAGTCTCGCAGCGTGGAAGTTTTTGCTGTTCTCTGTTGCCATTTTGTGCGAAATAGTCTTCCCGTCGAGCCACTTACGCCGCTCCTGCAGCTTCTCCAGCTCTATCGGAAGCTGCCCCTCGATGATCCTGCGCTTCTAGCACCTGACCGATGAGGGGCGTCACCTGAGGAGCAGTAAAGGCTCTCATTAACCGTGAAAGTAAATCATCTTCATCTTGAGGTACGTATCTTGTTATAAGAATAAAAGAGTTCTAAAAACATATTTATGTACACTTTATTTACATCTACGTATGTATGTACACGACACACACACACACACGTATCATATGAGAGGAGAGAGTGAGAGAATGAACGTACGTATTATTTATGGATGACGTCATTAGGGGTGACGCTACTTCGCGTTTTTCACTTTTCGCGGTCGGTTCTGGAACCCATTAACCGCGATAAGTGAGGGATCACTGTACAAGTACAAAACACCGCCCACACTTGAAGCCAGGGCAAGAAGAGACACAGCGGTAACAGAGCGGTGGCTAAACTTTGATTGATAAAAATTACATATTTTGACTGAGTGACTCCATACTCGGGGATGCGCACCCTCAGTTAAAGTACTAGATTCCATTCAACTGAATGTATTAACTCATTCTGATTGCTGAGGCCGCAGTAAAAAATGATTTTAAAACGTAACCCAGCCCTTGTAAAATCTACTTACTGAAGTGCTGCTACATGAAAATTGTGGTTAACAACAACAACAAAGCCCTTTTTTGTCACATTCCACCACTGGCTTTTAACAAGTGGTATTTCCCAAATATGTCTTAAACTTGCTTTAATTAACCACCACACTTTCTGTCTTTCGTCTAGGCAAGGGGAAAACGATCCATCCCATACCGGACCTTGTGTCACTAATGACAGACATGCAGGCTGAAGATCTGCTGAACCAGGACCAGTCTGAGCGGCACAATCCAGGTTGCTTCTCAGTGAGGCAGCATGTGTGACCCATTCTAAGTTTTTTTTTTACAGTTTTAATTTTGCACATTCTAAATAATCTGGAATTTGCTGCTGATTGTAATAAACAATTTAGTGACATGTGTTTGCATCATGGGCGCCCCTGTCAACTGCAGGCGAAGCGCTGGATACTGCACCCACTGCTGCCAGCTCCACCTTGCTACTCAGCAGCACCCCTCCAGGATGACTCTGGTTAGTGTCAGATCTATAACAAATATAACTTTATCTCTGTCAGAGAAATACGGCAGAGCTGACAGTGGAGGAGCTACTGAGGCCCCAGCTGGATTGGCGCTCAAACTACAGCGGCGTAGCTGACAGCAGAGGAGCTACTGAGGCTCCGGCCGGATCGGAGCTCAACCCACAGTGGCGGAGCCCAGCGGAGGTGCTAACTGAGGCCCCAGGCCGGAGCCAAGGTCAGCTGGTCCAGGTACCGGCCAGCACCAGCAGAAATTATTCTGCTATCATCAGATACCCGCTACCCAGGCTATGACCCAAGCTAACGGTCTCCATTAGCCACCAGGAGAGCTTTGGATTCATCGCCAGATAGGATGACACTAGCTACCAAGGGAGCCTTGGCTTCCTCGGCTTCACCAGCAGATCCAGCTACCAGATGACGACGCCAATTAGCAACCTTCACTAGCCATCGGGAGAGCTTCGGCCTCACCACCAGATGATAGCTATAATTAGATGACAAAGCCAGCTGACGGCCTCCACTAGCCATTGGACGTACTTCAGCTCCTGTACTAGCCAACAGGTGAGCCGCTGCTTTGATCCCAATCAGACTAGTCATTATACCTCCGAAAAAGAATCAGACAAATGGAGAGGAGTTGGAGGAGATCAAACTCTCACTAAATTTTATGTCTGAAGAAATATCTAAGATAGCAAGACAACAAACTCTGCTTATTGGCCTTATGGATGAAGTGTGTGAATTAAAGGCTGAAATTATGGAAAAAGACAAGAAAATTAATTTCTTAGAAAGACGTGTGGATGAATTAGAACAGTAAACAAGAATGGATGATGTCATTGTGAGCGGTCTTAACACCAGACACCGCTCCTATGCACGTGTGACAGCTGGAGTTGATAACCAGGATGGGGAGGATGAGACATTGGCAGAATCACACACTCTTGAGCAGCAGGTGTTAATTTTTTTCAACTCTAAAAACATTGTTGTGGACAATAAGACTATTTTGGCTTGCCACACGTTACCTAGAAAAGACAGTAAAGGAAAACCAGCGATCATCATCTGATTTGTCAACAGGAAAGCAAAAACTGATCTTCTGCGACAAGCAAGAAAACTGAGAGGAACGGCTGTTTATGTAAACGAACATTTAACAAAAAAGAACTCTGAAATAGCTAGACAAGCCAGGGCTCTCAGAAAACAGGGAAAAATACAATCGACATGGACAAAGAACTGTAAGGTGTGGATAAAACTGCTTGGCACTCCAGAAGAAGCTAAAGTAATAATGATTATAGAAATGGAGGTATTAGACAAATTTAAACCTTCACTCTTATGCACAAATAACAGTGCATTAAGATTATGAGTGGGAACTTTTGTAGTTTTTTTTCCTTTTGTTTTTCCTCTTTTTTCTTTTGGTGTACAATGTTGTCACAACTTATAATCAGAACTTTAACCAATCATCCTTCCTCATTTAATAATGGAAGTGTATTAGGTCAAATTGAAGCTGAAACCTTTGTAAATACTGAACAGCAACCAAAAGATATTTTTGGTGATACTGACCCAGATAACAACTACTTTAATCATATTAACAATAAGTGTGCTTATTATGATGAGTAACAATTAAATGGAATTATGAACTCAGATCAGACATTGACAATAATACATATTAATAGTAGGAGTCTCTATGCCAACTTTGATAGTATTAAGGAGTTTTTAAATCAATTTAACACCCCAGTTAGGATTATAGCAATAAATGAAACATGGATTAATGAAGAAAAAGATGTAAATTTTGAACTACATGGATATGAGATGTACACACAAAATAGGAAATGTAAAAGTGGTGGTGGGGTAGCACTGTATGTTGATCGAAATTTAAAAAGTAAAAAAGTGGACAGCATGACATCAACAGTGAATGAAATTATGGAATGTTTAACAATTGAAATTATGATGGAAAATAGAAAAAACATAATAGTAAGTTGTATATACAGTATAGAGCACCGGGATCTGATATGGAAAAATTTAGAAATGGTAAGGAAAAGATGTATACAAAAATAAGACAAAAAGATATCTTTATTTGTGGTGAATTTAATATAGATTTAATGAAAACAAAACAACATAAACCAACTGAAGATTTCTTAGATACAATGTATAGCTTAACCTTATTTCCAAAGATTACAAAACTTACGAGAATAACGACACACTGTACTACCTTGATAGACAACATTTTTACCAGTGTTATTAAATATAATATGATGAGTGGTGTACTAATAAATGACATTAGTGATGAGAGTAAGAATAATAATAAACCATGTAAAAACATTATTTATAAAAGAATACAAACAGAAGATACAATCACTGCTTTAAAAGATGACTTAATGTTACAGAATTGGGATGTTGTCTATAGAGAGAAAGAAGTGGACTTGGCATACGATAAATTTATTGATATATTTAAATCACTATATGATTAAAAACTGTCCAATTAAAGAAATTAATAAAAAAAAACATAAGTACAAAAATTGCCCGTGGTTAACCAGGGGGCTACAAAATGCTTGTAAAACAAAAAATTATCTCTATAAAAAAAATCATTAAATTAAGAACTAAAGAATCTGAAAAAAGATCTAAAACATATAAAAATAAATTAACTGAAATAATACAAACTAGTAAAAAATTATACTGTAGGAAAATGTTAAATGAAAATAAAAATAATATAAAAGGAGTTTGGGACTTATTAAATAAATTAAGGGAAAATGGAACTAAGAAAACAATATAGCCAGAGTATTTTACTGATAACTGTGGTGATAATTATGATAAGAACATGGTAGTAAATAGAATGAATAATTTTTCTGGAAATATTGGACCGGAGTTGGCAGCAAAAATTACAAACCAAGGAAGAGACACCGTGAGTGAGACATTGATTGGAAATAACCCTCGGTCAATCTTTCTCTCAGCAGTGGATGAACTAGAGGGAAAATCTGTTGTTGAAAAGTGTAAAAATAAATTATCTACTGATTGTGATGGTACTGATATGGCACTAGTAAAAAGAACTGTTGATGGCATATTAAAATCACTTACATATACTGTATTTGTAATCTATCATTTCAAATTGTCTCATTCCTGCAGAAAATGAAAATAGCAAAAGTAATACCATTAATCAACCAAGGAAGTAAACACCACTACACAAACTACAGACCAGTATCGCTCCTCCCACAATTTTCAAAGATTCTAGAAAAACTTTTCAACAACAGATTAGAAAACTTTTTAAATAAACATGATTTGCTTAATCAGAATCAATATGGATTTAGAGCAAAGAGTACAACATCATTGGCAATAATGGAAGCAACAGAGGAAATAAATGCATTAGATCAAGGAAAATATGCAATTGGTGTATTTATAGATTTTAGAAAAGCATTTGATACAATAAATCATTCAATACTTCTTGATAAACTGCAAATATAAGGTATTAGGGGAGTGGCACTGACCTGGGTTACAAGTTATTTATCTGAGAGACAACAGTTTGTGAAGATGGGAGGATATCTGTCTGGGTGTATGGGAATTGCCTGTGGGGTCCTCCAGGAGTCAGTATTGGGCCTCAAATTATTTAACATATATATAAATGATATATTCCAAGTTTCTAAATTATTAAAAATAATATTATTTGCTGATGATACTAATATATTTTATTCTGGAAATAATTATAATCAACTAATCCATACTGTAAATAATGAATTAAATAAGCTTAAAAAATGGATGGCTAGTAATAAAGTATCACTAAATATAGATAAAACTAATTTGGTAATTGTAAAAATAAAGAAGATATATATAATCATATAGATAACGTAATTATTGAAAATGTTAAGGAGATCAAATTTTTGGGTGTAATACTAGATGATAAAATTAGTTGGAAACCATACGTCAGATACATACAAAACAAACTTGCAAAAAATATTGCAATTATAAATAAAATTAAGCAAGTCCTAGATTACAAATCGCTTCATATCTTGTATTGCTCATTAGTACTTTCATATTTGACCTATTGTATAGAGGTCTGGGGTAACAATTATAAAAGCACACTTAAGTCATTGCTAATATTACAAAAAAAAGGGCAGTCCATGTTATACACAAAGTCGGGTATCTTGAACATACTAATTTATTGTTTTTACATTCAAAGTTATTGAAATTACAGGATCTGGTTGATTATTATACAGCACAGTTAATGTTTAAAGTCAGTAAAAACTTTTTGCCACACAATATACAAAATCTTTTCAGTGAGAGAGAAGGGAAATACAATTTATGGGGAATACAAAATTTAAAATGCACCTAGTAAGATCTACAAGGAAGGGTTTTTGTGTGTCTGTGTATGGGGTAAAATAGTGGAATGGGTTGGGGGAGAAACACAGGCAATGTCCAAACATCCATATATTTAAATCAACATATAAAGAAGTGATTCTTGAACAATATAAAAATAAAGGACAGTAATATTGCAATGTGTCTTCAATGAAGAAAGGTTGTTATTGTTGAAAATATATGCTGAGTACTATTATTATTGATATCATTATTACTAGAATATTACAACGGTATTATAGTATTAGGATTGTTGTTAGGATGGAATTATTTGAAGTATTATATAGGCCAGGTGGTTTTATTATTATTATTATTATTATTATTATTATTATTGTTGTTGTAACTACTATAGGGCTACCTATTATTATGGTTATTATTATTATATGGTTACTTATTGTGCCTAGGTATTGTAAGCCATGTGGGGGTATATGGTGGTATATATAGTGATTATGATGATGATAATATTGTCTATAATTATATTAAACATACCAGAAGTATTTATTTATTATTATTACAATTATTATTAGATGTTGGTATTATTGCCACTATAAACTATCATTGTTGTGCAGCACAGTTTACCCTTGGCTGGGGGATTGTGGGGATCGTGGGATCGTGGGTTCGATCCCAGCCCCCGACCAACAGTGATCTGTGTGGAGTTTGCATGTTCTCCCCGTGTTGCGTGGGTTTACTCCGGGATTTCTCCGGTTTCCTCCCACATGCCAAAAACATGCATGTTAGGTTAATTGGCTGTTCTAAATTGTCCCTAGATATTTGTTTCCTATAGGCCCTTAGAATAGAGGGTCAGTATTAATGAAAGCGCTTTGAGTGGTCTTTGTGACTAGAAAAGCGCTATATAAGTGCAGGTTAGTTAGTTAGTTAGTATCATTTTTATGGCATAATTTAATTATAAGATGTATTATACTGTATATTATGGTATTGTATAATGAATGTAATTGTGGGATGGATAATGACTGGAATGATATTATAATTTATTGGGTATGGAGAAGGGGTGGGACTATATAAACATTGGCTTCTTCCCACTCCTTTCGAAGAAGGCTTTTTTTTAATTTTATTTTTTTGGTTTTGATTTTTGTTTTAAATTTTTTTTTTGTCTTGATGTTCAATCAATCAATCAATCATCATGATTTTCTATTTTGTCTGTTAAGACACCAGTGGGAAAAGAGTCAACAGTACAAGCCATTTATCAGTGATGTTGAAAGTAACGGCTCATTTTTAAGAAAAAGTAACCAAAAACAATTATTTTATTTACTGAAGACTGTGTTGTTGGATGTGTCAGTGCAGATGACACTGCACACTTTAGTGATAGTACCAGTATATCGAGGAATTCTGGGCCATATTAGCATCTGTATTTTCTAATAATGGGTTAGGGCAGGGGTGTCCAATCATGTGCCATGGAGGGCCAAGACCTGCAGGTTTTGCCTCCAACCAGTGTCTTCAACAGCAGATTCCACTGAAATTCTTCCACTGACTGCTGATCAGTGAAAACACCTGCTGAAGAAACTGGGTAGAAGAGAAAACCTGCAGGGTCTTGGCCCTCCATGGCACATGATTGGACACCCCTGGGTTAGGGTTTAATGGGATTTAGCAGTTTAACACAAACTGCTTTATGGCTCATAATTCTGGTGACAGACTTACACCAAACCAAAAGTGATTTCTCAAACCGCTGGATTTTTCTTAGACAGCTTTTCCAATCTTTTAGTATTTAATTTATGTCACTTGGTGGTAACCTTCACACATAAAACAAAAGTGGAGACACATCTGTAAAAAGTACAAAGGTTTATTGTCAAAATTCCTAGTGCTCATCATCATCATCATCATCATCATCGTCAATGAATCCATGTATAGTACATTGTTGATGCACAGAATATATATTTATAGAGTATCTACATGTGTATATGTGATGATCAGGCGAGCGTGCTCCCCCTCCCCTCCTGTTCCTGTTTCCCGCTCTGGAAGATTGGACACACCTCCGTGATTACACACCTGCTGCATCTGATGAGCCAGTGTATGTAAGATCCAGCGTGTGGAGAGCTCATCGCTGGATCGTCTGGGTTTGCAGCCACAATTTATGTCAAGCTCTATCTTGTTATTAAAGTTATCGGTATACTTACCTTATGTGTCCTGCTCCTCAGGTTGCTGCCACCCGCAGGTGTGTCTCCGAAGCTGATCATGCTCGCCTGACCAGGAAGATCAGGACGTCCACACAGGTCTCTGCCTTCCCCCCATCCCCTGGTCCTTGCTGGAGTTCCCCGCTGGACTCCACTGCTCAAGTTGTAAGTGTGCTTTCCCGCATTATTCTCCCTTTGGAGAATCTGTCCCTTATAACCTCTGTCTGCTGTCTCCCGTAGGCTACGTGCACTCCAGGGGGCACCTGTCTTGTGGAAATTTAAGTTGGCGCTTTTGTTTCATTTTTCTTGAACCTTGCATTTTTATTTTCTGTGAGTTTTCAATAAATTTGTGAAACTTTTCAATGGAGTCTAAGTGATCGTTCTGGCAGCTCTGCGTTCGAGTCTTAACACTGATCTGAATCATGACAGAATGATCCAGCCAGGATCAAGGCTCAGTGAGCGCTCAGCCTGGCGAACAGTCAGCACTCGAGCGTTTGGGTGCCATGGAACTCTAGGTCGCATTTCTTTCTGAGCAGCTTCAAACTATCACTCAGCAATTGGCGACTGTTATTGAGCACCTGTATCGGCTTCCTGATGTGGCGCCTCCTCCTGCACCTGCTGCCTCAGCAGCTGTTGCCATCCGCAGGAACATCTCTGTTCCCAGACCTGCCCCCCTATGGGGGGGAGGTGGGGAGATGCAGGGGGTTCCTGCTCCACTGCCGGTTGTATTTCCAGCAGGTGGAGGGGGAGTATAGGGATGATGTGTCCAAAATGCATTTCATGACCTCATTGTTGCGGGGCCGGGTGCTCAAGTGGACACAGTCCATCTTGAGCAGCCCGGAAGGACCCCTTTATTCATTTAAGCGATTTGTGCGAGAGTTCTCAGGGGCTTTCGACCATTCAGAGAGTGAAGAGAATATTGTTAGCCCACTCATGGAGCTTCAGCAGGGGGATCGGTCCGTGGCCACTTTCTCTACCGAGTTCTGTTCCTGGTCGTTGTGGCGGACTCCAGCTTGAACAACATTGCCCTGCGGACCGCGTTCCTCTTGGGTCTAAGTTCGCATCTCCGTAATGAGCTGGCTATCCGTGCGTCTCCCTCCTCCCTGGAGGGGAGGAGGGAGACGCACGAGACCTCCCTCCGTCTCCCTCCCCGGTGCTGAAGTACACGGTGGGACAGAGGGTCTGGCTGTCCACCGACCAGATCCCGCTGAAAATGGAGTCCAGGAAGCTCTCCTCCCGCAATCTGGGCCCCTACACCATCAAGCGATGTCACCATTCAGTTGGACTTCCTGCCCTCTAGCCATCCCACGTTCCACGTCTCCAAGATCAAGCATCTCTCCGCCAGTCCCTTCTACCCTCCTCCGGACCCCCCGCCACCCCCCCGGATCATCGACGGCCAGACTACATATATGATGGAGAGGATCTTAGACATGCGTTGTTGGGGGTGGGGTTGTCAATACCTCGTTCACTGGAAAGGATATGGTCTGAAGGAGAGGTCATGGATCCCGGGGTTGTACATCCTGGACAAGCGTATGATTCGGACATTTCATCAAACCCATCAACGCAAGCCCAGTGGACACCAGGAGGCGTCCCTTGGGGGGGGGGGGGCACTGTGATGATCAGGCTAATGTGCTCCCCCTCCCCTCCTGTTCCCCGCTCCGGAAAATTGGACACAGATCCGTGATTACACACCTGCTACATCTGATGAGCCAGTGTATTTAAGATTCAGTGTGTGGCGAGCTCATCGCTGGATCATCTGGGTTTGCATCCACAATTTATGTCAAGCTCTGTTTCGTTATTAAAGTTATCGGTATACTTACCTTGTGTGTCCTGCTCCTCAGGTTGCTGCCACCTGCAGGTGTGTCTCTGGAGTTGATCATGCTTGCCTGACCAGGAAGATCAGGACATCCACCCAGGTCTCTGCCTTCCCCCCGTCCCCTGGTCCTTGCTGGAGTTCCCCGCTGGACTCCACTGCTCAAGTTGTAAGTGTGCTTTCCCGCATTATTCTCCCTTTGGAGAATCTGTCCCTTATAACCTCTGTCTGCTCTCTCCCATAGGCTACGTGCACTCCAGGGGGCACCTATCTTGTGGAAATTTAAGTTGGTGCTTTTGTGTTTCGTTTTTCTTGAACTTTGCATTTTTATTTTCCTGTGAGTTTCAATAAATGTGTGAAACTTTTCATTAGAGTCTGAGTGATTGTTCTGGCAGTTCTGTGTTTGAGTCTAACCCTGATCTGAATCATGACAGTATAGCCAATAAATCCATGTATTTCTCCATGTAACCTTGTGACTGCATTATTACCTCCGCAAAGGAGGTAATGTTTTTACCGGGGTTTGTTTGTCTGTCTGTCTGTTTGTTTGTCTGTCTGTTACCAACATAACTCAAAAAGTTATGAATGGATTTTGATAAAATTTTCAGGAAAGGTGTGTAATGGCATGGGGAACAGATGTTTAGATTTTGGTGAGGATCTGAGAGTGCATACCTCCACCAAGGGCTTTGTTTGTATTTGTGTAGCAGGATTACACAAAAACTATTGGATGGATTTGGATGAAATTTTCACCAGAGGTGGTTCTTGGGCTACAGAGGAACCCATTATATTTTGGTGATGATCTGAGAATACATACCTCAGCCAAGGCTCTTATCTTCTCACATTGTGTTAGCAACAATACTCCAAAACTGATGGACAGACTCTGATGCAATTTTCACCACAAGTGGCTATAGGCCTACACACAAACCCATTACATTTTGGAGGTGATCCATGAGAAACGGAAGGAGTCTTGGCGGAGGTATGCGCTCTATGAATGCTTTTTTAATTGCTTTTAATCCTAGATCAAGTTTGTTTTGGCTTAAAAATGCGTCATAATTATTAAATATACCTTATTATACCTAATTCAGTACTGTTTACTTGTTGAAATATATATTTTACGGCTAATAGATAGATAGATACAGTTGTGTGAAAAAGTGTTTGCCCCGTTCCTGATTTCTCATGTTTTTGTATGTTTGTCACACTTAAATGTTTCAGATCCATCCATCCATATTCTTCCGCTTAATCCTTTTCAGGTTGCGGGGGGCTGGAGCCTATCCCAGCATCTTTGGGCGAGAGGCAGGGTACACCCTGGACAGATCGCCAGTCTATTGCAGGGCCGATGCAGAGAGACAGACAACCATTCACTCTCACAGTCATACCTAAGGATAATTTAGAATCCCCAGTTTGATGCCAATTAACTCAACTTGCATGTTTTTGGCACGTAGGAGGAAACCGGAGAAATTCCGGCGTAAACCCACGCAGACACAGGGAGAACATGCAAACTCCACACAGATCACTGTTGGTCGAGGGCTGGGATCGAACCCAGGATCCCCTGACCAAGGGTGAGTTGCTGCACTGCCGCAGTGCTAACCACTCCGCCACCGCACTGCCATGTTTCAGATCATCAAATTTAAATATTAGACAAAGATCACACAAGTAAACACAAAATGCAGTTTTTAAATTACGGTGTTTATTATGAAGGGTAAAAACAAATCCAAACCTAGAGTACATGGCCCTGTGTGAAAAAGTGACTGCCCCCCGTTAAAACATAAATTAACTGTGGTTTATCACATCTTTGGAAAGCTGAGTTCAATTTCTCTAGCAACACCCAGGCCTGATTACTGCCACACCTGTTCTAAATAAAGAAATCACTTAAATAGGACCTGCCTGACAAAGTGAAGTAGACCAAAGGATCCTCAAAAGCTAGACACCATGCTGTGATCCAATGAAATTCAGGAACAAATGAGAAACAAAGTAACTGAGATCTATCAACTTGGAAAAGGTTATAAAGCCATTTCTAAAACTTTGGGACTCCAGCGAACCACAGTGAGAGCCATTATCCACAAATGGTGAAAACATGGAACAGTGGTGAACCTTCCCAGGAGTGGCCGGCGGACCAAAATTACCCAAAGAGCGCAAAAGTCCCAAAAGTCTTGATCCCCAAGACTTTTGGGAAAATACTCTGTGGACTGACGAGACAAAAGTTGAACTTTTTGGAAGGTGTGTGTCCCATTACATCCGGCGTATAAGTAACACAGCATTTCAGAAGAGGAACATCATACCAACAGTAAAATATGGTGGCGATCATGTGATAGTCTGGAGCTGTTTTGCTGCTTCAGGACCTGGAAGACTTGTTGTGGTAAATGGAACCATGAATTCTGCTGTCTACCAAAAATTCCTAAAGGAATGTCCGGCCATCTGTTTGTGACCTCAAGCTGAAGCACACTTGGGTTCTGCAGCAGGATAATGATCCAAAACACACCAGCAAGTCCATGTCTGAATGGCTTAAGAAAAACAAAATAAAGACTTTGGAGTGGCCTAGTCAAAGTCCTGATCTGAATCCAATTGAGATGCTGTGGCATGACCTTAAAAAGGCGGTTCATGCTCGAAAACCCTCCAGTGTGGCTGAATTACAACAATTCTGCAAAGCTGAGTGGGCCAAAATTCCTCCACTGCGCTGTAAAAGACTCATTGCCAGTTATTGCAAACACCTGATTGCAGTTGTTGCTGCTAAGGGTGGCCCAACCAGTTATTAGGTTTAGGGGGCAATCACTTTTTCACACAGGGCCATATAGGTTTGAATTTTTTTCCCTTAATAATAAACACCTTCATTTAAAAACTGCATTTTGTGTTTACTTGTGTTATTTTTGTCTAATATTTAAATTTGTCTGATGATCTGAAACATTTAAGTGTGACAAACATACAAAAAATGAGAAATCAGGAAGGGGCAAACACTTTTTCGCAGGTAGGTAGGTATACTTTATTGATCCCAAACTGGGAAATTGCAGTATAACAGTAGCATGACAGTAGACAACCAAACGACAGAAACACACGCATGACAGACAAAGGGTTTACCCATGGAAAGTAAAACTAACACTACTATAAAGAAAAGTCTATCTACATCATAGCTGAATAGATGGTGACCCATATAAACACATGAATCATACCCACTGTATAATGCAGAGCTATCAGGAGCACAGTGAGATGTGAGGTACCAATTAGATTGGAAGGCGCAGTATGGCAGCATAGTTATGACCAGAATACAACATCAGAGTGAGTTACTGTACAGTGAAATGGCATGTGGCAGTAAAGATTTCTTGTACCTAACCGTTCAACAGCAAAGCTGTAGCAGTCTGCTGGAGAAAGTGCTCCACTGTTTGTCCAGTGTGTGGTGGAGGGAGTGATCAGGATTGTCCATGATGGATGGTGCAATTTATTTAGTGTCCTCTTCTCCACCACTGTCGCAAAGGTCTCCGGCCTGAGACCAATTACAGAGCCAGCCCTCTTGATAATCTTGTCAAGTCTGTTGGTGTTGCTGGCTCTGGTACTGCTACCCCAACAGACAGCAGCAAAGAAGATGGCGCTGGCGACAATAGTCTGGTAGAAAAGCTCCAGCATCCTGCTGCACACGTTGAAGGATCTCAGCTTCCTCAGGAAGTAGAGTCTGCTCATCCCCTTCTTGTGTGCAGCATCAATGTTGGATCTCCAGTCCAGCCCATTGCTGATCCTGACACCCAGATATCTGTAGTCCTCGACCACCCCCACATCCGTCCCGCTAATCTGCAATGGCTGAGAAAGCGTCTCACTTCAGGAAGAAGAGTCTTATCTGACACTGCCCAGCCGGACAAACTGTGGCCTGCCTGTCAGGTAGTCAGTAATCCAGGAGATCACAGAGCTGTTGAACCCCATCACTCACAGCTTCTCACCCAGCAGCAGTGGCTGGATGGTGTTAAAGGCACTGGAGAAATCAAACAATGTGATTCTCAGAGTGTCTCTTCCGCCATCCAGGTTCAGATGGGCTTGTTGCAGCAGATAGATGATAGCATCTTCAACTCCTAAATGGGGATGATAGGCAAACTGCAGAGAGTCCATCCACGTCTTCACCTGCGGCCTCAGGTGGGCTAAGACCAGTCTCTCCAGGACCTTCATCACATGAGATGTGAGGGCAACTGGTCGATAGTCATTCAGGTCCGATGGAGATGACTTCTTGGGGACAGGAACCAGGCAGGACATCTTCCACAGCACCAGTACTCTCTCCAGTTTCAGGCTCAGGTTAGACAGGTGTTTCAGTACCGGAGCTAGCTGGCTGGCACAGGTCCTCAGGATCCTGGCGGAGATGCCATCAGAGCCCATTGCCTTCTGCTGACGGAGTATCTCCAGCTGTTTCTTAACCTTGTCTGTAGTCACAGTGATGTGAGGGAGGGGCCTGGTGTCCCCCGAGGAGGGGGAGGGGGGAGATAGAGAGAGGTGCTGCACAGGAGGGTGGGGGGGAGGGGTGTATGGGTGTCTGGCTGTGTTCTGGGGGGTGACAGGAGGGAGGAGGGGTGTCCACGCCTAAGGAAGATTTAACAGCTTACCCGGCAGAACTCGTTTTTTTTCAGCCGTTGCGGATCCCCGGGGAATTTTTGCCAGAGAGCCCCGCGCCCGGGACCAATCTGCCTGCACAATTTTTTTCCAGTACAGGGGTTGCCAGCGTCTCGGGCCCGGTGCACCATTGTTTTCTCCGCGCCTTTGTTCCAAAGCGCTTGGAGAATGCCAAATTTGTTTTTGTCAGGCACAACGCCCACAGAACCCCACTGCATCTGCCGTACGACGGCCCGTTCAGAGTGCTGGAAACAGGGGCAAAACACTTTGTGTTAGACTTTGGGGGGCATAAGGAAACCGTCTGCATTGACAGGCTTAAGCCCGCTTATATGTTGGCAGACGAGCAGGTGGTGTTGGCTCAAGGTCCCCGGCGCAGACACCCACCTACAGTGGCTCCGCAAGTTGCTTTTCCCCCTACAGAGAACTGTTGGCAGGAGACTAGGTCTTTCCCCTCCCCACTCTTTTTCCCCTCCAGAGGACCGCCCGCCAGAGACCGAGTTTGTCTCCTACCCACCTCAACAGCAAAGCACTCCGGCTGACCCGGCGACCCCATGTTACAGCCGTTACGGGTGCTGGCTCAAGCCCAAGGTGCCAGAGGGTGAGAGCACCTTCTGGGTGTTTGGGGGGTGGTGGTGACACAATAAAAGGTGGTTCTCCACCCAGGACTTGAGGTTGGGGGGGTGAGAGATGATAATGGTGAAGAGGTGAGCAGAGCCAGCAAAGGGCGCCGTAGCGCTAGGGGGTCTTAAACTAAACAAAGAGGTGCCTTCGCCCCCGCTGTGGCAGGGTTCACACCTGAGGTCACCGGGGAGCAAAAGTATTGTATTAAGTCATGCTCTGTGTAGTGTATGTTGATGTGTGTATATGCTTTGTGTCTCATATGTTAATGTTTCTCACCTTGGGTTTCAAAGGTGGGAATAATGAGGATAAAAGTGATTGCTTTGGTACCCAGGGCAGTCTGTTCAATTTGTTGGACGAGAATAAAGTTCTGTGTCGTCAGCTCGTTGTCTCATCTGATTCCATCCTCCACCTCCACAGAGACACTCCTGCGGGAGCCCCACACCGCTGCATGCGCTGTTACTGTCAAGCTCCCAGACTTTTGGCTCCACAATCCGGCTGCTCGGTTTGTGCACGTGGAAGCCCAGTTTGCCCTCCGCGGAATCTCTGCGGACGACACCAAGTACCATCACGTGGTAGATGCACTGGACGTGCGCGCCACGCAGCAAGCCATGAGTCTACTCCAAGACCTGCCAGCCCAAGGGTATAATGATGCAGCAGCACAATATGGCACCTGGCGATCAAGTTTTGGCAGCTGATCACTTTTTGCCACGACACCACCGGCTGGAGCAATACATCCTATGATGTCTCACCAGTCTCTCTGTGATTTTCACACAGATCAGAGCAATCTGTTGCACAGGAAGCTAAACGTTTCTACAGACATTCTGAAGTTCTGTAACCACTGCACGTTCGTGAAGCTGTGGTGACAGCCCATCACCGGGAGCTTTTGTTGAACGCCCAGACCCACGGTTTGAAGCGATAATTTTGCTTCAAGAGAGCTATCTAAAACACACACACACAGCATACATATTTTAGTACCTATTTGCGATAACTTGCCAACATCACAATGTAGTACGGTCGACTTAAAGCAAAGCAGCATTCGCAATTATTAGCATACCTTCATATGTGATCTGGTTCGTATTCTTATGTCTTCCTCTTTATACTGCTCTATGGCTTCCTAAACGCTCCAGTACTTTTCCAGAGTGTGCTGTCTTGCTGCCTATAGCCTCCTCTGGTTCTTCTTTTTTGCCTTTACTCTGACAAAAAGCCAGAGACAATACGGATACGGATGCATTTATGGAGCAGCGGCAAAGACGACTCTGGAAAAAATAGACAAAATGCAGCATAGAGCGCTTCGCCTGCGCATTGGAGCCGTCAAAACAACACCAAACAATGCAGTTTTAATAGAAGCAGGAGAAATGCCACTGTATTTGAGAAGAGATAAACTTGCATTATCATACTGGGTCAAGCTGAAAGGAAGTGACGAAGCAAATATTTCAAAAACAACACTACAAGACTGCTGGGAATACTCTAATTTCCAGGGACATGGGTTTGGGTGGACAATTGAAAGAAGGACCAGATTGTATGGGCTAGTCTGCTAATGAGGAAAAAGGATTGGCATATGAGTGAAGTTGGTGTTAAAACAAGCATTTACCTCAGGAACAACTACTATAACTTCTTGCAGCTCTATACTGACGGTTCAAAGAATAAAGAGGGCTCTGTTGGAGTTGGAGTATACATCCCAGAATTTAAAGTGACCATCGCAAAAAGACTCTCCAACAATACATCCATGTTTACAGCAGAGATGGTGGCAATAATTACTGCTTTGCAGTGGGTGGACGAGGTCAGACCGGACCAGGTGGTGGTGTGCACGGACTCACTTGCAGCACTAAAAACCATACAGACATTAAAATCTACAAGGGAAGACCTGGTGATTGAGCTATATCACAGTTTATTTAGGGTACACAGGGGTGGTGGAGAAGTTCAGTTTTGTTTGGTTCCTGCACATGAAGGGTTGAAAGAGAATGACTGTGCAGACAAATTAGCAAAAAGTGCTCTTGGAAAAGAGATAACTATACCATTGTCTCTTGGAAAAGGTGAAGGGAAAGCAGTAATCAAGAAAAAAGGAACTGAGCTATGGCAAAAAAGGTGGGATGAAGATCATAAAGGTAGATCGTATTACAAAATACAAAAATCTATTGCAATAAAGAATTTCATAACAACCAAAAGGAGGGAAGGCATCATTATGGCAAGACTCAGACTGGATCACACACATTTAAATGGCACTTTATTCACCATGGGGAAAAGCGAAAGTGACAAATGTAGAGAATGTGGAGTAAAAGAAAATGACGAGCACATCTTATTACACTGTCACAAATACGGAAATGAAAGACAGATAATGGAAAATGAAGTTCGAGAAGCCGGTAGGGAATAGGATTTAACTGGGATTCTGGGAACAGATGGAGATGGAGAGGCAATAAGAATCACGAGGAGGGCTATTTTCCCTTTTTTAAATAACACAGGATTAAGTCATAGAATTTAGGGGTCGGGCTCAGATGGCATAATGTTACACACTCTTGTACAGTAGGTGAAGGTATGCACCTTTCAGTTGTTCGCTATCCGCCAGTAACCGAGAGAAGAAGAAGAAGAAGAAGTCCGGCCTCTTTCCAAATCCGATGCTCCTGTATCTTGGCTGTATCTTGTGTGTTGCCAACCCCTGCAATAAAGCTAAGTTTGACTCTGCAGCTGGCCTCGTCATTATACAGTAATTCCAGACATAACACAAACAGCACTTGCAGTGGCCGAGGGGAATCATGCAAATGGAAGAGTTGAGTAAATCGGCGTTTGGTGGCTGGAGATATGCTCATTACTTTGAATATGTTAAGTGAAAGCACAACAACATGACGGTAATGTGCAAACTTTGTCTGGGCAAACTTTTAAAAACTATATTCAATAAGCCATGTTGTTTTCTTTAAAACTTTCATTATAATTTGACATTCAAGGGTAGTGTTTTATTTTTATTTCAAACAGTAACTTGTTTACACTGGATGGCAGGAACTGCCCATTTTTTAAAGGTTTAATTCTTAAAATGTTGGAAAATGAAGTTTGCACAAGGCCACAATAAATAAAAGGGACATAGCTTTGAGCAATGTTTTCAAGCTTTTATTTTGTGAAATTTGCATATTCCCAGTACTGTTTTACATTTCTGTTAAGTGCCATCAGGGAGATTTTAATTTTACATTAAAGAAAGAAGAGTAAAAAAGCTTTTTCTTTGTCTTATTTGTTAGTATAGGCTATAAAAATGTGTGGTTTGGACATATACAGTTTAACTTATGTGGAAATATGGTACATTTCACTGACGCTATCTGAAAGTAATCCAGACGTAATTTGTAATTGATTACTTTTGACAATGAGTAATTAAGTAAGGGATTACATTTTTTAAAAGTAATTAGTAATTGGTAATGGATTACTTTTTTGAGTAACTACCCCTAACACTGGCTCTGACAAGTAGTGTGTGAGGAGGAGTTTTGCTGAAGAAACGGGGGTATGCGTATTTTGCAAAATTCCAATATAAACGATAGCTGTAAATGAAACGATAAATGATTTTATCTCGTCATCCGATACAGTGGGGCAAAAAAGTATTTAGTCAGCCACCAACTGTGCAAGTTCTCCCACTTAAAAGATGAGAGAGGTCTCCAATTTTCATCATAGGTATACAGTACCTTAACTATGAGACAAAATGAGAAGAAAAAAAAATCCAGAAAATCACATTGAAGGATTTTTTACCGAGGAATTTACCAATTAATTCATTAAAAATCCTTCAATGTGATTTTCTGGATTTTTTTTTTCTCATTTTGTCTCTCATAGTTGAGGTATACCTATGATGAAAATTGGAGACCTCTCTCATCTTTTAAGTGGGAGAACTTGCACAATTGGTGGCTGACTAAATACTTTTTTTTCCCCACTGTATACAGTATATCGTCATATCATACAGCCCTAAAAGCAATGGATCAAACATCAAACCCTGAGGAACTCCACAAGTGACCCTTAAAAGTAGTGAGTTTGTGTCTGCTATCAGAATCAGATCTAATTAGGGCAAAACCAGATTTGCTAACGGATCACCATGTTCAATTTTCACAGAAGAGACCCCCAAAGCCAAAACCCCCCCCAAAACCTGTCAGCTGAAGAGGATGATAAAATAAAGGCAGCGTTGGATTTTTAAGTAGCTTTATTATCACCCGCCTTCATCAGAACTCGGCTCCAGCCCATAGTGTGAGCAGGCTGAAGCCGAATTCCTCAGGCTCTCAAAGAGGAGACAGTGTGTGTGTCTCGCAGCAGATGCAGAACAAGAATGAGAGAATGAGAGTGAGAGGGTTTGCGTTACAGAGTTGCAGCATATATACTCGACTACAACAATACATCAAGGGCATACCCCAGCAGTTGGTATGATCAAAGAGATAACAGAACAGGCATAAGACATTTGCATTTGAGAGACATATTGATCTCAGTCCCTAGGTCACAGTGAGGACAGGACGCATGAGCACAATGCATGAAAGGCAACATTAACATCACAGAAGTGAGCCAGACGAAACGAGTCTGCCTGTAGACATTAATACACATTTCACTGTTCTGTTATTTGCGCTAGCCGAGCGCTGTGTTTGACCAGTCTGTTTGTGGGGGTTACACCAAAGCACATCTACATATCAGTAGTGCAGCAGAAAAAACCAAGAGAAGAGAGCTGAGTGTCCTTAATCTGTTGTGGGGGTTAACCGAACCGCCACACATGCTCCCCCCCCAGAGGGCACGGCAGGGGGCCGAGACCTCGATAATCCCTCTATGGGAGCGAGCTGTGGGAGAAGCTCACTGCAGGCGGAGGGAGAGGGAGGAGGGGGGTAAGTGCCGGCAGGGGGACGGTGAACTCGTCCGAGCCGCGCAAAAATTGCTTGTGGGTCCGCGATGTCGAATGGCTGTCCCGTTGAACGTGCAGAGGTCCACAAGAAGAAAAATTAGTCTCTGGCTCCTCTCGTGGCCATGAAGAAAACAGGAGCGGCGAGGCTGCGTAGCGGCTGTAAGAAAAAAAGAAGCAGAGGGACTCGGCTTGTTGGCTTTAGGTGCAGGAGCAACCCTAAAACCCCCCGGGAACAGCTGACGGCTGAATTTTTTTATTTTTTTTTTTTTGTTACTTATTTGTACCCGTAGGTAGATTTGGTTTGCAGTCTGGTGACAAGCCACCGGCTGCTGGTCGCTGCGTGCGCGAGCGCCCTAAACCTACATGTTTTTGGTATGCGGGAGGAAACCGGAGAAATCCCGGAGTAAACCCGCGCAACACGGGGAGAACATGCAAACTCCACACAGCTCACTGTTGGTCGGGGGCTGGGATCGAACCCACGATCTCATGATCCCCGCGGTCCCCCGGCCGAGGGTAAAACTGTGCTGCCACAGTGCTAAACCACTGCGCCACCGTGAAATCCCTTATGTGCCGTGGCTGAGACCATTAAAAAAATCCAGTGGCGAGCTGCGTGCCTGCTTCAGGTGAACGAGCAGCCCTGAGGGTTCTGTGAGCAGCGGCGGAGGATGATGGCGGTCTCTGGAGCCGTTATTTGTCCCGTGCGTGATGCGCCGTCCTCATAACTCCCCGGTGCTTGCGCCGGGGCTCGTGCGTGGGTGGGCCAGCTGGAGAGGAGAACCAGGGTGCAGGATCTTGGTGGGGATCGGCGCAGATGGCGCCGATAAAATCCGGGTTGAGCTGTGGCTGCAGATTGGCCATGGTGCGTTGGAGCGGTGAGAGGAAATAGACGATCTTTTGTCCCTCAGGCTCGTGCAGATGCGTTGGAGCGGTGGGAGGGAATAGACGATCTCTGTTCCTCAGGCTCGGGTAGATGAGATGGATCGCTGAGAGGGGGAAGTAGCGGTGAGAGGGAGAAAACGTTCTGTGTCCCTCGGCTGGTCCAGCGTGGACGTCCCGATCTCAGGCAAGGGTCGCGCCACGACGTTTTCTGCAGATTTTCCCGGTCGTGGGTGATGTCCGGGGAAAGGCTCGCCTGTGTTGGCTCCGCGTCGAGGTCTCCCTGAAGCCGAAGGGAGAGCAGCTCGTCAGGCTGCTGTGTTCGCTGGCCGTCGGAGAATCCCTGCCGGGTGTTGCGTTCGCCAGCAGCGTGTTCATTTCAGCGTTGGGTCACCAGTGCAGAGGACGATAAAATAAAGGCAGCGTTGGATTTTTAAGTAGCTTTATTATCACCCGCCTTCATCAGAACTCGGCTCCAGCCCATAGTGTGAGCAGGCTGAAGCCGAATTCCTCAGGCTCTCAAAGAGGAGACAGTGTGTGTGTCTCGCAGCAGATGCAGAACAAGAATGCGAGAATGAGAGTGAGAGGGTTTGCGTTACAGAGTTGCAGCATATATACTCGACTACAACAATACATCAAGGGCATACCCCAGCAGTTGGTATGATCAAAGAGATAACAGAACAGGCATAAGACATTTGCATTTGAGAGACATATTGATCTCAGTCCCTAGGTCACAGTGAGGACAGGACGCATGAGCACAATGCATGAAAGGCAACATTAACATCACAGAAGTGAGCCAGACGAAACGAGTCTGCCTGTAGACATTAATACACATTTCACTGTTCTGTTATTTGCTCTAGCCGAGCGCTGTGTTTGACCAGTCTGTTTGTGGGGATTACACCAAAGCACATCTACATATCAGTAGTGCAGCAGAAAAAACCAAGAGAAGAGAGCTGAGTGTCCTTAATCTGTTGTGGGGTTAACCGAACCGCCACACAGCAAACTTTAAAAATGATACTCCTTTCCCCTGTAAGAAATGTATTTTCCAGCTAATTCTGATAAAACATGTTGCTAACTGCTCAGCTGGCCCACCTCTGCTCATTTGCTGCCTCTGTGCTGTGTCATTTGTTTTCTGTGTGCTTAAGCTCTCGTTCAGCTTCCAGTTTATCCAGCACATATACGGATCAGGACTTCTTATTAATAAATTTAGAAAAAATTACTAAAATGTATAATGGCGGGACTTCCGGTTATGGCTGCCACGTAGGACGGACGTGTCTCGCTCTGCTCTGCTCCTGGAAAAAAAAAAAATCGGCAAATAACTCTCTCATTTGGGACAGAACGTATCCCAGCATTTGGGCGAGGATATGTCGGCGAAGCCTAAGGCTGGAAAACCAGGAAAAGGAAAAAGCGAGCCGCCGAAACTGTCCAAATTAACGGACTTTCAGGTCTGTGACGCAGTAAACAAAACTCCATATATGGCGGAGGAGGCTGGCGGCGGTGCGATATTTGCGGGGAATGGCGCAGATGCGCTGATGGCTGCCATGAGTTCAATGAGAGCGGACTTTTCCTCTAGATTTGATGGGATTATGACAGCGTTGGAAGGAATAAGAAAGGAATTGGGTGACTGTGTAGAACGAACGGCGCAGATGGAGCTCCGTCTCGCTAGTGCTGAAGATGACGTCACCCGTCTTCAATTAAAGGTGCGCACTTTGGAAAAAAAAAAATAAATCTCTGGAAGATAATATTTTGGATTTGGAATCTCGGTCGAGACAGAATAATTTGAGGCTGGTGGGTCTTCCAGAGGAATCAGAAGGTCGGGACGTATGTTCCTTTCTGGAAAAGTGGATTCCGGAGGTGCTGGGCAGCGAGGAGTTGCAATCAGCAGTGATTCTGGAAAAAGCACATCGTATTGGCCCACGGAGAGATAAGGGACCGCCGAGGACCTTAATTATGAAGTTTCTTAGCAACAGAGACAGGATGAAGATCTTCAACGCTGCACGAGCTAAAAAAGGAGAGATTAAACACCAGGACCAGCAGGTGCGGTTCTACCCAGATTTGGCCACAGGAATCCAGCAATTGAGGAAGCAGTTTGATCCCATACGTAAGGAGCTGCGCAACCTTGGGATTCGTCATGGTGTAATCTATCCTGCGAGACTGCTGACCACGTATGAGGGCAGAACCCACATCTTCAAGACCCCAGAGGAGGCGCAGGAGTTCATCAAGAAGATCAAAGAAGAAGAAGAGACTGGTGGGAGCTAAGCATGAACAAAATATAAGGTAGAATAATTAAGCATTTGCACAGGCATCTGACTGACTTGAAGTAAATAGTAAGTTTACAAAATATAGATTGTATTATATATTAAAAAAAAACAAAACAAAAACAAAACAAACAAAAAAAAAACTATGATGTACAAAGTTGTTAAAAATTTTGGAGTTAAGTTGGAAAACTACAGAGGAGAGTTAATGTTACGTCATTAAAAGCAGTAGAGTTAGGGTGATTGGGAGGATGAAGAAGGAGTGGCTTAGGCTGTTCCCCGTGGGTGTGGAACGGTCGATGGCTATATCGGGAGACAGAATTTTTCTTTTGATTTTGGGGGGTTTGCCACAAGTGTGGGAAGGGGAAATTTGTTTGTGTGTAGTTTGTAGGATGAATGTTCAACCACTCATGTTTTTGCTTCTCTGTATGAGCATGTTTACACTGCAAGGTAATCCCAAACTCTCTATTGATCATGGACCAAAGTGTTAATCTTAATTTAACTTCATGGAATTGCAGAGGTCTACAAAATTTAAAAAAACTTAAACAAGTTATGAATAAAATAAAGGACATGGGTTCAAGAATTGTGTTTTTACAAGAAACTCATCTGATAGAGGAGGATGTTAAAAGAATTAGGAGTAGATGGCAGGGAAGTGTATTCACCTCTTCATTTTCATCCCGAGCCAGGGGAGTTATGACTCTCATACATAAATCAGTTCCTTTTCAAGTGAAAAATGTAATTGGAGACAAATTTGGAAGATATGTAATCATTCAAGGTTCTTTGCTATTAGAAAATATAAATCTTGTGAACTTATATGGTCCCAATATAGATGATCAGAAGTTCTTTGCTAATTTATTTCTCATCTTATCATCACTTACAGGGCAACATATAATAGCAGGGGATTTTAATTGTACATTGAATCCAGGTGTGGATAGATCAACAGGACTGGATTGTACGCACATTGGATGTAGGATGACTATTAATCATTTTATGAAAGAATTGAGATTGTTAGATATATGGAGAGAAATGAAACCACAAGTTAAAGCCTATTCTTGTTATTCCAGTACCTACAAGACATTCTCACGTATTGATTATTTTTTGATTTCCACAGAATTAAGGTCCAAGATTCAAAACTGCTTTTATGATAACATCGTGATCTCTGATCATGCACCCTGTTGTCTAATATATGTAGATAAAAAATTGACAAAGGAATCAGGTAGATGGCAATTTCAGCATAAATGGCTTCAGGATGAGGAATTTGTCAAGTATATAGAAAAACAGATAGACGAGTTCTTTGACATCAATACTACACAAACATCAGCATGTGTAAAGTGGGAGGCTTTCAAAGCTTTTATTAGGGGACATATTATTAGTTATACAGGATCAAAATCTAAGAAGACTCGAGAGGAGAGAGCTAAATTGGAACATAAAATAAAAAGTCTTCAGGAAAAAGTGTATGCAGGAAGTGACCCAAGGTTGGAGAATGAATTACTGATTTTGAGAGCTGAATACGACAAAAAATCAGCGAATAGAGCTGCCTCGAGTCTTCTAAGATTGAAACAATCTTTTTATGAACAAGGTGAAAAATCAGGAAAATTATTAGCATGGCAGATTAAACAATTGGAAATTAAAACACCAATTACCAGTATTATAAGTAATGGACAGGTAGTTATAGATCCTTTAGAAATTAATAGAGCCTTTAGAGATTACTATGAAAAATTATATGATACCAAAAATGAACCTGATTTAACAAAACTAAATGGGTTTTTGAACGAACTATCTATACCGTGTATTCCAAATGAAAACAGGGAGATATTGGAGTCTAAAATTAGTCAAGAAGAAGTTGGGCTAGCCATTGATAATATGAAATCAGGAAAAGTGCAGGACCAGATGGTCTTCCAGTTGACCTTTATAAAAAATTTAAGAATAAATTAATAAAACCTTTTTTGGAAATGGTTTTAGAAGCATTTCAAAATAATAATTTACCATCATACATAAATAATGCCTTAATTATACTGCTGCCAAAACCAGGTAAGCCCTCTAATAAATGTGAAAATATGAGACCAATAAGCCTATTAAACGCCGACCTTAAGATAATCTGTAAAATTTTAGCAAGACGAATACAAGAAATTTACCAAATATTATTAATCGAGATCAGAATGGCTTTATAAAGGGTAGACAAGGCTTCCATAATGTAAGAAGACTATTTAATATTATTTATTTTAATAAAGAAGCGCCGGATACAGCTCTCCTATCACTGGACGCCGAAAAGGCCTTTGATAGAGTTGAATGGCCCTTTCTTTTTGAAGTCCTACAAAGGTTTGGACTTGGAAATAATTTCATAAAATGGGTTCAAATAATATACAATAATGCTACAGCAGAAATCCTAACAAATAACAATATTTCAAAACCAATAAAAATCAATAGAGGATGTCGACAAGGCTGTCCACTTTCACCTTTACTGTTTACTATGGCAATTGAACCTTTAGCGATAGCGATACGTTTACATTCACAAATATATGGAATTAAAGTTGGACCAACAGAACATAAAATCTCCCTGTACGCCGATGATATAATTTTGTTTATGTCGAATCTAAAAAAATCAATTCCAACCTTGTTGAATTTAATAAAGAATTTTGGGAAATATCAGGATATAAAATAAATAAAACTAAATCTTCAATATTAATGCTAAATGAGACCCAGAGAAATTACCCAGCCCCTGAGGTAAATCAATTCAATGTTGTAAATCAGTTTAAATATTTAGGAATCCAAATTATGCCTAAGCTAGAATCAGTCGCCAGCGTCAACTATGAAGCCTTAATGTCAGATATCAATGAGTTAACTCAGAGATGGATGTCACTACCAATGTCGATGATCGGGAGAATCAATATACTTAAAAGTAATATTTTACCTAAAATACTTTATTTATTTCAATACATTCCCTTATCACCACCTTTAGATCTATTCTCAAGAATAAAAAAAAAGTTAGTGGAATTTATATGGAACAACAGGAGGGCTAGATTACGTTTGTCTTTATTATATTTACCATTTGATCGTGGAGGTCTGAAATGTCCAAATTTTATGTTGTATTATTGGTCGGCACAACTGAGGTCTATGACATATTATTTTTCATCAAATGATCTCCCTCACTGGACTGAAATGGAATCATACAATTTACCTTTACCTCTTCCCATATTCATATACTCAGATTCGGCAAAAAAATTACAAAAACAAGTTAAAAATCCATTTGTAAAGCATATGATCAAAATATGGTGTGAAGCTAAAAACTATTTAAAAGAACCACAGTTATTGTCACAATTTAGTCCAATATGGGGTAATCAATATTTTAAACCAGGGAGAGCGGACGCTGTATTTAAAGTATGAATTTAAAAGGGATACAAAAGATTCAGGATTTATATTTGCCATGTGCAGACAACATAATGTCTTTTGAAGAGCTGAGGATCAAATTTAATCTCAATAGAACACATTTTTTTAAATATCTTCAACTTAGAAACTTTATTCGATCAAATCAAAATAAAGCTCTCACTCGACCTATTTATTCATCCTTGGAAAAAATGATGATGAAAGATAGTAAAAGAAAGGGTATTATTTCAGAGTTTTATAACTCATTGACACTATCTTCAAGTGAAAATTCACTGAAAAGATTAAACTACTGGAAAGAAGATCTGCAAATTGAAATTTCAGAGGAACAATGGGAATTGGCTTGTACAGAAGCTCAAACCAAATCAATAAATGCACGCCTTAAATTGATACATTTCAAATGGTTAATGCGGATGTATGTTACACCGGAGGAGTTAAATAGATATAACAAAAATATACCAGATACATGCACAAAATGCATGGAAAGTAAAGGAACCCTATTTCATTGTCTATGGGAATGTAGATTAATAAGAATGTTTTGGGAAGAGGTGAGGGTAACAATTGAAAAAATAATCTCAAAACAAATCATACTGAATCCTAAACTGTTTTTGTTGGGTCTGTACCCAGAAAAGCATAATTTAATAAAAGTGAAAGAACATTCATAGACCTCAGTTTGCTTAATGCCAAAAAATGTATTGCACTATTATGGAAAAAGACTCATAGACCAGATGTGACTCAGTGGTTAAGACAGATGTTAACAAACCTTCCATTAGAAAGAATAACATATATACTGAAATCAAAGGAAATTGTGTTTGAGAATATATGGAGACCTTTTATTGATTATGTAAAAAATTTAAACATAACTCTTGAAGAAGAAGGTGAATGATGTGTGTGGACCTTGTAAATTCCAAACTGGTGAACATATGTATACTTATGTATTGGATTGTCTAGACTAAACAGAGGAGCATTGTTGAAGACTTGATTTTGTTGGTGGTTGTTGGTGTTTTTAGTGCATTTTTTTTTTTTTGTAGTACTTTAGTGTTAGTGTTTGATTGCTTGTATCATGTTTGTTAAAAAAAAAAAAGGTTCAATAAAGATATTGTGGAAAAAAAAAAATGTATAATGGCTTTCTGATAACAATTCCCTTGCTCTCCTCATGTCGAAGTCTGTGTAACTAAAGCCTGCTCAGCATGTCTATTCATTAAAACTCAGACTTTCACCAGAGTACAAGCAAAAATCAGAATTATAACAGTTAAAAGACATCTTGTGCTTTGTCGTCAACACATATTCTTGAGAAGATAACTGTTTACAGAGGTTCAAATCAAATCGTAGCTTATTTGTCATGTGCACAGTAACAGCGCAGGGTCATTCCGACCAAAGAAATTCTTGTGACAGGGCACGGAAACAACTTACAAGCACACCTAAAAGAAAAATGTAAAATATAGACATAAACTGAGATGAATAAAAGTGCACAAGAGAATGCAGTTGCTCTTAAACCTGCAAATGAATATTTGGAATAAAAAATGTGCAATGTTTTGTGCAAGTTTTCTGGGAAATTAAACTGTAAAAGAATGAGAATTAGTGGCTTAATATTCATCAAGGTTAACTGGAAGGTTCATTTTCTCTACCTTTTGTTTTGGTTTCAGTTATACTGAATGTGTCACATGTATGACCCACCATTTAAAATCAAATGCTCTGTAATTTACAAACACATCTATGAAAATCTATTTTACATCAAATTTATTTATGCCTGTTTAAATAAATAACAAATTAAATAACAAATTACAGGTTTCAGAACGGATTCGACTGCTTTACTGGCCTGCTTTATGATACTGTATGTCTGTATTTACTGAATACTGTTGAAGTGTTGAAGTTGGAATGAAGTGCATGTTTTATTTCTACCTTGACCTCGTGCGTAAATGTGTTTGTTACTCACGCTGTATCACAGAAAAGCTTTTGGAGATCTGTATTACAGTGGGCCTCCAGGGAAAAGACTGCTGTAAGGCTGTAATTCAATACAGTATCTGTTCTCTTTATGATTGACCTCTGACTCTTGGAAACAGCTCAGTTGTTGTTTTGTCAGATTGTTCTGACAAGTGGCGTCTACAAGACAACTTTATCCCACTGGTTTTTTGGAGGAAAGCTCTGTGTGTTTCAGCGGCCTGCCTCCTGTCCCCTCCCTATCACTCCGTCTTTTATCTCAATTGCCTGTTTCCTGTTTCAGCTTCTGTTGTCGCTCTTATCTCTTAGTGTGTGTAAGTACTTGCCGCCCTTATCAGACACAGAAAGCCTCCCTGAACGTGCGTGTACCTATTAGTACGTTTATCAGACCAATCTGTCACTGTTTTTATGGCTTTGGAGCACCACACGTGCACACATATGGTAGGTGTGTTTTGATGCCAGATCCCTGCGCCGCCTCAACTTCAGGCATCTGTCAGGAGCATGAATAGACCATAACCACCGGAGCCACAACAAATGACTGCCATATATACAGTATGTGTTGCTTAGCAAAGCACACAAGCTGCAGCTTGGTGGGCAGTTGCTTCAAGTTTGTTCACCTGCATCCAAGATGGCAGACGGTAAACTTTCTTCTATAAAAAAACTAAACAGCTAAACATGTTTCTGTAAACAATCAAGGTGAGAAATAAATGGTGTAGTTGCTGAATATGTGTTTATGTTTTACTAACAACTGATATTCTAAAAGTTTAGCACGGGGTCCCTGAAGCGACCAGCTTTACGCACCCACTCCTCATTTGCATAAAGTAGAGAGCCCCTCGGCTTTATGCAAATGAGGTTCGGGCAACTCCATGCAACGACTCGAGATTCTAGATGCGACAGTACCAGAATGCAATGTGAGGTGTTCTTCATAGACAGCGAATTGGAAGTGGTAAAAAGCAGACATAGGTGAACACATATCAATACAGAGACTCAGGAAGTTCCAGAACCAGAATGGAGGACAGTCCTGCATGTCTTCATGTGGGATAATTTAGGTTTATGTCATCACAGGTTTAAATCAAGTGGGGAACAAGGGGAACATATCCCCCCCACCTCAAAAAGAGAGACTTGTCTCGCCCTCATATCACTATAAATCTTTCTGTGTCATGTTACATAACTGAATAAAATGCATCTAAAGCGCCAATACTATGCATAAACGAAAAAAAAAAGTTCTTGTAAATTTGCAACTTTATTTGCAACTTTTTCCTCATAAATTTGTGATTTGTTTTCTTGTAAATTTGTGACTTTTTCAGGTAAATTTGCAACTTTCTGGTAAATTTGTTACTCTTCTCATAAATGTGTGACTTTTTCTGGTAAATTTCTGACTTTTTTCTGGTAAATTTTTGACTCAAATTTGTGACTTTTTCTATTTGTGTTTTTTTTACTCATAAATTTGTGACTTTTTTCTTGTAAATTTGAAACTTTTTTCATAAATTTAAAACTTTCTACTTATAAATTTGTAAATTTTCACTACTTTTTTAATAACAAATTTTACAACTTTTATCTCCAAAAATTGTTATTTTTTCCTTGTACATTTCCAACATTCATATGGATGCTGGCTAAATTTTTATTCTATGAAATGGTTGATTTTTTTTTCATTTAGACAATGACTGAATTTCATTTTTTCATGTTTTTTGTTGTACATTTTAAAGTGTTTGAACTCTTCCCCGTTACAAAAACATGAACCCCCAAACATAATCTTGACTACAAGAAAGAGAAACGGCATTTCAGTTCTTCTGTATGTCCTGTACATATAGTAGTACTGACAAATAAAATCTTTGAATCTTTGAATCTTGAATCTTTTTGCACCTCTTTTTCTTCATGTGTTCAATACTTATTCCCGGTGTCATTCCACCTTATTAAATATAACTTGTTTTGTGAACACAGTTGCCTTGATTTCTTTGTATGTATGGATTACCTGGGTTGTTACTGATATCTGGTGGAAATCGTAGGTCAATGGCGCCATCAGAAATGTGTTTAATGAGAAAAATGATGTGCTCAATACTTATTTTCCTCACTGTATAGGACCCTATTTTGACAGTCATCAGTGGAGTTTTGCACTGTATTTTCAACAGTATGCCAGTGTTTTTGTTAGTTTCTGTTAGGGCATTGTCTGTTTTTACGCTTTGTGTAAAGCCATCTAATTACCAGTAAACAGTATGTGGCTTTGCGTTGGGAGATGTCGGGTCATTTCAAAGAGGTGTGGCGGCACGCAATCTCATGTGCATCACTATATTGTAATTTCCCAGTTTGGAATTAATAAAGTATATCTATCTATCCATCCATCCATCCATCTATCTATCATGGTGCATTTTATGACAATGCACTTTTGATCAGGAAAGAGGAGGTCTGTTGTCAGAAGCGCGCATTCTTTAATGCTATTTTGGTGGCGGGTTTTCAAATCACGCAGCTCCGGAGTGCATGAGGAAACAGCATGTGCTGGGATTTCCAGTTATTTTAATGGAAAGAGTTGTAACAGTCATAATATAATCACCCATTATTTTAATTATTTAAATTAATTAATAATAATTAATTAATTATTTAATTAATGCTTCTCGTATCCAAGATGGCGCCCACAGTGGTCGCCATAGTGCTTCGCTGTGCTTTTTTTTGTTTGTTTTTGTTCGTCAATTGGATGTCTGCCTGCTCTTACACCCGTGAAGAGCTACTAAATATCAGGACTTTCACTCCCACGGACCTACTCCCAGTTTTTTTGGCTCCTGCCGCCAATCTGGTTCACTTTTTAGCCCAAAAGGTGAGACGGCGAAAGAGAGGAAGACGAGCGGGCGCCCTCGTGCGGCTTCGCAGGAGAGGCACACGCACGGCCTTGCCTGGGATCTTTCTGTCCAACGTCAATTCTCTTTATAACAAGGTAGATGAACTGAGACTGCTGATGCGATTTAAGGACCTCTCCACCTCGTGTGCCCTCTGCTTCACTGAGACCTGGCTCAAGGAAAAGACACCGGACAGCGCGCTCCTCCGCGAGGGATTTCAGTTGTTTCGTGCAGACCGTGACATGGGGCTCTCCGGCAAGACCACAGGAGGAGGAGTCTGCTTCTACATCAACAGCAGCTGGTGCTCCGATGTAACTGATCTCCCAACACTGTTCTCCTGCTCTGGAATATTTATTCATCAACTGCAAGTCATTTTATTCCCCGCGTGAGTTTGCTTCATTCATCCTGGCCGCTGTTTACGTCCCGCCCGACGCGGACGTGCGCGAGGCTCAGCGTGCGCTCGCGGATCACATTCAGCAAGCGGAGCGGACTTTCCCGGACTCTCTGGTTATTGTGGTTGGCGACTTTAACCACAGCAACCTGAGCCACGAACTCCCCCGGTACAAACAGTTTATTAAATGCCCCACCAGAGGAGAGAACACGCTGGATCACTGTTACACTACAGTTAAGGACGCGTATCGCGCTGTTCCCCACGCTGCGCTCGGACTATCTGATCACGTGATGGTCCACCTGATTCCCACATACAGACAGAGACTGAAGCTCACAAAACCTGTTGTGAGCACTACGAGGAAATGGACCAGTGAAGCTGTGGAGGAGCTGAGCACGTGCTTGGAAATAACTGACTGGGACATGTTTAAAGGAGCCACGCATGATCTGGATGAGAACACGGACACTGTGACCTCATATATCCACTTTTGTGAGGAGAGCATTCTTCCATCGCGCACCAGGGTGAGTTACTCCAACGACAAGCCCTGGTTCACAGCTAAGCTCAGACAGATCAGGAAAGAGAAGGAAGCAGCGTTGAAAAGTGGAGACCGGGACTGCTACAGGGAGGTCAAATACCGGTTTAGCAGAGAGCTGAGGAGAGCTAAATCTGTGTATTCTGAGAGACTCCAGCAACAGTTCACTGCTAATGACTGCTTCTGTGTGGAGAGGACTGAGGCAAATCACAACTATCGGACCTCAGGCTTCTAAGGGACAGGTAGACAAAGCCTTTGTCAAAGACTGTCCAACACTGATGCCCCGTTTTGACACCTCGTCAGCTGTGTCCAACTCCCCCCCCCTCCCCCCCAGCGCCACTGCCTCCATGGTCCCCACTTCATCAAAGGCGGCCCCCCCCTCCTCCCCCCCTGCCCTTGCCATCAGTGAGCAGGACGTGCGCAGACAGTTCTCCAGACTGAACCCGCACAAGGCCCCCGGTCCGGACGGCGTGTCTCCCTCCATCCTGAGACACTTGAGCGGAGGAGCTGACTCCTGTCCCTTCACAGACATTTTTAAACACCTCCCTGAAGTCATGCACGTGCGGCCTGCCCTCAAAAACCTCTACCATCGTCCCCTGTCCCCAAGAAGCCACGGATCAACTGGACCTTAACGACTACAGACCTGTAGCGCTCACCTCTGTAGTCATGAAGTCCTTTGAGCGCCTGGTCCTGCCCCACCTCAAGACCATCACCACTCCCCTCCTGGACCCGCTGCGGTTTGCCTACAGAGCCAACAGGTCTGTGGACGACGCAGTCAACCTGGCCCTCCACTCCATCCTGCAGCACCTGGACCCCCCGGGAACCTACGTCAGGATCCTGTTTGTGGACTTCAGCTCTCCGCCCCGCTCTGCTCCAGGACAAGCTGTCCCTGCTCAACGTGCCTGACTCCCTCTGCAGGTGGATCACCGACTTCCTGACGGACCGGAGGCAGCATGTGCGGCTGGGAAAGACTGTCTCAGACTCTGTTAGCATCAGCACCGGATCACCCCAGAGCTGTGTACTTTCCCCCCCCTGCTCTTCTCCCCTGTACACCAACTCCTGCACCTCCAGCCACCAGTCTGTCAAGCTGATCAAGTTTGCGGACGACACCACCCTCATCGGGCTCATCTCCAACGGCGACGAGTCCGTCTACAGGAGAGAGGTGGCCCAGCTGGCGTCCTGGTGCAGCCACAACAACCTGCAGCTGAACGCTTTGAAGACAGTGGAGATGATCATGGACTTCAGAAAAGTCACAGCCCCTCTGCCCCCCCCTTACCCTCACAGACTCTCCCATCACCACTGCAGATTCCTTCCGCTTCCTGGGCACAACATCACCCGGGACCTCAAGTGGGAGCCGACCATCAGCTCCCTCATCAAAAAGGCCCAGCAGAGGATGTTCTTCCTGCGGCAGCTGAGGAAGCTCAAGCTACCCACCAAGATGTTGGTGCAGTTCTACACGGCCATCATCGAGTCCATCCTCCCCACCTCCCTCACCATGTGGTACGCAGGAGCCACCGCCAGGGACAGACTAAGACTGCAGCGCGTTGTGTGCACTGCTGAGAAGGTGATCGGCTGCAAGCTCCCATCCCTCCAGGACCTGTACATCTCCAGGACCTGGAGGCGTGCAGGTCGGATCATAGCCGACCCTTCACACCCTGGACACGCACTGTTTGCCCCCCTCTCCTCAGGCAGAAGACTTCGGTCCATTCAGACTAAAACCTCCCGCTACATGAACAGCTTCTTCCCTTCTGCCATCAGACTGCTGAACACTAAGTGACTTATTAGACTCTCGTGCACTACGTACAGCAGCTCAACCGGACTCATGACAATTATCACTGTTTTCTTTTTGCACTACCGACTGCACTATGTGGAACTCCACAATATCTGCTGCTGGTTAATATATTTAAAAATTGCATAGATTAGTATTACTTATTCATATTCTACCTTTTATTGCATGCATAGTTTTTCATTTTTATCTTTAGTGCTACTCCATCTATCCACTACTTCATCATGGACTTATTAGGCATTAATGTGTTTATTTTTAGGGAAATGAATGAATGAATGAACAGGGAGTGTACTACATTTTACTTTTCATTGTAACTTCTGGAAAGACAGGAGGTCTCCCGCGCCCCCAGCTTCCTAACTGGACTGAGGCTACCCACAACATGCTTACAGTCTGGGTTCTCAAGCAGCAGGCGCCTTGGACCGCCGGCCCTCCAGGGACACAGCACTAAACCTTCTCCTTCCCTCTGGGATGGACTGGAACAGAGAGCCACAAACCTCAGCAGACCCCTGTACGAGATGGGGGAGACCCTTGGTCGGTGAAAGCAATAGGAGAGGGAGATCCTTCCATTTTATGAAAGTTTATGAAAATTTACACAGGCATCATCCTCTTTTCCTGAAGTTTCAAACCCATTCATGTCTGCGTGTTGCATCCGTGGACACTACATTAAACCATTCAGCTGATTTTTCAGCCCAGCATTATCTCTTCCCTGTTTGTTCTCTCTAAAATAACTAATTGGGCATCAACTGTGATTGATGCCTTCCTTATTATCAAGCAGCGTTACTATCTTGTGCATTTTCGCTTATGCGGACACCCTTTGGCCTGTGCAAACCCATCTTAAACAAGTGATCACAATCAGAGTTCACTTTAGATACTGTGCCTCTATGCATGAGAATAGAATAGAATAGAATAGAATAGGCTTCATTATCATTGTACAGTTGCAAGTACAACAAAATTGTGAGTGCTCCACACAGCTACTGTGCACATTTGGCATAGAAAACTATAAATATAAGAACACCGATTATACATATAACTACTCACAAAAAAGTTAGGGATATTTGGCTTTCGGGTGAAATTTATGGAAAATGTAAAAAGTTCATGCTACAGTGATATTATATCATGAAACTAGGGCCATTTAAGGTAGAAGCATGCAGTGGTGATGTTTCCTCATCTCAAACAATTTATTTAAACAAAAGCCAACAACAGTGGTGGGTATACCACAACAAAAAATGTCAATGTCTCAATAACTTGTCATGTGCCCTTAAGCATCAATTACAGCTTGACAATGACGTCTCATGCTGTTCACAAGTCGATTTATTGTCTGTTGAGGCATGGCATTCCACTATTCTTGAAGGATGGCCCTCAAGTCATTGAGGTTGTGGGGTGCAGGGTTACAAGCCTGTACACGGTGACTCAGCTGATTCCATAGGTTTTTTATGGGATTCGGGTCTGAAGAAAGTGCAGGCCACTCCATTTGGGGTACCCCAGCCTCCAGCAGCCATTTCCTAATGATGTGACCTCGATGAGCTGGAGCATCGTCATCCATGAAGATGAAATTAGGCCTGTGTTGTTCATGCAGGGGCACAATGACTGGATTAATGATGTTACTCAGGTAGTACTGGATTGTCATTGTACCATTCACAAAGTGTAGGGCAGTTCTGTATTAACTACACACACCTGCCCAGACTGTAACACCACCACTCCCAAAGGCTCATCTGGTGACAACAGTGGCTGATGCATAGCACTCTCCTTGACGTCTCCAACATCATTGGCGGCCATCATTTCTGCTCAACATGAATCAACTTTCATCAGAGAACAGCACTGAGACCCACTGGTCCCTCGTCCAATGTAAGTGCTCTCTGGCCCATGCAAGACGATGACGCCTGTGCCTAATGGTGTGGTCAGGTACCCTTGCAGGTTGTCTGACATGCAGACCACACTGATGTAAATGGTTTTGAATGGTCTGAGGTGACACTTGGGTGCCTCTCACCTCCCTTAAATGTGCCTGGAGTTGAGTGGCATTCATCATCTGGTTCCGCAGGGCACTGTTCACAATGAAGCAGTCATCAGTGTGGGATGTGGCCAAAGGATGTCCACGTCTATGCCTTTCTGTGACTCTTCCTGTCTCTGTATCTCTGTTGCAACCTGCTGATGACACTCTGTGACACTCTAAGCTCAGTGGCCACTTCCTCTGAGAACATCCTGTTTGAAGCCTCGCAATGGCGAGGTACTGTTGATCAATTGTTAGGTGTTGTTTGGTCTCATAATGTCAAAATATGAACAGCATGATGGAGAGGACTGTTTTAAAACAGCAATTCTATTTGAACCAGAAAATTTATTGGTCGATTTATGGATCAAACGCCTGTTGTGAATTTTGCCATTAAGCACCTTGTTAGAGAACAGCAAGTTATACAAAAAGTACTGTAACACTGAACGGTTGGACATGTGCATTCAAAAGGTTAGAGAAGGTCAAATTAAGTTCACCTGTAAAGGTCATGGTGCATTTTAGGTGCGTCCTAAAATTTCACCTGAAAGCCGAATATCCCTAACTTTTTGTGAGTAGTATATATGTACAGTGGGGGAAAAAAGTATTTAGTCAGCCACCAATTGTGCAAGTTCTCCCACTTAAAAGATGAGAGAGGTCTCCATTTTCATCATAGGTATACCTCAACTATGAGAGACAAAATGAGAAAAAAAATCCAGAAATCACATTGAAGGATTTTAAAAGAATTTATTTGCAAATTATGGTGGAAAATAAGTATTTGGACACTTACAAACAAGCAAGATTTCTGGCTCTCACAGACCTTGTAACTTCTTCCTTTAAGAGGCTCCTCTGTCCTCCACTCGTTACCTGTATTAATGGCACCTGTTTGAACTCGTTATCAGTATAAAAGACACCTGTCCACAACCTCAAACAGTCAGACTCCAAACTCCACTATGGCCAAGACCAAAGAGCTGTCAAAGGACACCAGAAACAAAACTGTAGACCTGCACCAGGCTGGGAAGACTGAATCTGCAATAAGGTAAGCAGCTTGGTGTGAAGAAATCAACTGGTGGGAGCAATTATTAGAAAATGGAAGACATACAAGACCACTGATAATCTCCCTCCATCTGGGGCTCCACGCAAGATCTCACCCCGTTGGGGTCAAAATGATCACGAGAACGGTGAGCAAAAAATCCCAGAACCACACGGTGGGGACCTAGTGAATGACCTGCAGGAGAGCTGGGGACCAAAGTAACAAAGGCTACATCAGTAACACACTACGCCACCAGGGACTCAAATCCTGCAGTGCCAGACGTGTCCCCCTGCTTAAGCCAGTACATGTCCAGACCCGTCTGAAGTTTGCTAGAGAGCATCTGGATGATCCAGAAGAGGATTGGGAGAATGTCATATGGTCAGATGAAACCAAAATAGAACTTTATTGTAAAAACTCAACTTGTCGTGTTTGGAGGAGAAAGAACACCATAGCTACTGTGAAGCATGGGGGTGGAAACATCATGCTTTGGGGCTGTTTTTCTGCAAAGGGACCAGGACGACTGATCCGTGTAAAGGAAAGAATGAATGGGGCCATGTATCGTGAGATTTTGAGTGAAAACCTCCTTCCATCAGCAAAGGCACTGAAGATGAAACGTGGCTGGGTCTTTCAGTATGACAATGATCCCAAACACACCGCCCGGGCAACGAAGGAGTGGCTTCGTAAGAAGCATTTCAAGGTCCTGGAGTGGCCTAGCCAGTCTCCAGATCTCAACCCCATAGAAAATCTTTGGAGGGAGCTGAAAGTCTGTGTTGCCCAGTGACATCCCCAAAACATCACTGCTCTAGAGGAGATCTGCATGGAGGAATGGGCCAAAATACCAGCAACAGTGTGTGAAAACCTTGTGAAGACTTAACAGAAAACGTTTGACCTCTGTCATTGCCAACAAAGGGTATATAACAAAGTACTGAGATGAACTTTTGTTATTGACCAAATACTTATTTTACTGAGGAATTTACCAATTAATTCATTAAAAATCCTTCAATGTGATTTTCTGGATTATTTTTCCCCTCATTTTGTCTCTCATAGTTGAGGTATACCTATGATGAAAATTGGAGACCCTTTCTCATCTTTTATGTGGGCGAACTTGCACAATTGGTGGCTGACTAAATACTTTTTTGCCCCACTGTACATATTTAAACAGAATAGCACACAACTAAATTCAAATTAAAATAAGAAGTATAAATACACATTTTAGTATTGGTCAACAAACGAATTTATGAGCTAAAAGTGCAGAGTGCCAAAACAGGTGAGAATTTTTAAAATTAAATTATTAAAAGGTCCTCAGTTCTATGTACTGTATGTGTGAGTTGTGAGGGGAGGGGGAAGGAGGGTGGGACTTCTGGCTGTTTGCAATCCGGATGGCCCAGAGAAAGAAACTGTTTGTCAGTCTGGAGGTGTGGGACCTGATTGATCTGAGCCATCGTCCAGAGGGAAGCAGGTCAAACAAGTGGTGGGCGGGATGTGAGGGGTCTCTTGTGATGGCCTTGGTCTTCCTGAGACAGGAGGATCTGGAGATGGCCTCCAGGGAGGGCAGAGGGCTGCCGATAATTTTTTGGGCAGTGTTGATGACCCTCTGCACGGCCTTCCTGTTCTCAGCCATGAAGCCGGCGTACCACACACCCAGACAGTGAGTGAACACGCTCTCCACTGAGCAATTGTAGAAGGCCAGCAGCAGCTTCTGGTCCAGGTAGTTCTTCCTCAGGACAAGGAGGAAGAGCAGCTACTGCTGGGCTTTCTTCATTAGGGCATTGGTGTTGTCAGTCCAGGAGAGGTCAGAGATGATGTGGGTGCCCAGAAACCTAAAGATGGTTACAGTTTCCATATGGTCTCTACGTATTTATGAGGAGGGGTGTGTGGTCTTATCTGTGCTTTCTGAAGTCCATAATGAGCTCTTTGGTTTTGTGAACATTCAGTTTCAAGTTGTTTGCTGAGCACCACAGCAGCAGGTTCTCTACCTCCACCCTGTATGTCTTCTCATCGTCACCGGTGATGAGCCCAACCAAGGTGGTGCCGTCCACGTACTTCACGATGATGGTGGTTGGGTGGGTTGGTATATAGTCAAAGGTGTACAGAGCGTAGAGTAGAGGGCTTAGTGCACAGCTCTGGGGAGGGCAAGTGCTGAGTGACAGTGAGGAGGAGTGGTGGGGGCCAAGTCTGACTGTTTGTGAGAAAGTTTTTTATCCAGGAGCAGGTGGGGTGGGGGATCTGGAGGTGGTACAGTTTGTTGGTGTCCAGGATGATGGTGTTGAACGCTGAGCTATAGTCCACATTAAAGAAATGGGCAGGAGCACTTTGGATTGAATTATCCATAACACACCTATGAATAATTAGACCAGTCTCTTTCCACCTTGCGCCCAGTGGAAAATTCATTTTTGCGTTGTTGTAATAAGAAAATGAACTTGGAAACGCCCATAAATGCCTCCTGCACCAGTGAGAACTGATTATGGACCGCATTCTTGTAATATGGCCCATAGTGTCCCTCTCAATATTTACACTTAACAAAATGTTCTGTTTTTGTCCACCCAGTGATAAAATGAAATATCTCCCCATGCATGTCAGAGGAGTTTGAGGCTCAGGAGGGCAAGTTAGTTTCAGCTCAGAACTTCAGAGAGAGCTCAGGTTAGGTTTTTTACAGACATGCGCCCATAACTGCATCATTGGGCCTCAAGCCTACTAGTAAATCAGGGTGCACAGCACATGGCACACAGGTAGGAGCCTCCTCCATCACATCTGGTCCTCTTTATCAACTTGAAAGCTGACTGACTGCCTGTCCTATCAGGTGACAAATTGGTTCACTCCGGCTGGATGACATACCTGTGTACTAAGACGCTGACTTACTCCAGAGGTGTGAGTCAGAGTTTCTGGTTTGAGTGTGAGTCCACTTAAACTGTTAAGTGGCTGTGTTGGATACTCCAGATGGTCCAGGAATATCTGGGGAGATATAAGGGGACCAGAGTGATGGAAGCCCTTTTTCTTGTCTTAAAAGTAAGGTACACCCAGAGACATCTGTGATAAGAAGCTGGATGTGGAAATAAGAGAACTCACGATGCTTTTATAATCAAATCTGCACCTCAATGAAGATGGTGCCAGAAGTTGCATATGTATGAAAGAAAAATCTTCTTGGTTGATGGGGAAGATGGTAAGAATTTTTCAGTCTGTGATTGCGCAATGTGAGACTTTGGAGCCCTGCCTATCGTTTAGCATAAAGTCTCGACTGCACTCCTCCTTTTGGTGCATGCTGTGTCAGTGAGAATAATTTGTTGGCTCTGTATTGAAGCCAAGATACTTGGGTCTGTGCTCTATTATAATTAGGTTTCTGTTTCTCTACAAGTATCTTTGCATCCAAAAATGTGGACTATTCTGTGATTTAACTATACATAAACAGCTTTCTGAATGTCTGCTTACCTGACAGGGGATGTATCCTACCTCTTGTGTTGTTTAGTGTTTTAACTGGTCAGAGTACTAAGCCGTGTAGGCCAAAAGAAACCCGTTTTTGCTCCTAAGAGAAGAGCTGATTTTGTACATGATGTTTAATGCACAACACTAAAAACACACGTGCGCCTTTTCTAATTAAAACCATTCTGATATCAGCACACCCTCTGATATATAAAATTCTAAGAGTAAAGTCCTGAAAACAATATTTTTCAAACTCCACAACAAAGAACATTTTACATGTGGTCAATAAAAAAAGAAAACCCTACTCTGTCGATCAGATACATATGCTGAGGAGAGGGAAGTTTTTGATTAACATGTGATTCTGATTGGAACAGACTATTCTGCAATCAAACCCCCACTTTCCGTAAGCAAAATATGTTCCTCATCATACAACTGACCGATGCAATTATTACACGATGGCCACTATTTAAATTTAAAGGCTTGAATTCAGTCCATCTGATCCTTTCTGTGCTGTAAGCTCAAGACAGCATCAAAGGTGATGTGGATGAGATCTTATGCTGCATTCCAGGTATGTTGAAGTCTCTGACTTGAGGATCAGAATGATGTAATTTCCAAAGTGACCATGTTCCAGGGAATCTGTGGTCTTCTCAAGCCAGGCTGCTCTATCCATTGTTAGCTAAACACACTGAAAATAATGTGGTATAGAGTAATTTACATATATACAAGAGCTGTTCATTAATGATTTCCACTGACTCATTTCCCATGGAGTGAGAGGAACCAAACTGCACAGTTATTAGTCTTCCTCTACAACAGTACTACCAAAGGTCACATACTGTACTTCTCCCATCGCTTTATGCAGCTGTGGAAACCTCGCCTGTAGAAATCTGCAGGTTGCATCAGAAGCCACGATTTGACCTCAGAAATTAGTGTTTCATCATCTTGGAAGCATTTGCCTTTCAAAAATAACTTCATGGTTTGAAAAAGATGAAAGCCAGATGGTGCGAAGTCAGGAAAGTAAGGGAGTGGGGAATGATTTCATAGCCGCAGGACCTTGGTTCTCTCAGGTCAACATGCATGTTGTGAACCAACGTGTTGTCTTGCAGGAGGCGAAGACCTGGAACGCAGGTTCCATCGGTTCTGATGGCCTTCGCAATTTCTGCAGCAGCGATGCGAAATAAGTCCTGGTAACTGTGGTACCCTTTGTCAGGAAATCCATCCTCAATACTCCAGCCTGGTCCGAAAAGATCGTGAACATGACCTTGCCTGCCGAAGGTTGGATATGTGCCTTCTTTAGAGGTAGGGAGTCACAATGCTTCCATTGTTTCGACTGGGCTTTAGTTTCTGGATCATAATGAGTGACCCATGTTTCATCCTGCATCATTAGTCTGTTGAAGAAGTCCTCCTGATTTTCTTGGCATATGGCCAAAATAGCCCGAGAGGGCAAGAGGTGGGGTACACTCTGGACAGATCACCAGTACATCACAGGGCCAACACAGAAAGACAGACAACCAGTCACTGTCACATTCATACCTAAGGACAATTTATCCCCAGTTGATGCCACAATCTTCTTGCCGTACGGCAATGGTACTAACCTCTGCTGCACTGAGCTGCCCCCACTACTGTGTGTCCGTTGACTAAATGATTAGCAAAACTTTGTTGCTTTGTACCTGCACAGACTAGAAAGCAGAAGACAAAAGCTACAGGTTTTAGTTGTTTGCAGTGAGATTGATGTTTTTTGTGAGATGTTTTTGCAAGGAATGTATACATTTTTGCTGGTTTGACACCGGATTTATGGATAGCATGCAAGGTTTGCCAAAACAGCTTTTCATTTCAGAGATATATGAAGAGTGGGTGATTTACCAGGAAGGAGTGACCAGGTGAAGGTCTCAGTATAGGGTGTAAATGTTTTTAGTCATCATATCCACATCAAGATATAATCTGCAGAAAAATCACCAAACTTAACTTGAAAGACCATTGTATAGCATTTGCAAAATGTTTAGGACCACAGAGAGAAATGCATCTGTTGGTCTTTTCAAATTAAATTATCATCTTTTAACATTAAACCATGCGCTCTTTCTGTCAAATACACTGAGTGTGTATTATCCAGAGGGTTCAAAGAGTTAGACACAGAAGATACAAACAAGAGCTGATTGAAAAGTTTTCAGAGTTTACAATCATGCTCAATGACGGGTGAAGTTATAAAATTTTGGCTTGCGAATGTGACCGCCAGGCAGGGCTCGTTGTGTAGTGGATGGATCTCTGCTCATTTTTACTCCATATGGCCTCGTGTGGAAATGAGCAGCTTTCTAAATGGATTGTATTACTCATATAAAAGCAAACTTGAGTGGTTCTCAACATGCCCATGCTATATGGCAGTCCTTCTGTTCCAAAAGCCACACAGCAAAGGGTCACTCTCTCTCTCTTTGAGTTCCATAAATAAGCATACGTCTTAATTACTGTCACTTTGGTGCAGTGTCTGCATTGTTGGAGGAGTGGACAGAAATTAGTTCTGCGGTTTGAGTTTCATTGAGTTATCTTGAGTTATGATGTGGTAAACCTGAGAGAATTTGGCAGGGCAGGTTTTTGACAGCACATAAAGGTGTCTGATGTGGGGAGAAGCATTGGGTAACTTTGTGGAGTTTAATGTAGGAAAGAAAGAAAAGAGCAAGCGAAAGAGAGAGATTGTGTGACACGATGACACGTCTTTAATATCTTCATAAGTAGTAACTCCAAATATAATCTGAAAAAAATGTTTAAATTGGCATGCAAAACAGTTCATGCTTTGTATCATTTGTCGACTTGGGGTAATTACCACAGATCCTTTAGTATAAGTCTATTTTGATGTAACGGAATACCTCAGTAGAACTTGGACAGTGTTTCCTTATAATCGCACAGTGCTGGGAGAGGTGGGGGTGCATAAACTCTGGCAAATTTCATGAATTAAACTGAACAAAACCATTTGGGTAAGATGACAATTTTATAAACAATGATGAAATCTGTTTATACATTAGTTCGGAGAGAGGCAGCAGTGAACATGAAATATTCAAGAAATAAATTCCTAGTGTTGGTGAGAGGACTTATCACTAATTAATGAACTCTGATGTAATGAATACATCTAATAACATCAACATTATTGATCAAATTATGAAGTTTTTGTTCATAGCTGTGTTTTCATTTTGGTATATAACACCAATACATTTTATGTTGCATTAGCTTTGCAATTATTGCAGCGTGTTATTAGTTTATCAAATAACTAGTAATTTGCTGTTTTTCGTGTTCTTCAAGTTTCTTGAGCATTTGAAGTGTCTATCTTTGTGCATTCCAGTTCCTAGTTCTGCTTATTTCTTCAGTGTTTTCTTTTAGTTTGAAGCTGCTGGTTTTGGGTTTCCTTTGAAGGACAAAGATACATGCTTGTTACGCAAAATCTGGATAACTTGCCCACAACCTATTGCCGGTAGCTGCTAACAGCTTTTGATCGATGACAATTGAGTTGCTAAGAGTTTGTTATATTTTGCCAGAATGATGAGTGTCACAGGAGAACAGATGTGAGCTACAGCACTGTAACTCTGGTTAGCATTAACTCTGGCAGTTAGCTTTTAATTCAGTCACTCTGAGAGACATGTTGCTGCTTACGCGCATAGACAGTATGGCTATTAAGCAGGTGAGATGCTACCAGGATGCTACTGACTTCAACTCCCCATGCAAGAAGGTAAACTTAAGAGATTAGAGGTATGTACAGTTGAAACCAGAAATTTACATACACTGTATAAAGACACATAACCTTTTTTTTTCTCACTGTCTGACAATAAATCATACTAAACTTTTACTATTTTAGGTCAGTTAGCATTACCAAAATTATTTCTATTTGCTAAATAATTTTTATATTTGCTAAATAATTTTTTAGATAATTTTTATTACTTTCTTCAAAGTCAGAAATTTACATACACTGAGATTACTATGCCTTTAAACAATTTAGGAAAGCCCAGACGATGATGTCATGATTTTGGAAGCTTCTGATAGGTTAACTGACAATATCTGAGTTAATTGACGGCAGACCTGTGGATGCATTTTAAGGCCCACCTCAAACACACCGCTTCTTTGTGTGACATCATAAGAAAATCAAAAGAAATCAGCCAAGATATCAGGAAGAGAATTGTGGACCTCTACAAATCTGGTTCATCCTTGGGTATGATTTCCAGATGCCTGAAGGTGACACATTCATCTGTTCAAACAATTATACGCAAGTATAAACACCATGGGAATGTCCAGCCATGACACTGCTCAGGAAGGAGACGGGTTCTGTATCCCAGAGATGAATGTGTTTTGGTGCAAAATGTGCATATCAATCCTAGAACAAAAGCAAAAGACCTCGTGAAGATGTTGACTGAAGCTGGTAAAAGAGTGTCATTATCCACAGTGAAACAAGTCCTGTACCAACATGGGCTGAAAGGCCACTCAATGAGAAAGAAGGCATTACTCCAAAGCAGCATAAAAAAAGCCAGATTACCTTTTGTAAATGGACACATGGACAAAGACCTTTATTTTTGGAAACATGTCCGGTGGTCTGATGAAACTAAAATTGAACTTTTTGGCCATAATGACAATTGTTACATTTGGAGAAAAAATGGGGAAACTTGCAAGCCTGAGAACACTACCCCATATGTGAAATGCAAGGATGGCAGCATCATGTTGTGGTGGCGTTTTGTTGCAGGAGGGACTGGTGCACTTCACAAAATAGATGGCATCATGAGGAAAGAACATTATGCAGAAATATTGACGCACCATCTCAAGACATCAGCCAGGAAGTTAAAGCTTGTCACAAATGGGTTTTCCAAATGGACAATGACCCTAACCATACCACCAAATTAATTACAAAGTGGCTTAGGTCAACAAAGTCAATGTTTTGGACTGGCCATCACAAAGCCCTGATCTCAATCCCATAGAAAATTTGTGTGTCAGCAAGATGATCTACAAACCTGACTCAGTTACGCCAGCTTTGTCAGGAGAAATGGGTCTAAATTCCAGCAAAATATTGTGAGAAGCTTGTGGAAGCATACCCAAAACATTTAACCCAAGTAATACAGTTTAAAGGCAATTGTACCAAATACTAAGGAAATGTATGAAAACTTCTGACTTTGAAGAAAGTAATAAAAAATTCTCTAAAAAATAATTCAGCAGACAAAAATTATTTAAATTAAATTAAATTAATTAAATTAAATTAAATCACCCTTATTGTCATTCAACCGTACAACCAATCATGTACAGTAGAACGAGATTGTGCTTTACCTATCTACAGTGTCAATCACACACACCCCAGTGCAGAATCAGAGGGCCGCTGCCATGCAAGGCGCCGCCACAGATTTCCCTCCTTCATTCCATTATTGCTGAGCACCAAGCTGGATGGCAGGAAGTTCCACTTTTATATGGTCTTTGGCATGACCCGGCCGGGATTTGAACCCCTGCCTCCCGGGTGTGGGGCGGATGCTCTACCAACTGAGCCACCACTCCGGTAGCAAATAGAAATTGTTTTGGTAATCCTAACTGATCTAAAACAGGAAAAGTTTAGTCTGATTTAATGTCAGGCAGTGAGAAAAAAAAGTTGTCTTTTTATAAAGTGTATGTAAATATCTGGTTTCAACTGTACATGTTCAGCAGGACCGGAGGGTGTGCTCCAACTTTAGAGGGATCACACTCCTCAGCCTCCCTGGGAAGGTCTATGCCAAGGTACTGGAGAGAAGAGTCCGGCCGTTGGTCGAACCTCGGATTCAGGAGGAGCAATGTGGTTTTCATCCTGGCCGTGGCACATCGGACCAGCTCTTTACCCTCTCGAGAATTCTCGAGGGTTCGTGGGAGTTTGCCCAACCAGTTTACATGTGTTTTGTGGACTTGGAGAAGGCATTTGACCGCGTCCCTCGTGGTTTTTTGTGGGGGGTGCTTCTATGGGGTATCAGGCTTGTTGTTAGAGGTATTTGGTCTCTGTACAACTGTTGTGAGAGTTTGGTCCGTATTGCCAACACTCGGCCGGAGTCATTCCCAGTGAGAGTTGGACTCCGCCAGGGCTGCCCTTTGTCACCGATCCGGGATTTCTAGGCGCAGCCAGGGGATGGAGGGTGTCATGCTTGATGACCACAGGATCTCATCTCTGTTTGTGTCATAGCCCGAGTGTCGGTTCTGTCCACACTCGGGTCTTGTATCATATTTCCCTGGCTTAGGCAGCAGAGGATTCCTTCTAGCTCCTCGGGCTCTTATTGTGAAAGCGCCCGGGGGAGCTCCCTGCTGTCAAAGTCAGCTGCTGCGCTGCTGTCAACGGAGCAGCTGTGCTGCATCGGGGTCGTTAGCTGCCAGAGATAAAAGCAGGTCCTGAATGCTCCCCGATGCGGCAGTCTCTGTTTACCTCTGTAGTCCACTGTTAGCCGACTCGGGTATCTCCTGTAAACCCATCGGTTAGCATTTCCGGTTATCGTCTTATAAGGTACGTTCTGTGAGACTTAACCTTCTTTGTTATTCCGTCTGGCGCATCAGGCGCTCCCCGGCTCAGACGTCACCTTTTCCTTTGTGTGTAATTCCTATGCCTGCCTAACCTGCACTGTTAATAAACATCACTGCAAAACTCACTGGTGACTGTGGCGTCTTCTGGTGGTCCGTGAGGGCCACCCTGACAGTAGACTGCCGCCCAAACGCCCGGAGAAGAGGCGTCGCACGGAGACGCCATTCACCGTGAGTTTTGCTGTGTTGGACTGTTTGTTCCTACCTGTCTGAGTGTCTGCAGCTGGGAGTATGACATCATCCAGGGGCCACGGTCGGCGCCTGGGCAGGCAGCTAGCGGAAGCTCTGGAGAATGTGGACAGCACCATCTTTTCCGCTACGCTGTGGGACGCTCCCAGCGACATTCAAAGACATTTGAACTACGCTGAGGAATTTCTGCTCAATCTCCCCCTCGAGTTTGACGATCACCCGGAGGTGATAGCGAGGTGGGAGGAACTCGCCGCTCAACGCGAGTCACTTCGTAGGCTGGAGGAGAGGAGCAGGAAGCAGGGGAGAAAGCATCCTCGCTCCCTGCGTCGTTGTTCCGTTCCCGTCCCGGAGCAGAACCAGGAGTATGCGCCGTCTGGGGGCCGACAACGACGTCGGCGTAACGACGCGGGCTCTCCTCAGCAGAATCCTCAGCTAGAATCCAGTCTGGATCCAGTTCCAGGTCACCGCAAGGGCTCAACCCCCACACAGCTGTCACTCCTGCGCTTCGTCAGAGGGGAATCCCCGCAGCCTCATCTCCCCCTGGGCCTTCGCCTGCTGTCCCGTCAGCGCTCCATGCCCGGCTAACCTCGGCTGTCGCCCCCTCCTCCTCATCGCCTGTCCCGGCTGCTGTGTGTCTCGGGGGCTCCGTTTCGGCAAGTCCCATCCCGGAACCATCTCAAGTGGCCTCACCTCGTCTTCCCAGAGGGCCCTCTGTCGCCATCCAGTGGGGAAAGGGAGGAACGACGTCCCCCACAGCAGGAACCATCTCAACCCCAGGAGAAAAGCAAGTGCACGATAATTTCTCCCATCTCAATATTGTTTTGCCTTGTCTGACTCCTGGGGGTGGAGTTCGGGGTATGCAGCCCCCCGAGCTCCCTCCACCTGCTGTGGATGAAAGAATTAACCCTGCTTCCTCTGTGTCTCCCTCCGCTGAGTGGTCCTCGACGCCAGGCCAACGTCGCTGGATGAGGAGGGGGCCTGCGGTTCTGGAGAGCCTGGTTCCGGTTCCGCAGCTACGCCGTGGGCGGAGGAGGACAGCGGACTGCAGCGTGGAGCCTGCGCCAATGAGGAAGCGTCCCCAGGGTTCCACGGAGGAGCGGTCCGGTCCAGCGGGTCGAGGTTCTCCTGCCACCACGCCGTGTGGGCCATCAGCGTGGACATCGGTGCCGGAGGACTCTCAAGCTGCGTACACCATCACGCCAGCTGCGGAGCCCGACGCAGCTGAGTGGGAGCCTGAGGACGACCTCCTGACATCTGAGCCCGGATCTTCACAGTCCTGGACGGCGTCAGAACCCGAGTTCTGGCAAGTGCTCTGCTTTGTCTTTCTCTTTTACCTCTTAGAGCATTTTTGCCTGTCTCAAGGGGAGATGAGCCGGATGCAGCCGGATGCAGCCGCCCGCTGCGTCCGAGCTCATCTCGCCGGGTTCTAGCGCTGCCGGTGATCCTGATCCCGGGTTTTCTTTCTCTCCTGAGCCTTCTCCCAGGGTCGCCGGCGAGGGGCTGCTCTCGCCTGCTGCGCCAGAGGTTCCGGTTTCGGGGTTGGAGGTCGAGTCTGGTGTGACGCCGACCCAGTCGGGGTCCGACATGGGTGCACCGGAGGCCCAATCGGGGTCCACCGTGGGTTCGGTTCCGGCCCAATCGGGGTCCATCGTGGGTTCGGTTCCGGCCCAGTCGGGGCCCGACGTGGGTGCAGCACCAGCAGGTCCTGGATTCGGTGAGGGAGCTGCAGATCCCCGGTCGCCGGATGCGGGACAGGCTCATTCCCCTCTTCACCCTCATCACCATCGTCATCCTCCTCGTCTCCCTGAGGAGCGCTACCCATCTTCACCTGGGGCCGTTGGGGTTCCGATCGCTTCGCCCGGTTCTCCCTCGTCTCTCCCCTTTTCAGCGGGACCGCCGGCTACTTTGACCCAACGGTTCTGGTGGGCTAGCGATGCGGGTCGGCCGCCTGAAAGACTGTCTCGCCAATTTGGCTCTCTGGGTCGGCCTCCCGACATTTTGGACTCCCTGTGTGGCGACCTGGTCCGGCCGCCTGAAACTCTGCTTCCGAGCATGGGACCGGGGTAGGCCGCCCGAACTGTCCTTTTTCCCCCTCCCTGTTCTGTGGCCACTTGATGCCGGATGACCCCCCAAACCTTTTGCCCCCATCCCTCAGGTTCAGGACTGCACCCTTCCTGGGGTTCTGATTACGTCTGTGAGACTGTTGGGGTGTGCGGGGGGGGGGGGGGGGGGGGGGGGGGACGGGTTGATTTGTGATTTTTGTGGCTCACTCCTTTGTTGTTTCTGTGTTTGGTGGTTCTTTTCCCTCCACCTAATGTCAATTTGTTGTTTGCCACTGTATGTACTGCCTTTCTGATTCTGTTCTTGTCACCCACATTCAAGGGAGTATGTTTTTTTTTTTCTGTCTCTACTGCCTTGTTGGTCCTGTCACTTGCTTGTCCTTTTTTTTTTTGTCTCTCTCCCTCCTGCCAGCGCCCCATCCGCCCACCCTAGGGGGGGTGGGGGGTGGGGGGCTTGGGTGTTACTCGGGCCGCTCAGAGCTCGGCCTCGAGGGGGAGGTACTGTCATAGCCCGAGTGTTGGTTCTGTCCACACTCGGGTCTTGTATCATATTTCCCTGGCTTTGGCAGCAGAGGATTCCTTCTAGCTCCTCGGGCTCTTATTGTGAAAGCGCCCGGGGGAGCTCCCTGCTGTCAAAGTCAGCTGCTGCGCTGCTGTCAACGGAGCAGCTGTGCTGCATCGGGGTCGTTAGCTGCCAGAGATAAAAGCAGGTGCTGAATGCTCCCCGATGCGGCAGTCTCTGTTTACCTCCGTAGTCCACTGTTAGCCGACTCGGGTATCTCCTGTAAACCCATCGGTTAGCATTTCCAGTTATCGTCTTATAAGGTACGTTCTGTGAGACTTAACCTTCTTTGTTATTCTGTCTGGCGCATCGGGCGCTCCCGGGCTCAGACGTCACCTTTTCCTTTGTGTGTAATTCCTATGCCTGCCTAACCTGCACTGTTAATAAACATCACTGCAAAACTCACTGGTGACTGTGGCGTCTTCTGGTGGTCCGTGAGGGCCACCGTGACAGTTTGCAGATGATGTTGTCCTGTTGGCTTCATCCAGCAATGACCTACAGCTCTTGCTGGGACGGTTTGCCGCTGAGTGTGAAGCAGCTGGGATGAGAATCAGCACCTCCAAGTCCGAGTCCATGGTTCTCAGCTGGAAAAAGGTGGATTGTCCTCTCTGGGTTGGGGAGAGGCCCCTGCCCCAAGTGGAGGAGTTTAAGTATCTTGGGGTCTTGTTCACGAGTGAGGGGAAAATGGAGCGAGAGATTGACAGACAGATCGGAGCAGCATCTGCAGTGATGCAGACGTTGTACCGGTCTGTTGTGGTGAAGAGGGAGCTGAGTTCTAAGGCAAAGCTGTCGATTTATCAGTCAATCTACGTTCCTACTCTCACCTATGGTCACAAGCTTTGGGTAATGACCGAAAGAACAAGATCGCGGATACAAGCGGCTGAAATGAGCTTTCTCCGTAGGATTGCTGGACTCACCCTCAGAGATAGGGTGAGGAGCTCAGTCATCCGGGAGAGGCTCAGAGTAGAACCGCTGCTCCTCCACAGTGAAAGGAGTCAGTTGAGGTGGTATGGGCATCTGATTAGGATGCCACCTGGACGCCTCCCACTTGAGGTGTTTTGGGCACGTCCCATTGGGAGGAGACCCCGGGGCAGACCCAGGACTCGGTGGAGAGACTATGTCTCCCAGCTGGTCTGGGAACGCCTTGGTATCCTCTCTGAAGAGCTGAAGCAGGTGGCGGGGGAGAGGGAAGTCTGGGCTTCTCTGCTTGAACTGCTGCCTCCGTGACCCGGACCTCCGGAAAAGCGGTAGAAGATGAATGGATGGATGGATGTTCAGCAGGATACACACTCTCTAGACAGGATCAGCTAATCACAAATAAGTGTTAAGTTCAGGTAACGGAAAAGTACTCTAACACATTAATCTTCACTGCAGATAATGCAGTAATGTAACTGATTACTTTTTGGTGACAGTAATCTAGTAACCTAATAGGTTACTTTATTTAACACTGATTATAGTATGCTCTGTATAGCGTCAAAAAGAGTAAAAAAAAAAAAAGAAAGCTACCAAGCTCAGTTATATTGTGTGGTAGCTAAAAAAAAATGACAAAGCAGTGATGAAAGGGAACTTCAAATCACACAGTGATAATGAATTCAAATTTTTGAGCAATAAATTCTAGGCAATGGCCAAAAACAAAAACAAAACAAACAAACAAACAAAGTTTTGAAAGTTTGTGGTGGCTTTGTGTCCAGCCGCATCCCTTTTAAATTAGTCCACTCCTACAAGTGTGAAGAACAGTGCATGGTCAATTGTTATATGAATGACAAGGGTACAAAGTGTATTATATGGGAAGTTTGCATGTTCTCTCATTGAACTGAGTGTTAGTATAGTTACTAGTTAATGTGCTTTGAGACTAGAAAAAGTGCTATATAAATACCGGTCCTTGTAATAATTCACCCCTGTAGAAAAGAGCGACATAGACACCTGTGCTGAGCTGCTGAGCTGCCACAGAGATCAGTACATGCAGAGATCGGTGCCCAAAAATGGATTTTGTGGCATCACATGTTGCTGCTGTTTATTGCACAGACAAAAAAAAAGGGTGTGTGGGTTTGCAAATTTATTCAGTGGATTCTTCTCTACCATCAAACTCATTCGTGTCTGCATGTTGCACAGCAGGGGAATGGAACGAGTCAGACATACGTCTGTGCATGAGGCGGTGAATCTAAAAGAACAGTGGTCAACACCAAATTTATTGTCTAAGTTTTTTTAGCTGATTTAGGACAATTTTGATGTGCTGAATCCAAAAATCACATTGGTTTTGCTCAATCAGGTCAACTTTTTGAATTATGGCCACATGTTTTTTACATTTTTGTTTACATGTACAGGTATTTTCGCTTTATATGATGCGAAATTCTTTTTTATTTCTTGAAATTGTCTGAATTTTGAACAATGATGACGTAACACTCAATTTGCATGTACTTACCTTTATCAATGTCTACTATTCAATTTACAGTACAACTGTACAACTGCTGTACAACTGCTTACAGCTTAGCATAAAAACCTGACCTGATCGAGAGAAACGGATGTCATTTTCGGATTCAGTGGTGCAAATTTGTCTTAAATCAGTTGAAAAAACACAGACAACTTACAAAAAAATTATTTTTGTTATGTTGTGTAATTTAACCTTAGTCCATCTCCTCCCTAAAATAACCACCCACACATTAACTGTTACTAATACCCGACTTAATGCCAACCAGCGCAGACCTATGATGTTCATGTGCATTTTGTGAATGAGCAAAATGGGGGATAAAACCAACAAAACTTTTCTCCATGTCCACAATAAGCTGGTCTGGTAGGCCCGGCAGAGGATAGGGGTTAATAACACACAACATCCTGTCATGATGAATGTGTGTTTGCATTCCTGGCTTGACAGGAGAACGAGCCCAAAGCCACAGAAGATGTTAAAGTCGCATTAAGAATATTGCTCACGTGTGAATGAAGGAGCTGTATTAATCCTAAAATCTGAAGAGTGCTGTGTTATTAATCTGCTTTTACAGATAAAAAAACGTGCTTGATAGGGTTGGTGGGTGTCAGGAATTTGATGAGACCAAACGCAACATGTGTGACATTATTTTGCCTCAGTTTGACAAATGTTTTGGTTGCAGCAGCATGAAGCATGTCATCACTAAAAAAATGCCCTTTCTGCAAATGAAAAGCTGGAAGAAAACAATTGATGACAGATAGGCCTCATCCGTAATTTCAGTTATGATAAAACATGTGTTTAGCACAATTTTTTAATCTCCCCTGGCAGATTTATTTGATTCCTAAAACATTAAGTCTCTCTAATTATGACGTGTATTTGGTCCATCTGAGAAGAAAAAAGTGACAAATAAGAAAAAAATGTCAAATTTCTGAGGAAAAGGTGACACATTTGTAAAGATAGATAGATAGATGTACTTTATTGATCCCAAATTGGGAAACTGCAGTGTAACAGCAGCATGACAGGAGACAACCAAACGACAGAAAACACATGCATGACAAGACAAAGGAAATACCCATGGAAAGTAAAACTAACACTACTATAAAAAAGCCTTTACACATCATAGCTGAATAGATGGTGACCCGTATAAACACATGAATCATACCTGCTGTACAATGCAGGACTATCAGGAGCAGAGTGAAATGTGAGGTACCAGTTAGACTGTAAGGTGCAGTATGGCAGCATAGTTATGACCAGAATACAACATCATAGTGAGTTATTGTACAGTGAAATGGCATGCATCAGGAAAGATTTCCTGTACCTAACCGTTTGACAGCAAAGCTGTAGCAGTCTGCTGGAGAAAGTGCTCCGCTGTCTGTCCAGTGTGTGGTGGAGGGGGTGATCAGGACTGTCCATGATGGATTGCAGTTTATTTAGTATCCTCTTCTCCACCACTGTCGCAAAGGTCTCTGGCCTGAGACCAATTACAGAGCCAGCCTTCTTGATAATCTTGTCAAGTCTGTTGGTGTCGCTGGCTCTGATACGGCTACCCCAACAGACAGCAGCAAAGAAGATGGCGCTGGCGACAATGGACTGGTAGAAAAGCGCCAGCATCCTGCTGCACAAGTTGAAGGATCTCAACTTCCTCAGGAAGTAGAGTCTGCTCATCCCCTTCTTGTGCGCAGCATCGGTGTTGGATCTCCAGTCCAGCCCGTTGCTGATCATGACACCCAGATATTTGTAGTCCTGCACTACCCCCACATCCTCCCCCCTAATCTGCAATGGCTGAGAAGGCGTCCTCTTCTTCCTGAAGTCAATCACCATCTCTCTGGTCTTGCTGACACTCAGCCTCAGATAATTCTGCTCTGTCAACTCCACAAATCTGTCTACCAGTGCCCTATACTCCCCCCCCCCCCATTATACACCCCACAACAGCTGAGTCGTCAGAGAATTGACTCGGTGTTGTACTGAAAGTCAGTGGTGTACAAGGTGAAGAGAAAAGGAGAGCGCACAGTCCCCTGTGGAGCTCCCGTATCACTAACCACCACGTCAGACATGACACTGCCCAGCTGAACAAACTGTGGCCTGCTTAAAGAGACCAGAATTTACAGGCCACACCATGGCCTGTAAAGAAAAACATATCAACTTCATGAGAAAAATGAGGAAAATTAGTGAGAAAATTTATGAGATGAGAAACAGATTTGGAGCAGTTACCTGGGATACTGCATTATTTGACCAAGGAATCCCTTTGCTTCGACATTATTTTGCAAAGCTGAATTAAATATACAGTGGTGTGAAAAAGTGCTTGCCCCTTCCTGATTTCTCATTTTTTTGTATGTTTGTCACACTTAAATGTTTCAGACCATCAAACAAATTGAAATATTAGACAAAGATAACACAAGTAAACACAAAATGTAGTTTTTAAATGAAGGTGTTTATTACTGAGGGTAAAAAAAATCCAAACCTACATGGCCCTGTGTGAAAAAGTGATTGCCCCCCTGTTAAAACATAAATTATGTCATGCGCTGGCCCTCATGAGCCAGCATAAGACGCACACAGTCACCAGTGAGTTTACAGTGAGTTTTATTACGGTGAAAGGTTAACAACACGAGATGCAGGGGCAATGACACATAAGTCCATACACTTCCGGAGGCGTAAGGCTAGACAGCTCTCTTACGGGTCCTTAAGAGGAGACGGTCATACACAGGCAAAGGTTGTTTAAATAATTAGCTACACAGGCTGCTGAAGCAAAGACACACAAAGGTCTACTTTCACCGGAAGGGGTAAGGCAAATAGCTCACTTACTGGTGCCGGAGAAGTGACGGTCAACAACAAGCAGACAAGGTAGATGATAGTCCAAGTCAGCCGTAGCTCAGACGTATAACGACTGACACTGCTGCGTCTTACCGTCGCCAGTGCTGGGCTTATATGGCGAAACACTAACGACGGTAATGACACTCAGCTGGCCGACCGTTGACAGGCGGAAACCCCACCGAGCACCTTCACAATAAGAGCCCGGTGAGGCCAGAATACAACCCGCAGCTGTCAAGGCCGGCAGCGAGACGTAACTTTAACCCGAGCGCGATCAGAACCGGCGCTTGGATCATAACAGTACCCTCCCTCCACGGGCGGACTCTGAACGCCCCAAGGAACCACCCTGCCCCCCCCCGCCCCCCCAGGGTGGGAGGTGGGAGGACAGGTGCTGAGGGAGAGAAACCAACCCCTGAACAAGACCATGACCAGACCAAAAAAACATACGAAAACAAAAAAAAAAACAAAAAAAAAACCATGAAAATACCTGGAAACAAAGAACCAAAATCCTCATACAATAGCCCCTCAAGAAAGGAGGGGAGAACAAAACAAAGACAAGACTTGACCAAACTATGAATACAAAACACAAAAGGCAATATAGATTGCTTTACCTGACTTATGGCTTTCAAAACACGAACAAAACAAAAAAAATACACACCAACACACAGGGAGCAATCTAAAATTGCTTAGCTTTGGCTATGACAATGACTATGGTTTTCCAAAAGAACAAGAACAAGAGGCAATCAAAAATCGCTCAAAACTAGACTGTGACTAAGACTGTGGCTTACAAAGAAGAAAAAAAAAACAAGAGGCAATCAAAAATTGCTCAGACTTGACTACGACTATGACTTTGGCTTACAAGAAAACAAGAGGCAATCTAAAAAAAATGCTCAGACCTGACTAAGACTATGACTTTGGCTTACAAGAAAACAAGAGGCAATCTAAAAATTGCTCAGACCTGACTAAGACTATGACTTTGACTTACAAGAAAACAAGAGGCAATCTAAAAATTGCTCAGACTTGACTAAGACTATGACTTTGAGAAACAACAAAAATCTCAAAACGTACTTCACATGACCAGGCCCCGTATGGGCCCACAGTACATGATAATCAGGTGGCCTGCCCCAGTCCCAGGCCCCCAGAAATAAGTCCTCTGGTGGCCGAATCAGGTCACCCCGTAACACACACAGTTTATTGGGTGGTCAACCAAAGACGCCGAATGCTCCAAGCAGTTCCTCAGGTGGCCGACCCGCATCCCATAACCACCAGGACCGTGGAGGGATTGCATGCAGCCGCTCACCTGAACATGACAAAACAGGGGAGCGCCAGACCGTCAAACAAGAACCTCTCTCGGCCCCCAGCTGGTGGCTCCTGAGAGGGGGACAACCAAAAACTTGGACCCCCTCGAATCCTGATTGGGTCGCAGCCGCACCTGCGCTGGACCCCCACTGGACCTCGTCGGACCCCGATTGGGTTACAGCCACACCTGAGTCGGACCCCGACTGAACCTCATCGGACCCCGATTGGGTAATCGCTGCACCCACGTTGGACCCCGACTGGGTCACCTCAGCCCATGCGTCAGACCCCGACTGGGTCAGGACGGGCCCCGATTGGGTCACCGCTGCACCCACGTTGGACCCCGACTGGGTCACCTCAGCCCATGCGTCGGACCCCGACTGGGTCAGGACGGGCCCCGATTGGGTCACCGCTGCACCCACATTGGACCCCGACTGGGTCTCCTCGGCCCACACGTCGGACCCCGACTGGATCACCTCGGTCCATACGTCGGACCCCGACTGGGTCATCTCAGCCCACACGTCGGACCCCGACTGGGTCAGGACTGCTCCGGCGACGACCTCCATCTCCGAACCTGGAACCCCCAGTCCCGTGACCTTGACTGGCTCCGGACCGGTAACGCTGTGGAGGTGCTCAGAAAACAAGAGAGGACCGGGATCAGTTCCACCGGCAGCGCCAGAGCCCAGCGAGATGAGCTCGGGTGCAGCGGACGGCTGCCCCTCACTCGCCTCCCCATGAGGCAGGCAAAAATGCTCTAATACACCATACAGGAAAACAAGAAAGAGCACTTGCCTGCACTCGGGCTCTGGAGCCGTCCAGGACTTCGCCGATCCAGGTTCAAGAAGCAGCTCGTCGTCGGGCTCCCACTCGGCTGCGTCGGGTTCCACAGCCGGCCTGATGGTCTCTGCAGCTGGATCCTCACGCGCTGGCGTCCACGCCAATAACCCGTATGGCGTGGGGGCAGAGGACCCTGGACCTGCTGACTCGGGCTGCATCCCTGAGGAACCCTGGGGACGCTCTCTCGTCGGCTCTGGCTCCTCACTGCAGTCCGTTCTTCTCTGTCCAATGCTAGGCTGCAGGGCCGGGATATTTCCCAGAGCTGCAGGCCTCCCCCTTGATCGATGGCGTGGGACTGACGCCGAGGACTGCTCAGCAGGAGGAGACACAGAGGCAGCAGGTTTAATATAAGTGGCTACAGCTGGGGAAAGAAACTCAGGGAGATGCGTACCCCGAGCTTCGCCCCCAGGAGTCAGACAAGACAGATCACTATGATCGATAGGTAAGTGAACTTGAACTTGCCTGTCTCCCGGGGGGAGGATGGTATCAGCTGTAGCGGACATCGCTCCTTCCCTCGCTCGCTGGGTGGTAGAAATGGACCCATGGACGGAGCCCACCGGCACTGGACTCAGCTCACTCACAGCAGCCGGCTGGTTGAGGGGGTCATCCCGGCGGCCCGGAACTGGATTTGGAGCAGGAGCTTGCCGAGGATGCGCCCGGCCGCGGCGCCGACGCCTTCGCCGGCCCCCAGACGGTGCGAACTCCCGGAACGGATCGAGGAAAGGATCGGGATCCATGAGCAAAGAGCAGGAGTGCCTCTTCTCCTGCTTCATGCCGCGTTCCTCCTCCATCATCAGGTAGATCTCGCGTTGCGCAGCGATATCCTCCCTCCTCGCGTCGACTTCCGGGTGGTCAGCGTAGCGGGGAGAGAGATGACAAAGTATATCCTCGGCGGCGTCCAGGTACCAATGTATGCCGTGGTCATAATCCAGCAGAGAAGCGGAGATGAGCAGCTCATCCACCACTTCCAGCACATCAGTCAGCTCGTGGCTCGGACTTCACACACGGTTCCTCCGCGACGGCATTCCTCACATACACGGTACCCAGACAGGAAAAAGCAAATGTCCAAAAAACTCAAACCCACTGGTGAATAGCGTCTCGGGTTGGCGTCACCGCAAACGCCGTTTTGGCAGCAGTGTACTGTCATGCGCTGGCCCTCACGAGCCAGCATAAGACGCACACAGTCACCAGTGAGTTTACAGTGAGTTTTATTACGGTGAAAGGTTAACAACACAAGATGCAGGGGCAATGACACATAAGTCCATACACTTCCGGAGGCGTAAGGCTAGACAGCTCTCTTACGGGTCCTTAAGAGGAGACGGTCATACACAGGCAAAGGTTGTTTAAATAATTAGCTACACAGGCTGCTGAAGCAAAGACACACAAAGGTCTACTTTCACCGGAAGGGGTAAGGCAAATAGCTCACTTACTGGTGCCGGAGAAGTGACGGTCAACAACAAGCAGACAAGGTAGATGATAGTCCAAGTCATCCGTAGCTCAGACGTATAACGACTGACACTGCTGCGTCATACCGTCGCCAGTGCTGGGCTTATATGGTGAAACACTAACGACGGTAATGACACTCAGCTGGCCGACTGTTGACAGGCGGAAACCCCACCGAGCACCTTCACAATAAGAGTCCGGTGAGGCCAGAATACAACCCGCAGCTGTCAAGGCCGGCAGCGAGACATAACTTTAACCCGAGCGCGATCAGAACCGGCGCTCGGATCATAACAAATTAACTGTGGTTTATCACATCTTTGAAAGCTGAGTTCAATTTTCTAACAATTTCTAAAGCTTTAGGACTCCAGCGAACAACAGTGAGAGCCATTATCCACAAATGGTGAAAACATGGAACAGTGGTGAACCTTCCCAGGAGTGGTCGGCCGACCAAAATTACCCCAAGAGCGCAGCGACGACTCATCCAAGAGGTCACAAAAGACCCCACAACAACATCCAAAGAACTGCAGGCCTCACTTGCCTCAGTTAAGGTCAGTGTTCATGACTCCACCATAAGAAAGAGACTGGGCAAAAATGGCCTGCATGGCAGAGTTCCAAGACAAAAACCACTGCTGAGCAAAAAGATCATAAAGGCTGGTCTCAGTTTTGCCAGAAAACATCTTGATGATCCCCAAGACTTTAGGGAAAATGTGGACTGACAAAAGTTGAACTTTTTGGAAGGTGTGTGTCCCATTACGTCCAGCGTAAAAGTAACACAGCATTTCAGAAAAGGAACGTCATACCAACAGTAAAATATGGTGGTGGTAGTGGTGGGCTGGGGCTGTTTTGCTGCTTCGGTACCCGGAAGACTTGCTGTGGTAAATGGAGCCATGAATTCTGCTGTCTACCAAAAAATCCTGAAGGAGAATGTCCGGCCATCTGTTTGTGACCTCAAGCTGAAGCGCACTTGGGTTCTGCAGCAGGACAATGATCCAAAACGCACCAACAAGTCCACCTCTGAATGGCTTAAGAAAAACAAAATGAAGACTTTGGAGTAGCCTAATCAAAGTCCTGACCTGAATCTGATTGAGATGCTGTGGCATGACCTTAAAAAGGCGGTTCATGCTCGAAAACCCTCCAATGTGGCTAAATTACAACAATTCTGCAAAGATGAGTGGGCCAAAATTCCTCCACAGCACTGTAAAAGACTCATTGCCAGTTGTCTCAACTGCTTGATTGCAGTTGTTGCTGCTAAGGGTGGCCCAACCAGATACGTATTAGGTTTAGGGGGCAATCACTTTTTCACACAGGGCCATGTAGGTTTGGATTTTTTTCCCCTTAATAATAAAAAACACCTTCATTTAAAAACTGCATGTTGTGTTTATTTGTGTTATCTTTGTCTAATATTTAAATTTGTTTGATGATCTGAAACATTTGTGACAAATGTACAAAAAAATGAGAAATCAGGAAGGGGGCAAACATTTTTTTCACACCACTGTAGGTTTGCTGTGTTATTTCTGCAGTGGATGATCTAATTAAATTGTTGTGGCGTAACATTATGTAGCCCACATATTCCACTGCAGAGACCCCACAACTTAAAAGGACTTTAAGCTGGTGGTGTGTATTGACATCACGCCTCAGATGGACAATGAGTCTGGACCACCTGCGAACTTGGGAGGAAGTGAGAAGAACTGGAGAGAGGACCTGAAAGGACTGTCTGACCTCCTGGGGTCAGACAGAGGAGCCAAGAGGACAATGGAGGGATTAAATGCAAATGTGATTCTGTGTTTGATGTGATGGTATAAATGTATGTGGTTTACTGCAGCTCACTCTCTGATTTCCTGACTGAGAGAAGGAGCTGTGGGACGTGAGATGAAATAAACCAATACTGAGAAATCATCCAGTCTCATCATTTCATGATTCCCACATTGTATTGTTCAATTGGATTTAACAACCAGGAAATATAAATGATTTTAGCTCACAAGCAAAGTTTTTTTTTTTTACAAAGATTTTTTAAATGTTTTTTATCTTGTATATTTGCCACTTTTTCTCAGAATGTTCACCAAATCTTTTGTCTTTACTTCTCTGATGGCTACAACTTCTGGGTTGAGTTTATTGATTTACTTTTCTGCGAATGATGGAAGAACACTACGGCTTAAACTGTCAGCAGGCTGGTAACATCCACTGACTTCACTGAGAAGTGCTGTGAAAGGAATGCATGTATTTCTCCGTCTGACTGTACACGCGCTCCATCTCTGAGATGTCTCTGGGCTTGTTTGCACAGGGATTCAGTTCCTGTTATCTTTGCCTGCAGCTATAGCAGAGGTGAGAAAACATACTCTCTCTTCTTTCAGTCACCCTCACCTCTTCCTCCTCCTCCTCTTTCTTTCTTTCTTTCTTTGACCCTTATTAGTAACGGTGAGGGCTCATGGCAGGCAATTCATCCAAGAGTGAGGAACAAGCACACCTGCATAGGGGTGTGTCTTCTTCCCTTCTTCCTTTTTTTATACTCATCATCCCTACCTACCATCTTTCATTCCCTTGCCACTTTTCTGATCCGGAGTTCTGCTTTGTTTCCTCCTTTTCTTTTCTTTCATTTTTCCTCTGTGCCTCGTCCAGCCCTTCCACCAAACTCCTGGGTTCTCATTCATCTTTGCTGTGCTCCGGGGATCACTTCACACCTCAGCTCTGTTTGTTTTCCTTGCCCTGTCATCTCCTCACCCCACCTCAAACTAAACCAAATAACTCAGTGTCAATGAGGGAACACCCAGCCCGACCCCACCCCCAATACCACCATGACCTCCAGAATCCCAGAAGACTCCAAGCTCATCTCTGCTGACAGAGGGAGATGAGGGTGAGACATGCTGAGGAATGCAATGGCCTCTGGCCTTCCCCCATTTCCTGTAATTCATCTTAAAAACGGTTTTATATCAGAGCTAAACAATCAGCAGGTTTGAAGATACAATAAATAAATTGAAAACTTAGAAGAATGATAGTGGTTATCACTTCATTTGGCAAGTTATCATCTGCATTGTCAACTTCCTTAAATGGCCACAAGTAATATATGGGCTACTTTATTAGGTACACCAGTCCAAATGCTTGTTAATGCAAAAATCTAATCAGCTAATGATATGGAAGCAGCTCGATCCATTTAGGCATGTAGGCACTAACAAGATGATCCACTGAAGTTCAATTCAGGCATCAGAAAGGGGAAGAAATGTGATTGAAGTCACTGGATTGGTGCAGATGGGCTACACCAGGAGAAGATGACACCGGCTGCCACTGCTGTCAGCCAAGAGCAGGAAACTGAAGCCGAATTCATGGTCCCACAAATATGCACGTGACGTAAATTTCATCATCTTCCCTTCCGCAGAGGGTGAGTGTAATCTGAGCATGTGCAGCCCAAACAAAGCGACCGCGCCTCTTGGGCACTGAATTGCACATGTGCCAGGAAAACTCCCACTGAGGGGAGGCAGTGGTGCCATTTTCGACACAGGAGAAGAAGAAACAACCTAGGCGCCAGCTTCGAGGAGAAAACATATTTCCGTCTTTTTTTTCATATTTCGTCTGTTTTGCTCATCAGCCGCTAACAATAATAACAACAAAAGCTCCTGTTTCTTGTGGTCATCCTCGTACTCATGCACCGCCATTTAAAAAAAAATGTTCATCACCATGCTCTTCTTCTGCTTTTGGATTGCAGCTGTTCAGATCAGTTTGGTGGCTCTTGGCTACCGCCAACATTACAGGCACGTGAACTGCAGATTATGTTCAACATTCAATGCAACATGGCAGAACAGTGCTGTGTGTGTCACGCAGTCAACAGGCCGCATGCACTTCCTCCTAGAGCTACTCTGATCAGGCCTTAAGGCAACAATTTGCATGCGCCTACCGGAATTAAACAACAGGCCGTTGGGAAAAAATGTTTGCTGAGTCTTCCATCACATTGTTAAATCAGTGGAACAAAGGATACCTGCCACTAGTAACGTATACCTAACAAAGTGAGTGCAATCAAAGTTTGGATGCACTTTGACTCTCCAAAGCCAAAGGATGAATACTTCAAATGATAATAGAAACCCAATACCTTTGCAGGCTTTCCTATGTGAGATGGGTTTGGACAGGTCTCTGTAGTAGCCCTCCTTGCAGTAGTGGCAGTGACGTCCCGCTGTGTTGTGTCGACAGTTGAGGCAGACTCCCCCGCTCTTCCTCCCAGATAGTTTGTAGAGTTCCATGTTGAAACGGCACCTTCGGGCGTGAAGGTTACAGTTACAGGCTGTGGAGAAAAAACAGAAAGGTGCAGACAGACTAAATTAGTCTTAATAAATACACTTTAAAGTTAAATTTCAGGACAACTGCAATTTTCTTTTTACCCTGTAAAATCTATTTGGTCATGCGCTGCAGTCTTGTTCTTTTCTAAGTATTACCTAACAGAGTCTTTGCCAGGTTTGCAGAACACAGTTTGTGTGTTATCAGATTTATTGGAAAGTTGGACAGATAATCGATCATTTCATTACATATAGTATATCTGGAAAGTATTCACAGCGCTTCACTTTTTCCACATTTTGTTATGTTACAGCCTTATTCCAAAATGGATTCTACTCATTTTTTTCCTCAAAATTCTACACACAATACCCCATAATGACAACGTGAAAAAAGTTTTTTTTGGGATATTTCTGTAAATTTATTAAAAATAAAAACCTAAGATATCACATGTACATAAGCATTCACAGCCTTTGCCATGAAGCTCAAAATTGAGTTCAGGTGCATCCTGTTTCCACTGATCATCATTGAGATGTTTCTACAGCTTAATTGGAGTCCACCTGTGGTAAATTCAGTTGATTGGACATGATTTGGAAAGGAACACACCTGTCTATATAAGGTCCCACAGTTGACAGTGCATGTAAGAGCACAAACCAAGCATGAAGTCAAAGGAGTTGTCTGTAGACCTCCGAGTGTTATGATCTGGTGAGCGCACTCCCCCCTGCCCGTCCACTCCACTTTCACCTACTCTGCGGGCAATCATCTCCACCTGTGTGATGAGACGCACCTGTTACCTCTGACTCGCCAGCGCTTAAATAGACCTTCTCTTCAACACCTCGGCGCTGGCTTGTTGGGTATGCTACCTGCTTCAGCAGTGTCTTATTTTCCTCTAAACTTGAAAAACCTTCTAACCTTTTGCTTATATCTCCACAGGTTGCTACCTCCTTCGTGGTGCGTATCCACGGTAGTTATGTGCTCACCTGCCTCTTCACCATCACCACGTCAGCGACCATCATCACCCGGTCAGACACCTCACCCAGCTCCACTCCTGCCTTCCAGCATCATCACTTGGTTCGCCGTTAAGTGCTGGGTACTTCTGCCGGGCTCTCTGATACTCCCACGTGAGTGTTGTCCTATTTTCCCTTATCTGAGTCTCCTAATCTACTGCTCTCGTGTCTCTCTCCTCAGGCTGAGTGTTCACTTGGCGAGAGGCATTTTTCTCTTGCGGAGCGTTCCTTTTGCATTAATAAAATTCTAATTAAATTTGCTTCTCTGTGTCATAGTGTGCTTTCTCTGTTGTCACTCCCTGCACGTGAGCTGTCAATAAATACCAATCATGACACCAAGACAGGATTGTCTCGAGGCACAAATCTGCGGAAGGGTACAGAAAAATTTCTGCTGCTTTGAAGGTCCCAATGAGCACAACGGCCTCCATCATCCGTAAACGGAAGAAGTTTGGAACCACCAGGACTCTTCCTAGAGCTAGCTGGCCAGCTAAACTGAGAAACTGGGGGAGAAGGGGCTTAATCAGGGAGGTGACCAAGAACTCAATGGTCCTTCTGTCAGAGTTCCAGTGTTCCTCTGTGGAGAGAGGAGAACCTTCCAGAAGGACAACCATCTCTGCAGCAATCCACCAATCAGGTCTGTATGGTAGAGTGGCCAGAAGGAAGCCACTCCTTAGTAAAAGACACATGGCAGCCCGCCTGGGGTTTACCAAAAGGCAGCTGAAGGACTCTCGGACCATGAGAAACAAAATTCTCTGGTCTAATGAGACAAAGATTAAATTCTTTGGCATGAATGCCAGGCGTTATGTTTGGAGGAAACCAGGCACCACTCATAACCATGCCAATGGTGGTGGCAGCATCATGCTGTGAGGATGTTTTTCAGCGGCAGGAACTGGGAGACTAGTCTGGATAGAGGGAAAGATGAATGCAGCAATGTACAAAGACATCCTGGATGAAAACCTGCTCCAGAGCGCTCTTGACCTCAGACTGGGGTGACGGTTCATCCTTCAGCAGGACACTGACCCTAAGCACACAGCCAAGATGTCAAAGGAGTGGCTTCAGGACAACTCTACGAATGTCCTTGAGTGGCCCAGCCAGAGCCCAGACTTGAATCCAAGGCTACAGTCACACTGCAGGTTTTGATGGTCAATTCCGATTTTTTGCTGAGATCCAATTTTTTTGTGTGGGCATTCACATTACAACTTAAATGTGACCCCCATCAGACTCCGGTGTGAACAGTCTACAGCTATGAAGTGACCCGCATGCGCAGAAGAAAACTTAACGTCAGACACAGCGTTGTAAAACGATTGAGGAAAAGCGGGAGGGACAGAACTTCTTAACCTTGATGCAGCACAGCAAAATAAAATGTTAAAATCATAAATATGAGATCAGCTTCATTCCTCTACTGGCCAAATGACCGCTGTGATCAGCTCTGCTTTAACAGAACTGATCGATTAAACAGTCCTTAAATGTGCCGTTACTGTGCGTCCGTAATGTCTGACTGTTTCAGCCCCGAATCCCCCCCCACACACACCAAAATTTTGAAGCTACTGTGCAGTTGGAGCCAACAAAATTACACTCCAGTGATAAAGGGAAGGAGGTTGATTAAAAAGAGAGCACAACTCAGCTGTGTCTCCCATGCTGGCTGCATCCTCCACCGCAGAATTGTAGCGTCTGTCTCATGTCAATGAGGAAAAAGTCGGATGAAATGCGACATGACCATTCAGATGGAGGTCGCTTTGGAAAATATCAAATACGTATCTGAATTAGGACAAGATATGAAAGTGGCCTGGGTCTGGTGTGAAAAAATCGGATATGTGCTGTTCAGACTGTCATTAAAAAATTAGATATGGGTCACATTTGTGCAAAAAAAATCAGAATTGAACATTAAAACCTGCAGTGTGAATCGGAGCCCAATTGAACATCTCTGGAGAGATCTGAAAATGGCTGTGCACCGACGCTTCCCATCCAACCTGATGGAGCTTGAGAGGTGCTGCAAAGAGGAATGGGCCAAACTGCCCAAAGATAGGTGTGCCAAGCTTGTGGCATCATATTCAAAATGACTTGAGGCTGTAATTGCTGCCAAAGGTGCATCAACAAAGTACTGAGCAAAGGCTGTGAATACTTATGCACATGTGAGTTCTTAGTTTTTTTATTTTTAATAAATTTGCAAAAATCTCAAAAAAACTTTTTTCACATAGAGTACATCTCTTAAATGATTACAATCCTTTTTCTGTTTTCTTTAACTCATTTCATTTAAAAAAAAAAAAAAAAAACCTCTTATTTACAACTACATTTATCCCCAGTTCCACCCAATTAGTAAATAAATAAATCTGGCTTTTATCCAGAGCCACACAAAAGAATTCAAGTCTCATGTAAAAGGGTAACTGTTTCATCTTTTATGATATTATTCTAAGATTTTATTAATAGAGTTCACTAGATCCATCCATCGTCCACCACTTAACTATAAATTACACTAACACTTTTTTTTACTTGTTCTTGTTCCTGTGCATAAAATATTATTTTCCCACTTGCTTATGTCATAGCCCACTGGAGAAGGATGGTTGAAGCCCTATGCTTGAGACCGAGCGAAGAGGACTAAGTAAGTAAATACTTGCTTATGTCTAAAGTAAATGGGGAAATTTGTTGGGTTTTTTTCCTATTCAAACTTTGCTTACATTGCTGTTGCAAACCTCAACAAGAGCACTCTGAGGCGAGTGCAATATCCCCCACCTCTGTTTTCTCTGAAGATCCCAATACTTACTGATGGAGAGCAGTTTTCAACTTGTCAATATAATTACTGTAGCAGAACCAAATTATGATAAGCCCATCATCCATGAATATACAACAAAGTATACAACCCATAGTTGTAGGTCAGGATCCCAAGGTGAAACTGTGTAGCAAGTGTGGTGATCTTGGAGAGCTTTACACGTTCTATAGTAAGAAATCATAGGGACTGCCAACCTTGACATTTGACCTTTTGATCCCAAACCTGTAGTCAGAGGTTATGGTCTCAGAGTGAACCTGCGTATCAGGTTTGGTGACACTAGCTTACTTTGTTGTTGAGATATACTGTAGTTTATAAGCCATTTTGATGCTGACCTTTGACTTTTTCACCCCAAACCCATAGTCAGAGTTCAGGATCCCAAGGTGAACCTGTACGCCAGGTTTGGTGGCAGGAACTGACAAGGTTTATGCAGCAGTGGGCAGGGCTTCTGAGTCCACTGACAACTTTACAGGTGATTTTCAACTGACATAACCGTAAGCAAAGAAGAATATTAACACACAAGACACTTATGCGTCACTTTGTTAAACCAGAATTGATACTCATGTGGATTACTTATATACAAATGAACCTGATTATTTGAAAACTCCATGTTTATGGTGAGCATGGGCTATTCAAATATGACAGAAAATGAATGAATGAGACAATTTAAACTCCTCTCGTTTTTATTGTCAGATAATCCTTTTCCTACTTTTCCTAACTGTTTCTCCTCCTGCACGGTGTCCACACCAGAGAGAAAGTGAAGGCCTGGTGGGGTTTTTTTTGTGTGTGTGTGTTTCCCACAAATCCCAGTGAGCATGTGCAAAACTCCACTCTGCCGCTTGTTTACTGATGAGCTACATTTGCCAGTGCGGAGCTTAATTAGCCAGCCGATCTTTATTCATGACTTTCTGGCTGCAGAGAGAGGAGCACAAGCCCCAACTTCATTAGGGCCGGCCGTCTGAGACACCAGCTCTCCACCATCACCACAGACGCATTCATGCATTATTAACTGCAGCACTTCTACAGTCTGTGGCACAGCTCTTGACTGTGGTTATACCCTGTATGGCCTGTGTGTGAAGGGAGTTACCTGGCTCAAACTGTGTCTCCGAGTTAATTCATCCATGTTTTTCCACTGTTTTTTTCTGGCAGTTCCTTTAATCATCACGATTGTAAAAGGCTGAGCTTAGTAGTGGTTCCCCTATCCTTACTCAAGCAGGATTTTCACCAGTGTGTGGATGTGTGTTCGCATAAAGCTCTTTTTTTTTATGAATGTGTGTCTGTTTCGGACCCCTGAGATTCCTTTGCTCTACCTAACTACATTATCTAAAATACACATTTAGTACACACACAAAGGCAGAAACACACCAACCAGCTCATTCTTATCAGTACTGACTTTGTAGTTGGCTACAACATCCCTGCTTCAGTAACTGATTTAGTGAAGAAAACAATTAAGATTTCTGCTGGCCTGTAACCCCCCCCCCCCCCGCCCTCCATGGATTGTCACCTTATCATGGTGGGGGGTTTGCATGCCCTAGTGATCCCAGGAGCTATGTTGTCCGGGGCAATTTGCCTCTGGTAGGGTCTCCCAAGACAAACTGGTCCTGAGTGACAGGTCAGACTAAGTGCGATCCAACAGACTCCCATGATGGAAGAAAGATCAAGGATTCAGTGTACCCCACTCGGTATGGGGTTACCAGGGCCCCGCCCTGGAGCCAGGCCTGGAGGAGGGGCTTGATGGCTAGCGCCCGGTGGCCGGGTTTCTGCCCATGGGACCCAGCCAGGCTCAGCACAAAGGAGTTACATGGGTCCTTCCTCCAGTGGGCTCACCACCTGCAGGAGGGACTATGGGGGTCCAGTGCAATGTGAATTAGGTGACGTTCCAAGACAGAGACCTTGGCGGTCTGATCCCCGGCTTTCGAAACTGGCTTTCGGGACGTGGAATGTCACCTCTCTGGTGGGGAAGGAGCCTGAGCTGGTGTACGAGGTTGAGAGATACCGGCTAGATATAGTCGGGCTCACCTCAACACACAGCTCCGGATCTGGAACCAGTCTCCTGGAGAGGGGCTGGAGCTTGGCCTACTCTGGAGTTTCCCCAGGTGAGAGGTGATGAGCAGGGGTGGGTATTCTTGTACCCCCCCCCCCACCTTGCTGCCTTGACCTTGGAGTTCTCCCCAGTGGATGAAAGGGTTGTTTCCCTGCACCTTTAGGTTGGGAAATAGGTCCTGACTATCATTTGTGCCTATGCACTAAATGATGGCTCAGAGTACCCACCCTTTTTGGAGTCTTTGACTGGGGTGCTGGAGAGTGCTCCTCTTGGAGACTCCATTGTCCTACTGGGGGACTTCAATGCGCACGTGGGCAACGACAGTGAAACCTGGAGGGGTACGATTGGGAGGAACGGCCTGCCCGATCTGAACCCGAGTGGTGTTCAGTTATTGGACTTCTGTGCTAACCACAGTTTGTCCATAACAAACACCATGTTCAAGCATAAGGGTGTTCATATGTGCACCTGGCACCAGGACACCCTAGGTCACAGGTCGATGATCGATTTTGTTATTGTGTCATCAGACCTGCAACCGTATGTCTTGGACACTCGGACAAAGAGAGGTGCAGAGCTGTCACCTGATCACTACCTGGCGGTGAGTTGGATCTGATGGCAGGGGTGGACGGCAGTCAGACACGGTAGACCTAAACGTATAGTGAGGGTGTGCTGGGAATGTGTGGCTGAGGCCCCTGTCCGGGATTTCTTAAACTCCCACCTCCGGAAGAACTTCGACCACATTCCAAGGAAGTCTGGAGACATGGAGTCTGAATGGGCCATGTTCTACGCCTCCATTGTTGAAGCAGCTGTCCAGAGCTGTGGCCACAAGGTTATTGGTGCATCTTGTGGTGGCAACCCCCGAACCGAGTGGTGGACACCAGTGGTGATGAGGGCCATCAAGGTGAAGAAGGAGTCCTATTGAGCTTGGTTGGCTTGTGGGACTCCCAAAGCAACTGAGGTATACCGATGGGCCAAGCGTAATGCAGCTTGGGTAGTTGCTGAAGCAAAAACTCAGGTGTGAGAGGAGTTTGGTGAGGCCATGGAACAAGACTTTCACTCAGCCTCGAAGAGATTCTGGCAAACTGTCCGGTGGCTCAGGAGAGGGAAGCAGCTCCCTGTCCACACTGTTTTTGGTGAGGATGGGACGCTGCTGACTTCAACTGGGGACATCGTCGAGCGGTGGAAGGAATACTTCGAGGATCTCCTCAATCCCACTGACATGCCTACCACAGAGGAAGCAGGGCTTGAGGATGAGGGGGATGACTCGCCCATCACAGGGGCTGAGGTCGCCGAAGTGGTTAAAAAACTCTTTGGTGGCCAGGCCCCAGGGGTGGACGAGAATCGCCCTGACTACCTCAAGGCCCTGGATGTCGTAGGACTGTCCTGGTTGACACACCACTGTGACATTGTGTGGAGGTCGGGGACAGTGCCTTTGACATGGCAAACTGGGGTGGTGGTTCCTCTCTTCAAGAAAGGGGACCGGAGAATGTTTTCCAACTTTAAGAGGATCACTCTTCTCAGCCTCTCTGGGAAGGTCTATGTCAGGGTACTGAAGAGGAGAGTCCGACCGCTGGTCGAACCTCAAATCCAGGAAGAGCAATGTGGTTTTCATTCCAGCCAGGGCACATCGGACCAACTCTTTACCCTCTCGAGAATTCCTCGAGGGTTCATGGGAGTTTGCACAATCAGTCCACATGTGTTTTGTGGACTTGGAGAAAGCATTTGACCGTGTCCCTTGTGGCCTCTTGTGGGGGGTGCTGCGGGAGTATGGGGCATTGGGCTTGTTGTTACAAGCTATCCAGTCGCTGCAAGAGTTTAGTTCATATTGCCAACACCCAGTCGGACTCATTTTCAGTGAGAGTTGGACTCCACCAGGGCTGCTCTTTGTCACCTGTTCATAATTTTTATGGACAGGATTTCTAGGCACAGCCAAGGAACGGAGGGTGTCATGTTCGGTGACCACAGGATCTCATCTCTGCTGTTTGCAGATGATGTCGTCCTGTTGGCTTCATTGAGCAATGACCTACAGGTCTTACTGGGACGGTTTGCTACTGAGTGTGAAGTGGCTGGGATGAGAATCAGCACCTCCAAGTCCGAGTCCATGGTCCTCAGCCAGAAAAGGGTGGATTCCCCTCTCCGGGTTGGGGACAAACTCCTTCCCCAAGTGGAGGAGTTTAAGTATCTTGGAGTCTCATTCATGAGTGAGGGGAGAATGGAGCAAGAGCTTGACAGACAGATCAGAGCAGCATCTGCAGTGATGCGGACATTGTACCGGTCTGTCGCGGTGAAGAGGGAGCTGAGCTCTAAGGCAAAGTTGTCGATTTACTGGTCAATCTACATTCCTACCCTCACCTATGGTGAGCTTCAGGTAATGACTGAAAGAATGAGATCGCAGATACAAGCAGCTGAAATGAGATTTCTCTTTAGTATTGCTGGACTCACCCTTAGAGACAGGGTGAGGAGCTCAGTCATATGGGAGAGGCTCAGAGTAGAACTGCTGCTCCTCCATATCGAAAGGAGCCAGATGAGGTTGTTTGGACATCTGATCAGGATGCCTCCTGGATGCCTCCCACTTGAGGTGTTCCGGGCATGTCTCACTGGTAGGAGACCCTGGGGCAGACCCAGGATACGCTGAAGAGACTATGTCTCCCAGCTGGCCTGGGAACATCTTTGTATCCTCTCTGAAGAGCTGGAGCAGGTGGCCAGGGAGAGGGAAATCTGGGTTTCTCTGCTTGAGCTGCTGCCTCCGTGACCCAGACCCCTAGAAAAGCAGTAGAAAATGGATGGATGGATGGATGGATGGATGTAACCAAAACAGGATATATTATTTTACACACTGTTTTCAAGGATTTTACTGTAAATACATATAAATGCATGATAACACATTATTAAAACATGCCGTTAAGAGTTTTGATCTTGATGCTGAAAAAAAAGAGAAGATTACATTGTCACACAGAGCTAGGGGTCGGACAAAAGATCGATTCGGCAATTTGGCACTAGGGATGATGCACCGATCTTTAAACGCTTGTACCGATCTTTTTTTTTTTTTTCCACAATATCTTTATTGAACCTTTTTTTTTTTTTTAACAAACATGATACAAACAATCAAACACTAACACTAAAGTACTACAAAAAAAAAAAAAATGCACTAAAAACACCAACAACCACCAACAAAATCAAGTCTTCAACAATGCTCCTCTGTTTAGTCTAGACAATCCAATACATTAGTATACATATTATGTTCACCAGTTTGGAATTTACAAGGTCCACACACATCATTCACCTTCTTCTTCAAGAGTTATGTTTAAATTTTTTACATAATCAATAAAAGGTCTCCATATATTCTCAAACACAATTTCCTTTGATTTCAGTATATATGTTATTCTTTCTAATGGAAGGTTTGTTAACATCTGTCTTAACCACTGAGTCACATCTGGTCTATGAGTCTTTTTCCATAATAGTGCAATACATTTTTTGGCATTAAGCAAACTGAGGTCTATGAATGTTCTTTCACTTTTATTGAAATTATGCTTTTCTGGGTACAGACCCAACAAAACCAGTTTAGGATTCAATATGATTTGTTTTGAGATTATTTTTTCAATTGTTACCCTCACCTCTTCCCAAAACATTCTTATTAATCTACATTCCCATAAACAATGAAATAGGGTTCCTTTACTTTCCATGCATTTTGTGCATGTATCTGGTATATTTTTGTTATATCTATTTAACTCCTCCGGTGTAACATACATCCGCATTAACCATTTGAAATGTATCAATTTAAGGCGTGCATTTATTGATTTGGTTTGAGCTTCTGTACAAGCCAATTCCCATTGTTCCTCTGAAATTTCAATTTGCAGATCTTCTTTCCAGTAGTTTAATCTTTTCAGTGAATTTTCACTTGAAGATAGTGTCAATGAGTTATAAAACTCTGAAATAATACCCTTTCTTTTACTATCTTTCATCATCATTTTTTCCAAGGATGAATAAATAGGTCGAGTGAGAGCTTTATTTTGATTTGATCGAATAAAGTTTCTAAGTTGAAGATATTTAAAAAAATGTGTTCTATTGAGATTAAATTTGATCCTCAGCTCTTCAAAAGACATTATGTTGTCTGCACATGGCAAATATAAATCCTGAATCTTTTGTATCCCTTTTAAATTCCATACTTTAAATACAGCGTCCGCTCTCCCTGGTTTAAAATATTGATTACCCCATATTGGACTAAATTGTGACAATAACTGTGGTTCTTTTAAATAGTTTTTAGCTTCACACCATATTTTGATCATATGCTTTACAAATGGATTTTTAACTTGTTTTTGTAATTTTTTTGCCGAATCTGAGTATATGAATATGGGAAGAGGTAAAGGTAAATTGTATGATTCCATTTCAGTCCAGTGAGGGAGATCATTTGATGAAAAATAATATGTCATAGACCTCAGTTGTGCCGACCAATAATACAACATAAAATTTGGACATTTCAGACCTCCACGATCAAATGGTAAATATAATAAAGACAGACGTAATCTAGCCCTCCTGTTGTTCCATATAAATTCCACTAACTTTTTTTTTATTCTTGAGAATAGATCTAAAGGTGGTGATAAGGGAATGTATTGAAATAAATAAAGTATTTTAGGTAAAATATTACTTTTAAGTATATTGATTCTCCCGATCATCGACATTGGTAGTGACATCCATCTCTGAGTTAACTCACTGATATCTGACATTAAGGCTTCATAGTTGACACTGGCGACTGATTCTAGCTTAGGCATAATTTGGATTCCTAAATATTTAAACTGATTTACAACATTGAATTGATTTACCTCAGGGGCTGGGTAATTTCTCTGGGTCTCATTTAGCATTAATATTGAAGATTTAGTTTTATTTATTTTATATCCTGATATTTCCCCAAAATTCTTTATTAAATTCAACAAGGTTGGAATTGATTTTTTTAGATTCGACATAAACAAAATTATATCATCGGCGTACAGGGAGATTTTATGTTCTGTTGGTCCAACTTTAATTCCATATATTTGTGAATGTAAACGTATCGCTATCGCTAAAGGTTCAATTGCCATAGTAAACAGTAAAGGTGAGAGTGGACAGCCTTGTCGACATCCTCTATTGATTTTTATTGGTTTTGAAATATTGTTATTTGTTAGGATTTCTGCTGTAGCATTATTGTATATTATTTGAACCCATTTTATGAAATTATTTCCAAGTCCAAACCTTTGTAGGACTTCAAAAAGAAAGGGCCATTCAACTCTATCAAAGGCCTTTTCGGCGTCCAATGATAGGAGAGCTGTATCCGGTGCTTCTTTATTAAAATAGATAATATTAAATAGTCTTCTTACATTATGGAAGCCTTGTCTACCCTTTATAAAGCCATTCTGATCTCGATTAATAATATTTGGTAAAATTTCTTGTATTCGTCTTGCTAAAATTTTACAGATTATCTTAAGGTCGGCGTTTAATAGGCTTATTGGTCTCATATTTTCACATTTATTAGAGGGCTTACCTGGTTTTGGCAGCAGTATAATTAAGGCATTATTTATGTATGATGGTAAATTATTATTTTGAAATGCTTCTAAAACCATTTCCAAAAAAGGTTTTATTAATTTATTCTTAAATTTTTTATAAAGGTCAACTGGAAGACCATCTGGTCCTGCACTTTTTCCTGATTTCATATTATCAATGGCTAGCCCAACTTCTTCTTGACTAATTTTAGACTCCAATATCTCCCTGTTTTCATTTGGAATACACGGTATAGATAGTTCGTTCAAAAACCCATTTAGTTTTGTTAAATCAGGTTCATTTTTGGTATCATATAATTTTTCATAGTAATCTCTAAAGGCTCTATTAATTTCTAAAGGATCTATAACTACCTGTCCTTTACTTATAATACTGGTAATTGGTGTTTTAATTTCCAATTGTTTAATCTGCCATGCTAATAATTTTCCTGATTTTTCACCTTGTTCATAAAAAGATTGTTTCAATCTTAGAAGACTCGAGGCAGCTCTATTCGCTGATTTTTTGTCGTATTCAGCTCTCAAAATCAGTAATTCATTCTCCAACCTTGGGTCACTTCCTGCATACACTTTTTCCTGAAGATTTTTTATTTTATGTTCCAATTTAACTCTCTCCTCTCGAGTCTTCTTAGATTTTGATCCTGTATAACTAATAATATGCCCCCTAATAAAAGCTTTGAAAGCCTCCCACTTTACACATGCTGATGTTTGTGTAGTATTGATGTCAAAGAACTCGTCTATCTGTTTTTCTATATACTTGACAAATTCCTCATCCTGAAGCCATTTATGCTGAAATTGCCATCTACCTGATTCCTTTGTCAATTTTTTATCTACATATATTAGACAACAGGGTGCATGATCAGAGATCACGATGTTATCATAAAAGCAGTTTTGAATCTTGGACCTTAATTCTGTGGAAATCAAAAAATAATCAATACGTGAGAATGTCTTGTAGGTACTGGAATAACAAGAATAGGCTTTAACTTGTGGTTTCATTTCTCTCCATATATCTAACAATCTCAATTCTTTCATAAAATGATTAATAGTCATCCTACATCCAATGTGCGTACAATCCAGTCCTGTTGATCTATCCACACCTGGATTCAATGTACAATTAAAATCCCCTGCTATTATATGTTGCCCTGTAAGTGATGATAAGATGAGAAATAAATTAGCAAAGAACTTCTGATCATCTATATTGGGACCATATAAGTTCACAAGATTTATATTTTCTAATAGCAAAGAACCTTGAATGATTACATATCTTCCAAATTTGTCTCCAATTACATTTTTCACTTGAAAAGGAACTGATTTATGTATGAGAGTCATAACTCCCCTGGCTCGGGATGAAAATGAAGAGGTGAATCAGAATCAGAATCAGAATCAGAATCAGGTTTATTGCCATTGTTCATGTAGTACACAAACTAGGAATTTGTCTCGGTACAATGCTGCAACATTAAACATGATAAGATAAGAGAAATAAACTATACATGTAATAAAGTGTAGGATAAGATTAAGTGATACTGGTCAACAGTTAAAATATATATTAGCCAGCAGCAGATACTGTGGAGAACTATATAGTGCAGTCGGTAATGCAGGAAGAAAACAGTGATGATTGACATGAGTCTGGTTGAGCTGCTGTACATGGTGCACGAGAGTCACTTAGTGTTCAGCAGTCTAATGGCAGAGGGGAAGAAGCTGTTCATGTGACGGGAGGTTTTAGTCTGGATGGACCGAAGTCTTCTACCAGAGGGGAGGGGGGCAAACAGTACATGACCAGGGTGTGAGGGATCGGCTATGATCCGGCCAGCACGCCTCCGGGTCCTGGAGATGTACAGATCCTGGAGAGATGGGAGCTTGCAGCCGATCACCTTCTCAGCAGTGCGCACGACGCGCTGCAGCCTTAGTCTGTCCCTGGCAGTGGCTCCTGCGTACCACACGGTTATGGAGGTGGTGAGGATGGACTCGATGATGGCTGTGTAGAACTGCACTAACATCTTGGTGGGTAGCTTGAGCTTCCTCAGCTGCCGCAGGAAGAACATCCTCTGCTGGGCTTTTTTGATGAGTGAGCTGATGGTCAGCTCCCATTTGAGGTCCCTGGTGATGGTAGTGCCTAGGAAGCGGAAGGAATCAGCAGTGGTGATGGGAGAGCCTGAGAGGGTGAGGGGGGGCAGAGGAGTAGTGACTTTCCTGAAGTCTACAATCATCTCCACTGTCTTCAGAGCGTTCAGCTGCAGGTTGTTATTGCTGCACCAGGACGCCAGCTGGGCCACCTCTCTCCTGTAGGCGGACTCGTCGCCGTTGGAGATGAGCCCGATGAGGGTGGTGTCGTCCGCAAACTTGATCAACTTGACAGACTGGTGGCTGGAGGTGCAGGAGTTGGTGTAAAGGGAGAAGAGTAGGGGGGAAAGTACACAGCCCTGGGGTGATCCGGTGCTGATGCTAGTATAGTCTGAGACAGTCTTTCCCAGCCGCACATGCTGCCTCCGGTCCGTCAGGAAGTCGATGATCCACCTGCAGAGGGAGTCAGGCACGTTGAGCAGGGACAGCTTGTCCCGGAGCAGAGCGGGGCGGATGGTGTTGAATGCGGAGCTGAAGTCCACAAACAGGATCCTGGCGTAGGTTCCCGGGGAGTCCAGGTGCTGCAGGATGGAGTGGAGGGCCAGGTTGACTGCATCGTCTACAGACCTGTTGGCTCGGTAGGCAAACTGCAGCGGGTCCAGGAGAGGGGTGGTGATGGACTTGAGGTGGGACAGGACCAGGCGCTCAAAGGACTTCATGACTACAGAGGTGAGCGCTACAGGTCTGTAGTCATTAAGTCCAGTGATCCGTGGCTTCTTGGGGACAGGGATGATGGTGGAGGATTTGAGGCAGGACGGCACGTGGCATAACTTAAGGGAGGTGTTAAAAATGTCTGTGAATACAGGAGCCAGCTGTTTCGCACAGAGTCTCAGGGTGGAGGGAGACACGCCGTCTGGGCCGGGGGCCTTGCGCGGGTTCAGTCTGGAGAACTGTTTGAGCACATCCTGCTCACTGATGATAAGGGGAGGGGGGGAGGTGGGGGGGGGTGCCTTAAATGAAGTAGGGAATGTGGAGGCTGTGGAGCTGGAGGGAGGGGGGGAGTTGGACACAGATGACGAGGTGTCAAAACGGGCATAGTGTTGGGACAGTCTCTGACAAAGGGCTTTGTCATCCTGACCTTTAGGAGCCTGAGGCCGATAGTTGGTGATCTGCCTCAGTCCTCTCCACACGGAAGCCGAATCATTAGCAGTGAACTGCTGCTGGAGTCTCTCTGAGTACACAGATTTAGCCCTCTTCAGCTCTCTGTTAAACCGGTATTTAACCTCCCTGTAGCAGTCCCTGTCTCCACTTTTCAGCGCTGCTTCCTTCTCCTTCCTGATCTGTCTGAGCTTAGCTGTGAACCAGGGTTTGTCATTAGAGTAACTCACCCTGGTGCGTGATGGAAGAATGTTCTCTTCACAAAAGTGGATATATGAGTTCACAGTGTCCGTGTACTCATCCAGATCATGCGTGGCTCCTTTAAGCATGCCCCAGTCAGATATTTCCATGCACGTTTCCAGCTTCTCCTCAGCATCACTGGTCCGTATCTTCGTAGTGCTCACAACAGGTTTAGTGAGCTTCAATCTCTGTCTGTATGTGGGAATGAGGTGAACCATCACGTGATCAGATAATCCCAGCGCAGCTCGAGGGACAGCGCGATATGCGTCTTTCACTGTGGTGTAACAGTGATCCAGTGTGTTTAATCCTCTGGTGGGGCATTTAATAAACTGTTTGTAGCGGGGGAGATCGTGGCTCAGATTGCACTGATTAAAGTCGCCAGCCACAATAATCAGCGAGTCTGGAAAACTCCGCTCTGTGTGTTGAATGTGATCCGCGAGCACGCGCTGAGCTTCGCGCGTGTCCGCGTCGGGAGGGGCGTACACAGCGATCAGTATAAAAGAAGCAAACTCCCGTGGGGAATAAAAAGGCTTGCAGTTGATAACAAGAAATTCCAAGGCAGGAGAACAGTGTTTGGAAATTACCGTTACATCAGAGCACCAGATGCAGTTGATGTAGAAGCAGACTCCGCCTCCTGTGGTCTTGCCGGAAAGCTCTGTGTCACGATCAGCACGGAAGAGCTGGAAGCCGTCGAGGCGCAGCGCGCTGTCCGGTATATTTTCCCGGAGCCAGGTCTCAGTAAAGCAGAGGACAGCTGAGGAGGCGAGGTCCTTAAAACGCATCAGCAGTCTCAGTTCATCCACCTTGTTAGAGAGAGAGTTGGTATTGGACAGAAATATGCCAGGCAGCGCCGTTCGCGAGCCTCTCCTGCGAAGTCGTACGAGAGCGCCCGCTCGTCTTCCTCTCTTCCGCCGTCTCACTTTCCGAGCCAAACAATAAACCAGATCGGCGGCAGGGGCTAGAAAAACTGGGAGGAGGTCCGTGGGGGTCAAAGTCCTGATATTTAAAAGTTCTTCACGGGTATAAGTGCAAGCAGACACACAATTGACAAACAAAAACAAACAAAGAGCGCAGCGAAGCACCATGTCGACCGCTGTGGGCGCCATCTTGGATGTCATCCAAGATGGCGCCCAAGATGGCGCAGGGAAGTGAATACACTTCCCTGCCATCTACTCCTAATTCTTTTAACATCCTCCTCTATCAGATGAGTTTCTTGTAAAAACACAATTCTTGAACCCATGTCCTTTATTTTATTCATAACTTGTTTAAGTTTTTTTAAATTTTGTAGACCTCTGCAATTCCATGAAGTTAAATTAAGATTAACACTTTGGTCCATGATCAATAGAGAGTTTGGGATTACCTTGCAGTGTAAACATGCTCATACAGAGAAGCAAAAACATGAGTGGTTGAACATTCATCCTACAAACTACACACAAACAAATTTCCCCTTCCCACACTTGTGGCAAACCCCCCAAAATCAAAAGAAAAATTCTGTCTCCCGATATAGCCATCGACCGCTCCACACCCACGGGGAACAGCCTAAGCCACTCCTTCTTCATCCTCCCAATCACCCTAACTCTACTGCTTTTAATGACGTAACATTAACTCTCCTCTGTAGTTTTCCAACTTAACTCCAAAATTTTTAACAACTTTGTACATCATAGTTTTTTTTTGTTTGTTTGTTTTGTTTTTGTTTTGTTTTTTTTTAATATATAATACAATCTATATTTTGTAAACTTACTATTTACTTCAAGTCAGTCAGATGCCTGTGCAAATGCTTAATTATTCTACCTTATATTTTGTTCATGCTTAGCTCCCACCAGTCTCTTCTTCTTCTTTGATCTTCTTGATGAACTCCTGCGCCTCCTCTGGGGTCTTGAAGATGTGGGTTCTGCCCTCATACGTGGTCAGCAGTCTCGCAGGATAGATTACACCATGACGAATCCCAAGGTTGCGCAGCTCCTTACGTACGGGATCAAACTGCTTCCTCAATTGCTGGATTCCTGTGGCCAAATCTGGGTAGAACCGCACCTGCTGGTCCTGGTGTTTAATCTCTCCTTTTTTAGCTCGTGCAGCGTTGAAGATCTTCATCCTGTCTCTGTTGTTAAGAAACTTCATAATTAAGGTCCTCGGCGGTCCCTTATCTCTCCGTGGGCCAATGCGATGTGCTTTTTCCAGAACCACTGCTGATTGCAACTCCTCGCTGCCCAGCACCTCCGGAATCCACTTTTCCAGAAAGGAACATACGTCCCGACCTTCTGATTCCTCTGGAAGACCCACCAGCCTCAAATTATTCTGTCTCGACCGAGATTCCAAATCCAAAATATTATCTTCCAGAGATTTATTTTTTTTTTCCAAAGTGCGCACCTTTAATTGAAGACGGGTGACGTCATCTTCAGCACTAGCGAGACGGAGCTCCATCTGCGCCGTTCGTTCTACACAGTCACCCAATTCCTTTCTTATTCCTTCCAACGCTGTCATAATCCCATCAAATCTAGAGGAAAAGTCCGCTCTCATTGAACTCATGGCAGCCATCAGCGCATCTGCGCCATTCCCCGCAGAAATCGCAGCGTTGCCAGCCTCCTCCGCCATATATGGAGCCCTGTTTGCTGCGTCACAGACCTGAAAGTCCGTTAATTTGGACTGTTTCGGCGGCTCGCTTTTTCCTTTTCCTGGTTTTCCAGCCTTAGGCTTCGCCGACATATCCTCGCCCAAACGCTGGGATACGTTCTGTCCCAAATGAGAGAGTTATTTGCCGATTTTTTTTCTCCAGGAGCAGAGCAGAGCGAGACACGTCCGTCCTACGTGGCAGCCATAACCGGAAGTCTTGTACCGATCTTTTATTAATTATATATATTCATGTAAATGTTGCAAAATCTTGGGTATTAACCAATTGTGTTTTCAGTCCACTAGATGGTGCAAAGTAAGCACCCAGTGAGGGGAAATCACAGCTTGTCTGGTGAGATTTGCAGCCAGCTGGGCAAGTTTAAGAAACAGTAAGATGCAAACAAAAGTTAGCTAAAATGTCGGACGCTTTTTTGGATTTTATAACAAAGATGGAATGAAAGACCTTGACATGACACACAACCCGCATGGAGTGCTGCATGAAAAAAAAACACTTGGAACATGTGGCAATGGCTAGGCTAAAAACAGTCCAACACGAGCAGCCCCAACCCCATTTAACAGCAAACTCCAGACACCCCCCTATGCAACAAAGCCAAACTTAGAGCGAGCCAAGTGAACAACACAGTCCACCACCCTCCCTGTGTGCAGAGTCATGTCTCCATGTAAAATGAAGCCCTCTGGAATATGAGAATGTGGGCAGTAGAAAGGACCACAACACACCATCCTACGGTGGACTGAAAGCCTCTAGCTACCAAAACAAAAATTGCTGCGTTGAGTTGAAAAGAGTGAAAACCTTTGTGAAACAGATATTGACAGTTGTACTTTGGGGACAAAATTTGATGTTGAAATGGGAAGGGGAATGTATGGTATTCATGGATTGTGACAGCATTGCATCGTAACCCAAGTATCGCAATCTGAATCGCATTGTGAGGTCCCTCGCAATTCACACCTCTACACAGAACATTCAACTGCTTAACAAGCTCTAATAGCATACCTACTGTGCATTATTATTACACTCATCACTGACATGCCAAAGTTGTCTCACCTGATAACAAGTACTCATCCGATACAACACATAAGAACATTTTTATTTGTATTTTTAACAGTTTTAAGTTATGGAAGAGACAAAATTATTGCCTTTGTTGTGTGGGCTGGGCTCAGATTTATAGTGTAGCGAACTCAATATGAGCACCCTACTTGGCTTGCCAAGAGGGTTGACCCTATTGGCGACACAGGTAGGGTGCGGGACTCCGGAGCGGGAGGCGTGAGTTCAAATCTCCCGGTGGGACGTCGCCATGTCGAGCAGCACGTTACATTGGTGTCAGAAGTGGGATCTCCTGTCCAAAGCAGTAATGGGGCGCTGACATCGGGACGATGTCGAGAACCAGAGGGGAGTAGTGTAGCGAACTCAATATGAGCACCCTACTTGGCTTGCCAAGTGGGTTGACCCTATTGGCGACACAGGTAGGGTGCGGGACTCCGGAGCGGGAGGCGTGAGTTCGAATCTCCCGGTGGGACGTCGCCATGTCGAGCAGCACGTTACAATAATTTTGCTTGCTCTGTTGACCCTCCTATTGATCCATCTATCCATCCATCTTCTACTGCTTATCTGTGGGTCCAGGCGTCAGTCTAAGCAGTGATCCCCCATAATCCCTCCTGCAGGTGGTGAGCCCACTGAAGGGTGAACCCATGTGCCTTGCTCAGGCTATGGACAGAAACCTGGTCACTAAGTGCTTGCCTTTGAGCACCAGTGACCACACCAGATTCTTGTTTTAACTTCTTCATTGGGATCCATTGGACCACTCTTAGGCTGCATTCAGACCAGGATAGTCTCGGTTCGACTGGGCGGGGAATGCTGAGAATTTTCACACCTTTGTTTGGTTTGGTTTGCATTCACACTGCAGCGAACCAAATTGCCTGGACAACATCATGCAGCTACAACAACTGCTCGTTTGGGGCTCTGTAGCCAAAACCACCACTCACCAGGAAGAAAAAATCTCGGTGAAGAAGAAAAATCAGGCTCATCGATTGGCCAGGACCGAAAACAGAAATCCGTTCCTTTCAACCAGGTTGTCTGCCACAAACAAGACATTTTTTAACTTTTCTCCTCAGCTTTCTCCGGTGAAAGGATTTCTCAGATTCACGCGGTTGTCTTTATTGTTATTTTCTACCCAAAATGTACTACGGTAAACGCCACTTCCTTTTCTCAGACTACGTGTTGCTATGGTTACACAAACGCTGAGGGGCACTTCTGCCCTTTGGTCCACTGGATAGTCCATGTGGATTCACACTGTAAGCAGAGCGCACCAAACTTCGTTTGCAAGTGATCCGAGACCCCGGTTTTCAGGGGGACCAGACTTCGCTTGTTTGGTGCGCACCAGAGTTCCAACACGTGTTCAGACTGCACCAAATGAACCGAACTATCTGCAGAAGCCACTGTTTGGTCCTTTGATCTGGACCAAACAGTGGCCGTCTGAATGCACCCTTAGGCTGTATTCACACCAGGATAGTCCGGGAGTCTGAGTTCGACTCGGCGGGGATGGCAAGAATTTTCACACCTTCTGTGGTGATCTGAGTGCGGAGCAGATCAACGCTCGAGTCACTCAGTATTTTCCCTTTTTCTTTGTATTTCTAGTTCTGTTATAATTTTGTTTCTCTGGTGCTTTTACTGTGACAGCACCGTGGCTGGACTTCCAGATGTCAAGCCGGCCCGCGCCCTGTCACAGCTGACTATGAATAAGTGATTACGTTTTCTCCTCACCAGTTTGGCCCTTAGCCCTGAGTGTTATTATTTAAGGTGGCAGTTGAGGTTCACTCCTCGCTGTGACCTCGCCTTTCCTGACTGGAATCCCTATGCCCGGTTCCAGTCTTTTGTACAGCATTAGGTTTTGCCCTCGCTCTTTGTATGTAAGTGTTTATTGGGAATCTTTATTTCTCTCATTATTTCACCCTTCTGGGTCGCATGTATAGTTTGTGTTCTGCCCCTCGTGGCTTATTATTTTGTTGCTTTTCCTTAATAAATATACAAACTCACTGTTAGCATTTGGTGCCTCATTCATGCCCTGCAAGGGGCAAACATGACAGTAGGTCGCAGCCAAGCGAGGTGCCAGCCTCAGTGAGTTTGGTTTTTTTTTGGCTTAGTTTTTCCTTGTTCCGGGTGCCAGCTTTGTTTGGGAGTTATGGCGTCTTATACCAGGTGGTATCCCATGAGCCTGGGGTTTGAGCTCTGCCATGCTCTAATGGAAATAGATGACCTCCTCGCCAATGCTCAACTGTACCCCACTCCCAAAAATGCACGTTGGTACCTGGACCTTGCAAGAGGCGGCTGTGAAGCGCCATCCTCACCTTGCTGAGCATACTGAAGGCAGGGAGAGGATATCGGTGTTATCAGCGTTGCAGCAGGAGAGCCGGGAGCTGACAGTGAGGAATCCCTGCTCCTCGGCCCATCATCAGGCTCTTGTTAAGGCTCCAGCTCCGGCATCGCCGCTGCCAGAAAGCCATCTCCCTGAGCCCCGTAGGCGGAGGGCAGTCAAGTCTCCCAGTATCAAGGAACTCATTTGGGGCCATCTGGCTAAAGCCTGTTCCTCCTACTACCCAGGCCAGGTTCTTAAGAGTGTGGTGGCAGCAGTGAGGATCATGGAAGCACATCCCGGTTTGCGCAACTTCCCTGAGTTTGCCGAGCTGCTGTCCACCATCTCCGTGGAGCAGCATTCAGGCCCAGCAGGCAACGGCTCTCCTGCCACCATGCCAAGTGAGCCATCGGCGTGGGTTTCAGCGTCAGGGGGTCCTCAGACTGTTGAGACCATCATGCCGGCTGCAGAGGCCACTGCAGCTGAGTGAGAACCTGAGATCGACCTCCTGATCACCGAGCCTGGACCATCAGAGTCCTGGATGGCAGTGGAGCCTGAGATCAGGCAAGCGCTCAATTTTGTCTTCCTATTTTCTGTGTTACAGCAATCTTGCCTGTCTCTTGGGGAGGAGAGCCGGGTGCAGTGGCCGGAGCTCGTTTCGCCGGGCTCCGCCGCTGCCGGTGACCCTGACCCCTGTTTTCCCTCTATTTCTGAGCCTTCTTCCAGGGTCACCGGAGATGAGTCAGCTCCGCCCGATGTCTTCAAGGTTCCGGGTTCGATTCTGGAGGTCATCCCAGGTGCAACGTTGGCCCGGTCAGGGTCCACCGAGGGTGCTGCACTGTCCCAGCCGGAGTCCACCGCGGAGACTTCTGAGCCCCGGTCTGAGGTCGGTGAGGGAGCTGCAGATCCCCCATTGCTAGACACCGTGCTGGTTCCCCTTTCTCCCTTCTTTAACCCCTATTCTCCACCACCGGACGCCGCTGGGGTCCCTCTCCTCCGGTCTGGCTTCCTCCCGTTGAGCCTCCCAGCGGGGAGGCCGCCTCCGAGCTCACCCCTCCAGTCCTGGTGGTCTAAGGAAGCTGGCTGACCACCTGAAAGACTGCTTTGCCAGTTCTGGGACTTCGGTCGGCCACCTGAACCTTTTTCCTTAATTTGGAGTATGGATGCTGGTAGGCCACCAGAACTGCCTTTTTGCCTTACCTGCTGGTATTCCCCGTACGAGTTCATTCGCTGTTGGGTTTTTTGTTTTTTTTTTCATATATTGACAAAAAAAAATTCTTGCATTGATGTCTCTGAGTTTATTTTACCTTGTAGCAGTGTACCTGTGTTTTGTTTTGGTTTTTTTTAATCCTCAGATTGTGATCAATTTGCACTTTGACATTTCTGTAAAAAAAAAGTCTCACTTTGTATTTGTAGTTTGGTATTTCGCCATTCTTTATTTGAACATTGAGCTGTTTCTTTCAAGATGGTGGCGCGCGGTTGTGCAGCAGCTCTTTGCTCCCTGTTTTTGTGTGTATGTATGCTGTTTTTGGATATTGGACCGTGTGAAGTTGGATTTGTGTACAGTCGTACTGAGCTGATAAACACTGGACTTCAACAAAAGTCTGTTGGTACAGCAGTTTTCGAGAACACACAAGACATACCCGAGGCTATCTGTAGACCAGTGGGATCACCATGGATTGTTGTTGGTCCTGGGAAGCGACGCAGACGGAGGAGGGAGAGAAAGCAAAAGCGGGGATGCCGGTCGGGCCTGTTAGCGAGGCTAAAGAGACAACTGCATAGACCTCCGCTACCGAGCATTTTTCTCTCCAATGCCAGAAGCATCGTCCACAAGATGGATGATCTAGAGCTACAGCTGGCAACTAATAAAACTGTGAGAGACTGCTGTGTGCTGTTGTTAACGGAAAGCTGGCTCCACCCGCTGATCACCAATGCTGCTGTACAGCTGCCAGGGCGCACACTTCACCGAATGGACCGAACAGCAGAATCCGGTAAAAAAAGAGGAGGCGGCCTCTGCATTTTTCTTCACAACACTTGGACTAATCACAGCAGTATTATTAACACTTACTGTTCTCCTGATCTAGAGACAATGTCAGTCTTATGTCGGCCTTTTTATCTTCCTAGAGAGCTGAGCGTGATCATTTTAACAGCCATCTATATTCCCCCTGATGCAAATACTAAAGCGGCCCTTAGTCATTTGTACAGTGTAATAAATAAACAGCAGCAGGCCTATCCCGAGGGTGTTCACATTATAGCTGGTGATTTTAATCAAGCATGCTTGAAAACTGTGCTGCCTAATTTCACACAGTATGTGAAATGTGCCACTAGGGGAAAGAATTGTCTTGATCGGGTGTATTCAAACCTGAAGCATGCTTACAGAGCTGTGCCGTGTCCACATCTTGGCCTGTCAGACCATCTATCATTGCTCCTCATCCCAGCATACACCCCCCTCAGTAGAACTGCTAGACCTACTATAAACAACATCACAACATGGCCTGAGGGAGCTCTTTCTCAGCTGCAGGACTGTTTTTCAAACACTCTATGGGACTTATTCAAGAATGAGGATCTGGAAATGTACACACAGACTGTATTACACTACATTATCTTCTGTATCAATCAGGTGACTGTGGAAAAACGCATCAGGGTTTTTCCTAACCAGAAGCCTTGGATGACAAAAGGAGTCTAGGCACTCCTCAGACCTTGTGATACAGCCTTCAGGTCAGGGGATACAGATCTGTATAGCACTGCTTGGGCTAATCCGAAGAAAGGCATTAAGGAGGCTAAACAGACCTATAAGAAGAAATTCGAGGACCATTTTTCTGATAATGATTCGAGACGAGTATGGCAAGGCTTTAACCATATCACAAACTATAAGGGCAGAAGCATCATTTCCAGTGACATCAGCGCCTCACTGGCAGAAGAACTGAACTGCTTTTTCGCACGGTTTGAGGCAAATACACCTCGCCCGGGCCCACAGATGTTATTGAATGCCAGCTCTGATGTGCTTATCCTGCAGGATCATGAGGTGAGACAGACACTGAGAGTAGTTCACCCAAGAAAGGCTACTGGTCCCGATAGAGTGCCAGGAAAGGTGCTCAGAGCATGTGCAGATCAGCTATGCTCTGTTTTGACTGACATTTTTAACTTGTCTCTCAAGGCAGCCGTTGTTCCACAGTGTTTAAAATCTGCAGTCATTATTCCTGTACAAAAAAAACCATACTATTAGCAGTCTGAATGACTATCGACCAGTAGCATTAACACCCATTGTTATGAAGTGCTTTGAGAAAATGGCATTGAAACATCTTTTGCCAAGTCTCCCCCCAGACTTTGATCGGTACCAGTTTGCCTACAGGCGGGGCAGATCCACTGAAGATGCTATTGCTATAGCTCTCCACTTGGCATTCAGCCATTTAGAAGCCAAGGGAAGCTATGTAAGAATGTCGTTTGTTGACTATAGCTCGGCATTTAATACAATTATTCCCAACATTCTCATCACCAAATTGCTTCAGCTTGGTCTGCCTACTCACACTTGCAGCTGGATTAAGGACTTCCTAACAAACAGAACACAGACTGTTAGACTCGGACCCCATTCCTCCTCTACAGTCATGCTTAACACAGGCTCGCCACAGGGCTGTGTGTTGAGCCCCACTTTGTATTCATTGTACACATATGACTGCATACCCGTTCATCCCACAAACATTATAGTGAAGTTTGCAGATGACACAACAGTAGTGGGGCTCATATCAGGAGGAGATGAGTCCGCATACAGAGATGAAGTCCAGAAACTGGTGAGATGGTGCTCAGATAATAATCTGCTATTGAATACAAAAAAAACAAAAGAACTCAATATTGATTTTAGGAAGCATAGCAGTGAACCGCCTCCTCTATATATAGGCAAGGAGCGTGTGGAGAGGGTGGAGGCTTTTAAGTTTTTGGGTGTTCATATTTCTCACAACCTTACCTGGGCAGTTAACACCATAGCTACGATAAAAAAGGCTCAACAACGTCTACACTTTCTGAGGCTCCTCAAGAAGAATGGCCTGAATACACAGTTGCTGGTTTTATTTTATCACTCTGCTATTGAGAGCATTCTGTCATATGGCATCACAGTTTGGTATGAGGGCTGTTCAGCCACAGACCGCAAAGCCTTCCAGAGAGTGATCGAGACTGCGCAAAAAAATCACTGGCTGTTCTCTCCCTTCTCTGGAAGAGATTTCCAGGTCTTGGTACCTCAACAGAGCTACTGCCATCATTAAAGACTGTGCTCATCCAGGCCATGACTTCATTCACTTGCTCCCCTCGGGAACGCGGTACAGATCCCATAAAACCCGGACTACCAGGTTTAATCATAGTTTTTTTCCCAGCAGCAGTACGTATTTTGAACAGATTTATGTAACACGCACATACTGCTGATACTTTTTTGTTATTTTAGGTTATTTTGCAGCAACAACCCTGTGTGCATAAGCTGGTCTTTTGTATTTATTGCTCAGTATGTTTTTCATTATTGCTACGTACATATTGTATTCAACTTTTAGGCAATTTTGTTTCAAGCATTATTTATTGTTGTAATTATAAGAATGTTAAATGCATGAGTGAACTGTGAGTGTGAGTGTGCACTGTGTGTCTATATATATATATTTATAGTAATATGTACATATGTATACTAGCTGCTCTTGTTTTTTTCTTGCCTTCTGATTGTTGCTCTGAGTGTTGCTATCCCTGTGCTGTTGCAATCCTGGAATTTCCCCATTGTGGGACTAATAAAGGTTTATCTTATCTTATCTCATCTTATCTTATAGTTTGTTTATAGTTTGTTTTTAGGGAGCAGCATCTCAATTTCGTTGCATTGTTCATTAACAATGGAATGACAATAAAGGCACTTTGACTTTGAACTTGTAATGTTAGTATTGGCCACGCTATTATTTGTGTCAGAGCCTTTGATGTTTTTCATTTGATCTTTGAGAGTTTTTCTATTTTCTTGTATCCTGCTGTTAGGCATTTTTTTGTGTATATTTTCATTCTAGTTTCTCTCCCTCCTAGCCTGGATTCCCCTTCCACCCACCCGAGGTTGGTTTTGATAGTTTTTCTGGTTGGGGGGGGGGCATTTTTCTTTCCTGGATGTCACAGTGGGACGCCTGGAATGCGTCCCTTAAACGGGGGGCACTGTGGTGATCTGAGTGTGGAGCAGATCTGCACTCAAGTCACTCAGTATTTTCCCTTCTTCTTTGTATTTCTAGTTCTGTTATTATTTTGTTTCTCTGGTGCTTTTACTGTGACAGCGCTGCAGCTGGACTTCCGGCTGTCAAGCCGGCCCGCGCCCTGTCACAGCTGACTATGATTAAGTGATTACGTTTTCTCCTCACCTGTTTGGCCCTTATTATTTAAGGTGGCAGTTGAGGCTCACTCCTCTGTTATGGACGGTTCTCACGAGCCATCAATGAGACGCTGCAGGCAGCCGTTGAGTTTGTACGTTTATTGCATAAAGGCAAAAGACAAAATAATAAGCCTCATGGGGCAAAACACAAATAAAGACAATACACTTACATATGATCAGTGAGGGCGGAACCTGAACGCTGGGAAGAACTGACTTCGGGGTTAGGGAAGCCAGACTGGAAGGCAGGCGAGGTCGCAGCCCCGAGCAAACAGAGCTGCTCCCTTAAATACTGCTTAACTGATTAATCAGCTGATGAAGGATCATCAGCTGATTGGAATCAGGCCGTCCAGCGGGGCTCCAGCCGGAAGCCCCGCCGAGACGCTGTCATAATAAAAGTCTAGAGGTGCGCCAGAGGAGAGAACGAAGAACTACCGCACAGCCCAAGTGCCGAGAGAGTCAGCACATGGACCATGACAGTTGCCCCCGTTCACGACGCGGATTCTAGACGCGGTGTAACATCGGGTTCCCCCCAACTGGGAGGCCAACAAGACCACCCCAGGGAGGGAGGAGGGGGAAAAAGGCCGAGGAGGGTTAGACCCTGGCGACATAAAAATGTAGATTTTTATGAAAAGCTGGAAATTTTATTGAAACAACTTAATTTTGCAAAAGAGGTAATAATAATGGGTGACCTAAATGTTAATTGGGAAGTCAACAAAGTTAGGAAAAATCTGAAAAAGGTTATGGATGACATGGATATGACTCAGGTAATTAATTGCCCTACGAGAATCACAAACTCCACTAGCACTCAGATTGATCTAGCTTTTACTAACAGGCCAGAAAGGATCTTGAAGTCATACAGTATGCTCACAGGATTGTCTTATCACAATCTTATAATGGTCACAAGAAAATTAAATAAAAAGCGCTTCAAATCCTTGGCCGCCACTGAATTCTATAGGATACCAAAACAGGAACAACAAAATTTTCAAGATTCAATTCAAGAAGTAAATTGGGATGAATTACTCGTTGGCAAAAATTTAGATGAGGATTGTTCTTAATTTGTCAACAAAATACAACAAATTATTATACAATTTACACGGATAATTAAACTAAAAGCTAGAAAGAATGGCCTTCCTTGGTTAAACAAATTTATTCTGAAATTGATGAAAGAACGAGATCACTTTTTGAAGTTGTCAGTTAAATCAGGACAAAACAGGCACCAATTTATTTCATTGAGAAATAGGGTAGTGTAAGAAATAAGAAAATCTAAAGCTGACTTTCTCATTACTGTTTTGAATAGTGCAAGGGGAAATTCTAAAATAACCTGGACATATATTAAAAAACTATTGGGTGATTCCCACAAAAACAAAGCAAAACTAATGCAAATTCAATTGAATGGAAACATCTTGACAGAACCTCAAGTGATGACTGATGCTTTTAACAACTACTTCATTGAATCTGTGTCAGAAATCTCTGATAAATTTATAGTAAAACAAAGGAAGGAATACCCTGCATTGTCTGCATCGCAGTCTTTTACTATTACAAATATTACTGAGACCAAAGTTATCGATTTAATTCAATCACTCAAACCATCTAAAGCAAAGGATGTTTTTGGAATGGACACGAACATGCTCAAAGATTTAGGTTCAGCTCTTGCCACTCCTATTGCCTCAATCATTAATCTTTCAATTTCATCTGGCCATTTTCCAAAGGCCTGGAAATCTGCTATTGTTACCCCTGTTTTTAAATCCGGTGACTCAACTCTTCTGCATAACTACCGACCAATAAGCATTCTTCCGGCCATTTCCAAAATTGCAGAAAAATGGGTGGCAGAACAGATTGTCCATTATTTAAACAGCAGTTCCCCCTCTCTCCATGCCATGCAGTTTGGTTTCAGATCCAAGCATTCCACTGAAATGGCTACATGCCTCTTCAATGAGAAAATAAAATCTTTTCTTGATAAGGGTGGAGTTGTAGGGGCAGTGTTTTTGGACCTCAGGAAAGCATTCGATACAGTAAATCACTCTGTTCTTCTTACCAAGCTCTTTAAATTTAACTTTTCTCACAATGCTGTGAGCTGGATTGAATCATATCTGCATGATCGAACACAATCTGTATCAGTTAACAACTGCAGATCTGATTCTCTTAGGCTAACTTCTGGAGTCCCTCAGGGATCAATATTAGGCCCCCTTTTATTTAGTCTTTATATTAATGATTTGCCCACTGTTTGTTCTGAAGCAGAATACTTAATGTATGCAGATGACACGGTTTTTTTTGTTCATGGTCGCTCCAAAGACACTGTTGCTGCTAAACTTAGTAAAACAATGTCCTTTGTCACAACTTGGTTGCAGGAGTGCTGTCTACAGTTAAATGTTTCTAAAACTGTAGGCATGTATTTCACTAAAATAAATAGAGTGTCACCTGACCCTTACATACATGTTAATGGAGGAAAAATACAAATTGTTAGCCAATATAAATATCTTGGGTTAATAATAGATTCACAGCTTTCCTTTAAAGCCCATATTGCTAAATTGTGTAAAAAAATCAAGTTAAATCTTGCAAATTTTTGTGCAATTCGAAATGAAATGTCAACTGAAGCTGCAAAAATATACTTGCATTCAATGATTCTGAGTCACTTCAACTATTGCCTAACTAGCTGGTCCCAGGCGGGTTTGAGTGCAAAAAAACCATTGGAAGTTTTGTACAAACAAGCAGTTAAAGTTATGGATAAAAAAACCTAGGCATTATCATCATTGTGCAATTTTAAAAAAATACAGTCTTTTAAATTGGGATAGTCTTCATACATTTGCAAATTTAAATTTGATTTATAAAGTACCGCATGATTTGGCTCCAGATCCTCTGGCAGAGTTCATCAGCCAAAGAAACAGCTCTGAGCGTGTCACTCGAGGCTCTGTCAGAGGTGACTGTTTCATTCCTCTGCGCTGGAGCACTTTCAGTAAGTCGGCCTGGTCAGTGAGGAGCGCTAGTGAGTGGAACTCAGTACCTGAGGAGGTTAAACTGCTCACAACATTCAAGGCCTTCACAAAAAAATTGAAAATGTGGCTTATAAACACCTACAGCTGCCAACACTAAAAGATAAGTCTGCTGTGATGTTTGATGTTGTGTTTAAATGTACGGTTTGTTATGTATATGTTATTTGTTACATTAGTGCCCTCTTAAATGTCTAACTGTGGCGGGTTTGGGAAAACCCCCACTACAGACTAAGGACAGACAGCTCGCTACTTCTGGTTTTTTCCGCTGCACTGCTGTGATGTGATGTGCCTTTCATCCTTTGTGAGGTTAATGTGCCATTCAGGCATTGTGTTCATGCGTCCTGTCCTTACTGTGACCTAGAGTCATGCCCATACCAACTGCTGTGAAATGCTCTTTCATGTATTGTTGTAACTGGGTATATATACTGCACTGTAATCCACTCTCGCTCTCTCACTTCAACTACTGCTGCTGACACACACTGTGTCCCTTTGCTGGAGAGCCTCCGAGCCGCCCATTGGGCGAGCTTCGTGACGGCGGTATGATTTAATAAACCTGCTTAAAACCATCACCAACGCCGCTTATTATTTCATGCCGCCACACTGGTAACCCCGATAGAAAGCACACGTTTTGTGCGACGCAACCTTCTGGTCTGGACAGCTACACTGGTGACCCGTTCTTCATGATGAGATCTGCACGTCTGAGATCTGCTCATCCACGCTGGACCAGCCGCACTCACAGCTCCTCCACACGAGAGCGCATGCACCTCGTCCCCTCTCCACGACGGCAACCTCCAGGGCCGGCGGAGAACGCAGCGCGTGGACCTGAACGCACCATGGCCGAGTGGTGACAAAGATCGTCTCCTCCCTCTCACCGCTCCAACGCATCTGCACGAGCCTGAGGGACAAAGATCGTCTATTCACTCTCACCGCTCCAACGCACCATGGCCAATCTGCAGCCACAGCTCAACTTGGATATTATCGGCGCCGATTGCGCTGATCTCCACCAAGATTCTAGACCCTGACTCGCCCCTCCAGCGGCCCACCCACCCACGGAACCCCCGCACACACACCGGGGAGATACCAGGACGGAGCACCATGCACGGGACGCATTCGGCTCCACAGACCGCCAGCATCCTTCGCCGCCTGCACACAGAACCTTCAGGGCTGCTCGTACACCTGAAGCAAGCACACAGCTCGCTTACAGGATTTTCTAATGGTCTCAGCCACGGCGCATAAGGGAATTCAGCCGTCAGCTTTTCCTGAGGGCTTTAGGGCTGCGCCTGCACCTAAAGTCAACACGCCAAGTCCCTCTGCTTCTATTTTTTTTTTCATACAGCCGCTACGCAGCCTCGCCACTCCTGTTTTTCTTCATGGCCACGAGAGGAGTCAGAGACAAATTTTTCTTCTTGTGATCTCCGCACGTTCAACGGGACAGCCCCTCGACATCGCGGAGCAACAAGCAATTTTTGCGCGGCCCAGACGATTTCACCGTCCCCAGCCGGCATTTACTACCCCCCACCCCCCTCCACCTTCGCCTGCACAGAGTTTTCCCTGCTCGCTGCCAAGCTGCACATCGAGGTCTCGGCCCCCTGCCGAGCCCTCTGGGGGGAGCAGTGTGGCGGGTTTGGGAAAACCCCCACTACAGACTAAGGACAGACAGCTCGCTACTTCTGGTTTTCTCCGCTGCACTGCTGTGATGTGATGTGCCTTTCATCCATTGTGAGGTTAATGTGCCATTCAGGCATTGTGTTCATGTGTCCTGTCCTTACTGTGACCTAGAGTCATGCCCATACCAACTGCTGTGAAATGCTCTTTCATGTATTGTTGTAACTGGGTATATATACTGCACTGTAATCCACTCTCGCTCTCTCACTTCAACTACTGCTGCTGACACACACTGTCCCCCTTTGCTGGAGAGCCTCCGAGCCGCCCATTGGGCGAGCTTCGTGACGGCGGTATGATTTAATTTATTTATTTATTTAGCGAATAAATAAACCTCCTGGTTTGCTGTATGGAGGGTGTGTAATCCTCCTTCCAGTCTTTGGAGCAGGCAAGCCTCTATGATGTGTTCCATTGTTTGCTCCTCTCCACATGCGCACAGTGGGCTAGGGCTACTGCCCCATCTGTGAAGGCTGGCCAAGCAGGGGCCATGTCCAGTCCTGAAGCGATTGAGTGTAGACCACTGTCTCCTTGGGAGGTTGGTGCCCGGGACCTGTTGGTTGGGGTTTATCACCAGCTGTTTGTTTGGGACCTCCTTGGTCTCCCATTCCTCTTGCCAAGCTGTCTGGATGGTAAAGTCAGCTGGGGGAGGGTTTTTCCAAATCGGCCGTCTGGATGAAAGTCGGGCAGTGGGTGGAGTGTAGATATCTGCATGGATTGGTAAGTGAGGAGAATCTTTAACTTTTTGGAGCATCCTTTGAGTTAATGCTGCTCGCCGGATGTGTGGAGGGGCTATGTTTGACAGTACAGAGAGCCAGGGGAGTGGTGTTGAGCGGATTGTTCCAGTTATAGTTCTCATGGTTGTGTTGAGCTGGGTGTCTACATGGTGTGTGTAAGATGACCTGGACCAGTCAGGGGCACAATATTCTGCTACAGAGTATGAAAGGGCCAGTGCTGAGGTGCGCAGGGTGGAGACTGCCGCCCCCCATTTTGCACCAGCGAGCTTGCAGAGCAGGTTGTTTCGTACCTTCACCTTAGCAGCCGTCCCCTTTAGATGTTCCTTGAAGGATAAGGTCTATGATTTAATAAACCTACTTAAAACCTTCACCAACTAACTAACTAACTAACTAACTAACCTGCACTTATACCAACGCCGCTTATTATTTCATGCCGCCGCATAATCATGTTGTTTTTTATTGTATATGCATTTTACTTATTTTTTACATCTTGGCCAGGGGACTACAGATGAAAACTAGAAAAGCACTCGGAGAGCGCAGACCTCCGCCAAGCGCCACAATTCACCCCATGCAGTGTTTGTGTGTACGTTTTCAGATTCCTTGAGCATGTAAACATATGACTAGCAATTGGATTCACAATGATTATTTGTTTATTTGACAGGGACAGTGCAATAAACACACAATTAATCAATGACAATCAATCTGATAGTGATAGGATTAGTGGTTCAGTAGTAAAAGCATTGCCTCCTTGGCGGAGGTAATAAACTGAAGTGTTGCTGTTGTGTCCATCTCCTCCACTGACGGATGCAAATTGGGTAGACAAGTTGCCGTGGGTTTTATATTATATTATATTATATTATCTGTATATATATCACGGACGCACGGATCACCCCGGGGGTCTCCCGGGTCGGCGGACGGAGCCACGGTTTGCAGCGGGAGACGTTACAGCGGGGAGGAGCTAGTGCTAGCTAGCACTTGGCCGCCGCCCGGTGCTAATGGGAAACTCGACATACCGGGAGCTGTAGCGAAAATGACGCGGGTACCGGGCTGGAGTTTAGGCGGCGTGAAAGAAATATAAGACAGAATAATAAAGAGCGATGGCAAGAACCAAGCAGACCGCCCGTAAAATCTACTGGAGGAAGAAGCCCCCCCCCCACCCCAGGAGACAGCTAGCCACCAGGGCTGCTCGGAGAGGCGCTCCGGCCACCGGCAGAGTGAAGAGGCCTCGCCGTCACAGGCCCGTGGCTCTGAGAGAGATCTGTCGCTGCCAGAAATCCACGGAGCTGCTCATCCGTAAGCTGCCCGTCCAGCGCCTGGTGAGGGAGATCGCTCAGGACTTCAAGACCGTCCTGCGTTTCCTGAGCTTCGCCGTCATGGCTCTGCAGGAGACCAGCGAGGCCCACCTGGTGGTCTCTTCTTCGCTAAGGGGGTCACCATCATGCCCAAAGACTTCCAGCTGGCCCACTGCATCCGCGGAGAGAGAGCTTAGACTTTCTGCTGCACATTCACCAGCCATAATGCTCTGCACTGTGTGTCTATATATATATACATTTATAGTAATATGGACATATGTTTACTAGATGTTGTTTTTTCTTGCCTTCTGATTGTTGCTCTGAGTGTTGCTATCCCTATGCTGTTGCAATCCTGGAATTTCCCCATTGTGGGACTAATAAAGGCTTATCTTATCTTATCTTATATTATGTTGGGGTTTCGCTCCGCAGCAAAGGAGAATTTAGAAGCTTCGCCGGCAGAGAGCTCGTTATTGCGCAGCGCGTATGGCTGGCCGGTGAATTTCTGCCAAATGCGCAGCTCCTATGGCTGGCCGGGGAATTTCTGCCATCACTTTTAGCATTAGAGTGAGACATATCAGGTGCAGCATTACTGGCGCCGGGAATCCTCTCTGTTCCGGAGCCGCAGGACAAAAGAAGGTGCGATAATGGTTGCCGTGGGTTTTATTGGGTTTGCGGTCCGCGGAAAAAAGAGGATTTGGAAGCCTCCCCCGGCAGAGAGCTGGTTTTTGCGCAGCCCCTATGGCTGGCCGGGGAATTTCTGCCAAATAATCCGGCGCCGGACAGCTGCCCGTGTCAGCTTTTGCAGCGTAGTGCAAACACAGGCATTCTGGCGAGCCCTGTTTTCTGTGTGCTTTTGTGCCTAAAACTTTGAAGAAGGCGGAGTTTGTGTTCATCAGACACAACGACCAGCGCCCTCTATTGTGCCTGCGCACATGTTGAAAATGGCTGTATGTCACAGTGTTGAAAAATGCTTTAAAAAATTCCTGTGTCCAGACGGTGAACCGGATCACCCCCATTGGGGGGCAATGGATCAGCGTTCTCGTCGCGCCCTCCGCCAGTACCCGGGCTCGCCTGGGGAAGCTAATGATCCTACCAGCAGACTAAATTCGAAGAGACGACGCCTCTGTGCCAAGTCAAAGAAGAATCCTAGTCACAGTCCTAAAGCCGAAAGCAAACAGCCCCAAGAGCACTTTGTGGTAGGATCGGCCCTTCGCATATTACAACTAAACGTTGAAGGCCTATCTGCAGCCAAGCGAAGCCTTATCGAAGTCCTCGCTTTCCAACATTCGATTGATGTAATCTGCCTCCAAGAGACTCATATTGGCACAGAGGAAGTTGGCCGCTTCACCATCAAAGGCTTTGACCTCCTGTGCTATGTTCTACATGCTAAACATGGACGTGCCACCTATGTGCGTTCTGACATAGTTGAAGCAAATCACCTGATAACAACACATTTCTCAGACACCATAATCATTGGTGGCTTCCATATTGTCAATGTGTACAAGCCCCCTAATGCCAACTGGGATCTGCAGGTCTTACCCACCCTACCCCACCCTGCCATCTATGTGGGGGACTTTAACAGCCATCACCCTGACTGGGGGTACCCAGCAGTGGACAGTGATGGGAAGGCACTTTCAGACTGGGCATCCAGAAATGACCTCGCTTTGATATACGACCCCAAACAAAGAGGAACCTTCCACTCTGCTAGGTGAAGAAGGACTATTCTCCTGACCTGTGTTGGGTCAGCTCTTTGAATGGGGAGCCATATCCTACACAGATCCTCATTCTTGATGATTTTCCACACAGCCAACACCGGCCCCTGCTTGTACACATTGGCCTACAACTTCCAGTCATATACAGCCCAAGGAAGATGCGCTGGAACTTCCGCAAAGCCAACTGGAAGAAATTCAGTGAAACTCTGGACCGGAGCGTTGTTACCATCCCACTCCACACCATCACTGTAGATGAAGCATACAACCGCTTCTGCAGCGCAATCTTCAAGGCTGCCCATACTGCAATCCCACGAGGCTACCGACCCCTCTATGTCCCATGTTTGGACGGAGAAAGTGCTGCCCTCCTACAATCCTATCAAACATCAGGGGACCCAGAGATAGCAGACCATCTCATTGAATCGCTAAATACAGCTCGGCGAAAGAAATGGGAGGAGACAGTTGCTGACCGGAGCTTTACCCACTCTAGCAGGAAATGTTGGAGCCTCATCCGTCGCCTAGGAGCTGCACAGAAGCCCCCTAGCCAAAGCCGAGCATCCGTCACACCCAACCAAGTTGCATCCCACCTACTGACTATCGCCAAAGCACCCCAAGACAAAGACACCAAAAGAGCAGTTACAACTGAGCTAAAAAAACACCAAAAAATGCCTGTAGAGGAAACGAACCCTGAACCCTTCGAGGCTGCTGAACTGGAGAAAGTCCTACAGAGCCTGAAATGTGGAAAGGCAGCAGGATACGATAACATCTTCCCAGAATTCATGAAAAATCTTGGCCCCCGAGCCCTAACCTGGTTGACACAATTCTACACAAGGATCACACAAACAAACTCGATCCCAAAGAAATGGCGGACAGCAAAGGTCATTGCCATCCCAAAACCTGGCAAAGACCACAAATTACCAGCAAGCTACCGCCCAATCTCCCTACTCAGCGTTCCTTACAAAATCATGGAGCGCCTAATTCTGCAACGCATTTCCCCAGAGGTAGAGGATATTCTAAGTGTGGATCAAGCAGGTTTCCGCAAGGACCGCAGTACAGGAGAACAAGTACTGGCCCTAACCACCTTCATCGAAAATGGCTTCGAGAGCAGACTGAAGACAGGGGCTGTGTTTCTCGACCTTACAGCCGCCTATGATACGGTCTGGCACAAAGGCCTCCTCCTGAAACTTATAAAGGCGATCCCTGCTTGGGCAACAGCAATTATAAAAACCCTGCTGACCAACCGAAGGTTCAGAGTCCACCTCAGTCAGAAGACAAGTGCATGGAGAATGCAGAAAAACGGACTCCCACAAGGCTCAGTTCTAGCTCCAACTCTGTTCAACCTCTACATAAACGACCTGCCTACTACAAAATCCCGCAAATTCACCTATGCAGACGACATCTGTTTGGCATTCCAAGCACCAGACTTTGAACCACCGGAACGGGTGCTCACGGAAGATCTTGCCAAACTGGACCAGTTCTGCAAAATCTGGCGCCTAAAACCAAGCCCAGCAAAAACCGTCTCCAGTGTATTCCATCTCCACAATGCAAAAGCTGCCAGAGAACTAAACATCCACCTGAGCGGACTCAAGCTTAAGCATGCCCCAAATCCAACTTATCTTGGAGTGACCCTTGATAGGACCTTATCCTTCAAGGAACATCTAAAGGGGACGGCCGCTAAGGTGAAGGTACGAAACAACCTGCTCTGCAAGCTCGCTGGTGCAAAATGGGGGGCGGCAGTCTCCACCCTGCGCACCTCAGCACTGGCCCTTTCATACTCTGTAGCAGAATATTGTGCCCCTGTCTGGTCCAGGTCATCTTACACACACCATGTAGACACCCAGCTCAACACAACCATGAGAACTATAACTGGAACAATCCGCTCAACACCACTCCCCTGGCTCTCTGTACTGTCAAACATAGCCCCTCCACACATCCGGCGAGCAGCATTAACTCAAAGGATGCTCCAAAAAGTTAAAGATTCTCCTCACTTACCAATCCATGCAGATATCTACACTCCACCCACTGCCCGACTTTCATCCAGACGGCCGATTTGGAAAAACCCTCCCCCAGCTGACTTTACCATCCAGACAGCTTGGCAAGAGGAATGGGAGACCAAGGAGGTCCCAAACAAACAGCTGGTGATAAACCCCAACCAACAGGTCCCGGGCACCAACCTCCCAAGGAGACAGTGGTCTACACTCAATCGCTTCAGGACTGGACATGGCCCCTGCTTGGCCAGCCTTTACAGATGGGGCAGTAGCCCTAGCCCACTGTGCGCATGTGGAGAGGAGCAAACAATGGAACACATCATAGAGGCTTGCCCGCTCCAAAGACTGGAAGGAGGATTACACACCCTCCATACAGCAAACCAGGAGGCAACTGCTTGGCTTAAGGACTTTGCATTCGCTAAATAAATAAATCAGTTCTTCCTTGTACCATTTCCAACAACGCCTGAAAGTTTCATGGAAATCCGTCCAAGACTTTTTGAGTTATCTTGCTAACCAACAGACAGACAGACAGACAAACACACAAACTCCGGCAAAAACATAACCTCCTCCTGGCCTTTTCGGCCTGGCGGAGGTAACTAGCCTTTTGGCTAATTCTGGCTTTTTTAACCATGTGTAATCATGTGTTTTATGAAATTGCATTGTCCCTTTTCAAATAAACTAAACTAAACAAGAGTGACGACAGGAAATACAACAAGGAGCAACTACAGAGCATGGGAAAACACACAAAAAAATACTCCATAATGCCCAGGTGGACAACAGACAGAATAATAAATGCAAATAAAGGAACCCTACGCCTACAGGCCACAAACAGAAAGCCCGGGTCTATAGACCAAGATACACAGTTCCAGAAAAAACACATATCATCCCCCAACAGAGGAAGGGAGGGAGAGAAAAAAAAACACACTAAATAGCGTCGAAACCCTACAGCTTAAATCCATTCAAATAAATTGTTACAGGCAATGAAAGGACATCTCCCAGCCTACGGAAAGAACAATCACAACAGAGGGGGGGAAAAAAAAACACACGCTAGGGAGCGGTGAAATACACAGTTCATTAACAAAAACACCAGCACATCCCAAAAGGTTACAGCAGAGCAAAGACAAAAAACCAGGGATGACGGCAGGCAGAGCACAACGGCATGAAAGCCAATAGTTCGGGGGGGCCGCCCTGCATCTAGCGTCCAAATCGCTGGCAGGGGGAAAAGGAACAGTTCGGGCGGCCTACCCCAGTCCCAGGCCAGGAAGCACAGTACTTCTGGCGGCCAGGCCAGATCGCCAAACGGAAGGATAAGTTTGTCGGGTGGCCGACCCAGAACGCCAAACGGGCGAGGCAGTCCTCCAAGCGGCCAACCCGGATCACACAGCCACCAGGACCGCAGGGGAGAAATCGAAGATGGCCTCCCTGGAGAGGGGGAAAACGAGGGAGAGCCGAGCCGAATATGGAGAACCCCAACAGCACCCGGTGGAGATGAATTGGGGGAAAGATGACGGACCAGTCCAGCGTCAGATGGCAGAGGATCTGCAGCTCTCTCTCCGACCTTGAACCGAACCGGCACTGCGCCCCTGCTGGACCCCGATTGGGCCAGAGCTGCACCCACGACGGACCCCGATTAGGCCGGAGCAGCACCCACAACGGACCCCGATTGGGTCGGAGCAGCACCCATGACGGACCCCGATTGGGCCGGAGCAGCACCCGCGCTGGACCCTGACTGGGTCGGTGCTGCACCCGTGATGGACTCCGATTGGGTCACGGCTGCACCCCCATCGGACCCTGATTGGGCACCCACGATGGACCTCGACTGGGTCGGCGCAGCATCAGAGACGACCTCCAAACCCGAACCCGGAACCTCCAGCACAGTGACCGGGATTGACTCCGCACCGGTGACCCTGGGAGAAGGCTCAGGAAAAGAAGAAGAACCGGGATCAGGATCACCGGTAGCGACAGAGCCCGGTGAGACGAGCTCGGACGCAGCGGACGGCTCCACCTGGCTCGTCTCTCCGAGAGACAGGCAAAAATGCTATAGAATAGATAGAAGGAAGACAAAATAGAGCACTTGCCTGCACTCGAGTTCTGTCGCCATCCAGGACTTCGACGACCCGGGTTTCAGAAGGCAGAAGGACATCCTCTGGCTCCCACTCGGCTACGGCGGGCTCCGCAGCCGGCATGATGGATCCCACAGCCTGAGGACCCTCCAATGCTGATGACCATGCCGACGACTCGCACGGCGTGGCGGCAGAAGACCCTCGACCTGCTGAGTTGGACCGCTCTTCCGTGGAGATCCGGGGACGCTTCGTCGTCGGCGCAGGCTCCAAACTGCAGTCCGCTCTCCTCCTCTGTCCATGACATGGCTGCAGGGCTGGAACCAGGCTCTCCATTACTCCATTACTCCATTACTAGTTACTGCAGCAGGTGGAGGAAGTTCAGGGGACTGTGAGCCCCGAACTCCGCCCCCAGGAATCAAGCAAGGCAATTCACCCAATAAGGGTACAGAATGAAAAGTCACTTGCCTGATCCGTAGAGGCCCGGTTGAACCCGCTGCAGTGGACTTCGTTCCTCCCTTTCCCCGCTGGATGGTAACGGAGAGCCCCCTGGAAGGACGAGGAGGAGCCGCTTGCGATGGACCGATGACAGGCTTCGCCGAAGCAGGACTCATGGCACTCACAGCAGCCGGGGAAGACGTCGAGGAGGAGGGGACGACAGCCGGGGCGATCTGGGCACGAGGAGCTGACGGAACAGCAGGGAGAGATGACCCGGGGGGAGAGGCTGCGGGAATTCCCTCCTGACGAGACACAGAAGAGGTAGCTGACTGAGAGGTAGCGTTTTTCCGACGACCAAGAACAGGATCCGGACGGGGTTCTCACTGAGGCTTACTGTTGGCCGTGTGACGACGGTTACCGGCAGAGGGTGAGGCGAAGGAGAGGTTCGGGAAACGCCGCTCCTGCGCGGAAACAGAGGTGAGCAGGTCGGCGTACTCTGGATAATCACTTAGCTCAGGATTCCTCTCCACCAGCCTGACTGCAGCCGTCACATGCTTGATGATCTGCGTGGGGTGAACAGCAGAGCGAGCTGCAGCCACTCGGTCCCGGATGGAAACAGCTGACAGTTGCAACCTCTCCGGGGGAATCCCGACTGACGTCTCACTCCTTAGGGGATCACCCCTGGGCGGTGCAAACTCCTGGCCTGGAACGGGGACAGGAACGGGATCCCGAAGCGAGGAGCGAGGATGCCTCCTCTTTGGCTTCCTGCCGGAGTTTCCCTCCAGCCCATGGAGTCTCTCCCGTTGAGCAGCGATGTCCGCCCTCCTCGCTGTGATCTTGGGATGGTCAGCATAGCGAGGATGGTGGTTAATAGTTGCCTCAGCGAGGTCCAGGTACCAGTGCAAGCCGCTGGGGAAGCGATGGCTACGAGCATTGGAAAGGATTCTGTCGATCTCAATGAGAGCCATAATTAGCTCGTAGCCCAGGCTCGCAGCGTAGCCCTTGAGCGGCGGCGCCATCTCCCAGCACGGTGGTATGGTGAACAGGGGAACTTCAAGTTCAATTAAACAAACTCACGGCCACCAGCGTCTCTTTGGGCTGCGACCTACTGTTATGGATGGCTCTCACGAGCCATCAATGAGACGCTGCAGGCAGTCGTTCAGTTTGTACGTTTATTGCATAAAGGCAAAAGACAAAATAATAAGCCTCGTGGGGCAAAACACAAATAAAGACAATACACTTGCATATGATCAGCAAGGGCGGAACCTGAAAGCTGGGAAGAACTGACTTCGGGGTTAGGGAAGCCAGACTGGAAGGCAGGCGAGGTCGCAGCCCCGAGCAAACAGAGCTGCTCCCTTAAACAGTGCTTATCTGATTAATCAGCTGATGAAGGATCATCAGCTGATTGGAATCAGGCCGTCCAGTGGGGCTCCACTGACAGCCGGAAGCCCCGCCGAGATGCTGTCATAATAAAAGTCTAGAGGTGCGCCAGAGGAGAGAACGGGGAACTACCGCACAGCCCGAGTGCCGACAGAGTCAGCACACGGACCATGCCATCCTTGCTGCAACCTCGCCTTTCCTGACTGGAATTCCTACACCCGGTTCCAGTCTTTTGTACAGCGTTAGGTTTTGCCCTCGCTCTTTGTATGTAAGTGTTTATTGGGACTCTTTATTTCTCTCATTATTTTACCCATTTGGGTCGCATGTATAGTTTGTGTTCTGCCCCTCGTGGCTTGTGTATTTTGTTACTTTTCCTTAATAAATATACAAACTCACTGTTGGCATTTGGTGTCTCATTCATGCCTTGCAAGGGGCAAACATGATACCTTCGTTTGGTTCGGTTTGCATTCACACAGCACTTCACTCAAGTGGACCAAACTGCTTGGACGGCGTCACGCAGTTACAACAGCTGCTCATTTGTGGCACTGTAGCCAAAGCCACCACTGACCAGGAAGAAAAAGTCTCGGCGAAGAAGAGAAATCCGGCTCATCAATTGGCCAGGACTGGTGTTATGCCGAGAATTGCTTGCTTGCCAAGAATTGCATCCCATCCTCCAAAACTATAAAATATAACACTACAGCCAGGCTTGTAACCATTTGTGCATTTTTAGAAGTACCCATTATACATTTTTAGAAGTAAAAATTGTTATTACCTCTTGTAAATTATCTTTAAATTACGTTTATTCGACGATGGGATGCAATTCTCGGGAAGCGAGCAATTCTCAGCATAACACCGTTCCCTTCAGTAAGGTGTTTATTTTTTTTTTTTTGTTACTTATTTGTACCCGTAGGTAGATTTGGTTTGCAGTCTGGTGACAAGCCACCGGCTGCCGGTCGCTGCGTGCGCGAGCGCCCTAAACCTACATGTTTTTGGTATGCGGGAGGAAACCGGAGAAATCCCGGAGTAAACCCACGCAACACGGGGAGAATATGCAAACTCCACACAGCTCACTGTTGGTCGGGGGCTGGGATCGAACCCACAATCTCACGATCCCCGCGATCCCCCGGCCGAGGGTAAACTGTGCTGCCGCAGTGCTAAACCACTGCGCCACCATGCAGCCCGTTAGTATGCATCACAGACTCATAAAAATGAAAAGCTCTGCTGTCTGTATAAACCCCCCGTGCCGCCATCATGTCGCAAAATGTTTTAAAAACTGGTATTCTTGTGTGTAGTCACAAGCAGCTGAGAAATCTGGTTCTCAGACCAAATATCTATCAGAGCCTGCAGCTCCTCCTCACTTGTCACTACTTCAAGTCCAAGAGACATTTTTTTAAACTTTTCTCCTTGGTTTTCTCCAGTAAAAGTATTTCTTGGCTCTGCGCAGTTGGCTTTATTGCTATTTTCTACCTTAAATGGAGGCAGAAGAACCAGGAGCTCTTCAGCTGAATCGAGATGTTGGATTTATTTTACCCACGGATTCCTACCACAGATGTGCTGCCAGGAAACACACATCAAGTTTTCAACAGGGACAACTTTTTCAGGTGAGTGGGAACTTTGTCTGCAGCTCACCCAGATGGTGAATTAATGTCTTTTCATGTATTTACATTGAGTTATAATGTAACTGTGCTGCGTGAAAAATTTGCCCATTCGCGTTTGATGTGAAGACACCTTTACAGTAAACACCACTTTCTCTTCTCACTGCATGTTGCTGTGATTACACAAACACCAAGGGGCACATCCGCCCTTTGGTCTGCTGGATACTCTGTTTGCATTCACACGGCAAGTGAAGCGCACCAGACTTCGTTTGCAAGCGAACCAAGTCTCTCCCTTTTCAGGGGGACCAGAGTTCTTACGGGAAATAGCATGGTACAGTTTTGTGGCAAAAGTTGTATCTGATTGGTGTACAGACTGGCATACCTGCTGATAGCAGTATTTCTGTTATTGATATAAGCATCTGAAGACCTCAGAAATCAACATTTTTCTTTCATTCACAGATAAACTACCAAACCTTTCAGCTATAAAGTCACAATTGATTAAATTATTCCTTGTTTAGACAGCTCAATCCATGTCACTGCAATAAAAATCTTGCTGCGGAGCAGGTTTAGTTTTTTCAGTGACTCCAGCTTGAGGCCAGAGTTGGTGAAAGTTATTTCTGAGCATGTCTGGAGCTAAGTGGGATCTCTGTTTAGAGGCTCAGTGTACAGCCTCCTTCCTGCAGACGTGCTTGTTTCTGTTGCACCGTAAAAACTGTTCCACACCATCCATCAACACAGCCCTAATGAGAATGATGCCATCTAACGTCACAGTGGAGGAGCTGAGAGGTGTGAGACTGAAGGGCTCACATAATGGGGAAGTTACTATTTATTTACATCTGTGTGGTCTGTGAGTGGGAACTTCTTAAGAAATGAATGCACATGTAATAGAATATAAACAAAGATGTGAGATTTGAGATGCAGTTTGTCTACATGTTTGAATGGGCTAATCTGATGTTCCAGCAGTTGTTCAACACCTGCTTTTAATACAGAAATCACAGTTTGTTCTCAGCTTCATGTGAGTCAACATCTCATCTTACACCAAAATGAGAAAAAAAAGGGGGGGAAAAGCACATTTTCCATCCATCCATCCATCCATCTTCTTCTGCTTAATCCTTTTCGGGTTGTGGGGGGACTGGAGCCTATCCCAGCATCTTTGGGCGAGAGGCAGGGTACACCCTGGACAGATCGCTGGTTCATCGCAGGGCCAACACAGAGAGACAGACGACCATTCACTCTCACAGTCATACCTAAGGACAATTTAGAATCCCCAGTTTTGATGCCAATTAACCTAACTTGCATGTTTTTTTTGGCATGTGGGAGGAAACCAGAGAAATCCCGGAGTAAACCCACACAGACACGGGGAGAACATGCAAACTCCACACAGATCACTGTTGGTCGGGGGCTGGGATCGAACCCAGGATCCCCTGGCCAAGGGTGAGTTGCTGTGCTGCCACAGTGCTAACCACTTCGCCACCGCACTGCCCAAGGCACATTTTCTTTGTTAAAAAATATTGGGTTGTTTTGTGACATGCATTAAAGACAGCACAATAAAAAGTTTCTTTTTAAAGACTACAATAGGAGTTTTTGCGTAGGCTCGTAAAAATCACGTGACTCGCGGGGTAAACATAAACACGCCGTACGTGCCGCCATTTTGGATGGCAAGAGCAGCAGTTGCACTGTGACAACCCAGGCGTAACTTGTACTGTTTAGCGATCAGAATGAGTGAGGAGAACACACAGTCACAATCTGACATAATAACATCCTATCATCCTCTTCAACAGCTGACACTATGGCCTCTGAAACTGTGTCTGCGATGTCTATCACATTCAGTGGAGTCATTGTCAGCAGTCATAACAGCAGACAAGTGTTTTTAATCTTGCTCCCGTGCGCTCCTCTGGTGTGCTGAAATGCCTCAGTTGAACGGAGGTGACGGGTGTGGGGTAACAGCTGGAGCAATTAGCAGAACAATGACTGCCAGTAATCTGCTCAGCGGGGATGATTTGGGGGCAAACGATGAGATGATATCTTTCAAAGACGAAGGGGAGCAGGAGGAAAAAATATCGGAAAATGTGTCAGCGGAAAGGGATGTGGATGATGTGAAGTCTTGGCTGGTGAACGAGTCGGAAAACAACAGCAGCTCCTCACTCAGAGGTGAGTGAAGCGCGCTGCGTGTTTTTTTGTTTTTTTTTTTAAAGGCTCTCCACGGCGCGCCGCGTTAAAACGTACCTGATTTTATGCACATGTACAATAGTTTTCTCCCCTTTCATGTGTGCATCGTAGCAAGCAGAGAGGCGCCCCCAAACCACAAAGTTTGTTTTTTTTTTGTTACTTATTTGTACCCGTAGGTAGATTTGGTTTGCAGTCTGGTGACAAGCCACCGGCCGCTGCGTGCGCGAGCGCCCTAAACCCACGGTCTCATGATCCCCGCGATCCCCCGGCCGAGGGTAAAACTGTGCTGCCACAGTGCTAAACCACTGCTCCACCTTGCAGCCCGTTATGACAAAGCGAGAGATTACGTCAGTGAAGGTAATTATTCAAAAATCCAACTTTTTTTTTTTTTTTTTTTGCATTTCACACCGGCCATTTAATTCCCCGCTTATCCCCTTATCAGGGGGAACAACAGGAGTACACCATTTTGCGGAGTTTGTAGATACACGTGAGCTATGTGGTTTATTTCACCCTGCTGCTGCCGTTTCTTGCCATCCAATATGGCGGCTCACTCTAACGGGCCAGTGCGGCACGCCCCCTGACGTCATATGCAAAAACTAACAGTCTGGACAGTAAATGTCCTGGGTGAGCTGTAAAAAGAAGTGTGAACTACACCTTTAAGACACGTATAACTGAATCAGCTAAATACAGTGATGTGACACGTCCCCTCCCCCTTGATAATATTGTATTTTTATCTCATCTTCTTGTGTGTAAATTAAATCGTTGTGCCTTTGGGCTCATTTCCACCAAAATAAGAACCAGTGCTAGTTCGGTTCTGGTGCTTGTGCCGGTGCTTAACTAGATCAGCTGTAGTGCCTCAAAAGAACCAGTTGGTTTTCTACCGATATGGAGCTAGTCGGGGATTACGTCAGGGCTACGTCATTACTTAGCGTGAAGCGCCTTTATGCAACACCACAGAACACCACAGAAGAAGAAGTAGCAGCACTAGCTTGTCAACATGAGGAGTTTGTTGTCTCTTTGGGAGCGCTGCTTTTATTATTCCAAACCTGTATTACCATCCAAAAACTGTTTTATTCTTAATTGCAGAGAACAGCGGCTACGTTTAAGGAGACCGGTAATTATCAATATTTCAGTTATCAGCTATTGTTAGATCAAGTCTGTAGTGCGAGCATTGACTACACTTTTAAAAATAATATTTATGTCAATTCTGTAATAGGTGGTGTTACGGCGCATTACGAGACGGAGGTCGCCTGTTATGTCTTGCCAAAAAGTTATCAGCTGCCCAAAAAATGATCACCAGGTGCCATATTGTTATGGGTTTATATTAGCCGTTTAATATATATTTCAACAGATAAACAGTACTTAGTTAGGTATAACAAGATATATTTAACACTTATGATGCATTTTGAACCTGAAACAAACTTGATCTAGGATTAAAAGCAATTAAAATAATGCAGTCACAAGGTTACATGGAAAAATGCATAGATTTACTGCATATATTCATGAAGATAGTGTGTCAATATATATTCTATGTACCTCCAAACAACGATGTTTTTGCACATAAATATTGCAATCAGACAAATTCTATATGTTGTTTTCCAAACTGCAACACTTTGGCCAACACTATAATTTTTCAGATGTGATAAAACCTCAAAACATTTAGACACATTGTAGGTGGACTGAGACCAGGCAGTCCACCTTTAACAAGCGGGCGCTCCTGGCTCCTGTAGACTGTGATCACTTTTTGGCACGACACACGTCACCGACACAAAGACACAGGCAGACTTACCCCTGAACAACGTAACTACAATTACCGGATGAGCCGTGCACGTTCAGTTGTGGAAATAGCTTTCAGTGGCTTGAAAGGATGATGGAGGTCCCTCCTGACAAGGAATGACTGCAGACTGGAGCTGAGCAAGAAAATGGTGCTCACCTGCTGCATACTTGCTAATATTTGTGAGGAACATGGTGACAACTTTGGACTCCCAGGCACACCTGATCACAGTCAGCCTCCAGTTCAACCACTACCTGACCATGCCAGTGTAGAATGACATTAGGGCAGCTTTAATGGAGTATTTTAACAGTAGGGAGCAATAACCTGTTTAGTGCCTGCCATATCATTTACAAAATATAACATATGTGAAGTAGTTTAAAATAATTAATGAATAAAACATTCAGCTGACAATCAGTCCTCAGTGTACTCTGTTTTGAATTATTTATGGTGTATTTACAGTGGGGCAAAAAAGTATTTAGTCAGCCACCAATTGTGCAAGTTCTCCCACTTAAAAGATGAGAGAGGTCTCCAATTTTCATCATAGGTATACCTCAACTATGAGAGACAAAATGAGAAAAAAAAAAATCCAGAAAATCACATTGAAGGATTTTTAATGAATTAATTGGCAAATTCCTCAGTAAAATAAGTATTTGGTCACCTACAAACAAGCAAGATTTCTGGCTCTCACAGACCTGTAACTTCTTCTTTAAGAGGCTCCTCTGTCCTCCACTCGTTACCTGTATTAATGGCACCTGTTTGAACTCGTTATAAGTATAAAAGACACCTGTCCACAACCTCAAACAGTCAGACTCCAAACTCCACTATGGCCAAGACCAAAGAGCTGTCAAAGGACACCAGAAACAAAATTGTAGACCTGCACCAGGCTGGGAAGATTGAATCTGCAATAGGTAAGCAGCTTGGTGTGAAGAAATCAACTGTGGGAGCAATTATTAGAAAATGGAAGACATACAAGACCACTGATAATCTCCCTCCATCTGGGGCTCCACGCAAGATCTCACCCTGTGGGGTCAAAATGATCATGAGAACAGTGAGCAAAAATCTCAGAACCACATGGGGGGACATAGTGAATGACCTGCAGAGAGCTGGGATCAAAGTAACAAAGGCTACATCAGAAACATACTACGCCGCCAGGGACTCAAATCCTGCAGTGCCAGACGTGTCCCCCTGCTTAAGCCAGTACATGTCCAGGCCCGTCTGAAGTTTGCTAGAGAGCATTTGGATGATCCAGAAGAGGATTGGGAGAATGTCATATGGTCAGATGAAACCAAAATAGAACTTTTTGGTAAAAACTCAACTTGTCGTGTTTGGAGGAGAAAGAACACCATACCTACTGTGAAGCATGGGGGTGGAAACATCATACTTTGGGGCTGTTTTTCTGCAAAGGGACCAGGACGACTGATCCGTGTAAAGGAAAGAATGAATGGGACCATGTATCGTGAGATTTTGAGTGAAAACCTCCTTCCACCAGCAAGGGCATTGAAGATGAAACGTGGCTGGGTCTTTCAGCATGACAATGATCCCAAATACACCGCCCAGGCAACAAAGGAGTGGCTTCGTAAGAAGCATTTCAAGGTCCTGGAGTGGCCTAGCCAGTCTCCAGATCTCAACCCCATAGAAAATCTTTGGAGGGAGTTGAAAGTGTGTGTTGCCCAGCAACAGCCCCAAAACATCACTGCTCTAGAGGAGATCTGCATGGAGGAATGGGCCAAAATACCAGCAACAGTGTGTGAAAACCTTGTGAAAACTTACAGAAAACGTTTGACCTCTGTCATTGCCAACAAAGTGTATATAACAAAGTATTGAGATGAACTTTTGTTATTGACCAAATACTTATTTTACTGAGGAATTTACCAATTAATTCATTAAAAATCCTTCAATGTGATTTTCTGGATTTTTTTTTTCTTATTTTGTCTCTCATAGTTGAGGTATACCTATCATGAAAATTGGAGATCTCTCTCATCTTTTAAGTGGGAGAACTTGCACAATTGGTGGCTGACTAAATACTTTTTTACCCCACTGTATATATTTTATAGGCACATTTACAGAGTTATTAAAGGTATACACCTTATGTACTTGTATGTCATCTATTCTGGTTATAGTATGGATTCAAGTTTTTATGCATGTAGGGGTAACAAGAGACAGACTGTAACGTGTACAAGTTAAAAGTACTTTCCCCAGAAATGATCTTGTCCAGAGCTGATAGAATGTCATGTGGTACGTTGTCAAAAGAATATAAACTCATTATCATTTTTGAAGATGGCAACTTGGAACATTTTCCACAGAAAAAGTGCATAGATTTAGAGTTTGTTGCTGCTTGTTCTTTAGAAAATGTTAAAAAAAGTTGTCAAAAATACGAGTAAGTCCACAAATACCTGATATATTTTCAAATACCTGAAAAAATGAACTGAAGTGCAGTAATTCAGTACTTGTACTTTCACTTCCCACCACTATAATGTTATAGTGATTTGCATTGTTTGTCCTAAATAGCTTTACATTTCATGCATACGTTTGGTGTGAGGATAACAATTAATGTAGAAGCAGAAAAACACTTAAAGAAAGAAAGCTTTTATTTACAAAATGTGCAAAAACTTTAGACTGCTACATATGAAATATTATGTACACACAGCCGAAAATATCAGTGCTGTGATAGTTAATTTGTTTGCAGTCCCTCAAGCACAGACACAACATGTCCCATCAGTCCAACAAGGGTACTGGGACTGTCCTCCATCTTCTGGATGCTTTGCAGCAAAGCGGAGGTCAGCTGTTCCTCCCTCCTGCTCTGCTCCTGCTGTCTCTCCTCTGACCTCTCCAGGTAGTCAAGAAGGAGGTCCGTGTTTGTGTTCTGCTTCCGTTTCCCTGTTTTAAAGTACAAAAATAAGCAATATAAAATAACCACACACTGAAAAATGCAGGAATTGTCAATACAAGATTGAATGTGTCTATTCAACATCCATTTACTGTTAGTGGCATCACAACATTCAATTCAAGTGTATAATTGGTTTATTTCACTTCCTCCTTTGTGTGAATGGGTCATGAGCTGAACATATATTACCTAATCTGGTCTGATGAGAAGAGGAAGAGCAGGAGGACAACAAGCTTGGTGCTGGTAAAGGTGAGCTGGACACCACAGATCTGGGTGGTTCTCCCTCATCATCCAGGTGTGATAAATCTGTAAATACAAAAAAAAAAAAAAAGTGTTTTAGTTTGTGCAGTGTACAACTTAAGCCTTCCATTAAATGTGCAGACATAGAAGGCAATTTTATTCAATATCAATATTAGCAAAGCTTACATGTCTGATTATGGAATAGAAGAATAGAAATAGAATAGGCTTCATTGTCGCTGTACAGTTGTACAGTACAATGACATTGTAGGTGTTCCACCAGGCTACTGCGCAATAAAGTAAGAGAAGGATTAGATAAAATATGGTTACACAACACACAATTAAACACACGAGTGAAATAAAAAAATGGCCCAAGATTATGGAAAGATTACCAAAATAGTAAAAATGACGATGTTACTAGTGTCTTTGGTAGAAAAATCTCCCATAACACAACACAAGGCACCATTCATACACAGTATTGATACCACAAAAAGCGTATTTTGCGCTGGATATCTTTATAAAAAAAAAGTATTCTGTAAGACGCTAAGATTTTTGTTCTCGTTTTCTCTCAAATGAGCATTTCAAGCTATATGACGACGCCACTAATGTCATTTGAGACAACAATAAATAGTATTGATACTGAACAAACAGCGTATTTTGCACTGGATATCTAACAAAGTATTCTGTAAGATGCTAAGATTTTTGTTCAAGTTTCTCAAACGCGCATTTCTTTATGGCGAGGAGAAACGTTCTTGGTAAAAACACTGTTAGCTTGTCAGCATAGCTAACCGAAAATACTATAGGCACAAGAGTGAGTAAAAAATATCCACACTTTGGCCGTTACATGTAAATACAAGCGATATACATTTGTCAGCAGAGACGGCCTGTTCATTTCTTTATGGTGAAGACAAACGTTTGGTCATAGGAAAAGTACTGTTAGCTTGTTAGCATAGCTAACGGAAAATACTATAGTATTTTAGTATACTATATATATCCGCACTTTGGCTGTTACATATCAATACAAGCGGATATATATGTATATATAGTCGTTAACTTTCGGCATTTTAAAGACAATACACTTACCAGTGTGTTTTGAGCAGTTTGTTGTACGGATTAATCCACGGAGCTTCGATGATCCAGTGGCTGGCCTATCAACACGAACAGTTCATCAGATGAGTGGCTCCCTCCAGCTTATCTTGTACTTCTGCTCATCTCCATAGAGCCAAGAAATGTGTCTCCTCTTCCCTCCAAATCTGTTTGGTTTTGGAATCCATCGTTTGCTCGGCTGTTTGGAAAGCAACATGGCGGTCAGTAATGTTTTGAAGCTGGTCAGTTAACCACGCCCATGGCTGTGGACGTAACCAACGTAAACTGGTGCTGCCGCTGGCCCATGTAGGAGTTGGGGCCATGATAGCCCTACTTTTGAGAGCCTGGGAATGGTGCTTCAGGCGGTGGAAAACCAAAGAACTGGTGCCAATCAGGCTCTGGCTCCAGTTAAGCACTGGAACCGTTTTGGTGGAAAAGATCTATTTGTGTATGCTTACCTGTTTGCCTTAAATTGCCCCTTTAGGGTATAAATAAAGTGTTTAGAACTGATTGAAGTGAATTAGGCTCATCAAAAGCTTTTCACCACCTCCTGCCAAGTGTCCTCTGACTGCAGAATTTAAAAGGAAACTGATTTGTTTATCGAGTGTTGCTGTTTCCTGCAAATCAAAGGAACCACTGGGCCTCATCATCGTCGTGTCTGTATGCGTTTTGGAAAGTTGGCTAATTAGTATCTCTGAGTGGTTCCCAGCCTCCATCCACTGACCTTGGACTCATAGCTGCACAGAGGCAACCCTTCCTCTGCCAATTAGGAAGAAAACTAAAGAAATGGAGCAGGAGGTTGAGGTTAAGCTCATCATTCTTACGATAAGCCCGGTAATTGAGCAATGTTGGCCACGGACAGAATTTGTTGTAACGAGACCCTCAGGCAACAGATTTCTGCCACTTTCACTTCAGATCTACATGTTAGAACGACCCAAACTCTGACACGGTAAATTCAGCTGTCAGACATGTGACAGCTCACCACTGCCGGCTGATTTAATCTTTTTATGTTTTATGGCGAGGTTTGTATAAGTTGTGGATACACCAAAAAATAATTCAATTTAAATATATGCAGAAATATTTGTTTTAAGACTTTTAGATTCACATAGCAGTCTGTGTATGCAGATATCAGCGTCTATGCATATACAAGGCATCATTTTTAAATACAATGTTTTTTATCATTAATACATTAATTAATTAATACATTTTGGTGGAGATGCTTTTAGTCAGATCACATCCTGTAACACAGCACAATATATTACTTTACAGTGTATAATGTGCATGTTTCTCCACTATACAAACAGTATATATACTGCTCAAAAAAATAAAGGGAACACTTTGAAAACACATCAGATTTTAATGGGAAAAAATAAGCTGGATATTGAAATTGTGGCAGGCTAGTCCAGCTTACTCAGATTAAAGGAACACTTTTTGTTTCCAATGTTTTTTTTCCACAGTATTTTTATTGAACCTTTTTTTACAAACATAACACAAACAATCAAACACTAACACTAAAGTAATTTAAAAAAAAAAAAGTACTAAAAATATCGACAACCACTAACAAGAACAGGTCTTCAACAATGCTCCTCTGTTTAGTCTAGGCAATCCATTACATAAGTATACATATTATACCTTCACCAGTTTGGAATTTACAAGGTCCACACACATCATTCACCTTCTTCTTCAAAAGTTATGTTTAAATTCTTTACATAATCAATGAAAGGTCTCCATATATTCTCAAACACAATTTCCTTTGATTTCAGTATGTATGTTATTCTTTCTAGTGGAAGGTTTGTTAACATCTGTTTTAACCACTGAGTCACATCTGGTCTATGAGTCTTTTTCCACAATAGTGCAATACATTTTTTGGCGTTAAGCAAACTGAGGTCTATGAATGCTCTTTCACTTTTATTAAAGTTATGCTTTTCTGGATGCAGACCCAACAAAAACAATTTAGGATTCAATATGATTTGTTTTGAAATTATTTTTTCAATTGTTACCCTCACCTCTTCCCAAAACATTCTAATTTTTCTACATTCCCATACACAATGAAATAAGGTTCCTTTACTTTCCATACATTTTGTGCACGTATCTGGTATGTTTTTGTTATATCTATTTAATTCCACCGGTGTAACATACATCCGCATTAACCATTTAAAATGTATCAATTTAAGACGTACATTTATTGATTTGGTTTGAGCTTCTGTACAAGCCAATTCCCATTGTTCCTCTGAAATTTCAATTTGCAGGTCTTCTTTCCAATAATTCAATCTTTTCTGTGAGTTTTCACTTGAAGATAGTGTCAATGAATTATAAAACTCTGAAATAATACCCTTTCTCTTACTATCGTTCGTCAAAATTTTTTCCAAGGATGAATAAATAGGTCGAGTGAGAGCTTTGTTTTGATTTGATCGAATAAAGTTCCTAAGCTGAAGATATTTAAAAAAATGTGTTCTATTAAGATTAAATTTGATCCTCAGCTCTTCAAAAGACATTATGTTATCTGAACATGACAGATATAAATCTTGAATCTTTAGAATCCCTTTTAAATTCCATACTTTAAATACAGCATCCGCTCTCCCTGGTTTAAAATATCGATTACCCCATATTGGGCTAAATTGTGACAGTAAATGTGGTTCTTTTAAATATTTTTTAGTTTCACACCATATTTTGATCATATAAGATAAGATAAGATAAGATAAGCCTTTATTAGTCCCACAACGGGGAAATTCCAGGATTGCAACAGCACAGGGATAGCAACACTCAGAGCAACAATCAGAAGGCAAGAAAAAAAACAAGCAAGCAAGAGCAGCTAATAAACATATGTACGTATTACTATAAAATATATATATATACACACACACACAGACACACAGTGCAGAGCATTGTAGCTGGATGGAATAAATATATGAATATATGAACACACAGTGCAGAGCATTGTAGCTAGATGGAATAAATATGTAAATATATAAACACCCACAGTACGGAGCATTGCAGCTAGGTGGAATAAATATGCAAGTATATAAACACACACAGTGCGGAGCAATGTAGCTAGATGGAATAATATGTAGATATATAAATATATAAACACCCACAGTACGGAGCATTGTAGCTAGATGGAATAAATATGCAAATATATAAACACACACAGTGCAGAGCATTGTTGCTAGATGGAATGAAACAGCATAACCGTCTACTTAGTTATCCTACATGGTATGATTATGTGCCCATACATATTCTCACCCTCCATAGCGACCGGTATGTTCCTAGTTGTATGCCGGAGAGGACCATTGTGTAAGTCTATTGCATCTTTTGCATTCAAAAAACTATTAGTTTGTTACGTCTTTTTGCTATCTCTGCGAGCAGCCCTGCTTAGGTTGTACAGTCTGACAGCCGTTGGTAGGAAGGACCTACGAAACCTCTCGGTTGTGCACCTGGGATGATGTAGTCTGCTGCTAAATGAGCTCCTCAGTGCATTCAGTATGTCCTGCATAGGGTGGAACTCGGACTCCAGCAGAGATGACAGTTTAGCCACCGTCCTTCTCTCTCCTATCTCCTCCATCGGATCAAGGCGCTGCCCCAGGACAGAGCTAGCTTTCTTAATCAGTTTGTTCAGTCTCTTCCTATCGGCTGCAGTAATGCCACTGCCCCAGCAGACCACTCCAAAAGTGATGGCTGATGCCACCACCGTGTCATAGAATGACTTCAGCAGCGCCCCTTGTACACCAAAAGACCTGAGTCTCCTCAGCAGGAACAGCCTGCGCTGTCCCTTCTTGTAGAGTGCATCAGTATTGTGTGACCAGTCTAGTTTATTGTTCAGATGAATACCCAGGTACTTATAGGATGTCACCATCTCGATGTCTGTTCCCTGTATATTTACTGGTACTGTGAGGGGCTGCCCATGCCTGCGGCAGTCCACCACCAGCTCCTTAGTTTTCCTCGCGTTGATCTGGAGGCAGTTCCGATGGCACCAGTCCACGAAGTCCTGGATAAGCCCTCTGTACTCAGCTTCATCTCCATTGGAGATGAGGCCAACGATCGCAGAGTCATCAGAGAACTTCTGTAGATGGCAGTGTGTTGTGTTGTGTGAGAAGTCCGCAGTATAAAGAGTGAACAGGAAGGGAGCCAGCACCGTTCCCTGGGGGGCCCCCGTGCTACTGATGATCGTGTCGGACACACAGTCCCGGGTTCTCACAAACTGAGGCCGGTTCGCGAGGTAGTCCAGGATCCATGATGACAGGTGCTGGTCCACCCCTGCGCGCAGCAGCTTGTCCTTCAGGATCATCGGTTGGATGGTGTTGAAAGCACTGGAGAAGTCAAAGAACATGATCCTCACCATATTCCCGGGCTTCTCCAGGTGGGACAGAGAACGGTGAAGGAGGAAGATCACCGCATCCTCCACCCCAATGCCATGCTGGTAGGCGAACTGGAGTGGATCCATCGCTGGTTCCACCAGGGGGCGGAGGTGAGCAAGGAGCAGTCTCTCCAGGGTCTTCATCAAGTGGGACGTCAAGGCCACCGGTCTGTAGCTGTTCAGGTCTTTGGGGTGGGAAGTTTTTGGTACAGGTAATATGCTTTACAAATGGATTTTTAACTTGTTTCTGTAATTTTTTTGCCGAGTCTGAGTATATGAATATGGGAAGAGGTAAAGGTAAATTGTATGATTCCATTTCAGTCCAGTGAGGGAGATCATTTGATGAAAAATAATATGTCATAGACCTCAGTTGTGCTGACCAGTAATACAACATAAAGTTTGGACATTTTAGACTTCCACGATCAAATGGTAAATATAGTAAAGACAGACGTAATCTAGCCTTCCTGTTGTTCCATATAAATTCCACTAACTTTTTTTTAATTCTTGAGAATAGATCTGAAGGTGGTGGTAAAGGAATGTATTGAAATAAATAAAGTATTTTAGGTAAGATATTACTTTTAAGTATATTGATTCTCCCTATCATCGACATTGGTAGTGACATCCATCTCTGAATTAACTCATTAATGTCTGTCATTAAGGCTTCATAGTTGGCACTGGCGACTAATTCTAGCTTAGGCACAATTTGAATTCCTAAATATTTAAACTGATTTACAACATTGAATTGATTTACCTCAGGAGCTGGGTGATTTCTCTGGGTCTCATTTAGCATTAATATTGAAGATTTAGTTTATATCCTGATATTTCCCCCAAATTCTTTATTAAATTCAACAAGGTCGGAATTGATTTTTTAAGATTCGACATAAACAAAATAATGTCATCGGCATACAGGGAGATTTTATGTTCTGTTGGTCCAACTTTAATTCCATATATTTGTGGATGTAAACGTACTGCCATCGCTAAAGGTTCAATTGCCATAGTAAACAATAAAGGTGAAAGTGGACAGCCTTGTTGACATCCTCTATTGATCTTTATTGATTTTGAGATATTGCTGTTTGTTAGGATTTCTGCTGTAGCATTATTATATATTATCTGAACCCATTTTATGAAATTATTTCCAAGTCCAAACCTTTGTAAGACTTCAAAAAGAAAGGGCCATTCGACCCTATCAAAGGCCTTTTCGGCGTCCAATGATAGGAGAGCTGTATCCGGTGCTTCTTTATTAGAATAAATAATATTAAATAGTCTTCTTACATTATGGAAGCCTCGTCTTCCCTTTATAAAGCCATTCTGATCTCGGTTAATAATATTTGGTAATATTTCTTGTATTCGTCTTGCTAAAATTTTACAGATTATCTTAAGGTCAACATTTAATAGACTTATTGGTCTCATATTTTCACATTTATTAGAGGGTTTACCTGGTTTTGGCAACAGTATAATTAAGGCATTATTCATGTATGGTGGTAAATTACTATTTTGAAATGCTTCTAAAACCATTTCCAAAAAAGGTTTTATTAATTTATTCTTAAATTTTTTATAAAGGTCAACTGGAAAACCATCTGATCCTGCACTTTTTCCTGATTTCATATTATCAATGGCAGGCCCAACTTCTTCTTGACTAATTTTAGACTCCAGTATCTCCCTGTTTTCATTTGGAATACACGGTATAGATAGTCCATCCAAAAACCCATTTAGTTTTGTTAAGTCAGTTTCATTTTTTGTATCATATAATTTTTCATAGTAATCTCTAAAGGCTCTATTAATTTCTAAAGGATCTACAACTACCTGTCCGTTACTTATAATACTGGTAATTGGTGTTTTAAATTCTAATTGTTTAATCTGCCATGCCAATAATTTTCCTGATTTTTCACCTTGTTCATAAAAACATTGCTTCAATCTTAGAAGACTCGAGGCAGCTCTATTTGCTGATTTTTTGTCATATTCAGCTCTCAGAATCAGTAATTCGTTCTCTAACTTTGGGTCACTTCCAACATACACTTTTTCTTGAAGAATTTTTAGTTTATGTTCCAATTGGACTCTCTCCTCTCGAGTCTTCTTAGATTTTGAACCTGTATAACTAATAATATGTCCCCTAATAAAAGCTTTGAAAGCCTCCCACTTTATACATGCTGATGTTTGTGTAGTATTGATATCAAAGAACTCATCTGTTTTTCTATGTACTTAACAAATTCCTCATCCTGAAGCCATTTATGCTGAAATTGCCACCTACCTGGTTCCTTTGTCAATTTCTTATCTACATATATGAGACAACAGGGTGCATGATCAGAGATCACAATATTATCATAAAAGCAGTTTTGAATCTTGGACCTCAATTCTGTGGAGATCAAAAAATAGTCAATACGTGAGAATGTCTTGTAGGTATTAGAATAACAAGAGTAGGCTTTAACTTGTGGTTTCATTTCTCTCCATATATCTAGCAATCTCAATTCTTTCATAAAATGCTTAATGATCATCCTGCATCCATTGTGCGTACAGTCCAGTCCTGTTGATCTATCTATACTGGGGTTCAATGTACAATTAAAATCCCCTGCTATTATATGTTGCCCTGTAAGTGATGATAAGATAAGAAATAAATTAGCAAAGAACTTTTGATCATCTATATTGGGACCGTATAAGTTCACCAGATTTATATTTTCTAATAGCAAAGATCCTTGAATAATTAGATATCTTCCAAATTTGTCTCCAATTACATTTTTCACTTGAAATGGGACTGATTTATGTATGAGAGTCATAACTCCCCTGGCTCGAGATGAAAATGATGAGGTGAATACACTTCCTTGCCATCTACTCCTAATTCTTTTTACATCCTCCTCTATTAGATGAGTTTCTTGTAAAAACACAATTTTTGAACCTATGTCTTTTCTTTTATTCATAACTTGTTTAAGTTTTTTTAAATTTTGTAGACCTCTGCAATTCCATGAAGTTAAATTAAGATTAACGCTTTGGTCTATGATCAATAGGGAGTTTGGGATTACCTCGCAATATAAACATGCTCATACAGAGAAGCAAAAACATGAGTGGTTGAACATTCATCCTACAAACTACACACAAATTCCCCCTTCCCACATTCGTGGTAATCCCCCCAAAATCAAAAAAAAAATTCTGTCTCCCGATATAGCCATCGACCACTCCACACCCACGAGGACCAGCCAAAGCCACTCCTTCTTCATCCTCCCAATCACCCTAACTCTACTACTTTAAATGACGTAACATTAACTCTCTTCTGTAGTTTTCCAACTTAACTCCAAAATTTTATAGCAACTTTGTACATCACAGATTTTTTTTTTTTTTGTAATACAATCTATATTTTGTAAACTTGCTATATGCTTCAGATCAGTTAGATGCCTGTGCAAATGCTTAAATATTCTACCTTATATTTTATTCATGCTTAGCTCCCACCAGTCTCTTCTTGGATCTTCTTGATGAACTCCTGCGCCTCCTCAGGGGTCTCGAAGATGTGTGTTCTGCCCTTATACGTGACCAGCAGTCTTGCAGGGTGAATTACTCCATGACGAATCCCAAGGTTGTGCAGCTCTTTACGGACGGGGTCAAACTGCTTCCGCAACTGTTGGATTCCTGTGGCCAAATCTGGGTAGAACCGCACCTGTTGATCCTGGTATTTAATTTCTCCTTTGGCTCGCGCCGCGTCGGAGATCGTCATCCTGTCTCTGTAGCTGAGGAACTTCATAACTAACGTCCTCGGTGCTGCCTTATTATCTCTCTGTGGGCCAATTTGGTGGGCGCTTTCTAAAACGATTGATGATTGCAGCTCCGCGTTGTTCAGCACTTCTGGAATCCACTTTTCAAAAAAGGAACACGGGTCCCGACCCTCGGTTCCCTCCGGTAGACCCACCAGCCTCAGGTTGTTCCGTCTCGACCGGGACTCCAAGTCCAGGACGTTATCTTCCAGACATTTATTTTTTTTTTCCAAAGTGCGCACCTTTAATTGAAGGCCGGCGACGTCATCTTCAGCACTGGAAACTCGAAGCTCCACCTGCGCCACTCATTCCACACAGTCACCCAATTCCTTTCTCATTCCTTCCAACGCTGCCATAATCCCATCAAATTTAGCGGAAAAGTCTGCTCTCATTGAACTAATGGCAGTGAGCACCGCACCTGTGCCGTCACCCGCAGTCACCGCAACGCTGCTAGCTTCCTCCGCCATATCTGGAGCTTTTACTGCTGCGTCACAGACGTGAAAGTCCATTAATTTGGACTGTTTCGGCGGTTCAATTTTTCCTCCACCTGATTTCCCAGCCTTAGGCTTCACCGGCATATCCTCGCCCAAACGCTGGGATAGGTTCTGTTCCAAATGAGAGAGTTATTTGCCAATTTTTTTTCTCTAGGAGCAGAGCAGAGTGATACATGTCCTCCTACGTAGCCGCCATAACCGGAAGTCTCAAAGGAACACTTCTTAATCTGAGTAACCTGGACTAGCCTGCCACAATTTCGATATCCAGCTTATTTTTTCCCATTAAAATCTGATGTGTTTTCAAAGTGTTCCCTTTATTTTTTTAGCAGTATATATTCTGCTAAAAAGGCAGAATAGAATTTGCAAAAGGCAAAATTTCAGTATCTCTCTGATATTATTTCCAGCAGCAGTCACTGTCCTAGAGTGCTATTTAACACAATTAACTCTTTTATAAACCCATGCACTCAGACTGTGACAGATGATTCGTTTACAACATGCGAGACTTTTCTTCACTTTTTTATTGATAAAGTGGACTCTGTCAGACGAGTTATTAATAACAGTTTTAATGGAAGCTTGTCTATTGTCCCGGGTTACTCTGCTGTGCTTGAACAGTTTGAGTTGGTCTCTTTATCATCACTAGCTGATATTGTAAGGTCTCTGAAGCCTACAAATTGCTCATTGGATGTTGTTCCCGCTGGAATCCTGAAAAGGGTTTTTAATACTGTTGGGCCTGGTCTTTTGGTTTTTATTAATTCCTGCCTTAGTTCAGGATTTGTCCCACCTGCTTTTAAACATGCTGTGGTTAGGCCCCTTCTTAAAAAACCTCACCTTGACCCTTCAGTTTTATCTAATTTTAGACCCATTTCTCATTTGCCGTTTTTATCTAAAGTTTTAGAAAAAGTTGTTTTTATACAGTTGCAGTCTTTTTTAGAAGACAATTTTATTTTTGAGAAGTTTCAATCTGGGTTTAGGTCTCGTCACAGCACTGAGTCTGCCCTGCTTAAGGTGCACAATGATATTATGATGTCTGTTGATGCCAAATGTCCTGTGGTCTTAGTGCTGCTAGATCTTACAGCAGCCTTTGACACTGTGGACCACACTATCCTTTTGTCACGCCTGAATCACTATGTTGGCATCCATGGCACTGTACTTAAGTGGTTTGAATCCTACCTTTCTAATAGAACTTTTTCTGTAATGATTGGTGACATGTCCTCTTCTAGTGCCTCTCTCTCCTGTGGGGTCCCACGGGGCTCTATTCTTGGCCCTATTCTGTTTTCATTATATATGCTGCCACTCGGGTCAATAATAGCCAGGCATAACATGTCTTTCCACTGTTACACAGACGATTTGCAGCTTTATTTACCTTTAAACCCAGAACAAACTAACTCACAAAGTGTTCTATTGGATTGCATCATTGATATTAAGTTGTGGTTAAGTCAAAATTTTCTCCACTTAAATGAAGAAAAAACAGAATGCATTGTGTTTGGGGATACTGTAACGGCTGGCTTTGGTACCCTCTCTTTAAGGCTCAGTTCAGCTGTCAGAAATTTGGGGGTGATTTTTGACAGCCATTTAAAATTTGATAAACAGATTGACAAATGTAGTCAAAATGAGCTTTTATCAATTAAGTTTGTTATCCAAAGCCAAACCTTTCCTGAGCCGTCATGATCTTGAGATAGCCATCCATGCTTTAGTCACGTCTCGACTTGATTACTGCAATGCACTTTATGTTGGCATCTCTCAGTCTTCTCTCGGCCGCCTTCAACTTGTGCAAAATGCAGCGGCCCGTCTTTTGACCAACACACCTAGGCGAGAGCACATTACTCCGATCCTTTATTCACTTCATTGGCTTCCAGTCCATTTTAGAATTAATTTTAAACTTTTGCTTTTTGTTTTTAAAGCTCTTAATGGCCTTGCTCCGGTTTATATGTCTGAGATTTTGACTGTCCGTGACCAAGGCAGGGCTTTGAGGTCATCCAATCAGCTTTTGCTGGATGTGCCTAGGTCAAGGTATAAACATTGGGGTGACCGAGCCTTTTCTGTTGCCGCCCCCAGGCTCTGGAATAATCTCCCCCCTGACCTACGTGCTATCTCTGACCTGACCCTTTTTAAATCAGAACTTAAGACATATTTGTTTAGGATGGCTTTTAATACCCAGTAGTGGTGATATTTGTCTTGGCATTTGTTTTTATTTTATTTTTAGGTTGTTTTTGTTTGTTATTTGTTTTTAATGCTCTGTGTGTTTTTAATGCTGTTTATTTTTTGTAAAGCACTTTGGTCACCTAGGGGTTGTTTTAAAGGGCTATATAAATAAAGTACATTACATTACATATATTAGGACTGGGAGTATTAATGTGTTAACATAATTAATTATGATAGTCCAATTAACAAATTTAAAAAGGAAAAAAATTTACAAATTTTAAAAATGAACACCCTCATGGCACTTCCTGTTATTTTCCAGCGATGGCTCCGACTGCACTGGCTCTCGATAGTTCTGGACATTTGATCGCTAACAATCCCCTTGGACTGCACAGTTTGACATAAGTTGCAGCATAATAATGTCAAAGGGTACCTGTAGTGAATTTTAATCAAAAGCTTTTTCAAAGGATCAAATATGACACTAGTGGTTCCATCCAGCAATTGTGATCATGATTCCTTCTCAAAAATGTACGCGTTTCTAGTCACTGCTCGCTCAGTCAGTCATGATCAGAGACATCTTGCCTCCTCCATGGGCTATTTCAGCACTGGCAGTGACGCACAGTCGTTGCTCTGCGCGATTGACTTGGCTGCAGTATAGCAGTCAACAAAGTTTTACATCAGAATTTTATGTAATGTTTTACATCCATCCATCCATCCATCCATCCATCCATCTTCTTCCGTTTAATCCTTTTCGGGTTGCGGGGGGGTTGGAGCCTATCCCAGTATCTTTGGGCAAGAGGCAGGGTACACCCTGGACAGATCACCAGTCCATCGCAGGGCCAACACAGAGAGACAGACAACCATTCACCCTCACAGTCATACCTAAGGACAATTTTGAATCCCCAGTTTGATGCCAATTAACCTAACTTGCATGTTTTTTTGGCATGTGGGAAGAAACTGGAGAAATCCCGGAGTAAACCAACGCAGACATGAGGAGAACATGCAAACTCCACACAGATCACTGTTGGTCGGGGGCTGGGATCGAACCCCAGGATCCCCCGGCCAAGGGTGAGTTGCTGTGCTGCCGCAGTGCTAACCACTCCGCCACTGCGCTGCCATTTTACAACCATGTACAAGCAAATCAACCCACATATAATTTAATGAAAAAAAATTCTAATATATCAAGATTTATTCAGCATATTCTGAAGTTACTTGACTGGGAACTTGCCTGTTCGTCAGGTCCCCTTCAGCTGCCGGTCCCCAGAGGTAACTGTGGATTATGCCGTCAGTAAAGGGCATTTCCAAGGACGGTTTGTGCAGTATATACTCATGCAGATTTTGCGCTGTTTTCAACTCGGATCTCGACCCACTGAGCATCTGGTGAATGTGTTTACTCGTCCGTGGTAAACACATTACTCTTGCGTGGACAGAAGACAGAAACAAGTGTACATCACTTCTGGCCAGCAATGGCTGATCCCAATTGGTTTTGACTGAGCGGTTTTCATGGGATAATATTATTCAATATACTGACTCTAGGGAGTTATTTTTATGGAATAAACACACTTTTGGTTTATAAGTAATACCTAAAGCAGGATTAATGCTGTTATAATGACAAGTACAGGTTTGCTTTAAGTTAGTATACGAGCGTCAGTTCATACTAGAATTGCATGAATGAATACAGCAGTTTAGGTACCATGGATAGCCCATGAAGCCATGGAGTCTGCTAACAGCACTGCCCATGACTGAAGGAGACGGAGATATTGTGGCAGAAAGCAGAAGAGGGGCAGACAGAGTAGGCTAACAGCTAAGGTAAAGGATAACCTATACAGAACACTGTGTCCCTCCATTCTGCTCGCAAACATTCACTCCTTGGAGAATAAAATGGACTGTCTGAAGCTGCATTTATCAACCAAATGGGAGATGAAAGGCTTCTACACTATAATTTTGACAGAGACATGGTTAAATTAATTTGTTGTGTATGCTGCCCTTAGCAGGGAGAGGCTAACGACATACTGGGTGGATAGGAGCTGCACCCTCATTGGTAAATCCTGCATTTACTCTAATACCACCATGGTGTAATAATGTCACAGTGGTCTCAAGCCACTTTCATTCAGAGATAGAGATTTGGACTAATAAATACAGACCCTTCAATCTGCCCAGATAATTCACTGTTATCATCATAGAAGCCGTGTACTTTCCTCCCAGTGTAAAGATAGATAGATAGATAGATAGATAGATGTACTTTATTGATCCCAAACTGGAAAACTGCAGTGTAACAACAGCATGACAGTAGATAACCAAATGACAGAAACACATGCATGACAGACAAAGAGATTACCCATGGAAAGTAAAACTAACACTACTATAAAAAAGCCTATATACATCATGGCTGAATAGATGGTGACCTGTATAAACACATGAATCATACATGCTGTACAATGCAGGACTATAAGGAGCAGAGTGAAATGTGAGGTACCAGTTACACTGTAAGGTGCAGTATGGCAGCATAGTTACGACCAGAATACAAAATTAAATGCGGTTTGTTAAATATTAAATCTCTAACTCCCAAGTCTCTGCTAGCCCATGATCTGTTAATTGATCATCAGATTGATTTAATATCCCTTACAAAGACTTGGTTAGGACAAGAGGATTGTGTTGGTTTGAATGAATCAACTCCCTCTGGTTATTAAAACTGTCAAAATCCCAGAAGTTCTGGTTGTGGAGGAGGAGTAGCAACAATTTACCTTTCCAAATTACTACTTAATGTAAAGCAAAAAACACATTATAATTCCTTTGAGGGCCTGGTCCTCAGTATTGGGAATTTTAGCAATTTTAGGCTATACCCAATTTTATTTGCCATAGTTGATCATCCTCCATCAACCTACTCAGTGGTTTTATCCGAATTTGCCGAATTCTTAGCTGATTTAGTGCTGAAATCAGATAGAATAACTATAGTAGGGTACTTTAATATACATGTAGATGTAGATAGTGATTGCCTTAATTTGGCATTTAATTCAATATTAGACTTGATGGGGTTTTCTCAGAAAGTAGGAAATTCTACCCATTATCTCCACCATACGTTGGACCTTGTTCTGACATATGGCATAGAAATAGAAAATCTGGTAGTGTCTCCTCATAATCCTGTACTGTCAGACCACTGTCTATTAACCTTTGATTTTACTATTTCTGACTATTTGGCGCCTAAGGAAAAATATTGCTACAGTAGATGCCTCTCAGATGATGTTGTTACCAAATTGATGCAGATTGTTTCCTCTATGCCATGTGTCAACACAATGGAAATAAGCTATAGACAGCTTGCTCCTTCTGTAATTGATAGCATGGCAGATAGTGTTACAGCTTCTCTGCATCAGACTCTAGACATGGTGGCCCCTTTATAAAAGAAAAAGTCTAATCAGAGATTTCTAACTCCTTGGTTCAACACAGAAACTCGTAGCTTAAAACAGAAGACTTGTCAATTAGAAAGAAAATGGCACTCCACTAATTTAGATGAAATCTATTTAGCTTGGAGAAATCATCTTTTAATTTATAAAAAATCTCTGAGAAAAGCTAGAATGAGTTATTATTCTGCATTAATAGAAGAGAACAAGAATAATCCCAGGTTTCTTTTCAGCACTGTAGCCAGGCTGACAAAGAGTCAGGACTCTGTCAATCCTAACATTCCCTTAGAGCTTACCAGTCAGGACTTTAAGAACTTTTTCAATAATAAAATTTCATCTATCAGAGATAAAATCAGTCAGATTCTTCCCACCGTTAACTTAAATACAGTAACTACTACAACTCCTTCAAGTGACATCTGTTTGGATCAGTTTACTCCAATTGACCTTTTAGAGTTAGACAAAATAGTTTCCTCATCCAAGCCTTCAACTTGTCTTTTAGACCCTATTTCTACCAGGTTATTTAAAGAAGTCTTGCCATTTATTGGTAGCTTTATTCTTCAAATAATCAATTCTTCATTAACTTTAGGCCATGTACCGCAGGCTTTTAAAACTACTGTAATTAAACCCTTACTCAAAAAGCCAACGCTGGATCCAGGAGTTTTAGCTAACTATAGACCAATCTCTAATCTCCCTTTCATTTCAAAAATCTTAGAAAGAGTTGTTGCTATACAATTATTTGACCACTTGCAGGCAAATGGTTTATTTGAAGAGTTTCAATCTGGGTTTAGAATCCATCATAGTACTGAAACAGCCTTAGGTAAGGTCACTAATGACCTCCTGATCGCATCTGATAATGGACTTGTTTCTGTACTTGTCCTTTAAGACCTTAGTGCAGCTTTTGATACTATCGATCATAATATTCTACTTGATAGATTAGAACACTATGTTGGACTTAATGGAACTTCGTTGCAGTGGTTTAGATCTTATTTATCTGATAGGTTCCAGTTTGTTCATGTCAGTAATGAGTTTTCTTTCAACTCAAAACTCAGTCATGGAGTTCCACAGGGATCTGTGCTAGGCCATACTCTTTTTAGTTTATATACACTTCCATTAGGCAACATTATTAGAAAGCACTGTATACATTCTCATTGTTATGCAGATGACACACAATTATACCTGTCAATGAAGCCAGATGATAGTAATCAATTAGCCAAGTTAGAAGCCTGTCTTAAGGAAATCAAAGCTTGGATGACTTGTAATTTCCTGCTATTAAATTCAGATAAGACTGAAGTCATTCTTGTTGGTCCAAAAAACCTTAGAAATACCGTTCCAAATCAAACTTTTAGTTTGGATGCAGTTACTCTTTCTCTTAATAGCTCTGTGAGGAACCTTGGAGTTATTTTTGATCAAGATCTGTTGTTCAATTCACATATTAAATTCGTTTCTAAGACTGCCTTCTATCTTTTGCATAATATTGCCAAGATTAGGAGCATCTTGTCTCAGAGTGATGCTGAGAAACTGATCCACGCTTTTGTTAGCTCTAGATTAGATTATTGTAACTCTTTATTATCAGGTTGTCCTAAAACATCTCTAAAAAGTCTTCAGTTGAACCAAAATGCTGCAGCAAGAGTTTTAACAGGTACTAGAAAGACAGATCATATCTCTCCGGTTCTGGCCTCCCTTCATTGGCTTCCCATAGAGTTTAGAATTAAGTTTAAAATCCTTCTTCTTACTTACAAAGCTCTAAATAATCAGGCCCCTTTTTTTTTTCCCACAATATCTTTATTGAACCTTTTTTTTTTTTAACAAACATGATACAAACAATCAAACACTAACACTAAAGTACTACAAAAAAAAAAAAAAAATGCACTAAAAACACCAACAACCACCAACAAAATCAAGTCTTCAACAATGCTCCTCTGTTTAGTCTAGACAATCCAATACATAAGTATACATATTATGTTCACCAGTTTGGAATTTACAAGGTCCACACACATCATTCACCTTCTTCTTCAAGAGTTATGTTTAAATTTTTTACATAATCAATAAAAGGTCTCCATATATTCTCAAACACAATTTCCTTTGATTTCAGTATATATGTTATTCTTTCTAATGGAAGGTTTGTTAACATCTGTCTTAACCACTGAGTCACATCTGGTCTATGAGTCTTTTTCCATAATAGTGCAATACATTTTTTGGCATTAAGCAAACTGAGGTCTATGAATGTTCTTTCACTTTTATTAAAATTATGCTTTTCTGGGTACAGACCCAACAAAAACAGTTTAGGATTCAATATGATTTGTTTTGAGATTATTTTTTCAATTGTTACCCTCACCTCTTCCCAAAACATTCTTATTAATCTACATTCCCATAAACAATGAAATAGGGTTCCTTTACTTTCCATGCATTTTGTGCATGTATCTGGTATATTTTTGTTATATCTATTTAACTCCTCCGGTGTAACATACATCCGCATTAACCATTTGAAATGTATCAATTTAAGGCGTGCATTTATTGATTTGGTTTGAGCTTCTGTACAAGCCAATTCCCATTGTTCCTCTGAAATTTCAATTTGCAGATCTTCTTTCCAGTAGTTTAATCTTTTCAGTGAATTTTCACTTGAAGATAGTGTCAATGAGTTATAAAACTCTGAAATAATACCCTTTCTTTTACTATCTTTCATCATCATTTTTTCCAAGGATGAATAAATAGGTCGAGTGAGAGCTTTATTTTGATTTGATCGAATAAAGTTTCTAAGTTGAAGATATTTAAAAAAATGTGTTCTATTGAGATTAAATTTGATCCTCAGCTCTTCAAAAGACATTATGTTGTCTGCACATGGCAAATATAAATCCTGAATCTTTTGTATCCCTTTTAAATTCCATACTTTAAATACAGCGTCCGCTCTCCCTAGTTTAAAATATTGAATACCCCATATTGGACTAAATTGTGACAATAACTGTGGTTCTTTTAAATAGTTTTTAGCTTCACACCATATTTTGATCATATGCTTTACAAATGGATTTTTAACTTGTTTTTGTAATTTTTTTGCCGAATCTGAGTATATGAATATGGGAAGAGGTAAAGGTAAATTGTATGATTCCATTTCAGTCCAGTGAGGGAGATCATTTGATGAAAAATAATATGTCATAGACCTCAGTTGTGCCGACCAATAATACAACATAAAATTTGGACATTTCAGACCTCCACGATCAAATGGTAAATATAATAAAGACAAACGTAATCTAGCCCTCCTGTTGTTCCATATAAATTCCACTAACTTTTTTTTTATTCTTGAGAATAGATCTAAAGGTGGTGATAAGGGAATGTATTGAAATAAATAAAGTATTTTAGGTAAAATATTACTTTTAAGTATATTGATTCTCCCGATCTTCGACATTGGTAGTGACATCCATCTCTGAGTTAACTCATTGATATCTGACATTAAGGCTTCATAGTTGACACTGGCGACTGATTCTAGCTTAGGCATAATTTGGATTCCTAAATATTTAAACTGATTTACAACATTGAATTGATTTACCTCAGGGGCTGGGTAATTTCTCTGGGTCTCATTTAGCATTAATATTGAAGATTTAGTTTTATTTATTTTATATCCTGATATTTCCCCAAAATTCTTTATTAAATTCAACAAGGTTGGAATTGATTTTTTTAGATTCGACATAAACAAAATTATATCATCGGCATACAGGGAGATTTTATGTTCTGTTGGTCCAACTTTAATTCCATATATTTGTGAATGTAAACGTATCGCTATCGCTAAAGGTTCAATTGCCATAGTAAACAGTAAAGGTGAAAGTGGACAGCCTTGTCGACATCCTCTATTGATTTTTATTGGTTTTGAAATATTGTTATTTGTTAGGATTTCTGCTGTAGCATTATTGTATATTATTTGAACCCATTTTATGAAATTATTTCCAAGTCCAAACCTTTGTAGGACTTCAAAAAGAAAGGGCCATTCAACTCTATCAAAGGCCTTTTCGGCGTCCAATGATAGGAGAGCTGTATCCGGTGCTTCTTTATTAAAATAAATAATATTAAATAGTCTTCTTACATTATGGAAGCCTTGTCTACCCTTTATAAAGCCATTCTGATCTCGATTAATAATATTTGGTAAAATTTCTTGTATTCGTCTTGCTAAAATTTTACAGATTATCTTAAGGTCAGCGTTTAATAGGCTTATTGGTCTCATATTTTCACATTTATTAGAGGGCTTACCTGGTTTTGGCAGTAGTATAATTAAGGCATTATTTATGTATGATGGTAAATTATTATTTTGAAATGCTTCTAAAACCATTTCCAAAAAAGGTTTTATTAATTTATTCTTAAATTTTTTATAAAGGTCAACTGGAAGACCATCTGGTCCTGCACTTTTTCCTGATTTCATATTATCAATGGCTAGCCCAACTTCTTCTTGACTAATTTTAGACTCCAATATCTCCCTGTTTTCATTTGGTATACACGGTATAGATAGTTCGTTCAAAAACCCATTTAGTTTTGTTAAATCAGGTTCATTTTTGGTATCATATAATTTTTCATAGTAATCTCTAAAGGCTCTATTAATTTCTAAAGGATCTATAACTACCTGTCCATTACTTATAATACTGGTAATTGGTGTTTTAATTTCCAATTGTTTAATCTGCCATGCTAATAATTTTCCTGATTTTTCACCTTGTTCATAAAAAGATTGTTTCAATCTTAGAAGACTCGAGGCAGCTCTATTCGCTGATTTTTTGTCGTATTCAGCTCTCAAAATCAGTAATTCATTCTCCAACCTTGGGTCACTTCCTGCATACACTTTTTCCTGAAGACTTTTTATTTTATGTTCCAATTTAGCTCTCTCCTCTCGAGTCTTCTTAGATTTTGATCCTGTATAACTAATAATATGTCCCCTAATAAAAGCTTTGAAAGCCTCCCACTTTACACATGCTGATGTTTGTGTAGTATTGATGTCAAAGAACTCGTCTATCTGTTTTTCTATATACTTGACAAATTCCTCATCCTGAAGCCATTTATGCTGAAATTGCCATCTACCTGATTCCTTTGTCAATTTTTTATCTACATATATTAGACAACAGGGTGCATGATCAGAGATCACGATGTTATCATAAAAGCAGTTTTGAATCTTGGACCTTAATTCTGTGGAAATCAAAAAATAATCAATACGTGAGAATGTCTTGTAGGTACTGGAATAACAAGAATAGGCTTTAACTTGTGGTTTCATTTCTCTCCATATATCTAACAATCTCAATTCTTTCATAAAATGATTAATAGTCATCCTACATCCAATGTGCGTACAATCCAGTCCTGTTGATCTATCCACACCTGGATTCAATGTACAATTAAAATCCCCTGCTATTATATGTTGCCCTGTAAGTGATGATAAGATGAGAAATAAATTAGCAAAGAACTTCTGATCATCTATATTGGGACCATATAAGTTCACAAGATTTATATTTTCTAATAGCAAAGAACCTTGAATGATTACATATCTTCCAAATTTGTCTCCAATTACATTTTTCACTTGAAAAGGAACTGATTTATGTATGAGAGTCATAACTCCCCTGGCTCGGGATGAAAATGAAGAGGTGAATACACTTCCCTGCCATCTACTCCTAATTCTTTTAACATCCTCCTCTATCAGATGAGTTTCTTGTAAAAACACAATTCTTGAACCCATGTCCTTTATTTTATTCATAACTTGTTTAAGTTTTTTTAAATTTTGTAGACCTCTGCAATTCCATGAAGTTAAATTAAGATTAACACTTTGGTCCATGATCAATAGAGAGTTTGGGATTACCTTGCAGTGTAAACATGCTCATACAGAGAAGCAAAAACATGAGTGGTTGAACATTCATCCTACAAACTACACACAAACAAATTTCCCCTTCCCACACTTGTGGCAAACCCCCCAAAATCAAAAGAAAAATTCTGTCTCCCGATATAGCCATCGACCGTTCCACACCCACGGGGAACAGCCTAAGCCACTCCTTCTTCATCCTCCCAATCACCCTAACTCTACTGCTTTTAATGACGTAACATTAACTCTCCTCTGTAGTTTTCCAACTTAACTCCAAAATTTTTAACAACTTTGTACATCATAGTTTTTTTTTGTTTGTTTTGTTTTTTTAATATATAATACAATCTATATTTTGTAAACTTACTATTTACTTCAAGTCAGTCAGATGCCTGTGCAAATGCTTAATTATTCTACCTTATATTTTGTTCATGCTTAGCTCCCACCAGTCTCTTCTTCTTCTTTGATCTTCTTGATGAACTCCTGCGCCTCCTCTGGGGTCTTGAAGATGTGGGTTCTGCCCTCATACGTGGTCAGCAGTCTCGCAGGATAGATTACACCATGACGAATCCCAAGGTTGCGCAGCTCCTTACGTACGGGATCAAACTGCTTCCTCAATTGTTGGATTCCTGTGGCCAAATCTGGGTAGAACCGCACCTGCTGGTCCTGGTGTTTAATTTCTCCTTTAGCACGTGCAGCGTTGAAGATCTTCATCCTGTCTCTGTTGCTAAGAAACTTCATAATTAAGGTCCTCGGCGGTCCCTTATCTCTCCGTGGGCCAATACGATGTGCTTTTTCCAGAACCACTGCTGATTGCAACTCCTCGCTGCCCAGCACCTCCGGAATCCACTTTTCCAGAAAGGAACATACGTCCCGACCTTCTGATTCCTCTGGAAGACCCACCAGCCTCAAATTATTCTGTCTCGACCGAGATTCCAAATCCAAAATATTATCTTCCAGAGATTTATTTTTTTTTTCCAAAGTGCGCACCTTTAATTGAAGACGGGTGACGTCATCTTCAGCACTAGCGAGACGGAGCTCCATCTGCGCCGTTCGTTCTACACAGTCACCCAATTCCTTTCTTATTCCTTCCAACGCTGTCATAATCCCATCAAATCTAGAGGAAAAGTCCGCTCTCATTGAACTCATGGCAGCCATCAGCGCATCTGCGCCATTCCCCGCATTTATCGCACCGCTGCCAGCCTCCTCCGCCATATATGGAGTTTTGTTTGCTGCGTCACAGACCTGAAAGTCCGTTAATTTGGACTGTTTCGGCGGTTCGCTTTTTCCTTTTCCTGGTTTTCCAGCCTTAGGCTTCGCCGACATATCCTCGCCCAAATGCTGGGATACGTTCTGTCCCAAATGAGAGAGTTATTTGCCGATTTTTTTTCTCCAGGAGCAGAGCAGAGCGAGACACGTCCGTCCTACGTGGCAGCCATAACCGGAAGTCCCATCAGGCCCCTTTTTATTTAAAACATCTGATATTACCCTATTATCCTAACAGAGCACTACGCTCCCAAAATGCTGGATTATTTGTAATACCTAGAATCTCCAAAAGTACAATGGGGGGCAGAGCCTTCAGTTATCAAGCTCCTCTCTTGTGGAACTAGCTGACAATCTGGATTCGGGAGTCAGACTTGATCTCTGTTTTTAAGAATAGGGTTAAAACCTTCTTTTTTGATATAGCCTACAATTAGGGAGGGATCATGTGTTTCTGAACCCTCCCTTAGTTATGCTGCTATTAGGTTTAGACAGCCGGGGGACCTCCAATAATTGCACTGGGCTTCACTCCCTTTCTTCACTCTCAATGAAATTTATTTATTTATTTTTTTTTGCTGGTCATTAACATCTGTTTGTTCTCTCCCATAGATTGAGTCCTCATCGTGCTGTTTGCTCTCTACATGTCTGTTCTTTTCATGTTCTCTATCCCCTCACCCCCCAGCCAATCGCAGCAGATGACTGCCCCTCCCTGAGCCTGGTTCTGCTGGAGGTTTCTTCCTGTTAAAAGGGAGTTTTTCCTCTCCACCATCACCAAGCGCTTGCTCACAGGGGATCGCTTGATTGCTGGGGTCTTTCTGCAATTGTGGGGGTTTCCCCTACAGTTGAAAGTGCTATGAGATGACTGTTGTTGTGAAATGGCGCTATATAAATAAAGTTGAATTGAATTGAATTGAACATCATAGTGAATTCTTGTACAGTGAAATGGTATGCGGCAGGAAAGATTTCCTGTACCTAACCGTTTGACAGCGAAGTTGTAGCAGTCTGCTGGAGAAAGTGCTCCGCTGTCTGTCCAGTGTGTGGTGGAGGGGGTGATCAGGATTGTCCATGATGGATCCCAGTTTATTTAGTGTCCTCTTCTCCACCACAGTCCTAAAGGTCTCCAAACCTGAGACCAATTACAGAGCCAGCCCTCTTGATAATCTTGTCAAGTCTGTTGGTGTCGCTGGCTCTGATACTGCTATCCCAACAGACAGCAGCAAAGAAGATGGCGCTGGCAACAACGGTCTGATAGAAAAGCTCCAGCATCCTGCTGCACATGTTGAAGGATCTCTCTCAGCTTCCTCAGGAAATAGAGTCTGCTCATCCCCATCTTGTGCGCAGCATCGGTGTTGGATCTCCAGTCCAGCCCGTTGCTGATATTAAATATTAAGGAAGACTTGCAAGTTCTCTACCGTTCTATCAGTGTTTTTTAAAGCACTCATCCAGAAGGTGTTTTTGTTGTGGCGGGGGACTTTTATCAGGCCAACTTGGAAAACACTGAATTACAATTATATAAAACTGGTGCACTGCCCGTAGAACGCAAGTATTCCTTTCTGAAACAGGTATCCAAATCAGGCTTTACAGGCCCAAATGTAGGCTGTTTGAAAGTGGAATACAAAGAGGTGTAGCCTATATGTAGGCAATCACATGTTAGACTTTGACAAATATAAAAGGGAGTAAATGGCGCTAAGATTTATTTGATTGTGTGAATATTAATTACAGAATGCCTAAGCATTGAAAATGAATGGGATATCCAATATTAGCGACTGTTTCAGATCCCTTGTTTATTTGTTTGTCAGATCAGTTATTTGTGTGATCTTTTATCACTTACTGTATATTCATAATAGTGTATCTTGCACTTCGGGGAATGGGAGTTGTTCAGTGACCATTATGATTATTTTAGTTTATATCACTGTTCATTGATGGAGTTCAGTGTAATATCGAATTTCTTCTGTGTATCGGCAATAAACTCATGCAGTACTATAACAGGACATGTTTACAAATATTTGAGACCCATTGTAGTGCAACATTTTATATTTTAGCAATATTTTGTTATTAAAAGTTTTTTTTAAAACAATGCTAAGATTGAGGTGGTGCTTATATCGTCGCACTGAGGTGATACTGAGGCCAAATAATGATCTGAACCTTGAGGGCGTGATTGACAAAGACTGAGCACCGTCACTTTATTGTAAGCATTTGTTTTTATTGATGGGAGAAGATTAATTATTATTATTAATATTATTCCGCCTAAACGATCGCATTGTTGACCCTCTAAATGTTAGCCAAAACACATTTTTTTCACACACACCTCAGACTCAGTGAAAAATTTTGTAAATTGGAAAAAATATGTGCCCATGCTGAAAATTTATCCAACGTATGATTGATACATCGGGGAGCAAAGATTGTAGGGTCTTCCAGCCATGTTTTTTTGGGGGGGGTAAAAAATAGGTGGATCCAATCAGCTGATCGCTGGAACCACTGAGCTCAGCTGTTTTCCATGATAAATCAGCCTCAGGGAAAAAGCATATGTCATGCATTATCTTTTTTTCACTTTATTGAAAACACTGTAACTTGCAAATAACAATGTGAGCGCTGCAGCTCAATTGTTAGCGGTTTGTTTTTTTATTGATCAAATTTGTCACATTTCGCTTCCTTGTTTTGCACACAGGGCTTACCCGTGGTGCCAGCGATTCAGCTGCTGCTCCCCCCTTTTCCCCAGCGGGACTTTGTGTTCTCCATGCTGAATTATCCATTAGACCTATGCAATCACAGCAACTTTATGGTCTAATTTTTTAAGCATTAAATCTTAAATATTATCTTTTTCTAGTCAAATTTGTCGCATTTCGCTTCCTTGTTTTGTACACGGAGCACTGTGGTGGAGTAAATCAACCAAACCCCACCCACACTTCCAGAAGCCTGGGCATGAGACACAGCAGCTAAACTTTTATTGATAAAGATTACATATTTTGACTGAGCGACTCCATATTTGGGGATGCCCACCCTCATAACCTCAGAAAACCACATTTAAAATCTGAGGTCAGTCTGACAAATGGTTTGAGAGATATGTGTGGAACAGACAGACACACAAACACACAGACAGATTTTGTGAATTTATAGATAGACGTGCAATTAATTAGTTAAAAAATTTTAATCAATTCCTAATTTTTAATCAGTTAATACATATAAACTTTAATTTGCAAACAGATACTAATTGCACAGAAGAAAAAGAATGTTAATCTAAACTGTAAAAGAGCAGAGTTATGAATTTAAATTAAGTTGAAAAAAAATGAATGTAGATTCATGTTTGGATAAGATATAAAAGAACTTGCAGAGCAGATCTTTATGCCGATTGTAAATGGAGAACAGCCACAGGAATCTTTCCTTTTTGGCATCACTGATGTTCGCAAAAAAAATGAATTTGCAGCTAAAAATAGGGAAACACATCAGCAGAAATGTGTATGGTTTCACCATGACCAGGATGCATTGCATACACACCATCAATTAATAAATAAGACAACTATAATCACTTTAATTGTATCCTGGTTGGAGTTTCACAAAAAAAACCTTTTCAACCTTCTATAAAATAAACAGCAGTCCTTTTTATTCGGTGTTTGTTGAACCAGATACCAGCATGGACGGCAGGATTACACAGAGACAAATACAGTTTAGAGTATTTAAGCAAGTGAGAATGCAGTTTGGTTGTAGAACAATTATAACTATGTTATGAAGAGTATATTTTTAGATTCAATGTTGCCACAATATGTTAAGCATGAAAAATAGTCACATCTGTAAATATAAATTTTACACTTTAAAATACTTGACACGAAAAGTCATCAAAGATGAAAAAAATAAACAACGAAAATCTTCAAAGCTGTCACCCTTTCAGTTTCTACATTTCTTCTGCTACATTTAATTTCTGTCTGCATGTTTTTAAGCTGCAAAAATCAGCCTTATTGCAGTGTGTAAATTAGTGGCAGGACTGGTAATGAGAAGGGTGTGTGAAGTGTGTGTTTGATGAATAGTGTGAGGCAACCTGGGAACGCCACGAAGCTCCGGGGTGATGGACCGAGCACCGAGGCGAGTGGGAAAAAAAGCAGCGGCCCACTGCAGAGATTATATCTGGCTAATTTAATTCCTTTATTGCAGCCAATTAGCTGCAGCACTTTGGCCCCATGTGAGCCCTCTGGCCTCCTTCGCTGCGTCTCTAATAACCCCTGACTAAACTCTGGATCTCTGCCTTCCCCAAAGGAGGCCAGTGTTTCAAGACTTTTTAATAAGCAGTTTGCCTCATACACTTGAAAATAAGAAAAATGTGTCAAAATTGTTAAAAAAAAAAAAAAAGTGAAATAGCTGGGAAAAATAAAAATGAGGTGGACAGAGGGGATTTAAAAATTCAGGTCAGACAGAATATTTATCAGTCAGCACGTTAGAATATTTAAACATTTCCAGTGGACAGGTTTCACTTGCTGTCAAGATGCTTTTACTCACATATCAAACCTTTTTTGGTTCTTATTAATCTCTTTTCTTTATTTCATAATTTAACAATCACGTTCTTTTTTTCCCCCCACACATATGCCCAACATGTGCAACTCCCACTGCAAGCTGACAGAGCCTTTAGTGCATGTTCTGTCAGCACTACTGCATGTACTTTTGTCATTTTATTAAAGCTCAGGGTTTCCTCTGGCAACATTTTCGGGTGGCGGTCCGCCACACTTTTATTTATTCCGCCACTCTAAGAGGAAATATAAATTTAAGAAAAAATATTAAGGAATGACAGCCCGCAAGCGCGCACACTAACAACGCACGTGACCATCATCCGCGCGGAGTTCAGAAGCGCCCCGCCAGCATGACCACTCCAGTCGCCAGGCAGAGTGTCTCGCTTGCGTCGCTGTCTGAGAGAAACATGAGCTTATTAAAGTACTTTAAACATGGAAAAAAGGCAGAAGAGGTATGTGAGCAGTGAAGGCATTTATCATGGTTTTAACCCACTGGTAACAGGAACAATAATGGAAGAGTCGCTTAGCTAACAGGTATGGTTAAGAGCTCGAGTTGGTTCATTTTGTCTTCTTTTTTAATTATTTGTTTTTCTTATTTCAGACAAGAATAAAAAGGAGATGTTTTTACCTTTACCTTAGTTATATTAACTAATTTATGTTCATTATTATGTACCTGGCAAGTTAAGATGACCGAAATTCACAAAGGCAGTGACTTAAATCCGTCAGCAGCCTTCAGACAAACTAAAAGTGCAAACATTTGGATTTCATAATAAGGGAGGTTTTTCCTGCTGTCTGGGTGGTGAGGAGATTTCATAAAAAGAAAACTATAAATACAGTGGTGTGAAAAAGTGTTTGCCCCCTTCCTGATTTCTCATTTTTTGTATGTTTGTCACACATATGTTTCAGATCAAACAAATTTAAATATTAGGCAAAGATAACACAAGTAAACACAAAATGCAGTTTTTAAATGAAGGTGTTTATTATTAAGGGTAAAAAAAATCGAAACCTATATGGCCCTGTGTGAAAAAGTGCCCCCCCCCCGCCCCCCGTTAAAACATAAATTAACTGTGGTTTATCACATCTTTGGAAAGCTGAGTTCAATTTCTCTAGCCACACCCAGGCCTGATAACTGCCACACCTGTTCTCAATCAAGAAATCACCTAAATAGGCCCTGTCTGATGAAGTGAAGTAGACCAAAATTCCTCAAAAGCTAGACATCATGCTGCAATCCAAAGAAATTCAGGAACAAATGAGAAACAAAGTCACTGAGATCTATCTGTCTGGAAAAGGTTATAAAGCTATTTCTAAAGCTTTGGGACTCCAGCGAACCACAGTGAGAGCCATTATCCACAAATGGCGAAAACATGGAACAGTGGTGAACCTTCCCAGGAGTGGCTGGTGGACCAAAATTACCCCAAGGGCACAGTGATGACTCATCCAAGAGGCCACAAAAGACCCCACAACAACATCAAAAGAACTGCACGCCTCACTTGCCTCAATTAAGGTCAGTGTTTATGACTTCACCATAAGAAACAGACTGGGCAAAAATGGCCTGCATGGCAGAATTTCAAGATGAAAACCACTGCTGAGCAAAAAGAACATAAAGGCTTGTCTCAGTTTTGCCAGAAAACATCTTGATGATCCCCAAGACTTTTGGGAAAATACTCTGTGGACTGACAAGACAAAAGTTTAAATTTTTGGAAGGTGTGTGTGTCCCATTACATCTGGCGTAAAAGTAACACAGCATTTCAGAAAAGGAACATCATACCAACAGTAAAATATGGTGGTGGTAGTATGATGGTCTGGGGCTGTTTTGCTGCTTCAGGACCTGGAAGACTCGCTATGCTAAATGGAACCATGAATTCTGCTGTCTACCAAAAAATCCTGAAGGAGAATGTCTGGCCATCTGTTCGTAACCTCAAGCTGAAGCACACTTGGGTTCATCTGGTAAACGCGCTCACTCGTCCGTGGTAAACACATTAATCTTGCATGGTAAAGCCAGAAACAAGTGTACATCACTTCCAGCCAGCGATGACTGCTCACAATTGGTTTTGACTGAGCGGTTTTCATGGGATAAAATTATTCAGTATACTGACTCTAGGGAGTTATTTTTATGGAAGAAACACACTTTTGGTTTATAAGTAATACCTAAAGCAGGATTAATGCTGTTATAATGACCAGTACAGGTTTCCTTTAAGTTAGTATACGAGCGTCAGTTCATACTAGAATTGCATGAATGAATACAGCAGTTTGGGTTAAGTGGATAGCCCATGAAGCCATGGAGTCTGCTAACAGCACTGCCCATGACTGAAGGAGATGGAGATATTGTGGCAGAAAGCAGAAGAGGGGCAGACAGAGTAGGCTAACAGCTAAGGTAAAGGATAACCTATACAGAACACTGTGTCCCTCCATTCTGCTCACAAACATTCACTCCTTGGAGAATAAAATGGACTGTCTGAAGCTGGATTTATCAACCAAATGGGAGATGAGAGGCTTCTGCACTCTAATTTTTACAGAGACATGGTTAAATTAACTTGTTGTGTATGCTGCCCTTAGCAGGGAGAGGCTAACGACATACTGGGTGGATAGGAGCTGCACCCTCATTGGTAAATCCTGCATTTACTCTAATACCACCATGGTGTAATAATGTCACAGTGGTCTCAAGCCACTTTCATTCAGAGATAGAGATTTGGACTAATAAATACAGACCCTTCAATCTGCCCAGATAATTCACTGTTATCATCATAGAAGCCGTGTACTTTCCTCCCGATGGACAGACAGACAGACAGACAGACAGATAGACAGACAGATACACTTTATTGATCCCAAACTGGGAAACTGCAGTGTAACAGCAGCATGACAGTAGACAACCAAACGACAGAAACACATGCACGACACACAAAGGGATTACTCATGGAAACTAAAACTAACACTACTATAAAAAAAGCCTATATACATCATAGCTGAATATATGGTGACCTGTATAAACACATGAATCATACCCGCTGTACAATGCAGGACTATCAGGAGCAGAGTGAAATGTGAGGTACCAGTTAGACTGCAAGGTGCAGTATGGTAGCATAGTTATGACCAGAATACACCATCATAGTGAGTTATTGTACAGAGAAATGGCATGCAGCAGAAAGATTTCCTGTACCTAACCGTTCGACAGTGAAGCTGTAGCAGTCTGCTGGAGAAAGTGCTCCGCTGTCTGTCCAGTTTGTGGTGGAGGGGGTGATCAGGATTGTCCATGATGGATCGCAGTTTATTCTCCACCACAGTCTCAAAGGTCTCCGGCCTGAGACCAATTACAGAGCCAGCCCTCTTGATAATCTTGTCAAGTCTGTTAGTGTCGCTGGCTCTGATACTGCTACCCCAACAGACAGCAGCAAAGAAGATGGCGCTGGTATGGTCTGGTAGAAAAGCTCCAGCATCCTGCTGCACATGTTGAAAGATCTCAGCTTCCTCAGGAAATAGAGTCTGCTCATCCCCTTCTTGTGTGCAGCATCGGTGTTGGATCTCCAGTCCAGCCCGTTGCTGATTTTAAATATTAAGGAAGACTTGCAAGTTCTCTACCATTCTATCAGTGTTTTGTAAAGCACTCGGTATCCCAATCAGGCTTTACAGGCCCAAATGTAGGCTGTGTTTGAAAGTGGAATACAAAGAGGTGTAGCCTATATGTAGGCAATCACATGTTAGACTTTGACAAATATAAAAGGGAGTAAATGGCACTAAGATTTATTTGATTGTCTGTTACTTATAAACTGCAGCAGGACAATGATCCAAAACACACCAGCAAGTCCACCTCTGAATGGCTTAAGAAAAACAAAATGAAGACTTTGAAGTGGCCTAGTCAAAGTCCTGACCTGAATCCGATTGAGATGCTGTGGCATGACCTTAAAAAGGCGGTTCATGCTCGAAAACCCTCCACTGTGGCTGAATTACAACAATTTTGCAAAGTTGAGTGGGCCAGAATTCCTCCACAGCACTGTAAAAGACTCATTGCCAGTTATCGCAAACGCTTGATTGCAGTTGTTGCTGCTAAGGGTGGCCCAACCATTTATTAGGTTTAGGGGGCAATCACTTTTTCACACAGGGCCATGTAGGTTTGGATTTTTTTTACCCTTAATAATAAGCACCTTCATTTAAAAACTTTTTGTGTTTACTTACGTTATCTTTGTCTAATATTTAAATTTGTTTGATGATCTGAAACATTTAAGTGTGACAAACATACAAAAAAAAATAGAAATCAGGAAGGGGGCAAACACTTTTCACACTGAATATAGAAATATTATAACAGAAATAACTACATCTTTGGTCATTTAAGTTAATTTATTTCATTAAATACAATTTTATTAATTTTTTTCTTTGAAATCAGAGTTAAATTACACTGGTCAACACCAAATTTATTGTCTAAGTTTTTTTTAGCTGATTTAGGACAATTTTGATGTGCTGAATCCAAAAATCACATTGGTTTTGCTCAATCAGGTCAACTTTTTGAAGTATAGCCACATGTTTTTTACATTTTTGTTTACATGTACGGGTATTTTCGCTTTATATGATGCGAAATTCTTTTTTATTTCTTGAAATTCTCTGAATTTTGAACAATGATGACATAACGTTCAATTTACATGTACGTACCTTTATCATTGTGTACTATTCAATTTACAGTACACTTGTACAACTACTGTACAACTGCTGTACAACTTAACATAAAAACCTGACCTGATCGAGAGAAACAGATGTCATTTTTGGATTCAGCGGTGCAAAATTGTCTTAAATCAGTTGAAAAAACACAGACAACTTGCAAAAAAATTTTTTGTTATGTTGTGTTATTGTTCAGTTCTGGCTCTGCAAAATTATGGTTAAAAATTGTTATAAGGAAAAAGTAAAAAAAATTACCACAGTCTGTTTCAAATTTGTTATTAAAAAAACAGTAATTTTATTTAAAAAAAAAAAACAGACAAAAATTAGCCATAAAATAATCCACAAATTTATAATAAAGTCTCAAATGTACAAGAAAAGTCAATTTTACTAGAGGAAATTACAAATTTGAGGAAAATCGTTTCAAATTTAGATAAATTTACGGAGAAAAGTTGAAAACTTTAAGAAAATTGTTATAAATTTTGGAGGAAAAACCTCAAACCTTCAAGACTGAAATCATTAGTCAAATTTTTAAGTGGGTGCTCTTTGTACCCTTAACTCAACTAGAAATTTTTGGTTGTTTACTTTTAATTATTAATTTCAAAGCACTGCTTTTGCATGAGTAGAATTTCTGGCTACTATACCCACCTCTGATCATATAATTTAAGTATGCATGGGTAAATTACTATTATGAATGTTTTTTTCCCTTCCCTTCCCTACTCTCTCAATGGAAAAAAAGAAACGCTAGAATAAAAATACAAAAAAAATACACATATTTTTGTCATTTATGTAAACCATGACAAAAAAAATCCTGCAAGACAAAACATGACACTTGATATTTTCTTTTTTTTTATTTAAGTTTTTGTAAAGGGTATACAGGTCATTACAGCATTGCATTGTTTACATTTTCATCACATGTTCCCTTATTTTTTGCTATTTGACAACATTGGTCGGATAGTTATTACAACACCCCCCTTTTTTTTTTAAGTGAAAGAAAAAGTGAAATTAAGGAGAATTAAATAAAAAAAAAACAACAACGAATAAACAAACAAACAGAACAGCAAAAAACAAACAAACAGAAAATTAAGTAATTAAAAGTAAAAGAGCAACTGAGTAGTGTTGGAACAAAGAGCGGGGCGATCCAGGGTTGCCAAAAGTTCATGAACCCATCCATGTCCTGTCTCAGTGTGAATGTCAACTTTTCCATTGAGTAAATGTCTTGAATCACGTTAATTCAATCTTCAGGTGTAGGACAGTCCTTCAGCATCCATTTTTTAGTTAGGGCTTTTTTACTTGCCAATATTAAAACATTGAATAAGTATTTATCTCCTCGTCTTTCCAGTGAGTCCGGTAGTAAACCCAAATACAAAGTTACAAAAGAACAGGGAACTGTTATTTTGAATATTTTCCCCAATATTGTCTGTACGTTGGTCCAATATTGGTGGATAACTGGGCATGACCAAAACACATGAAAATGATTTGCAGTCTTTTCACCACACAAGCGTCAACAGTTCAACCCCTTATGGGTAAATTTGTTTTGTGCAGGTGTTCTGAAAAATCTTACCAAGTTTTTCCATCCAAATTCTCTCCACTGCAGGGATGAGGTACTTTTCCATTGCTGTCTATTTAGCTTTTCCCATATTTCCAATTGTAAAGTGAAATTCCCCTCTTTTTCCCATCTCTCTTTTATATATGATGTGTTGTCTCCTTTTAAGTCTTGAAGACCTTGGTATATTTTAGAGATGTATCTGATCCCTGGGATCCCTTTATATGCCATTAAGAAGACCTTCAGAACACCTGACTGGGCCCTTTCCAAATCCTCCTTTTTAAGTATATTGTTTATGTGGTGTCTAAGCTGAAAGAACCTGTAAAGATCTTGATTTATTAGACCTTGTTTTTTCAAATCTTCAAAACTTCTTAAAGTTTGCCCCTTAAAAAAATCGTAATATTTTATCAGCCCTTTCTCTTTCCACTCTTTAAATCTAGTGTCTGTTTTATTGGGGGTAAAGTCTTGATCATAGGCAATCCATTGCAGAAGTCGATAGGGCTCTTTGGCTTGATTCTCTCTGACTATCTTAAACCAAATTTTTAGCGGGGTTTCTATCCACGGGTTAGTGTTATTCAAGAGTTTAGTTAAGGCATTGTTCCCTATTATCGCCTGTAGGGGGATGTCACTTGTTATTTGGCATTCCATCTCCTTCCATTGTGCAGTGTAGACTGGGTTACATATCTCTACTAAAGTTTTAATTTGTCCAGCTATAAAATAGTCCCTGATATTTGGCAGCGCAAGCCCACCTTTGTCTTTGTTTAGCTGTAGGGTTCTATATCTGATTCTAGGTCTCTTACCCTGCCATATGAATCTTGAGATCCTTCTGTCCAGCTCCTGCCATGTTTTTTTGGGAGGTTCTACCGGTATTGTTTGGAAAAGGTATAGAAAACGTGGAAGTATATTCATTTTGACTGCTTCAATTCTTTGTGCAGTACCTAAGAATGGTATCATATTCCATCTTGCTAGGTCAGATTTTATTTTTGTCACCAGTGGATCATAGTTTAGTGTTATAATTTTGTCGAGTTGTTTCGGGATATTGACCCCCAGATATTTCATAGATTCCAACTCCCAGTTAGTTTTGAGTTCACTTAGTGAAAAATGATTTGGGTCATAGTTGAATGTTAAAACTTGGGTTTTATGCATGTTTAATTTGTACCCCGATAAATCTCCATAGTCTGAAAAAACTGAGATTAGTTCTGGTAGAGAAGTGTCTGGCTGCCCTAGGTATATTAAAATGTCATCAGCAAAGAGTGCTATTTTATGTTCCTTCTGACCAAGTGTAATACCTTGAATTTCTTGATTTTGTCTTATCCATTGGCTCAGAGGTTCTATGAAGATTGCAAAGAGCAGTGGAGACAGGGGGCAGCCTTGACGACATCCTCTTTCCAGCTCAAAAGATGATGATAAATTACCGTTAATCCTTATTTTAGCTGTTGGTTTTTTATATAATGCCTGTATAGTTCTAATGAAGTTGTTATGAAAATTGAAACTGGATAAGATTCTATATAGGAAAGACCAGTCAACCGAATCGAATGCTTTTTCAGCATCTAATCCCAATATGACTGCATTTAAGTTATATTTTTTTATATGATGAATTATGTGTAAAGTGCGTCGAATGTTGTCTTGTGTCTGTCTTTGTCTTATAAAACCTGTTTGGTCTAAGTGAATTAAGTCTGTCAGTATGTTTTCTAACCTTTTGGCAAGGATAGTGGTAAAAAGCTTATAGTCCTGATTTAATACACTGATTGGTCTGTAGTTGGAGCATTCTAGTTTATCCTTTTCAGGTTTAGGTATAACTGCAATGACCCCTTCTCTCCAGGAGGGGGGGATTTCCCCTGTGTGGAGGACGTAGTTAAATGTTTTCAGGAGGAGAGGAGATGCTGTTTAAAGGTTTTGTACCATTCTGCTGTATAGCCATCTGCTCCTGGGGATTTGTTAGCTTTAAGTTTCATAATTGCTTTTTCCAATTCTTTAGGTTGTATTTCTGACAGTAGGGTTTTATTTTGTGATTCCGTAAGTTGGGGAAGGTTTAATGTGTTTAGGAATGTCTCAGATGCGTTTTTATGTTTTTTGTGGGAGTATAAGTTCTTGTAGTAATTCTCGAAGCTTTTAAGAATATCCTGAATTCTGAATTTTATTTCCTTTGATACTGGGTCTCTGATTTTGTAGACTGCTCTTTCTGTTTGTTGTTTCCTCAATTTATAGGCTAGTAATTTTGCCGATTTACTGCCTGCTTCATAGTGTTTTTGTTTCAGAAATGTAAGTTTCTTCTGGATTTCTATTGTGTAGATCTCATTTATTTGATTTTTAATTTCTTTAATCTTGAGCGAGCCATTAGAATGAGTGTTGTCTTTGTGTTCTTTTTCTAGGTTCTTGAGTTCTGACTCTAGTGTGATTAGTTTTTCTTGTCTCAGTTTCTTTTGGGTTGCCAGTTTTGCAATAATTTTTCCCCTTATTACAGCTTTGCACGCATCCCACAGTATTAAAGGGGATACTTCTCCATTATCGTTTTCTTCCAAATATCTGAGAATATCTGATTCCAATTCATCTTTCAGTGGTCCTTTCAGGACATTTGAATTCAACCTCCAGGAAAATGTATTATTTGTGTATTTTTGGGTGTTTAAGTCCATGTAGATCGGACTGTGGTCAGAGAGATCCATCAGTCCTATTTTACATGTTTTTACTCTTCCAATGTCTCTATTAAACATAAAAAAGTAATCAATCCTTGAGTAAGATGAATGTGGCGTTGAATAAAAAGTATAATCTTTTACATTGGGGTTGAATTCCCTCCATACGTCACAGATTCCCATTTCTTTTAGTAGCATCCGAGTATTCCTATTTTGGGTGTTATTTTGATGTGAAGAATTACCTGTTGCATCCCAGTATGGATTCAGTCTTAGATTGAAGTCTCCACCACATATCACTAAACCTTGGGCTTTAGTTATCATTAGGTCGAATACATTTTTATAAAATTTCCATTTAGCCCCTGGTGGTGCATATACATTCAGCAGGGTGATATCTTCTCCCTCTAGCCGCCCAGTTACCAAACTGTACCTCCCTTCTTTATCTTTGTGTTCTGATTTTTTTTCAAATGTAATTTTGGTTGATATCAATGTCGCTACTCCCCTCCTCCTCCCTGATTTATTTGAAGATGAAGAGATCATTTTAAACCCTTGTCTATTGAGTTTAGTGTGTTCCACGTCTGTTAGGTGGGTTTCTTGTAAAAATATTATTTCTGCTTTGTCTTTTTTCATTTTGCGTAGAATCTTGGATTTTTTAACTGGATTCAGGATCCCTTTTACATTATATGAGGCTATTTTGGTTACACCCTGTTTCTCCATTGTATTTTCTTATTTAGTATAACAGTGTGGTGGCCCTCTTTTTTGCTACTCAGAAACTGTAAGAACATTAAGAACATAAAAAACATTAAGAACAGTGTACGAAACTTTAAAACAAAAAACTGTCAAAAAAACTTCCTGAGCTGGGGTCTCTTTAAAGACCCTGTAAGAGCCCTGATGGAGTGTAGGCTCTGAGGGAAATTCCTCAAACTCTGTTACGTGTTGAGGGCCCTCTCTTACCCCTGTAAGTTGTCCCATGTTTTTAACGTGAATTTCAGATCCCAATCCGAATTTGTAATGATTTTTTTTTTTTTTTTATGCCTATACCCTATGAGATTGTGTGCACCCTCCCACCCCCATCACAGCAAACATTCACTCTAATACAGTATTTGTTAGTGTGGAGAGAACATGTGGGTCATTGTTACGTTTCTATTTTAGCATGATTTTTTTTTCCCCTTTAAATTAAGAAGACATTTGTTTCTAATGCTAAAACTGCTCCATGAAAGGTTTTACCACATGCTGATTCTGCATCTCCTTTAATGTTTGTTACCTTGTAAGAGGGGGGGTGGAAGTGCAGAGTGACTGAAAAGAAAAAAAAAAGACAAAAAGGTCGCTATTCCTTCCTGGAACTGGAAAGCTTATCTTTGTAGCTCTGGGGCTGGGTTTCCCACTGCTGGCCCGTGGATTTTGAAGGTCTCTGAGTGGACCACGTTTGAGCTCTAATTTTCTCACTCAGATTCGCTGCGGGTTTAAACACCGTTACCGGGAGTCCTCTTCTTGCCATGTCAGTTGTTGCTTCTTCCGCTGAATTGTAGAGACATGACTCTTCACCGTAAAAGACCCTTAACTTTGCCAGAAATGGCGTCTGAAAGCGTAGATTCTGTTCCCGTAGAACCTTTTTGGCGTCGTTATATTCCTGTCGCTTTTTAAGAACCTCAGGGGTGTAATCGTGCTCCACGAAGACTTTTCTCTCATGATGCATAAATCCTTTTTTCTGCCAAGCCCGTCTTACAACGTCTTGTTTTATTTTGAAATTGGCGAATCTCACCACCACAGAACATGGGGGCGCTTCCGGCACTGGCTTAGCGGCTAATGTACGATGGGCCTTTTCTATCTTCAAATTGGTGGTTTGTGGAATATCCAACTTCTCTCTCAATAAGGATTCCACGCATTCCGCCATTGTGTTGAAACTATCTTCAGCTCCTTCTTTCAGACCGTGAATTCTGATGTTATCTCGTCTCTGTCTTCCTTCTTGGTTGGTTAGCTTAGCCTCCAGCCTTGACTGTTTTCTGTGTAAATCCAGCACAGAATCTTCAAGCACTTTTACTCTTTCTTCAGCTTCCAAGATTCGGTTTTCGGCCTGGTCCATTCTGCTGTTCGTCCTTTTTAGATCCTCTCTGAATTCAAGAAATTCGGCCCGAAATCGTCGTAATTCGTCAAATAGTGATTTCAAACTAATCCTTTTGTTAGCTAGGCCCAGGTCCTCGTCTTCTGAATGGAGGTCCTCCGGTTCAGATTCTGCGGTCGCTGTGCGTCCTGACCTGGGGAATGTCAGTTTCCTCTGCTTTTGGTTAGGCATGGTGTTATTGTCTTTTGATTTTTAATCTTCCAAAAATCCGTTAGGTCTGATTTTGAAGATGTTTTCCTTGGATTGGGGTCTGGGAGTTTCAGCGTTAGGTTGCTATCACCATGGCGTCCAGACCGGAAGTCCCGACACTTGATATTTTCTGACCTGTTTGTATACCACCATAGACAGAGAGAGAACCTGAATTAGACAGACCTCAGAGAGGGAAAGATGAGACAGAAAAGAGGAGCCAAGGAAAGGAAAGTGTTCAGGCAGAGGAAAGAGAGAAGGATGACACCACTAAAAAGTCCAAACACAGGACATCTGGGTGGAACCCCAACTGGCCCAATATTTCAACAGTCAAGCCTCAGTTGTACAATACTTCAAATGGTAAGTTCCATATGCAAAGTTACTGTGCAAAATTTAAAAAAAAAAGAAATAAATAGTATAAAATTAACATATTCTGGTTACAGTAGTGTCATGTGTTTTCTGCCCCCCCACCCCCGTCCCGGAAAAATATGTTGCCACCGTGCCAAGGTCTTTAAGCCAGAGGAAACACTGAAGCTGCTAAATAGTTGTGAGGACTGCCTATGAAGGGACCCCTCATGAAGCGGAGTGAAGGTCGTGTCACGCTTCGGCTCCAGTGCATGTTATTAAAGACATGGAGACATTTACAGAAATATTTACACTCACATGGATTCAGGGCTTGACGAAATATTCATTTAAATAACATTTATTGTTGTTCAGTGGCTTTTTGTCTTGTAATTTTATCATGTTTGTAATTTGCCAATGACATCAAGTTGTACAGTAATGTCTTCATGAACACATGCCCATGCATATTGAATATGAACTGTTGCCTTCAGGTAAATGGTTTAGAGCCTGTAAATGTAAAAACCATTAGTTCAAATTCTCATCCTCCCTTATTCACTCACACTGCAAAATGATTTTAGAACTGGTAAATTAACTGACTTAATTGTTATAATTTTAATATTGTCTTGGAAGTTGTTAGATGTTCTTATGAGCTGTTAATTACGTGTCTATTCAGTCTGAGGAGTAACGGTGTCCACTGTAACTGTATGCATACATACCGAGGAAGCTTTTTTTTCTGCTTCCTTCATGTGCTGTGTATTGTCTGTGCCTTGTTGCTGTACAGTTGACGTATTGCACTACTGTCCATGACAAATTTCCCATTCTGGATAAAAAAGTTGATCTCAGCTGATCATAAATCTATAACAAGCTATAAAAGAAATACCTAAAACTTTCCTACAGGTGACAAAGTAGTTTCTGTTCTCTTCTCGTCTGTTGCCCCTCACTCTGCTAATTCCTGATGTGCTACGTCTGTCTGTGTTTGCATGTGCGGCACACCATGCAAATTCTGAAATATTTGAAAATGGATTTAAAATATTTATACTGGAGCAAACAGCTACAGATCAATGTAAAACCAAATACATAGATATTATTCATATGGATTTAAATACAATAAGTTGGCCAATCTCATTGAAAACCCTTTACCACATGAACCTAATTTAAATGTTACATAGCATTTTGTGCACACGCGGCCTTCCAATTTGCTGCAGCCTTCAGCAGAAGGCCGGCCTGCTCCGTGCCGAGTTAAATGGCCCGCATATTCACTCCCTCTCCTGCATGTGGGGGCTAATAAGGCTTTTCCTTTTTCAAGGGCCTAACAAGCCACACGGAACCACCACAACAAAGGCAGGCCTAATGGCCTCCAATTTCCCGCATTAGTACCCATTTAATGGCTGACCTGCCCTCTCGTTAGGCAGCACAGCATGGGAGCACTTCTCAGCCTCGCTGCGCGTGCACACACACTCATGCACGCGCACACACACACACACACCCCGACTCCTCCAAGTCCTCCGAAGCCACGCCGCCTCGGGCCCCTGCAACACTTCCACCCCACACTGAGACCTCATAATAGCCCAGTTTGTAAAAGGGGGCTGCCCTGTGATCAGCGGCGCGTCCATCTGCTGAGGAATCAAGACTCTCTCGTCTGAGTGCGCGTGTGTACGGGTGAAAGTGCGTGCACACGCTCGATAGGAGATCCTCCCGTCCAGTCTGTCTCTATCTGCGTGGGTTGTTTGCGGGATTCCAAGATAAAGTGGCGTTGCATGGAAAAGCTCCTCAGTTCGTGTCCACGGGAAAACAAGGGCTGACAGACAGTGGGGAGAATAAAGGGCGTCTAGGTAGAGCCAAAGAGGGGCTGATGGGAGGACGGTGTGTGTGTGTACGTCAGCTATGCCATAAAGATGCCATGGGTGGAGGGTGACACTGGCAGGTTCTATTCAAGACCGGAGCGGTGACAGGGCCTTCATTGTGAGTACAGATTCTTAGGCCCCATCACGTCCCTACAGCTCTCCGCCAGACAATGCCCGATAAGAGCAGCTGTCTTAATAGTGGGAGGGACTGACGGCTTGAGGAGCGGCACAAAGCTCCGACCAGGACCTGCTCAAGCATCATCGATTGGATGGCAAACTGTCTGCCAGTTCAGCAGTGAATGCTTCCTGCACATCTCCCATATGCAGAGAAGTGTCAGAATAACCCGGGCTGACAGCGCCGGCAGAGCCATGTGACCTCTATATTCAGCAGCCTCGCTGGTGAGCGGATGTAGTGGCGCAGGGGCAAAAGATTTCTTTTTTCCCCTTGAACTAAGTGGATTTACAGTCTCTGTAACAGGAAGACGCAAGATCTCTGCGCTCTGAGATGTTATTGAAGGGCTGTGATGGTGTAAAGATGTATTGTGTTTGACTGATGGAGCGCGTTTCCTTCTCCAAGTGAGCGTGCATCATTGAGACAAGTACCTGATGGTTCTTTTTCCTTTTTCTGGCCGTCATCATGTCATGGTGCGAACAGTTTGCGACTGGACGCACAGCTCCCTGCCACCTGTCTGTCAAAACCAAGCGTGACGACCCTTCTCCACAGTCTACGCTATGAGCGCTGCACATCTTCAAACAGGCGCAGGAAGCAGGCGAGACGGATCTCCAAATCTTCCCAAAACAAAGACTCTCCCCGCTCATGTCAAACATCACCTCCAGTCTGTTTACCCCGCCAGTTTGGTTTCCATGGCGTTTTGGGTTCGTGTAACTCCTGGCAGGTCTCCCTTGTGCCTCGCCGGCCCCGAGGCTGACGGGGATGGGCTGGCGCTGTCGGTGCTGGACGACGAGACGGGGCTCACACGCCGTCAGCTCGCGCTCCCCCGTAACCGTGGCTCGCGCTGATCCCCAAACCTCTGCAATTAAAGCCATCACGCCGCCCCAGCAACGCCAGCTAAAGATTTTAAAGCTATCGAATTATAACGAGAACACCACTTGGCAGCGTTGACTGGCGGCTGTGAGCTGAGAAAATAAACAGTGTTTGAAGATTAGATGTTTAGAAGATTAGACGAGCTGATTGGGCCCCTTAAGGCAGGAAAAAGGAGGGAGCGTTTGTTTTTTTGTGATTCTCAGTCAGAAGGAAAGGCACGGTTTCTTTTTTTGTCAAGCCTTCAAGCATATTTTATGTCTAAAGTATGTGAAGAAGAGCCCTGTGGGAGAAGGTGCTCACTACCTTTGTTTGGAAAATGTTCCCATGTTGGACTGACTCGGCGCTGAGGATAAGCAGATGAGAGGTGGATTATAAACCGTCTTCTCTCCTGGTTTCTCCTGCTGGGTAAACATTTAAATTCATCATGTGGATGGATTATTGATACAAGTGCTTTTCTGGAAAAAGTCTGACTTCCAGCTCCATATTATGTCTATGTTACCTCTTGGAAAGAGGTGCTGGCAAAAAAAAAAAGTATCAGAAGTTACTCTAACGTTGAATATGAGCACGCTGAGGAGCAGCCATCAAGTCATGACAGGAGGATCGGTGTTTATGTTGTTAATTCAAGTCAACATGGACAAAAACGGCAGGGAAAGCCATCGGTGAGAAGAGGAATGCACCCTCTGTGGTTTAGGCAGCACTAAGACATACTGTAGCAGCTTACATACAGCAGGTGATTTCAAGACGAGGTAAAATTGAAACTTTTTTCCTCATAAATTGGTAACATTTTTTTTTTCATAAATTTGCAACTTCTTTCCTGCAAACGTTCAACTGTTTTCTTGTAAATCTGTAACTTTTCTTGTAAATTTGCAACATCTTTTCTTGTAAAATTTGCACCTTTTTTCCTCATAAATTTGCAACTTCTGTCTCATAGATTTGCAATTTTTCCTAAAAAATTGCAACTTTTTTGTCATAAATTTGGATTTTTTTTCCCTGTAAACTTTCAATTTTTTTCCTTATAAATTTGCAACATTTTTTCATAAATTTACAACTTTTTTTCTCATAAATTGGATACATTTTTTCATATATTTGCAACTTCTTTCCTGTAAACTTTCAATTGTTTGTTGTAAATTTGTAACTTTTTTCCTGTAAATTTGCATCATCTTTTCTTGTAAATTTGCAACTTTGTCATAAATTTACAGTTTGCAATAAATTGCAATGAATTTGTGACTTTTATCATCTTTAAACTGTCATCTTTTATCATATTTATGCACCTTTATTCTTACAGATTTGTGCCTAATTTACATTTGTACCTTCTGCTAAATTTGCAAAGTTGTGAAAAAATAACAAATCACTATAACTGGTTACATATAAAGAAAAGTAAGAGAGCATGCCCACACAGGGATTAGGGAGGACACAGTCGCCATCCTAGATAATTCACATAAAGACACTGATGAAAACGAACAAAAATGACCAGAAAATGCAGATAAGCCAGATGAACACCCAGTAATTCTGTCTGACACCCGGGGATGAAAACGAAATATGAGAGAAGGCCCTTATGAAAATAATCTCAGCTGAACTGACCTCGCTTTGCCACATTTACCCAAGGTTTATCAGTGACATTGATCTTTGCTGAATGACACTATGAAATATTGTCTCTCTGTCCTGAAGTTCCTCTACAGTGTGGCAGCACCTCAGGGTGCTTGTAACCAGACAGAACAAGATAATCAGTAGCACAGTGGCCATACATTACTGAATATTACATGTTCAATCTAAGCTCGTCGCAATAACGTTTCATTAAAGACTGACAACCACAGCAGCGCAGCGCTGAACTGCCGGGAAGGGTTAAAGCAGAGCAAAAGAAAACGGTGGCACTGAAATTGGGAAAGGAAAGGAAGAGATCCAGGTTACCCTTGGGATGCAAAAGGGAGTTGGAGCGGACAGTTGGAATGTAGAAAGAATAAATCTCAGCTAAACGCAGCTCTCTTCCCGCTCCCCACTCCTCTCATCCATTTTCTCCCTTTGTTGAACCTCACAATAAACTTTTTTTTTTACATGTGGTTAATTAATCACCTCTTAGCACAATCTCCAGTCTGTTTTGCTGGAATACACCAGATGACATGCAAAGGAAATTTGATTAAAAAAAATAGGCTTTCTGGCTGGAAAATCTGAAATATCCATATGCACGTTACAGTCTGCGCCCTTGATTTTTTTTCCTCCCCAGACACAGTCTCTAATCCGGCACCTTCACTTCAGTGACACATTTATTGTCCTCAGCTCCCATCCATCTTCAGAACGATGCACTCTTAAACTTTAACCCCAATCCCCCAACATCCTGCTCTCATTCTTTAACCCCTCACACATGTGCACCTTAGAGCGCTGGCAGAAATAATGTGTCGCTCCAGCCGCCCGTGGTTTCTTCTCCTGCAGGATATATTGTGTCTGCAGCGTGTCACAAATGTACTGCAAGAGCCAGGAGCCGTCACTGCCTTTTGGTGCTGTTTAAAGTCATCATGAAAGCGATTACCGAGATGAGCGTAATTCCCGGTGCCGTCTCTGCCTCAGTTATAAAGTGCAAATTACAAAATTGCGCTTTCATCAAATGAAATCACCTCTGCGGAGCTACGAAAGTGAGTCCAAGCACAGTTGCACAAAAGGCAGCGTGTCAGAAGGATCCCGACGCCTGCGGTGTGTGTGCATGCATATGGATCACTTTTATGGCACATCCTGTGTTTTGGGCTCCAAGAAGAAGTCACATCTGCATCTGAACTACAGTCATCGTGAGTCACAATTATGCAAGGGATGTGGTGCTATAAATGCAGAACCAATATTACTATTATTTTCCACAGGTGCTCAAAGTAATGCCAGATTTTTGTGTGCAATTCTTTAGATAGATAGATAGATAGATAGATAGATAGATCACCAGTAAAAAGTCCACAAATATGATACAGCTCCATAACATCAAATGTTACATGTTATGTACACATGCTAACAAGCTGGTTATACACCCTTTAGAAAGACTGTTGAGAGATTACTGAGTGATGAGAAATTGGCCAGATCTCTTAAGGATCTTTCAATAATCTCTAAGCAATTGCCAAGAACTCTCAATGATCTTCAATGATCTCCATAGTCACCAAGGATTTGACTTCATCCAAAATAATCTCTCAAAGATCTCTCAAGAGTGCTCAACAACCTCATCAGTCTTTCAATGAACTCTCAACAGTCTTTCAATGAGCTCTATTGGTCTTTCATCAAATGTTCAGTGATCCTTCACTGATATCTCAGCATTCTCTACCTTTGGGGTGAAAAAAAATCTGGCGTTCATTGAAAGATATTGATGAGATTGTTGAGCGCTCCTTGAGAGATCACTTCCCTTTGGTGATTTTTGAAAGATTGTTTTGGACTGAGTTAAAATGTTGAGAAGACCATGGTGACCGTGGAGCTCACTGGAAGTTTATTGAGAGATCATTCGGAGATCTTAGAGATCCCCCCTGTGTAAAGGGGGTAGAAGAGTACTAGAAACTTCTCAGATATACTTTATATACCTCTTTGGTCACCCAAGAAACTCTCAATGAGCTCTCAGTGGTCTCTCCTGGTCTCTCAGTGATCTCTCCAAAAGATCTCTACAGATCACCATGAAAGTTGCCAAAACGTCTCCAAAACATTTACACAGAAACAGCTATTTTGAGACTTTAGGAGATCGGTGAGAGATTTGGGAAATTTTTGATCCTTCAGTGGTCACCCAGCAATCTCCGTCTGTGTAATGGGACCCTCAGCAAATTCTCTTGATGTTCAGACAATCTCAGGTTGAATGTTTTCAGAGTTTATTGTACTCCTCTGTACACTGCTCCCTTGTGGGTCAAGTTCAAAAAGGGACGCATCCATAAGGTCCAGGTCGCTTATACTCACTACTTTAATATATGACTTAGTAAACCAAGGTGGTGTCATGGAAGTGCGTTGTTTTGCTTTGTGGGAACTCACCCTTGGCCGGGGGATCCTGGGTTCGATCCCAGCCCCGACCAACAGTGATCTGTGTGGAGTTTGCATGTTCTCCCCGTGTCTGCGTGGGTTTACTCCGGGATTTCTCCAGTTTCCTCCCACATGCCAAAAACATGCAAGTTAGGTTAATTGGCACCAAACTGGGGATTCTAAATTGTCCTTAGGTATGACTGTGAGAGTGAATGGTTGTCCGTCTCTCTGTGTTGGCCCTGCGATGGACTGGCGATCTGTCCAGGGTGTACCCTGCCTCTCGCCCAAAGATGCTGGGATAGGCTCCAGCCCCCCCGCGACCCCAAAAAGGATTAAGCGGAAGAAGATGGATGGATGGATGGAATTAACACGTTCTATGCACTTTTGAGAAATTTGCTGCACAAATTTGTCAGCTGAATGGTTCTTGTAATTCCATCGTTGTGCAGCTTAGCTACTCGTCATCCGTGTGTTATAACTCCTTTTGTTAAATTTGTGTGCACCTTTTCTTTTAGATGAACGTTCCGTCTTTCAATAAAGGTGATTCATTTTAACACCATTGCTAAACTTGCAGGTATTCTAAATACATAATAAATGTGGCACTTTTAATTACACAATTTTTCCACTGACAATTTTCTTTATTTATTCACTGAAAAAAGCAGAAAACTTAAGAAAATTAGCTGGAAACCCCTGACGGGTGGGTGGGGTGGTTTGTTCTTTTTTTTGACATCTGCTGCTTGTTAGTTTGTTGTTCTACTTATAGGCTAATAAAAAGAAGGAAAAATACTTAACTTGTAACACATAAATTAACAATTTATAACTTGCTCATTTGAAAAAAAGGTGCATCACCATTTGTAGGATTTTTCCAACAGCTCTATTTTTGAAGCAGTTAGAAATAAACAGAGCCGATGCTGTAATCACATTGTTAGAACAGTTTCAGTTACCAAGTCTTGACAACATTTGGGTTTTCAGGTCTTCTGTAAAGGTGAGAAACTCCGGCCATGACTCCAGCCAGCAGGAGTGTTGGAAAAATAATTTAGCCAGTGGTTGAAGGCAATTAGTGAGGAGAGGACTGCTCCGTGCCAGAGCAAGCAAACACGGTGACAGAGAGGGAGAGAGAGTAAACGGCGCGGAGGAGTGAGAACCATTTTTTTCTGACTCCAGAATGAGGTTGCTATCAAACCAACAGCAGGGAAATCGGCCCGTGTGTCAGCAAACGTAAGAGAGGACACAGACACCAACGGCAGTTTAACTAGGGAGGCAAATAAGTAACGCAGTTGTGTCTAAATGAAACGACGAGGCCTGCTCACCTCATTATTACCTGGTGATTTATCCTAAACTATTTAGATGTGGCTATGCTTAAATTCTCTAAACATTTCTGCAGATGTTGAACCACACATCAGTAGATTAAGGGAGCAGAGTCACAGCTGCACACGAGAGCAAATGTTCAATTTCACTTCTTAATTGGTCCAAAAATGGCAAATAAATCTGCCTGTTGTTGTGCATGAGTTCTGTAGGTACCCAAGTGCAACAATGGCAAATTATGTGCACGTTTTTGGACCAATTAAGAAGGTGAAATGGCAAAATCTCCCACGGAAACCTGAAGGTTGCGGGGACCCCGGGTTGGGAACCACTGCACTAGAGCACATCAGAGGAATAATAAAGGTAATAATAAAGGTAAAAACAATCAAATAAATCAATGGTGCTGACACGCTAATGAATTTCAAGGTGAATATTATTCGTGGGCCAAAAGATCGTTTCAACAATACTTGGCTCTTGCGATGATGCAGCAATCCCTAAACGGGCGTACCACACTTTTGTGACTTATATCTACAGTATTTACGTAAATGTTGCAAACTCTTTGGTATTAATCAAGCAGCTGAGCTTGCAGGTCACCAGATAGCTCAACGTAAGCGTCCATTGTCAGGTGAAGTCATAGCTTGTCTGCGAGATTTGCAGCCAGATCTACAAATATGCAAGTTAGGAAGCAGTTGGATGTACCGGGAAGTTTCCTCAAACATTGGGGCCTTTTTTGGATTTTATAGCAAAGACGGAACGGAAGCTACAGAGCTGAAAGTTCAACCCAGCAGAATGTTAAAGTGCAGCAGGAGGACGATGTTTAAAGAGGTTAATAAACTGAGTGTAAGGGCTAGACAGGTTTCTCTCCCCCTGCAAGTTTTAGTGCACTAGTGAATGTACACCTCAGTGAAATGCAAGTGCTTATACAGTCAGTGCCATGAGCACTTTCAGCCCATTGTTTCTTGACTCTGCAGATATTACTTCATATTTGCCCTGGCAGGAGGTCGACGTTCAGCTACACCATGATGGTGAGCCGAGAAAATTGAAGATAATTATCAAATAGACCACTTAAACTTAATCTTACGGAAACGGCTTCAGAAAAAAATGTATCAGGGCAGTTTCTTTTCAAAGCTCCTGCAGCTGAATTTAAAAAAAAGCAAAACAAGAACAGGAGCACACAACTGAAAGACGCTCCAGGAAATCTGATACAGATTCAGTCGAGCATCACAAGACACACCAGATTCATCCTCATCTCCCTCTTTATTTTTTCACTCATCTTGTTTGTTATTAGGGCTGGGGTTAATTTAATTTCCCACCCATCGATAAGGGAAGCCACTGCAGAAACCGAATACGTATGCCTGCTCTGTCTGCCTAGCTCACTAATAGTTGGACAAAAAACAGTAAAAATATATTTTTTCTTGTTACAAATTCACAAGTTAGAGATATAAAACTTATTCTGAGAAGCTATTCAAAAACCTTGATGCTTTTCAGTGGGGCTGCGAGATATGGGCCCAGAATCATGTCTCAGTATAATTATTCTGTACCTTGATAACTGATATATAGATCGATGCAAAGATTGTATGTGTTATACAAACTACAAATGATGTTGAATAAATTCTTCTGGTAAAAATCACCAGTAAATAACTGAAACGGTTGTACCTCTCCAAAAATTAGAATGCCATCAAAAAGTTGATTTATTTCAATAATTCAACTAAAATCCGAACTTGGAAAGTCGCGGCGATCTGTGAGACAGGAGTAAAACCACTCAAGAACGGTACCTGAGAGGCCCGCCACGTGTTTGAGTCTGCTTAATAAAATGTGGTGATCTACTGCATCAGCAGCACCAGGACCGACAGTCTGTGGCAGTCCATGTTACACATGATATCACTAACGACTTTTAACAGGGCTGTCTCGCTCCTGTGGTTTGTCCTAAATCCAGACTGAAATCTCTCCAAAATGTTGTAGTTGCTCAGAAAACAGTTTGATAGTTATTGAGGTTGTGGGGATCTAAATTACTCTTCTTCCACATCACTGTTGTAAAGGCGTTGGGGAAGACGCCCGTCTGAAGAGACAAGTTACAATGTTTAAAATCTCATGCTAAGGGAATCCATCAAATGTTTTAGAAGGTGACGTGGGAATGGGGTCTGGGGAAAACTCTACCAAGCATCTTAGCATCAACCAGGGTGAAACAGTCCAGTGTTCCTCAGCTAAAAGTCAGCCTACGCCTGCATCAAAAGCAGTCTTCCAGGCAGATAAAACGCAGGATCTAATAGAACCAGTTTTGCACCTGAAGTGGTCTGCAAATGGTCCACGTTCACCCAGTATGTCACATGCCACACTAGAGACAATAAAACACTGGACTTATTCTACGGAAACACTAAGGAGGCGTACACCTCATCACAACTCCCCCCACTCGGGAGATCGGATCACAACTTGGTTCATCTCCGGCCGGTGTACAAACCCCTAGTGCACAGACAACCTCCGGCCATGCGCACAGTGGAGTTATGGTCTGAGGAGACAATGGACACTCTAAAGGGCTGTTGTGAAGCCACTGCCTGGAAGCAGCTCTGCGATCCACATGGTGAGGACATCGATGGCCTCACTCACACCTTCACGGGCTACCTCAGCTTCTGTGTGGACAAATCCGTTCCCACCAAGACCATACGGTGTTGCTCAAACAACAAACCCTGGATCAACCCTGAGATAAAAACACTTCTGAGAGAGAAGAAGAGGATCTTCAGGTCGGGGAACAGGGAGATGCTGAAGTCCGTACAGAGGGAGCTGAGGAGAAAGATCAGAGAAGGCAAGGACAGCTTCAGGAAGAAGATGGAGGACAAGCTGCAACAGAGCGACATCAGCGGGGTCTGGAGAAACCTCAAAACCATCTCTGGGCTCCAGAATACCTCCCCCCAGGCCACGGGGGGCAGGGAGTGGGCAAACAACCTGAATCTGTTTTTCAATAGGTTTGACCAACCGCCCTCCCCCCTGACTGCACAACAACCACTGCTGCCTCTAAAGAAATCAAGTCCTGCTACCCACTCCCCACTCCACCAACACCCCCCCACTCCCAACACACAGCCCCCCATCCTGACCCTGACCAAGACCCAGGTGAGGACGGAGCTGAGGAAGATCAAGGCGAGGAAGGCGTCAGGACCGGACGGCATCAGCGTGAAGCTCCTCAAGTCCTGTGCAGACCAGCTGTGTGGGATTGTGACGTACATCTTCAACCTGAGCCTGAAGCTGGGGAGGGTACCACAGTTGTGGAAAACATCTTGTGTGGTACCTGTACCAAAAACTTCCCACCCCAAAGACCTGAACAGCTACAGACCGGTGGCCTTGACGTCCCACTTGATGAAGACCCTGGAGAGACTGCTCCTTGCTCACCTCCGCCCCCTGGTGGAACCAGCGATGGATCCACTCCAGTTCGCCTACCAGCATGGCATTGGGGTGGAGGATGCGGTGATCTTCCTCCTTCACCGTTCTCTGTCCCACCTGGAGAAGCCCGGGAATATGGTGAGGATCATGTTCTTTGACTTCTCCAGTGCTTTCAACACCATCCAACCGATGATCCTGAAGGACAAGCTGCTGCGCGCAGGGGTGGACCAGCACCTGTCATCATGGATCCTGGACTACCTCATGAACCGGCCTCAGTTTGTGAGAACCCGGGACTGTGTGTCCGACACGATCATTGGTAGCACGGGGGCCCCCCAGGGAACGGTGCTGGCTCCCTTCCTGTTCACTCTTTATACTGCGGACTTCTCACACAACACAACACACTGCCATCTACAGAAGTTCTCTGATGACTCTGCGATCGTTGGCCTCATCTCCAATGGAGATGAAGCTGAGTACAGAGGGCTTATCCAGGACTTCGTGGACTGGTGCCATCGGAACTGCCTCCAGATCAACGCGAGGAAAACTAAGGAGCTGGTGGTGGACTGCCGCAGGCATGGGCAACCCCTCACAGCACCAGTAAATATACAGGGAACAGACATCGAGATGGTGACATCCTATAAGTACCTGGGTGTTCATCTGAACAATAAACTACTGCTGAAGACATTCTATGACACGGTGGTGGCATCAGCCATCACTTTTGGAGTGGTCTGCTGGGGCAGTGGCATTACTGCAGCCGATAGGAAGAGACTGAACAAACTGATCAAGAAAGCTAGCTCTGTCCTGGGGCAGCGCCTTGATCCGGTGGAGGAGATAGGAGAGAGAAGGACGGTGGCTAAACTGTCATCTCTGCTGGAGTCCGAGTTCCACCCTATGCAGGACATACTGAATGCACTGAGGAGCTCATTTAGCAGCAGACTACATCATCCCAGGTGCACAACCGAGAGGTTTTGCAGGTCCTTCCTACCAACGGCTGTCAGACTGTACAACCTAAGCAGGGCTGCTTGCAGAGATAGCAAAAAGACGTAACAAACTAATAGTTTTTTGAATGCAAAAGATGCAACAGACTTACACAATGGTCCCCTCCGGCATACAACTAGGAAAATACCGGTCGCTATGGAGGGTGAGAATATGTATGGGCACATAATCATACCATGTAGGATAACTAAGTAGACAGTTATGCTGTTTCATCCCATCTAGCAACAATGCTCTGCACTGTGTGTGTTTATATATTTACATATTTATTCCATCTAGCTATAATGCTCAGCACTGGGTGTGTTTATATTTATATATCTATATATTTATTCCATCTAGCTACAATGCTCCGCACTGTGTGTTTATATATCTACATATTATTCCATCTAGCTACATTGCTCCGCACTGTGTGGGTTTATATATTTACATATTTATTCCACCTAGCTGCAATGCTCCATACTGTGGGTGTTTATACTGTATATCTACATATTTATTCCATCTAGCTACAATGCTCCACACTGTGTGTTTATATATTCATATATTTATTCCATCCAGCTACAATGCTCTGCACTGTGTGTCTGTGTGTGTGTATATATATATTTTATAGTAATATGTACATATGTATATTAGCTGCTCTTGCTTGCTTGCTTTTTTTCTTGCCTTCTGATTGTTGCTCTGAGTGTTGCTATCCCTGTGCTGTTGCAATCCTGGAATTTCCCCGTTGTGGGACTAATAAAGGCTTATCTTATCTTATCTTATCTTAAATCTCTCACATAAAGAGGATGGCAGGTTTGTGTGTTAAAATCAGGGCTGATTATGTGGGCAATGGTTGCACAAAGGACTTTATGGTTATTGTCATGGGTGGAGATCATCTTGGCAAAATACTCTGCTCTTGTCTCCATTCATTCCACTGGATCTGTGCTTTCACCTCTTCTGATTCATTGTCTGTGTAAAACACTTCAAAATGTTTTCTGGGACAGGACTAATTAAACATGTTTAATGTAGCATTTGCTGATGTGAAATAAAAACAGATCATCGAGTAAAGAGCGCATTTCTTGTCTCAAATGTTTTCAGAAACACTTTTTGAGTTTTATTTTAAAGATATCAGAGAACGTTTACTACTGCTGAGTCAGACAATCCTCATATCCCCCAGAAATCCAGACATGGCAATATGCGTTGCCCAGTTTGTGTTGTTACAATGCGTTGTATCCTGCTCTGGAATGGATTACCTGCTGGAGCTTTGCAACAGCCTGACAATGTACCAACCTGACACTGTAGGTCATAAAGCAAGACTGTCTGGTCTAAGAATATGACGCATTATACAACAGTTAGTTCTGACTGAGCAATTTGATTGGACAATCAGGATTCCAGGAGTTACTATATTCCCCGTTTCACTGGATATGTATCACTCTGCTTCAAAGGTGTTCATGTAACCGTTAGTTACTAACAGTAATTTACTGTCAACTCTCAGTGAGAATTGCAATACTGTGTTGGGTACCATAATTTCCACAGTGAGGCACTGTTTGAAAAGAAATCTTACCTGACCTGGAAGTCCCATCCTTTTGACAAAAAAAACTTTATTCAGTTAATTCAGTTTACAAAAGTTTCATTTGAAAATGACAAGAAAAGCGAGCGAAGTGTGCCAAAGTCAAACTGTTGGCATGCTAACTAGTCACCCACCGGCATTGGTCATGTTTTGATCTTGGGTCTTCTGCAGTACCAACTAAACAGGTATATGTTTTGTAAATACTTGTTACTTTTGCACTTGACAATATTTGTTTATATGTGTGTGAAATGACAATAGACGCCTTCATGCTGATTGAGATGTTTAGCAGCAGTTACTGGCTACATTTAGAAGGGACTATTTTTTTCTCAGCTGCCCAAAATAACTGTTTAAACTAACAAATCATAATATTTTGTCCAGTATTGCCATCATTTAATAAACTGTGCTTGCGCTACACGCTGGGAATTAGACATTGTGATCTATGGGAAACGGCGCAACGCATCACGCTGCGGTAGCACGTACGCATGTGTGATGTCAGCACATCAGGGGTATATTATACGGCTGCCCAGGGCCAACCCTCTGTCTTGGCGCCCTACCTACCACTAACTACGCCCTGTGCTCTGTACTGTTGTTAAGTTAACCTTCAATAAAGCTAATTCATTTCCAAGCGTAACAGACGTATCACACCCGCAGTTTCTATATGCACTGATACTGTACGCCCTCTCATGTAATATTGCTTAAATATAGAGAAGAGCCTTCTTCATTACTTCACGATTGGAAATCATCTGGTTTTAAATTTGTTATTTTTATATAGAGCACTATTCTCACACACGTGCAATTTGTACATCAGTTTTACCTAATGACAGATATAGATCTCCATCCACATACAGTACAATACAGTATACTGACCATCTCACTGCAGCCAAAAATCAGATTATCACTGGACACTGCAAATGTAACCCACTGGACCCCTACTGATGAAAGACAGAGTAAATTAACCCTGTAAGGTTATTCTGATGGCAAGTGTGGAAAAAGATATAAACCTATTTATTTACTTACTGACTGCTTAAAGTCACATTTATCACATCCACTTCTACTTACGTGTTTTATGACATTCTGTAGTCTCTGGTCACACATATTTTCTCATATTAAAACAATGAAACGCCACAAATTGCACATATGTAACTACTACAGCTCCCCACAGGCTGTGACTTCTAGCCAAGCTCCTTTCCCCTGTCTGCCCGCCTCTGTCTTCACCTTACAGCAACCGTCTTTACTGGTAGGCGGCAGAACTGTCTCCAGCCTAAACTTTCATCTCCGGCCAAACGTGTGCTGGCTCTGCAAGAGAAAAATCCAAGGGAATCAATAGGAGGGCAATGTGGAAAAAAAGCAAGGCAGTGGAAGCGCATACTTCAGGTGAACATCTGGATATCTACAGACCGGGTAATCATTTTCAGCATCTGTAACTCTCTCTAGAAAGATAGACAGGGAGAGTGAGACCAGCTTTTTCTCCCTGTGTCAGACAAGTCTTTGGAGGGAAAAAAAGAGGCCCCTTAGTTGGAAATTAATTTCTGCCACGAATGATCGTCTCATAACACAAATATTACCATTCATGACTCAATTTCCTTATAATTTCCTTATCAGCCTCCATAATTGGGCCCATTTGTTTGCTTTGTCATCCTCCAGTGATACAGGCCCTTTGTTATTAAAAGCAGTAATGGGACCCGCACGGGAACCTCGTGGGCTGATCTGCTGGGGGAAGGGGGTCACCACAGCTGCACACCCCCTCTCCCACACACACACACACACACACACACACACACATGTACACACACCACCACTGGAGAGGAAGCTCTTATCCTCCAGCCCTGAAGCCCCAGCAGCAGTGGAGGTTGTTTAAATAACACTTACTGGTAGCACACCCGGTCAAGAGCCTCTCTCTGTCGCTCTTTTCCACTTTGTTCACTCACTTTCTTGTGATGGCTTTTCTCTCACACAACAACTACATCATCTCTCCCCTCCGCCTCTGTATGGGAGCGAAATCGGCCAACGCTGCTTCGTAAGCTTCACTCAGTTGGATGCCGACCCTCGTTAAACTGGCTGCTGTTGTCCCCCAAACCAACAGGCCCACTGGGGTAAAGTGGACGAGTGTGGGGAGATCACTGCGAGGCCATGTGTGAAACGAAAGAACACACAGCCTTTCACCCCGTTTTCTGTCTTATCTGTGAGAGCTAACGAGTGATGGATTAACCTGGGATCACCCCTGGCAAATTGAGATGACCCTGCAGACTTTCCCCCTCATCAGAAGTCTGCATTCCACTTCACACAACTAAACAAATACACACACAGGCAAGCCGTGCTTTTTATTCCCAGCAGAACCGATCTGTTTTAATTAAAGGGAATTATGCTTTTGTGCATTCAGATATAAATCTAAACTCTGCCTGATGGGTAGTCCAAAAAAGTCTTTTAACTGCAATTTGCAATTTATTACAACATACAATAGCCTTGTCACAGCTATTTCAATAAAAAAAATAATGTACTGTATATCCCTGAACCAACTGATTGAATAGCTGCTCTATTTTCTTTTTTTTTTTTTGTAACACTGTCTACTTTGTGCTGACCTCTGCTGACTGAGATCTCTTTGTGCAGCCGTGTCATTCTGCAGCTTGATTGACCAAACTGTTGGTCCCAACGTTCTGAAGTAGTGAATGACAGCGCGCACATGCTTTAAATACATCCATGACAACTGAGTGGTGCACAGCGGCTAGAGTGACCTTCTGGTTGTCGCTCCACCCCGTAATAGCAAAACAACCTACCACCACTTTAATGGGGAAGACCATACATTTACCAGTAGCTGCAGGGACGTGCACAGACATTTTGATGGGTGGATGCTCTAACTAAAACAAGGGCAAAAATTCCAAGAAACAAATGTTAATTTATAGGACAAACATTACAAATTCATGAGAAACACTGCAAACTTAAGAGGAAAGGAGTCAAACATGTAGAATAACAATCACTGGAAATATAAGAAAAGACATGTTAAAAAAAAGGTGCACTAAAAACATCAGAAAAAGTTATAAATTTTAGAGAAAAAGTCACAAAATTAGAAATGAAGCATTTAAAAGAAAAAAAATCCTTTTTAAAAGATAAAAATATCAGTGGAAATACATAACAGAGAAAAATGTTGAAGACAAGTTGCAAAGTTGAAAAAAGATTTGAATTTATGAGATGAAAGTCACAAATTCAACAAAAAAAAATCACATTTTTACAGTCTCTAAATTTTGAGGACAAAGTCTTTAATTATAAGATAAAAAAAAAAAACAAGCAGGAAAAAAAAAAATCTTCTTGAACGTGACAAAAAAGTAGCCAATTTATGAAATGTTCCAAAATCACATAAAAAATCCCAAATTTACAAAGACAGTCTAATTTAGCAAAACATGCAAGTTTCATTGAAAAATGTCATACATGTCATAAATATAGAAAAAAGTTCCAGATTTACAATAATACAGTGTAAATATAAGAATTAAATCTAAAAATTACATGAAAAAAATATGAGAAGCAAGAAAAAAGCTAATTTATGACTAAAGTAACACATTTAAGAAAAAAGTCACAACAGTTATTTGTATATGTACATATGTATTCTGTGTGTGTGTGTGTGTGTGTACACAGTGCATCCAGAAAGAATTCACAGCGCTTCACTTTTCCCACATTTTATGTTACAGCCTTATTCCAAAAGGGATTAAATTCATTTTTTTCCTCAAAATTCTACCCCCAATACCCCATAATGCCCATAATGCCAGGTTTTTGTGATGTAAAAAAATGAGACCAAGATAAATCATTTCAAAACTTTTTCCCCCATTATTTATTTATTTATTTAGCGAATGCAAAGTCCTTAAGCCAAGCAGTTGCCTCCTGGTTTGCTGTATGGAGGGTGTGTAATCCTCCTTCCAGTCTTTGGAGCGGGCAAACCTCTATGATGTGTTCCATGGTTTGCTCCTCTCCACATGCGCACAGTGGGCTAGGGCTACTGCCCCATCTGTGAAGGCTGGCCAAGCAGGGGCCATGTCCAGTCCTGAAGCGATTGAGTGTAGACCACTGTCTCCTTGGGAGGTTGGTGCCCGGGACCTGTTGGTTGGGGTTTATCACCAGCTGTTTGTTTGGGACCTCTTTGGTCTCCCATTCCTCTTGCCAAGCTGTTTGGATGGTAAAGTCAGCTGGGGGAGGGTTTTTCCAAATCGGCCGTCTGGATGAAAGTCAGACAGTGGGTGGGGTGTAGATATCTGCATGGATTGGCAAGTGAGGAAAATCTTTAACTTTTTGGAGCATCCTTTGAGTTAATGCTGCTCGCCGGATGTGTGGAGGGGCTATGTTTGACAGTACAGAGAGCCAGGGGAGTGGTGTTGAGCGGATTGTTCCAGTTATAGTTCTCATGGTTGAGTTGAGCTGGGTGTCTGCATGGTGTGTGTAAGATGACCTGGACCAGACAGGGGCACAATATTCTGCTACAGAGTATGAAAGGGCCAGTGCTGAGGTGCACAGGGTGGAGACTGCCGCCCCCCATTTTGCACCAGCGAGCTTGCAGAGCAGGTTGTTTCGTACCTTCACCTTAGCAGCCGTCCCCTTTAGATGTTCCTTGAAGGATAAGGTCCTATCAAGGGTCACTCCAAGATAAGTTGGATTTGGGGCATGCTTAAGCTTGAGTCCGCTCAGGTGGATGTTTAGTTCTCTGGCAGCTTTTGCATTGTGGAGATGGAATACACTGGAGACGGTTTTTGCTGGGCTTGGTTTTAGGCGCCAGATTTTGCAGAACTGGTCCAGTTTGGCAAGATCTTCCGTGAGCACCCGTTCCAGTGGTTCAAAGTCTGGTGCTTGGAATGCCAAACAGATGTCGTCTGTCGTTTCCCCCATTAATGTGACCTATAACCTGTACAACCCAATTGAAAAACAAACCGAAATCTTTTAAGGGAAATAATAATAATAATAAAAAAAAACTTACAATAAACTGGTTGCATAAATATGCACACCCTCTTATACTGGGGATGTGGCTGTGTTCAGAATTAACCAATCAAATTCAAACTCATGTTAAATGGGAGTCAGCACACACCTGCCACCATTTAAAGTGTCTCCGAATAACCCCAAATAGTTAATCTGTTCTAGTAGGCTTTTCCTGACATTTTTGTAGTCACATCTTACAACATAAGCCATTGCCCACAGAGAGCTTCCAAAGCATCAGAGGGATCTCCTTGTTCAAAGGTTATCAGTCAGCAGAAGGGCAGAAAAGAACTTCCAAGGCATTAAATATACTATGTAACATAGTGAAGACAGTCATCATCAAGTGGAGAAAATAAGGTGCAACAGTGACATTACCAAGAACTGAATGTCCCTCCAAAATTGATGAAAAGACAAGAAGAAAACTGGTCAGGGAGGCTGCCAAGAGGCCAGCAGCAACATTGAAGTAGCTGCAGGAATTTCTGGCAAGTACTGGCTGTTTAGTACATGTGACAACAATCTCCCATCTTCTTCATATGTCTGGGCTATGGGGTAGGGTGGCAAAATGGAAGCCTTATCTTATGTAAAAAAAAACCCATCTAAGCCCAGCTACACTACCGTTCAAAAGTTTGGGGTCACTTAGAAATTTCCTTATTTTTGAAAGAAAAGCACTGTTTTTTTCAATGAAGATAACTTTAAACTAATCAGAAATACACTCTAATATCTAATATACATTGCTAATGTGGTAAATGACTATTCTAGCTGCAAATGTCTGGTTTTTGGTGCAATATCTACATAGGTATATAGAGGCCCATTTCCAGCAACTATCACTCCAGTGTTCTAATGGTACAATGTGTTTGCTCATTGCGTCAGAAGGCTAATGGATGATTAGAAAACCCTTGTGCAATCATGTTAGCACAGCTGAAAACAGTTTAGCTGGTTAGAGAAGCTATAAAACTGACCTTCCTTTGAGCAGGTTGAGTATCTGGAAAAAATTATTATTTCAAATACAAATCATTATTTCTAACCTTGTCAATGTCTTGACTATATTTTCTATTCATTTTACAACTCATGGTGGTAAATAAGTGTGACTTTTCATGGAAAACCCTTGTGCAATCATGTTAGCACAGCTGAAAACAGTTTAGCTGGTTAGAGAAGCTATAAAACTGACCTTCCTTTGAGCAGGTTGAGTATCTGGAAAAAATATTATTTCAAATACAAATCATTATTTCTAACCTTGTCAATGTCTTGACTATATTTTCTATTCATTTTACAACTCATGGTGGTAAATAAGTGTGACTTTTCATGGAAAACACAAAATAATTGTCTGGGTGACCCCAAACTTTTGAACGGTAGTGTACATTTTGCAAAAACACATTTGAAATCTCCCATACGCATGTGGGAAAATGTGTTATGGTCCGATGAAACCGAGGTTGAACTTTTTGGCCATAATTTGAACAGGTATATTTGGCGCAAACACAACGCTGCTCATCACCAAAAGAACACCATACCTACAGTGAAGCATGGTGGTGGCAGCGTCATGCTTTGGGGCTGTTTTTCTTCAGCTGGAACTGGGACCTTAGTCAGGGTGGAGGGAATTATAAACAGTTCCAAATACCAGTCAGTGTTGGCGCAAAACCTCAGGCTTCTGCTAGAAAGCTGAAGATGAAGAGGAACTTCATCTTCAGCACGGGAATGACCTAAAGCACACATCCAAATCAACAAAAAAATGGCTTCACCAGAAGAAGATTAAGGTTTTGGAATGGCCCAGCCAGAGTCCAGACCTGAATTAGTTTAAGGGTGTGCATATTTATGCAACCAGGTTATTGTAGTTTTTAAAAAAAATTTTCCCTTAAAAGAGCTCAAGTTTGTTTTTCAATTGGGTTATACAGGTTATAGGTCACATTAATGGTGGAAAAAGTTTTGAAATCATTTATCTTGGTCTCATTTTTTACATCACAAAAACCTGGCATTTGAACAGGGGTGTGTAGACTTTTTATATCCGCTGTATCTAAATCTAGATTTAGGCATTTATAACATAATCAGCCACAGCAGACACTTCATTCTTCAGAGACAGGTTTCAACTGTGCAACTGACTCAGCAGCATGCGGCACTAACAGCAGGGGGGCGCTCTGATCTGCACAACTACCTCCTCTATGGAGGTGCAACTTCATCTAGCCATTAATCATCTATAGCTGTGAACGTTAAGGACCTCTGCTTTGAGCACAATGTGCTCACTCTCGTGCTAGGTGGTCCTGTCGGCAAACAGTGAGACTGCTGCCAGGGAAGTTTTTGCCAGAAGTTTCACCTTGAACCTTCTCTTTTATTTCTTTTTTCTTCTCTCTCTCTCTCTCTCACACACACACACACACACACACACACACACACACACACACACACATGGGAGAGTTTCTGTTTTTTATTGTTGTTGTTGATGCTGTTACAGCCCTATCAGCTACAGGAAGATTTGGAGGAGCTGCAGCAAACCATGCCAAACCTTTCATTTTTAAGTGTGAACAGACTTGGATAATTGTGACATTAGTAACAACACATGTTTCACCAGCTCCAGTTCTTTTTGTGGTGCGTTTCTCCTACCTGAAGTCAAAGATGGAAAGCAACACACTAAGATTCCACCTTTAATGTGTTTTCTTTAATATGGCTTTAACTGATCTCTGCAAGATACAGCCCAGAACACAGTGTAGGAGAGTCATGTTTTCTTTCTCAAAGACACCTTCTACGTTTCTTGCTTCATTTTTCCCTTTTTCATGTCATTGCCTTTGTTCACATTGTACATAAGCACACATCCAATTTAAACAAAAAAAAATCTTCCAATGAACTCTCTTTTCCTCTTTATTACAGACACTCATGCAGTGTTTTCTTACTCCGTTTACTGGTCCCTTTATGACCCTTGTTAACGAGTGACACCACTCTGCTCTGCCTCAAGTGGCAATGAATCAGGATTGTGCTTACAGTGTTTGAGACCTGATGACTGCATGAATGAGTGATGCTGGCTTCTTCATTAACTTCTGGCCTTCATGAGAACCTCTACTGATTTTTTGCATCAATTTTATCATTGGAGCAGTTTGCTACTGAATATGTGGGAGCATAGTTGTATAAGGGAACTGCTGAAAGTATGATGTTTCTAGAGTTAGCACTGGGAGAATTTTTTTTTTTGAAGCAGATTAAGCAAAAAACAATTGTTAATGACAAATACAGTAATTAGGGCCGGACGATTAACCAAAATCGAACCAAAACCAATGGTCTGGACATAAAATCTTCAGAGTTGTGCTCATGTCAGTTTTTTTTTTTTTTTTTTTGGCTCTTCCCTTCTTCCTGTTGTGTGTGTGTGTGTGTGTGTGTGTGTGTGTGTGTGTGTGTGTGTGTGTGCGCGCGCGCGCGCGTGCGTGTGTGTGTGCGTGAGAGAGAGAGAGCTTTCATGTACTGCCCCTTTAAGGCTGCATTTAGACCAGGATAGTCCGGGGGTCTCAGTTTGACTGGACAGCGAATGCACACCTTCGTTTGGTTTGGTTTGCATTCGCACTGCCTGGACAACGTCACGCAGTTACAACAACTGCTCATTTGGGGCGCTGTAGCCGAAACCACCACTGACCAGGAAGAAAAAATCTCGGCGAAGAAGAGAAATCCGGCTCATCAATTGGCCAGGATCAAAAACGGAAATCCGTTCCCTTCAGCTGGGTTGTTTGTCCGCCACAAACGAGACATTTTAAACTTTTCTCCTCGGCTTTCACCAGTAAAAGGATTTCTCGGATTTGCGCGATTGTCTTTATTGTTATTTTCTAACCAAAATGTACTACGGTAAATGCCACCTCCATTTCTCAGACTACGTGCTGCTATGGTTACACAAACGCCAAGGGACACTTCCACCCTCTGGTCCGCTGGATACTCCATTTGGATTCACACTGCAAGCGGAGCGCACCAGACTTCGTTTGCAAGAGAACCCAGACCCCCGTTTTCAGGGGGACCAGACTTCACTTGCTTGGTGCGCACCAGAGTTCCAACGCACGTTCAGATGGCACCAAACAAACCAAACTATCCGCAGAAGCCACTGTTTGGTCCTTTGGTCCAGACCAAACAGTGGCCGTCTGAATGCGCCCTAAGACTTCTCCTGCTGGAGCAATCATGGAATTCCGTAATCTTGAAGCAGTGCAGTCAGAGCTGTTCAGAAGCAGCAGAACATGTCGGAAAATTTAAAACAGCTTGTACCGAAAAGAAATGCAATGACTAGCCACAAAATATGAAATGATTGACTCTGTGTTTTATCATGGGATGCTAGGAGGGGGCAAGCGGGGTGCACAGAGGCTGGTGTGGCGTGCGACAAGGCTGAGTCGCTGTTGGCCTCTGACTGCTGTCTGCATTATTGTCCGTTTTGTAGTGGGGATGGATGAGCTAAAGCTGTATTAACGAGCACGAGCTGGGATTCATGGTCCCTGTGTGGTGATGGCATGGTTGTGGCTGCGTGAAGGGCTTCCCTGGAACAACTGGCAGGCCTCCGGCACGAGTCATATGGCCCACAGGTCTTTAACAAGTATGTGTTTAGTGTGGCTGCAAGTGTGTGGGGTGACAATGGGCCTTATCTTTATTATACTGTGCTCATTTAAGGCCAAAACAGCACAGTGATATAGTCATTGATGCCGCACTCTTGTGGCTTAATTATGAGTCTTGTCAGTGAACTAAGAGCGAGGGGGGCTAAAAAAAAAAAAAAAAAGATACTGACTTGAAAGCTTCAAATAACTTTGATGCTGATTCAAAGTCAAATTGCTCAGCCCTTGCAGTCATAGTATACCACCTTTTCACCCAAAATTGTCTTTTTGAGTCTGTCTGCCAACATAAAACAATCATATTTTTTACAGTCAATAGTTATGTATGTGTGTTTAAAAAAGAGCAGCTTCTAATAGTTGTAACAGTAACTACATGAAGTGAGATGGCAGAGGGTGAGAGGCGTAATCTGTTGAAAGTAGGCCCTCATGCTCTTTTAACTTTAACCCTAACTTTGAACCTAACCTTAACCAAGTAGTTCTAGTAGCAAACCCTATTTATTCCTGTAATTTTAAGCAATTATAAATATGTATTTAATAAGCAAAAGACATGAATTGGCAACTCAAAGACCAAAAGTAAAGGAAATCGTGATCTTTTGGTACCTTCCACCACCACCCTCCTACCTCCATACTTTTGACTGCTTTTGAAACTGAAATGTGTCTGGCATGTGAAATGTGTTGATGTCAGTCTCATATTTTTTGTGCTGTATGGGGAAGGCACTAATTTACCCACTAATTAAGTGGAGCTGGAAGATTAGGGGAATGAGGATGTAGTGATGTAAGCACACGGCTGCTTTCACTCGATAATATATGGACTACTTGCACTGAAAACCATGACATATTGGTTCTGAATAATACTGCTGCTCATTTCTATTCACAGTGCATATTTGCATTAGATTTAGAAAGATTTATCATGAGTGTACAAAACAAGAAAACTAAGTTGAAGCATTTCTAAGGTCAGAACAGAAAATACCCTGAGCATGGCTATGCCCCGCTTTGCTCACTGACAGCATTTTAAGACAGCGATTTAACTTTTCCAGATTTACACTGATCTTCTCTGTTAGCACATATGGATACTGTTTACCTCGGAGAAGATTTGCAATGTGGTTTTAAATGTTAGTGGCTAAAACCAATCTTAAAAAGCCAGTTAATACTATAAAGATGCATCTTGTTCTCAGAATAACCTACTTTCATTTTCAACAGTGTAAACAGATGACAAAAATAGATCATTTCTTTAAATGAGATTAAATGCTAATCAAAAACTACCAGATACTTGCAACCTGCTGTACATATGAGCAATAATAATATTAATGGAGAAACAATAAAATATGTGAAACTCTATTACAGAGGGCAACTGTGTGAACACAGTAGTCAGGATTTTTTTTAGTGAAAAAAAAAATCCCCATTTAACTGATTCGACGTGAATGTTACCCCAACTGGGGCAGCACGGTGGCGGAGTGGTTAGCACTGCGGCAGCACAGCAACTTACCCTTGGCCGGGGGATCCTGGGTTCGATCCCAGCCCCCGACCAACAGTGATCTGTGTGGAGTTTGCATGTTCTCCCCGTGTCTGCGTGGGTTTACTCCGGGATTTCTCCGGTTTCCTCCCACATGCCAAAAACATGCAAGTTAGGTTAATTGGCACCAAACTGGGGATTCTAAATTGTCCTGAGGTATGACTGTGAGCGTGAATGGTTGTCTGTCTCTCTGTGTTGGCCCTGCGATGGACTGGCGATCTGTCCAGGGTGTACCCCGCTAGGCTTCAGCCCCCCCCCCCCCCCGCGATCCGAAAAGGATTAAGTGGAAGAAGATGGATGGATGGATGGATGTTACCCCAACTGATAACTAAAGATGACACTTAATTTACTCAAGAATGACACTTTTTTTCCAAGGCATCATGACAGCAGAGCAGATCCACACAGTAAAACGGAGCCATATTGTACATCAGCACTGATCAGACTGATTTTCCACTGATTATGAGCAAAACAGAAGCCAGCATGACCTTAAAAGTGTCTGACAGTTATTTATCTTGTTTTCCATCTTCATAGCAGTGAATACGGAACTTCTTATAACTCATCTGTTGAAAATTACAGATGTTTAACTTTGTCAAGTTCTCATTCACAGCCAGTAGAGATAGCAGAGACCAGAAGTAGAACTGTATGGACTACTTGCACAAACGCATCCTTGTTTTAAGGCATACTGCTCTATTAGTTATTGTATATTCATGATCAATCTTCCTAAATCTAATGAGTGAGTAGAAGTCAAAAGCATGCCACTACCACTCCTCAGACCTCATGCTGAAGAATTTGTGGTTTCGGAATAAGCAGGAATCCCACCTCAAATGATGATGTGGACAGCCGTGACTAAACAAACTTGGAGTGATAACTCGTTGGCAAGCTGATGTATTGAGAATAGCTTTCCCATCAGAAGACGAAGGACAGCAATTTTGAAATCTGTAGGCATTCTCCTCTCATGTAGGATTCTCCTCTCGGCGCCACACCAGTAGGCTGCCTTTTGCAACAGCGGCTCGATTCCGAGTTTTTTTTTCCCTTCCTCTCTCTTTTGATCACTTTTTTTTCACCCCACTTATATCACGGACACACAGATCGTCCCAAATGTCTCCTGAGCCGGTGGACGGAGCCACTGTTTATAGCAGGATACGATACAACAGGGAAGAGCTGCTAGCATTTAACCGCCACCCGGTCCCACTGGAAAAACTCGACATACCGAGAGAATTGAGGCGCAAGCGTCGCGGCTGCCGGGCTGGAGTAAGGCGGAGGACAAAAAATATAAGGTACAGACCCTCCCTTCCATCTGTTGTCATGGGAAATGTACGGTCGATACTGGGAAAGTTAGATGAGCTAGCGGCTATCTCCCGTTATGATAGCACTTACCGGGAGTGCTCTCTCCTTTTGTTTACTGAGACGTGGCTAACTGAACTAGCAGCAGATGCTAACATTGAGCTGGAGGGTTTTCACATGATACGAGCTGACCGAACACCAGAGAGTGGCAAAACTAGGGGCGGTGGAGTGATAATGTATGTTAACAACAAGTGGTGCAGACCAGGACATATCACTGTTAAACAACGACACTGCAGCAAAGACATTGAGTTGCTAGCTGTTAGCATGAGGCCTACATATCTCCCGAGAGAACACTCACACGTGATCTGCATTGTTGTTTATGCAAATCCGACGGCGAACGCTGGGACAGCGCGTGACGTCATCCATTCAGTAACCAGCAGGCTGCAGACAGAACACCCAGATGCTCTTCTCCTCATCTCAGGCGATTTCAACCACGTTTCACTGTCTCCCATTCTGCCCACTTTCACCCAGTATGTCACATGCCACACTAGAGACAATAAAACACTGGATTTGTTCTACGCAAACACTAAGGAGGCGTACACCTCATCACAACTCCCCCCACTTGGGAGATCGGATCACAACTTGGTTCATCTCCGACCGGTGTACAAACCCCTAGTGCACAGACAACCTCCGGCCATGCACACTGTGGAGTTATGGTCTGAGGAGACAATGGACACTCTAAAGGACTGTTTTAAAGCCACTGCCTGGAAGCAGCTCTGCGATCCACATGGTGAGGACATCGATGGCCTCATTCACACCTTCACGGGCTACCTCAGCTTCTGTGTGGACAAATCCGTTCCCACCAAGACCATACGGCGTCACTCAAACAACAAACCCTGGATCAACCCTGAGATAAAAACACTTCTGAGAGAGAAGAAGAGGATCTTCAGGTCGGGGAACAGGGAGATGCTGAAGTCCGTACAGAGGGAGCTGAGGAGAAAGATCAGAGAAGGCAAGGACAGCTTCAGGAAGAAGATGGAGGACAAGCTGCAACAGAGCGACATCAGCGGGGTCTGGAGAAACCTCAAAACCATCTCGGGGCTCCAGAATACCTCCCCCCAGGCCACGGGGGGCAGGGAGTGGGCGAACAACCTGAATCTGTTTTTCAATAGATTTGACCAACCGCCCTCCCCCCTGTCTGCACAACAACCACTGCTGCCTCTAAGAAATCAAGTCCTGCTGCCCACTCCCCACTCCACCGACACCCCCCCACTCCCAACACACAGCCCCCCATCCTGACCCTGACCCTGACCAAGACCCAGGTGAGGACGGAGCTGAGGAAGATCAAGGCGAGGAAGGCGTCGGGACCGGACGGCATCAGCGCAAAGCTCCTCAAGTCCTGTGCAGACCAGCTGTGTGGGATTGTGACGTATATCTTCAACATGAGCCTGAAACTGGGGAGGGTACCACAGCTGTGGAAAACATCTTGTGTGGTACCTGTACCAAAAACTTCCCACCCCAAAGACCTGAACAGCTACAGACCGGTGGCCTTGACGTCCCACTTGATGAAGACCCTGGAGAGACTGCTCCTTGCTCATCTCCGCCCCCTGGTGGAACCAGCGATGGATCCACTCCAGTTCGCCTACCAGCATGGCATTGGGGTGGAGGATGCGGTGATCTTCCTCCTTCACCGTTCTCTGTCCCACCTGGAGAAGCCCGGGAATATGGTGAGGATCATGTTCTTTGACTTCTCCAGTGCTTTCAACACCATCCAACCGATGATCCTGAAGGACAAGCTGCTGCGCGCAGGGGTGGACCAGCACCTGTCATCATGGATCCTGGACTACCTCACGAACCGGCCTCAGTTTGTGAGAACCCGGGACTGTGTTTCCGACACGATCATCAGTAGCACGGGGGCCCCCCAGGGAACGGTGCTGGCTCCCTTCCTGTTCACTCTTTATACTGCGGACTTCTCACACAACACAACACATTGCCATCTACAGAAGTTCTCTGATGACTCTGCGATCGTTGGTCTCATCTCCAATGGAGATGAAGCTGAGTACAGAGGGCTTATCCAGGACTTTGTGGACTGGTGCCATCGGAACTGCCTCCAGATCAACGCGAGGAAAACTAAGGAGCTGGTGGTGGACTGCCGCAGGCATGGGCAGCCCCTCACAGCACCAGTAAATATACAGGGAACAGACATCGAGATGGTGACATCCTATAAGTACCTGGGTATTCATCTGAACAATAAACTAGACTGGTCACACAATACTGACGCACTCTACAAGAAGGGACAGCGCAGGCTGTTCCTGCTGAGGAGACTCAGGTCTTTTGGTGTACAAGGGGCGCTGCTGAAGTCATTCTATGACACGGTGGTGGCATCAGCCATCACTTTTGGAGTGGTCTGCTGGGGCAGTGGCATTACTGCAGCCGATAGGAAGAGACTGAACAAACTGATTAAGAAAGCTAGCTCTGTCCTGGGGCAGCGCCTTGATCCGATGGAGGAGATAGGAGAGAGAAGGACGGTGGCTAAACTGTCATCTCTGCTGGAGTCCGAGTTCCACCCTATGCAGGACATACTGGATGCACTGAGGAGCTCATTTAGCAGCAGACTACATCATCCCAGGTGCACAACCGAGAGGTTTCGTAGGTCCTTCCTACCAACGGCTGTCAGACTGTACAACCTAAGCAGGGCTGCTCGCAGAGATAGCAAAAAGACGTAACAAACTAATAGTTTTTTGAATGCAAAAGATGCAATAGACTTACACAATGGTCCTCTCCGGCATACAACTAGGAACATACCGGTCGCTATGGAGGGTGAGAATATGTATGGGCACATAATCATACCATGTAGGATAACTAAATAGACGGTTATGCTGTTTCATCCCACCTAGCAACAATGTTCTGCACTGTGTGTGTTTATATATTTACATATTTATTCCATCTAGCTACAATGCTCAGCACTGGGTGTGTTTATATTTATATATCTATATATTTATTCCATCTAGCTACAATGCTCCGCACTGTGTTTTTATATATCTACATATTATTCCATCTAGCTACATTGCTCCGCACTGTGTGTTTATATACTTGCATATTTATTCCACCTAGCTGCAATGCTCCGTACTGTGGGTGTTTATATATTTACATATTTATTCCATCTAGCTACAATGCTCTGCACTGTGTGTTCATATATTCATATATTTATTCCATCCAGCTACAATGCTCTGCACTGTGTGTGTGTGTGTATATATACTGTATATTTTATAGTAATATGTACATATGTATATTAGCTGCTCTTGCTTGCTTGTTTTTTTTTCTTGCCTTCTGATTGTTGCTCTGAGTGTTGCTATCCCTGTGCTGTTGCAATCCTGGAATTTCCCCGTTGTGGGACTAATAAAGGCTTATCTTATCTTATCTTATCTTATTAGAAAGCAGTGAGATAGCAAGACATCAAGACTATATACCGCAGGATAGTATAAAACCAGAGCACTGCTATAGCATACAAGAATTCAGACAATTACAAAGTCCAGCTAATCACAATCCCTACTTGATCTCAGCAGTAACTAGAGAGCACTCAGAGAGCGCATACCTCTACCGAGGCCCTATCTTGCAATGTCAAAAAAAGTGAAAAAGTGATTTTGAATCCACATCCTGACCCGGATCACCTCCAAAATCTAATGGGTTCATCTGTAGCTCAAGGGCCACCTCTGGTGAAAACTTCATTAAATTCCACCCAGTAGTTTTTGTGTAATCCTGCTAACAAACAGACAGACAAACCACATGAAACCATTACCTTCTGTAGAGTTAATATTACCATAGTGATCATCAGCAAGCTTGGGGTGACTACTCTGACAAAAAAAATTTAAAAAATGCCAGACTGTAAAGAGAGAAAACGCCCAATCTGACAGGTTTCAAAGACGTTTCCACACAATGTCAAAAGAATCAGGTCAAGATCCAAAGTTTCAATAGCAGTTGTTTTTTCAAACAGCAGAGGGCAACCAGCTTCAGATATGCCAAAATTGTCACAATGGCTAATTACAACATCATCATCACTCTGTAAATTCAAGAAATCTGTCTGTCTGTGTGTCATGATCATAGGACATCATAGGACGGCCTATGATGTCTGCATGATGTCCTATGATGATCCTATGATCTCAGGCTACATAGGACTTGTGATGTCATATAGGCGATGCCGTCATATAAGCAATAGGACTAGCTACCTATGATGTAGTGTCCTATGGTGCCTGCCTATGATGTCTGCATGATATCCTATGATGATCCTATGATCTCAGGCTACATAGGACTCGTGATCCCGTCATATAGGCGATGCCGTCATGTAGGCAATAGGACTGGCTGCCTATGATGTAGCATCCTATGATGCCTGCCTTGAAGTCTTCATGAAGTCATATAGACCATCATTCACGATGCCAGCCTTGATGTATTTTACGACTGGCTACCTCTGATGTAGTGTCCTATGATGCCTGCCTCGATGTCTTTATGATGTCATATAGACCAACCAAACGCTACATAAATGGAGAGCAATAGAGTGAGGAAAACTGCTGCATGTCAGGAAAGATCCCGTGAAGATGGCACAGCTGAGGTTTGCGCAGTACCTCCCAGGCATGACTGTGTTGCACGTCAGAAAAGATGCCGTGAAGATGAAACACCTGAAGTTCGAGCACATCATACGGTACGACAGACAAGGGATGCACAGACAGACAGGAAACGTGTGGCAGTGCGCCATGCACGTGCTGAGTCACTTGAAGCCCGGAATGCCCACAAAAGGAGCAACACTGCATGCCAGGCAAGGCACAGACAAGCTGAGACCAAGGAGATGTGGAATAGTTGGCTGGCCGCCAACGCTGCATGCTAGGCAAGGCACAGAGAAGCTGAGACAGAATTAAGACACACTACTTTAAACCACACCCATTCCAAGCAGTAAATCTGGAAATCTCACTCAGTAAGGCAGAAGGCACTCTATAAATTCAGGAAATCTCTGTTAGTGTGTCAGTCTGTCACCCCATTAAGAACAGGACACACTACTTTAAACCACATCCATTCGAAGCAGTACCCATGAAGAATGGCGGTCTACACTACAAATGTGCAAAATGCCAAGCAAAGCACTGATTTTCTCCGGGTCCTCCGGTTTCTGGGTTTCGAAGGGCATGCATGGGTCTTCCTGAACAGGGTCGAAAGCCACTTTTTGCTCACATCTATTTTCATGATCCTGTCCATGAACTGCAATTACAACGCACCTATCCCTCAACCAGTGGTGTGAGGAGGAGGAGGAGGAAGAGGAAGAGGAAGAGGAAGAAGAAGAAGAAGAACAAGAAGAAGAACAAGAAGAAGAACAAGAAGAAGAAGAAGAAGAAGAAGAAGAACAAGAACAAGAAGAAGAAGAAGAAGAACAAGAACAAGAAGAAGAACAAGAAGAAGAAGAACAAGAAGAAGAAGAAGAAGAAGTACTGCACATCAGAAAAGATGCCGTGAAGATGAAACACCTCAGGTTCGAGCAGTACGCCGCATGCATGACTATGAACAACGCAGCTGTCTCAGACAGGAGGAGACCCTTCAGCAACGGGCATGCAGAAATACTTGCTTATACTTGGTTTCTACAGGAATGGATGGGTATGCACAGGTATGTACTAGTTTAATAAATATCATGGAACGGGCAGCACGGTGGTGCAGTGGTTAGCACTGCTGCCTTACAGCTAGAAGGTTCCAGGTTCCAATCCCCAGGCTGGCAGGGGTTGGAACCTTTCTGTGTGGAGTTTCCATATTCTCCCTGTGCTGCGTGGGCTTACTCCGGGGACTCCGGTTTCCTCCCACAATCCAAAGACATGCATGTTAGGTTAATTGGTTGTTCTAAATTGTCCCTAAATATCTGTCTCCTATAGGCTCTTAGAATAGAGGGTTAGTACTAGTGAAAGCGCTTTGAGTGGTCTTTGTGACTAGAAAAGCGCTATATAAGTGCAGGTTAGTTAGTAAAGAACCATTAAATATCCGTGTTTTAATGCATTGGCTGTTGTCAGTTTGTGGGTAACGTAAGCACCAGAATTTGGCAATTCATAAAAACAGGACCAAAAAAAATTATGGTATTTTTGCCTGTTGGTGTTGTTGAGCTGTATGACATTTATTATTTGATTTAGTGAAAATACAGTGGCCAGCTATGGCCTACACTGGATATAAAAAGTCTACACACCCCTGTTAAAATGCCAGGTTTTTGTGATGTAAAAAAATGAGACCAAGATAAATCAATTCAAAACTTTTTCCACTATTAATGCGACCTATAACCTCCATCCATCCATCCAACCATCTTTTACTGCTTTTCAGGAGGTCCGGGTCGCGGAGGCAGCAGTTCAAGCAGAGAAGCCCAGACTTCTCTCTCCCCAGCCACCTGCTCCAGCTCTTCAGAAAGGACACCAAGGTGTTCCCAGACCAACTGGGAGATGTAGTGTCATGTCCGCTGTGTAATTGCGCAGCGAACAAATAAATTTGTCCGAACCCAACATGCAGTAAACGTGTTTATTGTAAAAAGGGAAAAACACAAAATGTCCATGTAACAGTCCACACTGAGTAATGATGAAACAACTGGCTACAAACTTCGTTGGCTAGAAGAGATACCCCACGCGCTCCAGGCAGAACCAGAGCAGAAAGGAAGGGCAATAATTAAGGACGACTTACATGAGCATCGGAGAGAGGAAGCTCTGGAATAAACAACCCTCATACAGCCAAAGGAAGGGAGCCAACAATAAGCGAGCCTGGATGTCCAATGTTGACTAAGCCGCTACACTGACTGATCACACTGCCTCACATAAGTACACAGATCACTAATGAGGGCAAGTGGACACAGCAGTATGGCAAGCAAGTGCATGACTGATTGAAGGTGTGTGTGTGTGTGTAGGTGTGTGTGTGTGGGTGTGTGTGTGCGCGCGCGCGTGTGTGCGTGCATGTATGTGGTGATGAGACACAGCCAGTGAACGTCTGCTGAGGGAGAACAAGAGGGAGGCGTGGCCGTAGGACTGGCAGAGAGCCAGGCTCAAATAATCTGCCAGCTGAAAATAATAAGCAACAATCAAAGACTTACAGCTACAGATCATGGGGGGGTTGAGAATAACCCCGCACATGACAGAGCCCCCCCTCAAGGGGTGAGGAACCAGACACCCATCGTACCATCAACAACAGGAAACAAAACCCAAGAGAAAACCTGCCCCCCCCCACTCCCCACCCAGAAGGCCAACACAACTAACTAGGGCGGGAGGTGGGGGAAACAGGTCAGGAGGGATCAACCAAGGAGAAAACACCACAAAACAAGACAAGGAGTACAACACTTCCCAACCCCAAAATTACAGTAAACCCCTCCCCAAAACCCAAGAGTCCCCAAGTTCTGGGAGCTGGCCAAAGTCCCAAGCCCCACGAACGGCCGTAAGTTCAGGGGGCCGGCCAATATCCTAGAGCCCATGAACGGCCATTAGTTCAGGGGGCCGGCCAAAGTCCCAAAGCCCACAAACGGCCATTAGTTCAGGGGGCTGGCCAAAGTCCCAGGGCCAGCAGGCGGCCTGCAGAACGGCATCAGGCGGCCTGCCAAAGAAAAAGGGCCACCTGACACAGGAACCCAATCCTTTGGGCGGCCGGCCCGCATAGTTGAGCCACCAGGCCCGGAGGACTAGACGAGGCAGCGACCTACCCACCGGAAGGCTGAGAGGTGGGTGGCTGGAGTGAAGAAGGGGAACCCCTGCGGTTCCTGGTGGCAGGACCAGGCGGACCACGGCGGAGCCTGGCGGAGGAGGAAGGGACACCCCGAGGATCTCTGGAAGGGAGGAAGAGACCTCGGTGTCCCCAAGCTGGCCGGCTGCACCCTCGGTGGTCCCAGCTTGGGACTGGAGCTCGGCTGCACCCGCGGCGGGCCCGGGCTGGACCATGGCTACACCCGTGTTGGTCCTGTCCTGGGACAACATTGCACCAGCGGTGGCCTCTTCCTGGGACCTCATTGCTCCCATGGTGAGCCCCGACTGGGCCAGCGTTGCACCCGCAGTGGACCCCGACTGGGTCCCTGCTGCCTCCATGGTGGGACCCGGCTGGGTCGCTACTGCACCCTCGGTGGGCCTCGGACTGAGGCATGGTGCCTGTGGCGGACCAAGGCTGAAGCGCAGAACCCATGTGGGGCTGACGTTGGGGCGTGGCACCCACGATGGTCCCCAACCGGGACACAGCACCCACAGAGGCTCAAACTGAGGTGGAACCCAGACGACAGCCTCAGGCAGGAGGGGAGCTAGACCCATGGTCACCTCAGTGGGATTGGCAGCAGCCCCAATGACCTCCAGCGATGAGCCTGGGTCCTCAGTCTCGTCCGGCGAAGTGGACCTCTCTTTGGCGACCCTAGAAGAAGACTCAGACACAGAGGAGGAAGGGTCACGGTCGCCGGCAGCGGCGGAGCCCGGCGAGGCAAGCTCAGGTGCAGCGTATGGTTGCAGCTGGCTCTCCTCACCTAGAGTTAGGCAAAAATGGAAAGAAGGAAGACAAAAGAGAGCACTTGCCTTAGCTCGAGCTCTACCGCCGTCCAGGACTCCGACAATCCGGGCGATGTTTCCATGGGTTCGGCCTCCTGGAGGCGCAGTTCAGGGCACTGACTCTGCTGTGGTGGCCTTCACAGAAGGCATGATGGTCTCTGCAGTCTTCTTCCTCCCAGCCATTGTGACCCACGCTGGTAATTCCTCTGGTGTGGTGGCTGGGATGTGGCTCACCGTTGCTGCAGGCAAAGGATCCTCCCGGACCTCTGGCTCCTCTCGGTCCTGACAGTTCAACTCCGGAGCACCCTTGGAGGAAGCAGGAATGAGCAGAGAGAGGGCTGGTGAGCCATTCATGGCAGCAGCAGGTGGGGAGAACTCAGGGGACTGCCCTCCCTGAGTCTCCCTACCAGGAATCAGGCAAGACATTTCATTATTAATAGAAGAAAAATGAAAATAAACTTGCCTGTTTGCCCAGACTTGGATGTTGCCTGCTGTAGTGGGTGGAGTTTCGTCCTTCTTCCTGGCTCTGGAGAGCTTGGGTCCCACCACAGAAGGAGTAGGGACCGCCCCCGACATCATGGAGACAGGAACTTCTGGAGACGGCACGGAGAGCCTCCGAGAAGTGGGAGGAACCATCGAGGAGATGGTCTGTCCAGCAGCTAGGAAGGATATGCTGGCTGACGGGACAGCTGGTAGAAAAAACTGGAGGAGTGAGCTGCCGCAGGATGGATCTCACTAGATGACGAATAGGCTGCTGGCGAGGAGGAGATGGTGCATTTCCGGTGAGCAGCGGCTGGATGACTGTTCCGCCGTGAGGCTGAGCACACCCTCACCAGAGCCAGTATTATGCCTGCTGGGGGGGACGATGGCGAAGCGGGAGAGAAGGAGGACGGCTGTCGGGGTGTGCGCCTTCACCTCGGCGCAGTGGGAAGCGCTTCGAACCTCAGGTCGGGAAACATTTGCTGGAGCGCATGGACCGAGGAATACAGTCCCGCATACTGTGAATAACTCCTGAGTCCGGGATGCGCCTTCAGGACTCTCATGGCTCAACGCAAACACTCCCATACCTGGTTGGGTCTTCAAGCATCGAGAGCTTCGTCCAAATAACTCTGAACGAAGTCCGCTGCCCATTCCTCCTCCAAACTGGGTCTACCCGGAGCCAACCGTCCCCTCCTTGGGCGAGGTTGACTACCCAGAGACATGGCCAGCTCCAACAGGTAAGGAACGCACACAAAAAAAATGAAAACGACACGTTACTTCACTGCTTGGGCTCCTTGTTACGGTGGCGGCTTACTGTCATGTCCGCTGCGTAATTGCGCAGCGAACAAATAAATTGGTCCGAACCCAACATGCAGTAAAGTAAACGTGTTTATTGTAAAAAGGGAAAAACACAAAATGTCCATGTAACAGTCCACACTGAGCAATGATGAAACAACTGGCTACAAACTTCGTTGGCTAGAAGAGATGCCCCATGCGCTCCAGGTGGAACCGGAGCAGAGAGAAAGGGCAATAATTAAGGACGACTTACACTACCGTTCAAAAGTTTGGGGTCACTTAGAAATGTCCTTATTTTTGAAAGAAAAGCACTGTTTTTTTCAATGAAGATAACTTTAAACTAATCAGAAATACACTCTAATATCTAATATACATTACTAATGTGGTAAATGACTATTCTAGCTGCAAATGTCTGGTTTTTGGTGCAATATCTACATAGGTGTATAGAGGCCCATTTCCAGCAACTATCACTCCAGTGTTCTAATGGTACAATGTGTTTGCTCATTGCGTCAGAAGGCTAATGGATGATTAGAAAACCCCTGTGCAATCATGTTAGCACAGCTGAAAACAGTTTAGCTGGTTAGAGAAGCTATAAAACTGACCTTCCTTTGAGCAGGTTGAGTATCTGGAAAAAATTATTATTTCAAATACAAATCATTATTTCTAACCTTGTCAATGTCTTGACTATATTTTCTATTCATTTTACAACTCATGGTGGTAAATAAGTGTGACTTTTCATGGAAAACACAAAATAATTGTCTGGGTGACCCCAAACTTTTGAACGGTAGTGTACATGAGCATCGGAGCGAGGAAGCTCTGGAATAAACAACCCTCATACAGCCAAAGGAAGGGAGCCAACAATAAGCGAGCCTGGATGTCCAATGTTGACTGAGCCGCCACACTGACTGATCACACTCCCTCACATAAGTACACAGATCACTAATGAGGGCAACTGGACACAGCAGTGTGGCAAGCAAGTGCATGACTGATTGAAGGTGTGTGTGTGTGTGTGTGTTTGCGTGTGTGTGTGTGTTTGCATGTGTGTGCGCGTGCATGTATGTGGTGATGAGACACAGCCGGTGAATGTCTGGCGAGGGAGAACAAGAGAAGGAGGCATTGCCATAGAACTGGCAGAGAGCCAGGCTTAAATAATCTGCCAGCTGAAAATAATGAGCAACAATCAAAGACCTACAGCCACAGATCATGGGCTGGGTTGAGAACAACCCCACATATGACACATAGTCTCTCCAGCGAGTCCTGGGTCTACCCCGGGGTCTCCTCTTAGTGGGACGTGCCCGAAACCCCTCAAGTGGGAGGTGTCCAGGAGGCATTCTGATCAAGATGCCCAAATCACCTCAACTGGCTTCTTTCAATGTGGAGGAGCAGCGGTTCTACTCTGAGCCTCTCCCGGATGACTGAGCTCTTCACCCTATCTCTAAGGGTGAGTCCAGCAATCCTACGAAGAAAGCTCATTTCAGCCGCTTGTATCCGTGATCTCGTTCTTTCGGTCATCACCCAAAGCTCGTGACCATAGGTGAGGGTAGGAACGTAGATTGACCGGTAACTGTGTGGAGTTTGCATGTTCTCCCCGTATCTGCGTGCGTTTACTCCGGGATTTCTCCAGTTTCCTCCCACAGGCCAAAAACATGCAGGTTAAGTTAACTGGAGACTCTAAAATGGCCCTAGGTGTGAATGTGTGTGTGAATGGTTAAGGGATAGCGCCGTACCGTGGCTGCTTCATCCATCCAGGTGGATGCCCTCAATTTCCCCTCTGGGGATCAATAAAGTATACAAAATAAAAAAAAAATAAAAATAAAAATCGACAGTTTTGCCTTAGAGCTTAGCTCTCTCTTCACCACAATGGACCAGTACAACGTCTGCTTTACTGCAGATGCTGCTCAGATTCGTCTGTCAATCTCTCGCTCCATTCTCCCCTCACTCGTAAATAAGACCCCGAGATACTTAAAACTCCTCCACTTGGGGCAGGAGCTTGTCCCCAACCCGGAGAGGACAATCCACTTTTTTCCGGCTGAGGACCATGGACTCGGACTTGGAGGTGCTGATTCTCATCCCAGCCACTTCACACTCAGCAGCAAACCGGCCCAGTAAGACCTGTAGGTCATTGCTGGATGAAGCCAACAGGACAACATCATCTGCAAACAACAGAGATAAGATCCTGTGGTCACCAAGCATGACACCCTCTGTTCCCTGGCTGCCCCTAGAAATCCTGTCCATAAAAATTATGAACAGGATCGGTGACAAATGGTAGCCCTGACAGAGTCCAACTCTCACTGGAAATGAACCCGACTGAGTGCTGGCAATACGAACCTGTCATGTTCTGGCGAGCGCTCGCCCCCTCCTTCCCATTTCACTCTGCTCTCCTAATCAGCTCATCTGATGCACCTGCTGTTCCTGCTGAGCCAGCATTTATAAGGAAGCGCTCTTCAGTGATTCAATGCTGGCTCATTTGGGTATACTGCCTCGAGCAGAATAAGTTCAAATAAGTAAGCTACTTGTGTTGTGGGTTTCCGTACCTGGCACATTTTCTCCTCCTCCTTCTCTTCCAGGTTGCTGCCGACAAAGCGGTGTGTCTTCAGGGGTTTTGGTGCACTTGCCAGCCTGTTGCTTCCGCATCGCAGTTCATCATCTCTACCTGGTCAGACTCCGCTCCTCATTTCCCTGCCAGCAGATCCAACCTGCTGGTTCATCTCCTTCACTAGGTTCTGAGCCAGTCTCTTTCTTCCTCCCATGTGAGTGGTATTATTTGGATTTCCACATCCTCCTCCATTCCTCTGTTAATCAGCCTCATCTCTCCTTCTGCAGGTTTGCTGCTCCTCTGGCGAGTGACTGGTTTTCTCCAAATTTGTGTTTTATGAAAATTAATAAAGGGTCAAAAGTTCCTTGTGTGTGATTCTTTTGGTGTTGCACCTTGCACTTAGGCTGATTGTCCAGTCAATATGCCAGAACCAAACTCTCACAACAGTCGTATAGGGACCAGATAGCTCGTAACAACAAGCCCAACACCCCATACTCCCGAAGCACCCCCCACAAAAAAATATGAGGGACGCGGTTGAATAACTTCTCCAAGTCCACAAAACACATGTGGACTGGTTGGGCAAACTCCAACAAACCCTAGAGGATTCTCGAGAGGGTAAAGAGTTGGTCCAATGTGCCACACCCAGGATGAAAACCACATTGCAACTCCTGAATCCAATGTTTGACCAACGGCCGGACTCTTCTCTCCAATACCTTGGCATAGACCTTCCAAGGGAGGCTGAGGAGTGTGATCCCTCTAAAGTTGGAGCACACCCTCCGGTCCCCTTTCTTGAAGAGAGGAACCACTACCCCGGTTTGCCATGCCAAAGGCACTGTCCCCAACCTCCACACAACATTGCAGAGGCATATCAACCATGACAGCCCTACAACATCCAGGGCCTTGAGGTACTCAGGGTGAATCTCATCCACCCCCAGGGCCCAGCCAACAAATAGCTATAACCTGTACAAACCAATTGAAAAACAAACTGAAATCTTTTAAAGGGAAAAATAAAAAATAAAAAAAACTTACAATAACCTGGTTGTATAAATATGCACACCCTGTTATAACTGGGGATGTGGCTGTGATCAGAATTAACCAATCACATTCAAACTCATGTTAAATGGGAGTCAGCACACACCTGCCACCATTTAAAGTGCCTCTGAATAACCCCAAATAAAGTTAATCTGTTCTAGTAGGCTTTTCCTGACATTTTCACATCTTACAGCACAAGCCATGGTCCGCAGAGAGCTTCCAAAACATCAGAGGGATCTCATTGTTCAAAGGTTATCAGTCAGAGGAAGCATGCAAAAGAATTTCAAAGGCATTAAATATACCATGGAATACAGTGAAGATAGTCATCATCAAGTGGAGAAAATATGGCACAATAGGGACATTACCAAGAAATGGACATCCCTCCAAAATTGAAAAGACTTGAAGAAAACTGGTCAGAGAAGCTGCCAAGAGGCCAACAGCAATGTTATAGGAGCTGCAGGAATTTCTGGCATGGCAAGTACTGGCTGTTTAGTACATGTGACAACAATCTCCCGTCTAGGGTGGCAAGACGGAAGCCTTATCTTACGAAGAAAAACATCCAAGCCCGGCTACATTTTGCAAAAACACATTTGAAATCTCCCAAAAGCATGTGGGAAAATGTGTTATGGTCTGATGAAACCAAGGTTGAACTTTTTGGCCATAATTCCAAAAGGTATATTTGGCACAAACATAACACTGCTTATCACCAAAAGAACACCATACCTACAGTGAAGCATGGTGGTGGCAGCATTATGCTTTGGGGCTGTTTTTCTTCAGCTGGAACTGGGACCTTAGTCAAGGTGGAGGGAATTATGAACAGTTCCAAATACCAGTCAGTAGCCACGGTTACATGTGCAAAATTTCTTCAATCTGATTACAATTCAGATCAGAACTTTACTGTTTACATGGATCCTGAAAAGTTGATCCGATTAGGATGTGCATTTACATGTATCACACGTTTGAATGGACTAAATCATTTTGACATGCGCACAATTATCCGACATTCCGGAAACAGTAGAAGAAGAAGCAACTTCCGATGTCAACAAACCCCACTTTGTGTCTTTCTCTTTCTGAAATGGACCTGTATTGTGTTATTCAGACTGTACTTTTGCTTCTGCTGGTCTCCATAATGAAGATACAAGTCCAGCAGTACATACTTCTGCATATGATGAACAGAGGGAGACAGCACAACGATACAGACCAGTTCTGTTTTACTCCCACCATGTCTTCCGCTAGCTGCTGTAAAGGCAGAAATACGTCCCGTCGGCATGTGGCTGATGCACAGACATGCACAGTGGCTGATGTACAGACATGCACAGTACACATATTTTCTACCTAAACTTCGGAATAATTGTTTATATGCGCACCAATCGGATTAACAATTGGCATAACCCACCCCTCTCAACTGGAACAAAATTTTGATACGAATGAGTGTGATCAGGTCAGAATATTCAGATTGGAATAAAAATGCTTCATGCAAACATGCCAATCAGGCTTTTAATCCGGTTACTTGTGTCCATGTAAACATGGCTACTGTTGGCACAAAACCTTCAGGCTTCTGCTAGAAAGCTGAAGATGAAGAGGAACTTCATCTTTCAGCACAACAATGACCCAAAGCACACATCCAAATCAACAAAAGAATGGTTTCACCAGAAGAAGATGAAGGTTTTGGAATAGCCCAACCAGAGTCCAGACCTGAATCCAATCGAACATCTGTGGGCTGATCTGAAGAGGGCTGTGCACAGGAGATGCCCTTGCAATCTGACAGATTTGGAGCATTTTTCTAAAGAGTGGGCAAATATTGCCACATCAAGATGTGTAACACTGATAGACTCCTACCCCAAAAGACTGAGTGCTGCAATAAAAGCAAAAGATGCTGCAACAAAGTATTAATTTAAGGGTGTGCATATTTATGTAAAAAGGTTATTGTAAGTTTTTTATTTTTCCCCTTAAAAGATTTCAGTTTGTTTTTCAATTGGGTTGTACAGGTTATAGGTCATATTAATGGGAGAAAAAGTTTTGAAATAATTTATCTTGGTCTCAATTTTTTTACATAAAAAATCCTGGCATATGAACAGGGGTGTGTAGACTTTTTATATCTACTGTATCTGTGTGGTGTGTGCATGTTCTCCTCGTGTCTGTGTGGGTTCCCTCCTGCAGTCCAAAGAGATGCATGTTATTGGCATTAACTGGGGAGTTCAAATTGTCCTTCGGTATGAATGTGAATAGTTGTCTGTTTCTCTGTGTTGGCCCTGCAATAGACTGTCCAGGGTGAAGAACATGAAAAGAACATGAAAAGTGGTAGAGCAGCTGAATGTTGCTGTGGACCTACTGAAGCACCTTGGTGAGGAGGAAGCAGAAATTATGCACACCCTCTTCTGGAAGATTTGGAGTACAGAAAAAATGCCAAAGGCGTGGGAGTTAAGTGAGATCATGACCATTGCATACACTCACAGCTATCGACAACATGCAATTTGGTTTTAGCCCAGGAAAGGGAACAACAGATGCTGTGTTTATAATCAAACAAATGCAGGAAAAACATACAGAGGTGACTAGAGACCCGTACTCAACCTTTGTGGACTTGGAGAAAGCATATGATTGCATCCCAAGAGACTTGATATAGTGGAGTCTTCTGAAGCAGAACGTCCCAGAGAGACTGGTTTGATTGCTAAAAGCTACATATCATGGAGCATGAACAATAGTGAGGACCAAGTGTGGAAGCACAGATAAGTTTACTATTAAAGTTGGTTTAGATCAAAGATCAGGCTTTAGTCCATTCCTACTCACTGCTGCACTGGATGTTATCACTGATGAGCTTAGAGGAGGGCTAACTACCATTCACAGATGACCTACTGTAACCTTTGATGGCAGAGCGTAAGAAAGAGATGCAATGAAAGAGCTTGAGCTGGCAAAGCGGGATGGAATCCAAAGGCTTGAAGGTTAGCATCAAGAAGACAGAGGTAGTGGTCAGCAGAGACAAGAGCAGACATCAAAGATACAAACCATGTTAGTCTGAAGTAGGTGGACAAATTCAAGTATTTGGGAGTGACAACTGACATGAAAAGTGGATCAGAAGCAGCTGTAAAGGTGAGAGTGACTGCAGCATGGGTGAAATAGAGAGGGTTTTTTAGTCACAAGAAAATGCCAAGGAAGTTGAAAATACAACTTTATACAGCCGTGGACAAAATTGTTGGTACCCCTCTGTTAATGAAAGAAAAACCCACAATGGTCATAGAAATAACTTGAATCTGACAAAAGTGGTAATAAATAAAAAGTCGATGAAAATTAACCAATGAAAATCAGACAATGCTTTTGAATTGTAGTTCAACAGAATCATTTTAAAAAACAAACTCATGAAACAGGCCTGGACAAAAATGATGGGACCCTTAACTTAATATTTTGTTGCACAACGTTTTGAGGCAATCAGTGCAATCAAACGATTTCTGTAACTGTCAATGAGACTTCTGCACCTCTCAGCAGGTATTTTGGCCCACTCCTCATCAGCAAACTGCTCCAGTTGTCTCAGGTTTGAAGGGTGCCTTCTCCAGACGCCATGTTTCAGCTCCTTCCACAGATGTTCAATAGGATCTAGATCAGGGCTCAGAGAAGGCCACTTTAGAATAGTCCAATGTTTGGCTCTTAGCCATTTTTGGGTGTTTTTAGCTGTGTGTTTTCGGTCATTATCCTGTTGCAAGACCCATGACCTGCGACTGAGACCAAGCTGTCTGACACTGGGCAGCACATTTTTCTCTAAAATACCTTGATAGTCTTCAGATTTCATTCTACCCTGCACAGATTCAAGACACCCTGTGCCAGATGCAGCAAAGCAGTCCCAGAACATAACAGAACCTCCTCCATGTTTCACAGTAGGAACAGTGTTCTTTTCTTGGTATGCTTCATTTTTGCGTCTGTGAACATAGAGCTGATGTGCCTTGCCAAAAAGTTCCAGTTTTGTATCGTCTGTCCATAGGACATTCTCCCAGAAGCTTTGTGGCTTGTCAACATGCAGTTTGGCAAATTCCAGTCTGGCTTTTTTATGATTTGTTTTCAACAGTGGTGTCCTCCTTGGTCGTCTCCCATGAAGTCCACTTTGGCTCAAACAATGGCGGACGGTGTGATCTGACACTGATGTACCTTGACCTTGGAGTTCACCATGAATGTGTTTAGAGGTTGTTCTGGGCTCTTTTGTTACCATTCGTATTATCCGTCTCTTCCATTTTTCATCAAGTTTCCTCCTGCGGCCACATCCAGGGAGGTTGGCTACAGTCCTGTGGATCTTAAATTTCTGAATAATATGTGCAACTGTAGTCACAGGAACATCAAACTGCTTGGAGATGGTCTTATAGCCTTTACCTTTAACCCTCATCCTACCAACATACTTTACATACAAATAGTACCAACTGGGGTCCGTTTGGACCCCACACAAAATTTAACTGTTAATAGAATTATTAAGCAATACCAAGGTATTTTTTTCACTTAAAATGTTTTATTTGGACTTCCGGTCTGGACGCCATGGCGACTGCAGCTTAACACTGAAGCTCTCAGACTCAATCCAGGATAACACCTTGAAAATCAAACTTAACGGATTTTTGGAGGAGTGAAAATCAAAAGACAAAATCATCATGTCTAAAGGAAAACAGAAGAAACTGAAATTCTCCAGGCTAGGACACGTATCGGCCGGAGAATCTGAACTGGAAGATCCCCGTTCAGAAGACGAGGAGCTGGTGATAGCTAACAAAAGGGTTAGCCTGAAATCACTATTTGAGGAACTACGACGATTTCGCCGAGATGTTACGGCCGAATTTCGGGAATTCAGAGAAGAATTGAAAAGGACAAACAGCAGAGTGGACCAGGCCGAGAACCGAATCTTGGAAACAGAGGATCGAATAAAAGTGCTCGAAGATTCTGTGCTGGACCTACGCAAAAGACAAGCAGCTATAGAGGCTAAGCTAACCGACCAAGAAGGAAAACAAAGAAGAGACAACATAAGAATTCATGGTCTGATAGAAGGAACCGAAAATGGTTTTAACTCAATGGCAGAATGCGTGGAATCCTTACTAAGAGAGAAATTGGATATTCCACAAACCACCGACTTGAAGATAGAAAAGGCACATCGTTCATTAGCCGCTAGGCCGGCGGCGGAAGCGCCCCCACGTTCGGTGTTGGTAAGATTTTCCAATTTCAAAATAAAACAAGAGGTTGTAAGACTGGCCTGGCAGAAAAAAGGATTTATGCACCAGGAGAGAAAAGTCTACGTGGAACACGATTACGCCCCGGAGGTCCTTAAAAAGCGCAGGGAATACAATGACGCGAAAAAGGTGTTAAGAGAGAAGAAATTGCGCTTTCAGACACCATTTCCTGCGAAGTTAAGGGTCTTCTACGGCGATGAAACGTGTCTCTATAATTCGGCGGAAGAAGCAACAGCTGACATGGCGAGAAGAGGGCTCCCGGTAACGGTGTTTAAACCCGCAGCAGACCCGAGTGAGAAGATCAAAGCGCAAACATGGACAACACAAAGACCCTCAAAATCCACGGACCAGCAGCGGGAAACCCAGCACCAGAGCGTCGCGGATAAACTATCCGTTTTCAGGTTGGAATAGCGACCTTTTTTTTTTTTTTCTTTCCCTTCCTCTTGAATCAATCCGCACATCCAACCCCCCTCATACAAGGTAACAAACATTAAAGGAGATGCATATTCAGCATGTGGTAAAACATTTCATGGAACAATCATATTATTTGAAACAAATAAGTCTTTGTAATAAAAAAAAAAAAAAAACTTGTTAAAATAGAAATGTGACAATAATCCACATGTTCTGCTCATACTAACAAATACTGTTTTTGCGTGAATGTTTGATGTGATGGGGGTGGGAGGGTGCACACAATTTCACAGGGTTTAGGCATAAAAGGAAAAAAAAAAAAAAATCATTACAAGTTTGGATTGGGTTCTGAAACTCACGTTAAAAGCATGGGACTACTTTCAGTGGTACGAGAGGGCCCTCAACACGTAACAGAGTTTGAGGAATTTCCCTCAGGGCCTTCACTCCATCAAGGCTCTTACAGGGTCTTTAAAAAGACCTCAGCTCAGGAAGTTCTTTTGACAGTTTTTTGTTTTAAAGTTTTTTACACTATGTTCTTAATGTTTTTCTTGTTTTTAATGTTCTTTCAGTTTCTGAGTAGCACAAAAGAGGGCCACCACACAGTTATACTAAACAAAACAACACAATGGAGAAACAGGGTGTAACCAAAATAATTTCATATAATGTAAAAGGGATCCTGAATCCAGTTAAAAGATCCAAGATTCTAGGCAAAATGAAAAAAGACAAAGCAGGAATAATACTTTTACAAGAAACCCACCTAACAGACGTGGAACACAATAAACTCAGTAGACAAGGGTTTAAAATGATCTCTTCATCTTCATATAAATCAGGGAGGAGGAGGGGAGTAGCGACATTGATATCAACCAAAATTACATTTGAAAAAAAATCAGAACACAAAGATAAAGAAGGGAGATACAGTTTGGTAACTGGGCGGCTAGAGGGAGAAGATATCACCCTGCTGAATGTGTATGCTCCCCCAGGGGCTAACTGGAAATTTTATAAAAATGTATTCGACCTAATGATAACTAAAGCTCAAGGTTTAGTGATATGTGGTGGGGACTTCAATCTTAGACTGAATCCATACTGGGATGCTTCTGGTAATTCCCCACATCAAAATAACACCCAAAACAGGAAGACTCGGATGCTACTAAAAGAAATGGGAATCTGTGATGTGTGGAGGGAACTCAACCCCAGTGTAAAAGACTATACATTTTACTCAACTCCACATTCATCTTACTCAAGGATTGACTATTTTTTTATGTTTAATAGAGACATTGGTAGAGTAAAAACATGTAAAATAGGACTGATGGATCTCTCCGACCACAGTCCGATCTACATGGACTTAAATATCCAAAAATACACAAATAATACATTTTCTTGGAGGTTAAATTCAAATGTCCTGAAAGGACCATTGAAAGATGAATTGGAGTCAGATATTCTCAGATATTTGGAAGATAACGATAATGGAGAAGTATCCCCTTTAATACTGTGGGATGCATGTAAAGCTGTAATAAGAGGAAAGATTATTGCAAAACTGGCAACCCAAAAGAAACTAAGACAAGAAAAACTATCCACATTAGAGTCAGAACTTAGGAACCTAGAAAAAGAACACAAAGGCAACACTCATTCTACTGACTCGCTCAAGATTAAGGAAATTAAAAACCAAATAAATGAGATCTACACAATAGAAATCCAGAAGAAACTTACATTTCTGAAACAAAAATACTATGAAGCAGGCAGTAAATCGGCAAAATTGCTAGCCTATAAATTGAGGAAACATCAAACAGAAAGAGCAATCTACAAAATCAGAGACCCAGTATCAAAGGAAATAAAATTCAGAATTCAGGATATTCTTAAAAACTTCGAGAATTACTATAAGAACTTATACTCCCACAAAAAACATAAAAACGCATCCGAGGCATTCCTAAACACATTAAACCTTCCCCAACTTACGGAGTCACAAAATAAAACACTACTGTCAGAAATACATTCTAAAGAATTGGAAAAAGCAATTATGAAACTTAAAGCTAACAAATCCCCAGGAGCTGATGGCTATACAGCAGAGTGGTACAAAACCTTTAAACAGCAACTATCTCCTCTCCTCCTGAAAACATTTAATTATGTCCTCCACACAGGGGAAATCCCCCCCTCCTGGAGAGAAGGGGTCATTGCAGTTATACCTAAACCTGAAAAGGATAAACTAGAGTGCTCCAACTACAGACCAATCAGTGTACTAAATCAGGACTATAAGCTTTTTACCATTATCCTTGCCAAAAGGTTAGAGAATATACTGACAGACCTAATTCATTTAGACCAAACAGGTTTTATAAGACAAAGACAGACACAAGACAACATTCGACGCACTTTACACATAATTCATCATATAAAAAAATATAACTTAAATGCAGTCATATTAGGATTAGATGCTGAAAAAGCATTCGATTCGGTTGACTGGTCTTTTCTATACAGAATCTTATCCAGTTTCAATTTTCATAACAACTTCATTAGAACTATACAGGCATTATATAAAAAACCAACAGCTAAAATAAGGATTAACGGTAATTTATCATCATCTTTTGAACTGGAAAGAGGATGTCGTCAGGGCTGCCCCCTGTCTCCACTGCTCTTTGCAATCTTCATAGAACCTCTGAGCCAATGGATAAGACAAAACCAAAAAATTCAAGGTATTACACTTGGTCAGAAGGAACATAAAATAGCACTCTTTGCTGATGACATTTTAATATACCTAGGGCAGCCGGACACTTCTTTACCAGAACTAACCTCAGTTTTTTCAGAGTATGGAGATTTATCGGGGTACAAATTAAATATGCATAAAACCCAAGTTTTAACATTCAACTATGACCCAAATCATTATTCACTAAGCAAACTCAAAACTAACTGGGAGTCGGAATCTATGAAATATCTGGGGGTCAATATCCCGAAACAACTCAACAAAATTATATCACTAAACTATGATCCACTGGTGACAAAAATAAAATCTGACCTAGCAAGATGGAATATGATACCATTCTTGGGTATTGCACAAAGAATTGAAGCAGTCAAAATGAATATACTTCCACGTCTTCTATACCTTTTCCAAACAATACCGGTAGAACCTCCCAAAAAAACATGGCAGGAGCTGGACAGAAGGATCTCAAGATTCATATGGCAGGGCAAGAGACCTAGAATCAGATATAGAACCCTACAGCTAAACAAAGACAAAGGTGGGCTCGCGCTGCCAAATATCAGGGACTACTTTAAAGCCGCACAAATTAAAACTTTAGTAGAGATATGTAACCCAGTCTACTCTGCACAATGGAAGGAGATCGAATGCCAAATAACAAGTGACATCCCCCTACAGGCGATAATAGGGAACAATGTCTTACCTAAGCTTTTGAATAACACTAACCCGTGGATAGAGACCCCGCTAAAAATTTGGTTTAAGATAGTCAGAGAGAATCAAACTAAAGAGCCCTATCGACTTCTGCAATGGATCGCCTATGATCAGGACTTTACTCCTAATAAAACAGACACCAGATTTAAAAAGTGGAAGGAGAAGGGGCTGATAAAATATTACGATTTTTTTAAAGGGCAAATCTTAAGAAGTTTTGAAGATTTGAAAAAACAAGGCCTAATAAATCAAGACCTTTACAGGTTCTTCCAGCTTAGACACCACATAAACAATATACTTAAAAAGGAGGTTTTGGAAAGGGCCCAGTCAGGTGTTCTGAAGGTCTTCTTAATGGCATATAAAGGGATCCCAGGGATCAGATACATTTCTAAAATATACCAAGGTCTTCAAGACTTAAAAGGAGACAACACATCTTATATAAAAGAGAGATGGGAAAAAGAGGGGAATTTCACTTTACATCTGGAAATATGGGAAAAGCTAAATAAACAGCAATGGAAAAGTACCTCATCCCTGCAGTGGAGAGAATTTGGATGGAAAAACTTGGCAAGATTTTTCAGAACACCTGCACAAATCAAATTTACCCATAAGGGATTGAACTGTTGGCGCTTGTGTGGTGAAAAGACTGCAAATCATTTTCATGTGTTTTGGTCATGCCCAGTTATCCACCAATATTGGACCAATGTACAGACAATATTGGGGAAAATATTCAAAATTACAGTTCCCTTTTCTTTTGTAACTTTGTATTTGGGTTTACTACCGGACTCACTGGAAAGACGAGGAGAAAAATACTTATTCAATGTTTTAATATTGGCAAGCAAAAAAGCTCTAACTAAAAAATGGATGTTGAAGGACTGTCCTACACCTGAAGATTGGATTAACGTGATCCAAGACATTTACTCGATGGAAAAGTTGACATTCGCACTGAGACAGGACATGGATGGGTTCATGAACTTTTGGCAACCCTGGACCGCATATGTGTCTTCCATTAGATCTAATCTTTGACAAATACCATTTCAATAATGGTTCTGCTCTTTGTTCCAATGCTACTCAGATGCTCTTTTATCTTTATTTACTTACTTTTTCTTTTTGTTTGTTTTTTACTGGTTTGTTTGGGTTTTTTTTGTTTTTTGTTTTGTTTTTTTTTCTCTTTAATTTCACTTTTTCTTTCACTTTAAAAAAAAAAAAAATAAGGGGTGTTGTAAGAATTAATCTTCCAATGTTGTCAGATATCAGAAAATAAGGGAACATGTGATGAAAATGTAAACACTGCATTGCTGTAACGACCTGTATACCCTTTACAAAAACTTAAATAAAAAAAAAAAAAAAAAAAATGTTTTATTTGGTTAAAACAAAGAGTTGTGCTTGAAACATGATCCAAAAATCCTGGAATGGGGCTAGTTTGTCAGTTGCCTGCCTTTCAGCACGAGTAGCCCGGTTGTAATGTGTTTTTCAACCAGTGTGCCCTGGTGCGTTCAGGTTTTTGTGGGAAATTATCTAATTTCACTTCTTAATTGGTACAAGAAATGCAAATACTTTGCCATTGTTGTGCATGTGTTCTGTAGGCCCTCGGTAATTTTCTTTCTAACCTCCGGAGACAACTCTCTCCTTTGCTTCCTCTGGTCCATTTTTAGTGTTGTACACACCATGTCACCAAACAGCACAGTGACTACTTGTCACCCTTTAAATAGGCCGACTGACTGATTACAAGTTTGTAGACACCTGTGATATTAATTAGAGGACACATCTTGGTTGAACATGTCCCTATGGTCACATTATTTTCAAACTTTTCTAGGGGTACCATCATTTTTGTCCAGGCCTGTTTCATGAGTTTGTTTTTTAAAATAATTCTGTTGAACCACAATTCAAAAGCATTGTCTGATTTTCATTGGTTAATTTTTATAGAATTTTTATTTATTACCACTTTTGTCAGATTCAAGTTATTTCTTTGACCATTGTGGGTTTTTCTTTCATTAACAGAGGGGTACCAACAATCTTGTCCACGTGTGTAAGTCCATCATATGGCCAACTCTTCTGTATGGTGTAGAGTCATGGACAACAAGAAAGAAATAAGAAAAGATGTTGGAAGCAACAGAGGTGAGGATGCTAAGGAGAATAAAAGGAGTAACACGGAAGGATAGCGAAAGAAGTGAAAACATCAGGAAAGAGCTAGGTGTAAATGACATTAATGAGCTGGTGAGGGAGACCAAGATGAGATGGCATGGCCATGTGATGAGGATGGATGATGGAAACCCAATGAAGAGTGTGATGAACATCAGAATTGAAGGAAGAAGGCCAAGAGAAGACCAAAGAGGAGATGGCTAGATAATGTTAGGAAAGATATGGACCACTTCCAACTGACCCACCTTCCGGCTGTGGTGCGAATGCTCTACCACTAGGCCACCACTCAAGTTTAATTTGAAGAAATAGACAAAATGACAAAAATTATAGATGAATGCTGCACTATGCTATGCAATTCATGACATTTTAGTGTTAATCAAATGTTTTTTGCAAAGACAACAATGTGCCATTTCACTCTCACATTTATTGTTGTAACTGGTGAATCTTAATGAGAAAATCTATACATATGTACAGTATATATAAAAGGGATTCTGTAGTGTGGGTATATATGGGGGGGGGGCTAAAAAGTTCATAGGCTAAAAAGTTCATATTTTTCAACAGTCTCCCCTTCGGTCCACACACTTCTTCCAGCAGCGCTTGGATCCTCGCGGTTGAAAAATAAACCACATTTGGTCAAATTTGACCACTATGAACTTTTCAGCCTATGAACTTTTCAGCCCCCCCCTCATATGTACGTATGTATGTATGTATGTGGCAGAAATTTTGTCTCCCTATACTAACTCAGAAGCCACTTGACCGTGGCCTCTCATCTCTTACATGGTGATGCCAGAATACCTGAATAGTGACCCTGACATGGTTTCACTGACCGCTTGACAATAAGAGGTCAAAGGTGACCTTTTTTAACCAAACTTTACTGATGGGAGGTGTACGCCAGGGGAGGAATCAAGCACACCTGACTCAGTCAGTGGAATTTAGGATCTGCTGTTCTCTCTCCACAATGCAGGCGTTGTGGACTGACCGGAAGATGGAGGTGCAGGTTACCGCTGGTGCTGGGGCACCAAAATTATATTTACATTTACCTATATTCACATTTATTTCTTTAATCTGCTCATTTCTTTTTGTGCGTTGCTTTGAATGTGTCCTTGCGTTGTCAAAACAGGTTTCTGCTGTGTCCAGTAATTTCTGTTCAAATCATCTTTTTGTTTATTAAATAGTGATGGACAACTTTTTGTGCAATTGCTACAACAGGGGAAAAAAGACAATACGTGACACAAATCGGTATGTACACCCGCTGCAGTCATCTAATTTAACAATTATTAGGGTTAGGACGAGTCATACAAATGTTCTCTGTCTATTAACTTCCTCAAATTCTTTTAAATTTGGAATGTTGTTTATCTCACTTGCTTTGTAAGTGTGGAAAATGTGAAGGATACAGCTGTCTCTTATTACCTCCGCCAGGCCGGAGGCCAGGAGGAGGTTATGTTTTTGCCAGCGTTTGTCTGTTTGTCTGTTTGTTTGTTTGTCTGTTGGTTAGCAAGATAACTCAAAAAGTTTTGGACGGATTTCCATGAAACTTTCAGGCGCTGTTGGAAATGGTACAAGGAAGAACTGATTAAATTTGGGGGATGATCCAGATCACCGTCTGGATACAGGAGTTTTTTAAAGGATTCTTTAACATTGTCAGATACGGCCATTTTCAACATGTGTGCAGGGGCAATAGAGGGCGCTGGTCCTCGTTTCTGACGAACACAAAATCCGCCTTCTTAAAAGTTTTAGGCACAAAAGCACGTGGAAAACAGTCGTGAGCAGGGCCCGCCAGCATGCCTGTGTTTGTGTAACGCTGCAAAAGCTGAGACGGGCAGCTGTCCGGCGCCGGATTATTTGGCAGAAATTCCCCGGGCAGCCATAGTGGCTGCGCAAAGACGAGCTCTCTGCCGGGGAAGATTCCAAATCCTCTTTTGCCGCGGAGCGCAACCCCAATAAAACCCACGGCAACCTGTCTACCCAATTTGCATCCATCAGGGAAGCCATGAGTGCTGCTTTCAGTGATCTATGAAAACGCTCGCATAACCCATTGGCCTGTGGGTTGTACACGGTTGTGCGATGAATTGCAACGCTCGCAGCCTGGGAGTTTGGAGAGGGAGGAGATGGACACAACAGCAACTCTTGAGTTTATTACCTCCGCCAAGGAGGTAATGCTTTTACTACTGAACCACAAATCCTATCATTGTGAATCCAATTGCTAGTTATATGTTTTCATGGTCAAGGAATCTGAAAACGTACACACAAACACTGTATGGGGGGGAACTGTGGCGCTTGGCAGAGGTCTGCGCTCTCCGAGTGCTTTTCTAGTTAAATGTAATGTGTTTAAACAATATTAACAGCATACTGATAGAAAGTGTGAATTATTGTGGATTCAAAATGTTTGTAAAAACACCCATGAAAATGTCTTTTTATGAAGATCCATCCATCATCACCAAAACCTTTAAAATGGACAAGAGAAACCTTCTCTACCAACAAAAACATTTAAAAAAATCAAATTGGACCATTGTCTAGATCTGCAGAAAAAATAAACCATTAGATAGAACAAAAATGTAACCAGCATCCCTATGAACATTGGAAATTTACATGAAAAAAGCAGCAGATTTATGAGGGAAAACGTTTTTTAATCTACAAGAAAAAAGTTAATTTCAGAAAAAAAACTGCAAGTTTACGAAAACAGTTTCAACTCTATAAGAAAAGTTGCAAATTTACAAGAAAACGTCAAATCTGAGGAAAAAAGTTACAAATTTATGAGACAAATGTAAATGGAGAAAAAAGTCAAATTTGTGAGACAAAAGCAGCAAATTGACAAGAAAGAAGTAGCAAATTTCAGAAAAGAAATTAATTTCACTAAAGTGAAACAGTAGTAATAATGAAAGGACATACAAGAGTTAAACACTACTATATCATGGCTGAAGAATAAAGTGATGCATTAAGTAAATTAGGTAAACTAGTACATACCCGTGCATACCTGTCCATGCCCACAGAAACCAAGTATAAGCAAGTATTTCTGCATGCCTGTTGCTGAAGGGTCTCCTCCTGTCTCAGACGGCTGTGTTGTTCACAGTCATGCCTACAGCATACTGCTGGAACCTGAGGTGTTTCATGTTCACAGCATCTTTTCTGATGTGCAGCAGTTCTCCTCATTCTATTGCTCTCTATCTGGTGGGTCTTCTTCTTGTTCATTCAGACCACTGGTTGAGGGATAGGTGCGTTGTAGTTTCAGTTCATGGGCAGGATCATGAAAATAGATCTGAGCAAAAAGTGGCTTTCAACCCTGTTCAGGAAGACCCGTGCATGCCCGTAGAAACCAAGAAACTGGAGCACCCGGAGAAAATCAGCGCTTTGCTTGGCATTTTACGCATTTGTAGTGTAGACTGGCATTCTTCAAGGTTACACATTTTTACTGCGTCAGCACCTCTTTAAAAACGACATTGCTCAGAAAGTAACGCTTTTGCTTAGTTTCTTCATCTTGAGCAACAATACGAAGACTGCTTGATCTGGCAACTCTGCTCATGGCAGCGTAGAATTGGCCATGGCTGCAGAAATCTGTTGTGCAGAAAACACGAACGCGCTGTAAAAACTGGCCCTGTGACTTATTCACCTTGCCAATTTTGAGCCATATGACATCATAAAGACACATTAGTCTAGGCATCATGAGTGATGGTCTATATGACATCATAAAGACACATTTGTCTATATGATGGCATCGTGACACATTAGTCTAGGCATCGTGAGTGATGGTCTATATGACATCATAAAGACACATTTGTCTATGAGCCATATGACATCATAAAGACACATTTGTCTATGTGCCGTCATATAGACATCATATCTTTATGATGGCATCGCGAGTCCTATGATGCCTGAGTTCATAGGACGTCCTATGATGATCAGGCAGAGATCGTAGGCCATCCTATAAACGTGACAGACACACAGACACACATGAGATTTCTTGCATTAATAGAGTGATAAATGTAAATTATGCCTACATGCTATTATCATCCCATGGTGCATTTTACTTTGTACAATTAAAAACTAATATGAAAAAATTAATGCATGTTTAATGCTTTATATACCCTTGACAATGTAGGAATGCAGGAGCGATAAATCTCCCTGAATGCTACAAAAAAACAACGCATTACTGATGTTTGGAAACATCAGCTTTTAAGTCATGCTGACACACAACATTATGTAATGCCAACATTGTCACATGTAGGGTGCTGTCTAGGAAAGGGATCAATTGTATGGAAGGCCATCCCTTTCAAAATGTTGCCACGATGTGTAGTTGCATTTCTGGAGAGACACGTCAGGTCAACATAAGCTATATATTCATTGCAGCCCAGCTGAACTCTGGGAGGAGCAGAGGCTGGTCAACAGGTCCTTCATATCACTGTTGTAGTATCATCAGGACTAAAGACTGCATGTCTTATTCAACGGGTATTGCTGCTAGTCAATAAAACTGTGCAATCCATGGCCCGTCTAGTATCTTGTGATTCTTGTGACCTTGTGACAACATCAAAGTCAACTTGATTGTCAATTCTGCCATATGTACAGCACATACAGAGAACTGAAATCATGTTACTCTAAAACCCACAGTACAACAAGGTAAACACTAAGTATATGAATATGAAGTACAGTGGAACTTCGGTTTTCGAATGGCTCTCTTTACATATAAGTTGGTTCACGAACATATTTTTGAATGAAAAATGCATCAGTTTTCGAACAAAATCTCGGTTCACAAACAACTTCTGGCGCATTACTGCCACCGTAATGCGCCTGTTATGCTGGAAGAAGATGGCGAAGAAGAATAAGAACTTCTGGTATCCGGCAGAGACACGTGTCAGCAGCCATTCACTCTGTGAACACGCATGTGAACGCTGTATGTATTACGCTTTGGATTTGTGATTTTATGGTTTTTATTTTTTTGTTTTTTTGTCCATTAAGAAGCCACTATGGGATCAAAGAAAGGAAAAAAAAGGTAAAGAACTGAAGAGGAAAGTTAAGAGAACCACAACAGAGTTGAAGAAGGAAATCATATCAAAGCATGAATATTGTCTATTATACTTACTGTACAGTATATTGTATAAGGTGTTATTCATATTCATTGTTTTTTGTCTGGCTTTAATGGATGAAATGCTGTTAAAAAGGTGAAAACACACTGTTCTTTTTGGGGGGCAGGAATGGATTAATCCATTTTACATTGTTTCCTATGGGAAAATTTGTTTCGGTTTAAGACCAACTTGGTTTAAAAACAACATTTAGGAACCAATTAAGTTCTAAAACTAAGGTTCCATTGTGTATAACATCTAACACCAAACGTTAAATGTTAAACATCAAACATCAGTGCAAAGAAAACCAACCACTAACCAGAAACTAACTAAAAATACTAGGGTTGTGCAAAATAACTACATACAATAAAAATTAAGACAGCATGTAGTAACTTAAGGTACATATCAGGGCACATAGTAGCATGTAGTTAAAGTGGTGTGTAGTGCAAAAAGAGCAGTCCATTGCTGCATAAAGTGATTGGTGCAGCCCTGAGATCAGTGTGTGTGTGTGTGTTGGAGTGAGCAGTTCCTGAATGACAGAGTTCAGTTTTTGAAGCTCCTGAAATCAGTGTGTGTGTGTGTGTGTGTGGGAGTGAACAGTACCTGGGGATGGCAGAGTTCAGCTGTTGTGTGTGTGTGTGTGGGGGGGCAGAGTCCAGGATTCATGTGTGTGGAGGGCAGAAGGAGGAGAGGGGGTAGAGCAGAGAGAGTTGAGCTTCCTGACAGCCTGGTGGATGAAACTGTCCTTGAGTCTGCTGGTCCTGGCCCGGAGACTCTGCAGTCTCCTCCCTGATGGCAGCAGACTGAAGAGGCTATGTGATGGGTGGGTGGGATCACCTGCAATGCAGAGGGCTTTGCAGGTGAGGCAGGTGCTGTAGATGGCCTCAGAGGAGGGGAGAGAGGCACCAATGATCTTCTCAGCTGGTCTCACTATACGCTGGAGGGTCTTGCGGCAGGACATGGTGTAGGCACCGTAACACACGGTGATGCAGCTGGTCAGAATGCTCTCAATGGTGCCTCTGTAGAAGGTACACATGATGGGGGCCTGGGCTTTGGCTCTTCTCAGTTTGCGGCGGAAGTAGAGACGCTGCTGAGCTTTCTTGGCCAGTGATACAGTGTTGGTGGTCCAGGAGAGGTCCTCTGTAATGTGCACACCCAGGAACTTGGTGCTGCTCACCCTCTCCACAGCAGCACCCTTGATGGTCAGGGGAGCATGCTGGGTGTTCTGAAGTCCACAGCAATCTCCTTCATCTTCTCCACGTTCAGAGAGAGATTGTTGTCTCCATATAACAGGATATAGATTCTGTGTTGAAATATAAGTACTTGATATAATTGTGTGAGAAGCATTCAGGCTGCAATTCATGAAGCTCATAAGTGAGGTACCGGGGTGTCTTGTGTCTGATATGGGAATGCAGTCTGACGTGGGTTTTGATTACACCAAATCATTTGGTACCCAGTCAAACCAAACCTCTCCATTACACACAACCACTTGTGTTCTTCTCATCGCATTCATGCGCACACACACACACGCACACACACACACACACACACACACACACACGCACACACACACCCCAGTTAAATACTTCAGCTTTGACTCCTGCCAAACCCACAGCACGGAGAGATCCTCTCACTGCTAAGCTGAGTTCTCACTAAAGTATCAAGTCACCAATTAATTCATTAACAGATGTCTCCTCAGGCAATGAATAGCTGCTCACGTCCCAGACAGAATTACCGTTTTTATAAACACCCACTGGCAGACGCAGAGTCCCACTCAGAGACAATCTCCGTTAACAAATACACTGTATCTTGTCAAGGCCCTCTGGCAGAAAAGAGCGATACATGGAAACACAGAAACAGACAAAAATATAAACATTAAGCTGGCAGACTTCAGACAGGTGTCATAACTGAGAGGAGCACTGAGCAAACACAACGACCGAGCCACTGTGTCGTGCCTATACTGTATACAAGAGTGAGCACCAATGAGTAAATGAAAATCTGGAGTCTCCTGTGTCCTTTGTCCAACAGCTTGCAGTACTTTTGCAGATGTTTTGAAGCTACCCTAATCATGCTTGAACACAGTTTTTGGTATATCACCGATACATTTAACTTTCTGCACCTTAGGCGACCCGGTGTGATTGAGCTGTCGAAGACCACGTCGTCCAATAATAATAATGAAACAGCTGTCATCACTGTAAAGAAGCAGGCATACTCCACTGCTTGTGGTTTGAAAAAAATTAATCAAATTGCTGAAAGAAATCTTTAGTAGGCATGTGCAGCAAGTCTAAATTGGACTCCCGAGGATATACCTGACAGCTACTTTAGGAGGGGATTGCTGCGGTCTCATCGGCCAGACCAATTATCACCAGCTGCTTAAAGAGCGTGGAGCAGACTGCAGTGGAAACAGGTTCAACGTGTATATGCACATTTTCTATCCGCTGAAACACTGCAGAGATAATTCTGACCATGGACACTCTACGGATGTAAAGGTCTGCGGCTGGATGCCGTTACGAAGCAGCACTAGACCACAATATGTTCAAGCTTCAGTGAGGGTGACAAGAGGAAGTGAGTACAGGCCAGAAGCCAAGAGTGTAATGCAATATGGCCTCCTACCAACCATTTCTCAAAAACAAGACTGAAGTTCCATCTTTTTTCTTTTTTTTCTTTTGCTCCGATGTGCACAGAGACACTTGATAAAAATGCAGACTCACACTGCGAGCGGGGCCTGTGTTACATTAAGCGCCGTGGCTCGGGCAGTGGAACAAAAGCCACTGTTGCAGAAATATTCCCTTTACCCAAAGGACCCTGAGCTGAACAACAGATACACAGGCTGTGAAATTTCACAATGGATTTTTGTCTCTTTTGACAACCGAACAAATTCCATGACTGCTAGCTGTGAGACCTGCGCTTCATCACAGGAAGAAAAAAATCTAAGTCCGAGTGAAACGCAGAAAATTCTTCCAGTCCATGTGTACACTTGCATTTTTGATGTCCTTGCATTTTTTTTTCTATTTTTTGATACAAACTAATCTCCACACTTCAAAGGGCTGTCATGCTTCAAAAGCTGTGCAAAACTGGCATCCCGTCAAAACTGAACTGCTTCTTGAACAGGCCTCATGACAAGCAACAACTAGCTCCAAAAATTCCAGCTCACAAAAACACCGCTGCCAAACACTGACGTTAATAGCTTCAAGATCTCCCATGCTTCCCCATCCTCAACAGTATCAACGTTATTTGTCACATCTATTGCTTCCATTTCAGGCAAAATTGTTGCTATTAGGAATGATCTCACTCCTGGGGATTCTGGTGTCTCTGATTGCAAGTGTTTGGAGTAGCAGTTTTATTAAAGTCCTCTGAGGATAGTGGTTTTATTACATTATAATTATCGTTTTATACAAATATGCTGATATCCTTTTGGAGCCAGAGGTCACAATCATGCTTAAAATCCAATAAAGTATCAAAGTTTCCATCCTGTGACCTGAAGTCCAGAGAGTATTTTTGATCCCGGAACAGAAAACTGCCTTCAGTCACCAGAAAAGCCATTTGTTCTATTTCCAGTGCAAGGTACAAAAGAATCTTCACAATAACATTGTAGACGCTTTACCTTATAGTTTAAAGTGCTTTGAAACAAGAATTCTTCTGAACTGATGCTGTATAAATAAAACTGTATTGAACTGAATGGAATATTTCCAAGGAAGCACTCTGACTAAATTGGATCTTTGTTCTGTGTATTTTTCTTTTTGAGTGCAGTGCATTGTTCAAAAAGTTAGGACTGCAGCACTGTGAACGTTTTATGCCATTGTGAATATTAGCCAAGAGTAAAAACTTCTAAATCTTCAAACTTCAGTTGCAATTGGCTTTTTATTGTTTAAGATTGAATCTCAGCTGAAACAGAGATAAGTCAAGCAGATCAACCTGACTGTTATGGGGACACAGACAAACACACACAAATACACCATTGATATGGCTTTTAGGTATTGGCTCCATGTCAGCATTAGAGCACAGTATAGCCCCGCTTCCACTACCAGCAACCAGGAACCAATTTTGCAGGACCTTCCCCCGTGGTGTGTGTCTCCATTACAAGAACCTCTCCATAAGGGGGAGTTTTCAGGAACCTTTAGCAGCTGAAAAACGGCTCTGGTCAGGAGTAGGTACTTCAGAGCGGCCCCAGAAACTGCTGGGTGGGGTTTAGGATTGACAGAATGCCGACTGGATAAAACTCAGCCAGAACACTTTATGAACAAAACACACGTAAATCTCAAAGTGGCAAATTTGACCAGAAAAAGACAGTAGTGAAGCTCTAATGATGAAAAATTATAGTATAATGCTGCAATGATTGTGGAGGGTGTAAACAACTATTCAGCATACAGTATGTGGAGAACATGAGCATTACGGCAGAGCGGAATGGAGCATAACACTGGCCGCTACCACTGTCCTTTGCCGGGATGTGAGCCCATACAGCCGGCCAACAGCAGACCACGAGTCCCCAGTGGTGCTTCTCCCATTGTACTTGCATGTCTATAATATGTAAAAATTTTAAAGTTAATATCGCCATGATTGTGGAGCAGAACGGCCAGACCAAGTGTTTATCATATGCAGACATAAATGTATGAGGGTACCACGAACACAGTGGACAGGCAAGGCTGGCAGTTCGGGCTGCTTATAGCCAAAGTCGGCCAGCTGGGAAGAGAGTGCCCCGCTGATGCTGCTCACACAGCTCCGGTCCCCTCCACAATCACTAAACAACAACAATAAGTTGGTCCCATACACTCCACTTTACATACATTCCATGCATAATGATTTCATAGTATTTTACTTTTCCACACTGCACTGAGGCTGAAATGGTCAGACGACTGCGGTCGCCAACAAATCCTCCACAGACCAATGGCTCCTACCCCCTAATGCAGACACGACAGATGAGGAACCTTTAGTTCCTGGCCCCCTCATTTGGTTCCTGGTTCCGGAAGCGGTGCAATCATCTCCTGTGCTCCTACAACATGCTGCAGAAAGGTTTTCATTATTACCACCAACCACCTGAGCATGAATCTCTTCTAGCTGTGTATACTTTAGTGGTCCGTTACACCACTTGATATATTATATCATCAGACTGCCTTACAGTGTGTTCTAGCTTGTTTTCCAGAGTGCTACACCAGGTCTCGCAGTCTAAAACAGACGGGTAGCAAGTTGTCTGAACAATACACAACCTATTTTTAAACCACAGTTTACAAAACTAGTAATAAACACTGATAAGGGTTCATGGAAATAAGTCCAAGTAAGCAAGGACAAGGCCGTCTTCTCATCTGAACATAGGGTGAAGGACCTGAGAAAAACACTGAGGAACAGAGAGGTGGTGCAAAGTGCAGAGCTCCCTTCTTGATTTATTCCCAGGTTTGTTTGCTGTGACTGAGAGTAACAATGCGTCCTGCCGGCATCTTTGAAGATGAAGGATGCCGGTGTATAAATGTGCATGGGGAGCTGCTTGAACATTAACCAGACTTTCAGTATGAAAGATCCCAAAGAAGCAAAACAAGCTAGAAAACGTGAGGAAAGGCCTGCTTACTGACCACCACAAATAAATATGCAATATGAGCCTGAATATCTAATCAAATAAACCAAACAAGAAATATTTGGATGGAAACCGCTACCCCACATGTGTGACGTCAGATTTCACAAAATATCCCAACATTTACCTAAAGCGCGGCAGGCCTGACTCAGGCATTTCACTAGGATCACTAACACAGGTGACATTTCTGAACTTTTATTTTGGTAAATGATAGAAATGTCTAAAAACGGTTGAACTGATTGCTGCTGGTGCTGTAGCTCAAACTGTTTAACTAGTACACTTTCCCTTTGTTAAGGAGGACTTATTTTAAAACTAATAATTCTTTTACTTTTATTGAATTAGCTGCGGCATTAAAAATAGCGTTAATGGTAATTATTCTGTATGTTTCTTTCTGCCGGATGATGAGCTTCTGAGTGAACCGTAGATGTTGAGAAGAGGGAAACAAACAAGCTGCAGATGTATTTAAATCATGCAAATGGTTTGGGGTTAGACCAGGGTGTCATTTGTCCACAGGTCAGTCTGGTTGCCTCTCAGTGGACCTTCCCTGTATAAATAAAGGTTAAATAAAATAAATAAAAAATTTGGGAAGCAAATTTGAACAATTGGGTTGTTCTTTTATTTTTAGTTGTTTGGTTTTTTTAAGTGGTCCTACTTTGTACATTTCTCAATCACATCCTCAATCACATACTGTACAGATGTAGTTTTAAAGACTAAAAACCATCTCTAAAACCAGGGAGAGCGGACGCTGTATTTAAAGTATGGAATTTAAAAGGGATACAAAAGATTCAGGATTTATATTTGCCATGTGCAGACAACATAATGTCTTTTGAAGAGCTGAGGATCAAATTTAATCTCAATAGAACACATTTTTTTAAATATCTTCAACTTAGAAACTTTATTCGATCAAATCAAAATAAAGCTCTCACTCGACCTATTTATTCATCCTTGGAAAAAATGATGATGAAAGATAGTAAAAGAAAGGGTATTATTTCAGAGTTTTATAACTCATTGACACTATCTTCAAGTGAAAATTCACTGAAAAGATTAAACTACTGGAAAGAAGATCTGCAAATTGAAATTTCAGAGGAACAATGGGAATTGGCTTGTACAGAAGCTCAAACCAAATCAATAAATGCACGCCTTAAATTGATACATTTCAAATGGTTAATGCGGATGTATGTTACACCGGAGGAGTTAAATAGATATAACAAAAATATACCAGATACATGCACAAAATGCATGGAAAGTAAAGGAACCCTATTCCATTGTTTATGGGAATGTAGATTAATAAGAATGTTTTGGGAGGAGGTGAGGGTAACAATTGAAAAAATAATCTCAAAACAAATCATATTGAATCCTAAACTGTTTTTGTTGGGTCTGTACCCAGAAAAGCATAATTTCAATAAAAGTGAAAGAATATTCATAGACCTCAGTTTGCTTAATGCCAAAAAATGTATTGCACTATTATGGAAAAAGACTCATAGACCAGATGTGACTCAGTGGTTAAGACAGATGTTAACAAACCTTCCATTAGAAAGAATAACATATATACTGAAATCAAAGGAAATTGTGTTTGAGAATATATGGAGACCTTTTATTGATTATGTAAAAAATTTAAACATAACTCTTGAAGAAGAAGGTGAATGATGTGTGTGGACCTTGTAAATTCCAAACTGGTGAACATAATATGTATACTAATGTATTGGATTGTCTAGACTAAACAGAGGAGCATTGTTGAAGACTTGATTTTGTTGGTGGTTGTTGGTGTTTTTAGGGTATTTTTTTTTTTTTGTAGTACTTTAGTGTTAGTGTTTGATTGTTTGTATCATGTTTGTTAAAAAAAAAAAAAAGGTTCAATAAAGATATTGTGGAAAAAAAAAAAAACCATCTCTAGTTTATTCTCAGTAATCGGTTTATTGTGACCGTGTAACCGGGGTCAGTGTCCTTTGTCTAAAACAGTCACTTTCAGTCTACTCATTAAGGGTATCTAATCTGATTGGGTAAAGGTTTTTTCAGTGGGCCAATCACAACTTATAGATGGCAGTCAGGGGGTTGTTTTGGTAAGTCTAGCCCCGTTTCCACTGCAGGAACCAGGGCCCAGTTTTACAGGAACTCCCCCATGGTGTGTGTCTCCACTACAGGAACCTTTGAGAAAAGGGGCAGCTTTCAGGACCTAGCAGTGGCTGAAATAAGGCCCTGATCAGGGGTAGGCACTTCAGAACAGCCCTGAAAACTGTTGGGTGGGGTTTTGGATTGACTCATTGCTGACTGGATAAAACTCGGCATCTTGATTAGAGCGCCACATAAACAAAACACACGGAAATAAAAAGTGCTAAGTTTGACCAGAAAAATATAATAATGAAGCTCTAATGCTTATAAATTTATAATATAATGCTGCCGTGAATATGGAGGGACTAAGCCATTTTTCAGGTAATACTGAGGACACAGTACCACAGTGGAGTGGCACGGCACATAACACCGGCTCGTACCGCTGTCATTTAGCGGGTTGTGAACCCCCCCCATAGCCAGTCAAACGGGAGACAGAGTCGGTGCTTCTCCCAGTGTGTCTGAGCTGTGCATAATCATTTCAGCGTATTTTACTTTGCCACGCTGTCTTGGGGGAAACCGTCAAACGATTCCGTTACGAACAAATCCTCCGGAGACTGATGGTTCCAACCCCCATAATGGAGACACAACGGGGCAGAAGGCAAGCTACATTACCCAGTTCCTTTCACCTAAAGTTGGTTCCTGGTTCCTACAGTGGAAACGGGGCTTTAGAGAGTTGAAGATGGAACTTGCCGGTTTGTAACATCATAAACCCCAAGAACTACAATCTGTTTGTTTCAGTAAGTGCTTCACTATATTAAAGCACTGTGTGTTTCTTTGTGAGGAGCAACATGTGACTCATGGCTGTATTTTATAAGTTAAACTCCACAGAAACACAATTTTGGACAATACAGGCCCTTTGAATAATTTATTTTCAAGTAATCTCTGAAACATGTTCACTTACTTTCTTCCCACACTCATCTGAAACGCTTGTTCCACCTCTCACCGTTTGGTCGGCCTAGTGGTAAAGATGCAATATAGCCTGGAGACTCTCGCAGCTTGCAGGCACGGCTCAAGGATCAGGCTGCTCTTACCATTTATTTTGAATTAAAATTAATTAACCTATTCGCAGCCTTCAGTCAGGTAATAACGTGGAGCGCTGATAGCAAAGCCTGATCCCAGCGCAGTCGGCCACAGTGGGACACCCAACAGAAACGCGGCTCAGTCAGTTCTCCATCTGTGTTGAGCTACTTTGAAAGTATTGAAAAGAAAAGTCTGCATTTGCCACAATCCATATACAGCACCTGCTACAGTATTTCAGCCACAATCACCTCCACTTTGATGATGTCGCCACAGGAAAATCCTTTTGCTCGCACCGGCGCCAGTATCAAAGCTCACAAAAGTACGATTTATACTTATTCGTGCGTTACATGTGTCAGTAATGCCACAAAGACAGAGGGCTTCGAGTCCCAGATTTTGTACGACACATGGCACAAACAGACCAATCACAGACACTGACGTCATCAGAAGGGGCCATTGCTTTTTGAGAGTTTCAGCTCCTGAAAACTCAAATTAGCTCACTCAGTGGAAATGTGCAAAAACTAGTAACTACAGCACTCAGTCACAGATTCATAGAGTATATCTGCAGTGTGATGCCTCTCAAACAGTTGAAACCACAGGTATGAGTGGTTAGTGCATGCATTAATGTAGATACTTGGCTGAACAAACCTGATCAGAGTAACTTAAAGACAGTTGAGGAAGTTCCTTGTGTCGTCCTACTCTGAGTGAGAAAAAGAAGCAAATCTTAACTCTGAAAACCTCATTATTTTGGAAACTGAATGACATATAATATTGTGCAGGTTCATCACAATCTGTCTAATCTGAAACCAAAAAAAAAAAGAAAAAAAATCTAGACTCGTTAGCAGTGAAAGACTGTGCACAAACAAACTGAGTCTCCAGTACGTACAACCAGTTTTAATAGCTTAAACTTCAAGCAATCTGTTTTTAAATAAAATATCTTCGTCGCGTCAAAACATTAGAGCTTACTGGAGAAAAACAGATAAAATGCTGTGTTGGTCATTAGGCAATAGAACGTAGCTCAGCCCCTCCTTCTTTGTAAGGCTTCACACTCCACTTGAACTTACGTCCATCTCCTTCATTCTTACTATTATTTGCCAGTTTTGCTCCATCTCCAGACCCTCACTGCCTTCCCATTTCTTCCCCCCTCTGCACGCCTTCAAGCTGCCTTTCTAATCTTCTTGAATTATTTAAACATTTTCTCCTCATCTTCTTCCGTCCAATCATCAAGTGAGGTACACACACTCCCCAAAAAAGGGGGACTGGGAAAAAATTACAGCTGGTTTGCTTAAAACGAAATGATCACTGAAGGAAAAACTCAGACAGCAACCTTTTCTCATTAACGGAAGCAACGTCACCTTCATTTACTGGGAGAGCAGAGTGGGATTTCTGCTGGAATGAATTCTATATTAAACCTGCAAAGCGTAAAGCAGAAATCCCACAGGATGTGGTGTATCTGCAATCTAACGGTGCAGTTTTATTCCTTTAATTGCATGCAATTGTCTGACTTTCTGCAGAGCATCAATGATATAAAGATTTTTATTAAATTATCAGACTTTTGGTCTCCTCCAGACAACGCAGCATCAGCTTAGAAATACTTTGCATTACGTTCACAGTGTGTTTTTTTCTTTCCAAGGTGTATTACTGAAGACACTTTCTTCACTTTCTTCTTCAAAACCTGCAACTGCCCTGCAGTGCAGTACACGCTACGTTTTAAAAGGGACTGCTGTATCAATTTCAAGCTGTAAAATAATTTCACACTTAGTAAAATATTAACCACTAAAATGCAAGAATGCATAGATTGTCTGGATGCTGGTAGCGGATGAGTTTCAGTTAGCCCTATACTGTTCTACTGGTAGATGCATTAAGCTCTGACAAGGAAAAAACACGAAGGTTCATGAGCAGTTTTATTATGAATTATTTTAGAGCTAAACAAATTTTGCCGACATATCTGCTCAAATTCTATTATGTGAATGAAGGAAACAAAATAATGTTGAATTAAATTAAAGCCTGGATAATGTGGAGACTTGGTTAAAATCGCCCGTGAACTGGAAGAAACTTCATCATATTCACACGTACTCGGGCATTTCTACAAAATCCGCCCCTGTTGATCCTGCAGCATGTTCACATCTGTCACTGAGAACATCCCCGAGCTTCAGCACTGGGCGACACCGCCAAAGGAAAACCTTTTAAACAGCTGCTGTGTGTCACCGAGGCTGACGTGTGCCGCCACTGTCAGACGTTACAGAGCCGCCCTCGGGCCTTTGACCGAGTGCGGAAAGAAATCTAAGACTTTCATTTGGTTTGTGTTGAATGTGTCTTTTTTTTTTTGTGAGCGTGGGGAGTCACAACTGTGGTTTTAGTCTTAGTTGTCTATCATCAGACGTGTTATTCCTCCTGGCCTTTTCGTTCTCAGGAGCCATACATCACTTAGTGCAGCTCTGTGCTTTTTTCCCCCTCACAGTCCTTTTTGGTTTTCTTGGACTGACACAAAACAAATATAACACATGGCAATGCAGAATTTTTACAAATCTGAATCTGAAATAAGGCCAACATGTGGATTCAACTGAAGTTAAATTTGGCTTAATTCACTGCACCATTTAAACAATTCCCCCCATCAATTAATTAGTGAAACACACATGTTTTTCTAAAATAAATTCCTGGCACTCAGTCCACTGTCTTCATGTGTCAGCCTGTGTGTGCCAGGCTGCAGCCAGACACCACCACTGCAACCACTGCTGCACCTTTGATCTCCCAGCAGCTGATAAGCCAGGCTGGCTTTCTTCACATACAAAGAACAGCAGCACAGATATGATCAGAGATTTGTTATGATCAGTAGCACCTGTTTCTTTAAAAAAAAAATTAGTCTATTATTATTAACAATTAATTTAAAAGTTCTGCGTTTTTCCATTTTGATTTTGGAGGAGTATTTGATGCAAAATTTACAGCAACTTTGCAACTGTTGGCACACCTATATAGTGAAGTAATAAAAATGCAATCAACAGTAATTATGTGCGTCTGTTTTCGTGCATAATTCTTGAATTTGGTGCGCAAGATAATACTAATAGTGGGGGGGGGGGGGATCTGTGTCAAATTAGCAGTGCGGTGAGTTTTGCAGGATCCTTCCCTCACACTGAAAACCGCTGCGTGAAGTGGAGCTGGGAGAAATATTGCTGTGGCTGACTGGGCTCAGTGGTTCCGTCTGAGGTGGTTTCAGAGCCTCCATTACGGTGTGCGACCGGCTAAATGGACTTTCAAATTGCATTTCACGTCGCGTGTGACTTTAATGAAGATGGGCGCGTGGACGCGCGCCAGAAAATGATGTCAGCCAAGTGGTTATTAAAGACAAGTGCTGCCATTGCGCGCAATAAATTGAATGTAAAATTATTGTTATCGTTTTTATTATTATATTTAAATTAAACCTTCTGATTTTTAACCATAAAAAAACCCCGTTTTCCCTGCCTGTGAAATCGAAAAAATCCTGCGTGCTAGCATGCGGGACTGCGGCTGGACTCACCCACGCACTCGTTGGCCTCCCTGGCCGTCGCTCTCTGCCACGGCCGGTCGTAGTGGAAGGGCTTGCACCTGTCGCACTCCGGCCCGGCGGTGTTGTGCTTGCACTCGCAGACCAGACTCCCGTCGCGGTCCTTTACGCACCGGGACGCGTGCCCGTTGCACTTGCATCTCCCTCCCACCTGCAGGTCGGACACCGAGTAGTAATAGGAGTCCCGCGCCAGCTCGGAGTCGTCCTCGTTCTCGTCGCCAAACGTGTGCAGCCGGCTGAAGGTGACTTTAATGTCGGTGGCCGTCACCCAGTCCTGCAGCACCGGCGAGTTGTCGAAATCGTGCGCCGACGGCCTGCCGTCCAGCGTGCTGAAGGCGATGAGGCCGCCGACCAGCGGGTACATGTCGGTGTGGGAGTCGGTGCACACGGCCTCCTGCTCGTTCTGCTTGGTGATGACGGCCCTGTTGGGCTTGTTGTACATCTTCCTGCACTGCGTGGAGTAAAACTGGAAGGGCACCCAGGTCTTGCCGTAGTCCATGGACTTGTAAATGGCCATGGATTCGGGTCGGGGCGAACAGAACTGCAGGCTCACATACGTGACCTCGAACTTCTTCCCCAGGGACAAAGCCAGGGTGACGTTCTGCGGGTACTGGATGAAGTTCTCCGACTGCCAGCAGGTGAGGTTGTGGGGGTTATTTAGATCCGTCAGGTACGCGGGCGGACGGCACTTTCTGGGCTCGGAGGCGTCGCAGGTGTGACAGTTCCTGCTCCTCTCGCCGCCCTTCTCCGCCGATGTCACCACGCAGTAGCGGCTCGGCGTCTTGCCGCAGGTGCTGGACACCTTCACTTCTTTCCCGAAGGCGGAGTTGACGAAGTCCGGGATGCAGCGCCGCGGGTTGCCGTGCTCGTCGTAGCAGGGATCCGGGGGAGAGGACTGCGCGGCGAACAGGCTCATCCCGTAGCCGCCCAGCGCGCTCCTGCAGGACAGCAGGGCGGCGAGCAGTACGGCCAGCGCGTCCACAGCCCTGGTCATTGTCCCCAAATGTCTCTGCGGCTGGAGGAGAAAGCTCAGTTACTGTTTGGTGATGGCACAACAGGGTAGTTAATTCAGGCAAACATTCTCCAAAACTACATAGAGGTGATTTTACGCACGCGTGGTTTCGTATAAAACGCCTTTACCTGAATATTATTCAAAATAAATATAAAAACCCGACGCAGGAAGACTATTTTTCTTCTCACTCGCCAGTCGCAGCTCCGCTTGGTTTGTTGCTGCTCCTTCAAATCTCCTGCGTAAAATCAGGGGAGCGGCTGGATTTAAGAGTGGCTTGTGTCCTTATAGCGAGCCCCACTCCTCCCGCAGGTCTTTTCAAAAGTCTACCTCCCTCCTTCCCCCGCTCCTCTGCTCCTCTCTCCCCCCGTCTTCTCTCGCTCACGCCGGGTCTTGCTTGGCACGGCTTGAGGTCAGCTCCTCTGGAGGGGTGACACCAGACCGCGCGCAACAACGACGTCCACTGGTGGCGCTTCGTGTGACTGACGTGAGAGAGAACGCGTGGACGCAAATCATCCCAGGAGAAGCTAGGGCAGAGCCAGTAGAGGAAATACACGCTTCTCCGTATTTAAAACGCACAATAATTACGATTTCAATCTCCCGGGCTGCCTTTTTGTGAAGTGAATTGCGCATCATTCTTGAGACAAACTGCTTCCAAGAATCCTGTTTATTTTGCTTTCCATGAAAAAATGTCCTGACCACAATTAACTGCTACTTTAAAAAAAAAAAAAGGCCACGAATAGGCTATAAAATTGTCACTCCAGAAAAAACAGGCACGCATTTTCCAGCAAATTAAAAAAAAAAAAAAAAAAAAAGTAGCCTAAATCATGCCTGATCTGGATATTTGGTAACCTGGATGTCTGGTGTTGTAATCCCAGCAGCAGATCGTCAGATGTTATAAAAACTGAAGCTTTGATTCCAGCAGGGAAGCGGGAAATACAGTAATTTATTGTTGTAATTCAGAATTTGTCGCGGTTGCAGAGATCCCTTCCTCCGAGCTGTGACTCTCCAGTCAGCAGCTGCTTCATGAGGACCTGTTGAACGTTTTACGCCAAAGTAATTGCGCCATCTTGTGCTTATATATAGAAAATACCGGTTCAAAATGAAGATGCATTCTCTTTGCCAGGTGGTGGAGTCACAACGTCGCGAAAGATCAAGAGGCCATCCTGCTACGGCTGAGTTTAAAAAAGTCAGACTGTGGAGGACCCACTCAGTAGTTTTCCCTCAGACTGAAGGGGATGGCAGATGAAAAGTGCTGGGGGACAAGGGGAATTGCCATGGAGGATTGATATGTTACCTCAGGTAGCGGAGGAGTGTTGTGATATGAAAGAGTGCCTGCAACCTGAGTTTTAAGGCTTTTGATTCTGGTGGGTGTGAGAGGGAGAAGAATAAAGTTTTGTCTGCTCTGAACGCTCGGCCTGGTTATTCCTCTCTCCACAAGACCAGTTTTACTTAAGAATGAAAAAAAAAAATCATTGTTCATCATTGTATCATCAACATGTTTGTCATGTCATATCTCAAAGCACACGTGGCCATTTTCAAAGATTAAACAGTTTTTATTTGTCAATACTACTCTACGTACAGGACATACAGGAGAATTGAAATGGCGTTTCTCTCTCTCTTCAGTGGTGTGCGCAATATAAAAAAGAAAAAGGAATAAGGCTAGAAAAACAACAACAGCAGTCTACATACAGCAGTGTTGGGCAAGTGACTAAAAATTAGTAACTAGTTACACTTACTATTTACTTCTTTTCAAAAGTAACCAGTACCAGTGACTCCATGATTAAAGTTACTAGTTACCTGGAAAAGTAACTTTAAAAGTTACTTTTAAATGCATATTTAAATCATCTTGCACACATAGTAATTTAATTAATGGATTACATTACGGGCTTATTAATGTCAAGCTGAAAACAGACTGTTTCAGACAGAGCTTTTAGAACATGTTCAGTCTGCTTTATCTTGCCTTGAGAGCTCTTATGGTGGGAAAAAAATCTGAAGAAAATCAACACGAAATTGCCAGTAATTTCATTTTGGAGTGAGAAATGGGGTTTGTGGCGTGAGAGAGGGGGAAAAAGAGTGAGAATCACTCCAAAAGAGTGAGTTGGCAACACTGCATAAAGCTGTCAAGGGTTCTTACCTTTAATATTATGGATTTAATCCAATGTGCAGTGATCCAAAGAAAATGTCCATTATCCACAGTCCAAATGTCTGCTGTGACAGAGACATGACCCATTCATCCATCCATCCATCTTCTTATCTTCTTCCACTTAATCCTTTTCAGGTCCTTTGTGTGTGTGTGTGTGGGGGGGGGGAGCCTGGAGCCTATCCCAGCATCTTTGGGCGAGAAGTAGGGTACACCCTGGACAGATCGCCAGTCCATCGCAGGGCCAACACAGAGAGACAGACAACCATTCACTCTCACATTCATACCTAAGGGCAATTTAGAATCCCCAGTTTGATGCCAATTAACCTAACTTGCATGTTTTTGGCATGTGGGAGGAAACCAGAGAAATCCCGGAGTAAACCCACGCAGACACGGGGAGAACATGCAAACTCCACACAAATCACTGTTGGCCAGGGGCTGGGATCGAACCCAGGATCCCCTGGCCAAGGGTGAATTGCTGTGCTGACGCAGTGCTAACCACTCCGCCACTGCACTGCAAAAAGACATGACCCAGTCCCTTAAATTCCTTTTGGTGATCAAAATCTATTTTTGAATAATCTTTATCCAGGTAACAAGTAAATGTGTTTTAACTTCAGTGGATCACAGTCTCCCCTCATGGATCGTCACCTTATCGTGGTGGGGGGGTTTGCATGCCCTAGTGTTCCCAGGAGCTATGTTGTCCGGGCAATCTGCCTCTGGTAGGGTCACCCAAGACAAACTGGTCCTGGATGAAGGGCCAGACTAAGAACGATCCAACAGACTCTCATGATGAATGAGCCAGGCCTGGGGGAGGGGCTTGATGGCTAGCATCTGGTGGCCGGGTTTCCGCCCATGGGACCCGGCTGGGCTCAGCCCAAAGGAGTTACATGGGTCCGCCCTCCAGTGGGCTCACCACCTGCAGGAGGGACCGTGGGGGTCCGATGCTATGTGGATCAGGTGGCGGTCAAAGGCAGAGACCTTGGTGGTCTGATCCCAAGCTTCCTAAACTGGCTTGTGGGACGTGGAATGTCAACTCTCTGGTTGGGAAGGAGCCTGAGCTGGTGCATGAGGTTGAGAGATACCGGCTAGATATAGTCGGCCTCACCTCAACACACAACTCTGGTTCTGGAACCAGTCTCCTGGAGAGGGGCTGGAGCTTGGCCTACTCTGGAGTTGCCCCGGGTGAGAGGCAATGAGTAGGGGTGGGTATTCTTGTATCCCCCCACCTTGCTGCGTCTATATTGGAGTTTTCCCCGGTGGATGAAAGGGTTGTTTCCCTGCACCTTCGGGTTGGAAAACGGGTCCTGACCATCATTTGTGCATATGCACCAAATGATGGTTCAGAGTACCCACCCTTTTTGGAGTCTCTGACTTGGGTGCTGGAGAGTGCTTCTCTTGGAGACTCCACTGTCCTACTGGGGGACTTCAATGTGCATGTGGGCAACAACAGTGAAACCTGGAGGGAGGTGATTGGGAGGAACGGGTTGCCCGATCTGAACCCGAGTGGTGTTCAGTTATTGGATTTCTGTGCACAGTTTGTCCATAACGAACACCATGTTCAAGCATAAGGGTGTCCATATGTGCACCTGGCACCAGGACACCCTAGGTCGCAGGTCGATGATCGATTTTGTCATCATGTCATCAGGCCTGCGACTGTATGTCTTGGACACTCGAGTAAAGAGAGGTACAGAGCTGTCAACTGATCACCACCTGGTGGTGAGTTGGATCCAATGGCAGGGGAGGATGCCATTCAGACCTGGTAGACCCAAATGTATAGTGAGGGTGTGCTGGGAATGTCTGGCTGAGGCCCCTGTCCGGGAAGTCTTCAACTCCCACCTCTGGAAGAACTTCAGTCACATTCCGAAGTAGTCTGCAGACATGGAGTCTGAATGGGCCATGTTCTCCACCTCCATTGATGAAGAGGCTTCCCAGAGCTGCGGCTGCAAGGTCGTCGGGGCATCTCGTGGTGGCAACCCCCAAACCAAGTGGTGGACACCAGTGGTGAGGGGGGCCATTAAGCTAAAGAAAGAGTCTTATCAAGCTTGGTTGGCTTGTGGGACTCCCAAAGCAGCTGGGATGTACTGGCAGGCCAAGCGGAGTGCAGTTCGGGTGGTTGCTGAAGCAAAAACTCGGGTATGGGAAGAGTTTGGTGAGGACATAGAACAAAACTTTCGGTCGGCCTCAGAGATTCTGACAAACTGTCCAGCAGCTCAGGAGGGGGAAGCAGCTCCCTGTTCACACTGTGTATGGTGCGGATGGGGCACTGCTGACTTCGACTGGATATATCATCGGGCAGTGGAAGGAATACTTTGAGGATCTCCTCAATCCCACTGACACACCTTCCACTGAGGAAACAGAGCTTGTGGACGAGAGGGATGACTCGCTTATCACAGGGGCTGAGGTCGCCAAGGTGGTTAAAAATCTCTTTGGTGGCCAGGTCCTGGGGATGGACGAGATTCGCCCTGAGTACCTCAAGGCCCTGGATGTTGTAGGGCTGTCATGGTTGACATGCCTCTGCAACATTGCGTCGAGGTTGGGGGAAGTGCCTTTGGCATGGCAAACGAGGGTAGTGGTTCCTCTCTTCAAAAAAGGGGACCGGAGGGTGTGCTCCAACTTTAGAGGGCTCACACTCCTCAGCTTCCCTGGGAAGGTCTATGCCAAGGTACTGGAGAGGAGAGTCCAGCTGTTGGTCAAACCTCAGATTCAGGAGGAGCAACGTGGTTTTCGTCCTGGCCGTGGCACATCGGACCAACTCTTTATCCTCTCGAGAATCCTTGAGGGTCTGTGGGAGTTTGCCCAACCAGTTTACATGTGTTTTGTGGACTTGGAGGAGGCATTTGACCACCTCCCTCATGTTTTTTTGTGGGGGGTGCTTCGGGAGTATGAGGTATCAGGCTTGTTGTTACAAGCTATTCGGTCTCTGTACAACCGTTGTGAGAGTTTGGTTCATATTGCCAACACTCGGTCGGACTCATTCCCAGTGAGAGTTGGACTCTGCCAGGGGGTGCCCTTTGTCACTAATCCTGTTCATAATTTTTATGGACAGGATTTCTAGGCACAGCCAGGGAACGGAGGGTGTCATGCTTGGTGACCACAGGATCTCATCTCTGTTGTTTGCAGATGATGTCCTGCTGGCTTCATCCAGCAATGACCTACAGGTCTTACTGGGGTGGTTTGCTGCTGAGTGTGAAGTGGCTGGGATGAGAATCAGCACCTTCAAGTCGGAGTCCATGGTCCTCAGCCAGAAAAAGGTGGATTGTCCTCTCCGAGTTGGGGACAAGCTCCTGCCCCAAGTGAAGGAGTTTAAGTATCTTGGGGTCTTATTCACAAGTGAGGGGAGAATGGAGCAAGAGATTGACAGACGGATCAGAGCAGCATCTGCAGTGATGCGGACATTGTACCGGTTTGTTGTGGTGAAGAGGGAGCTAAGGTCTAAGGCAAAACTGTCGATTTACTAGTCATTCTACTTTCCTACCCTCACCTATGGTCATGAGCTTTGGGTAATGACCGAAAGAATGAGATCATGGATACAAGCGGCTGAAATGAGCTTTCTTCGTAGGATTGCTGGACTCACCCTCAGAGATAGGGTGAGGAGCGCAGTCATAAGGGAGAGGCTCAGAGTAGAACCACTGCTCCTCCACATTGGAAGGTGCCAGTTGAGGTGGTATGGGCATCTGATCAGGATGCCTCCTGGACGCCTCCCACTTGAGGTGTTTCGACCGCATCCCCCTGGGAGGAGACCCCAGGGCAGACCCAGGACTTGCTGGAGAGACAGTGTCTCCCAGCTGGTCTGGGAATGCCTTGGTATCCTCTCTGAAGAGCTGGAGCAGGTGGCTGGGGAGAGGAAAGTCTGGGCCTCTCTGCTTAAACTGCTGCCTCCGCGACCCGGTCCTCCATCATAGTGGTAGAAAATGGATGGATGGATGGATGGATCACAGTCTCAGCTGTCTGATGGGAAATGACTGCTATCAGATCTTCATTCTGTAACGACGTATCTGGCAATCAGTCAGTTTAATTCTTGCTGGGTCACAAACTGTTCAGAGCCATACCTGTGCTTGAAATCTAGCGTGGCTGTTCAGATAGCGTAAATCCACTAATAACACGGTGCTAGCATAGCATAGCACTAGCTTTGATGTTGTTGCTGTTCAGGCGCTTCTGAAGATTGCAGTCGGTCTCACACGGCCCACGAATATGCTTTTGTCCTTAACCGTGACAAAAGAAAAATAATCTATTTCCACAAAAACAAAGTAGCTTCATCTTTTCCCAGCAGGAGCAAGCTCCATTTGTGGCTGCTGGCTGCAGCTGTGAAGAAGCTCTCTGCAACACTGACTGACAGCGCGTTAGCTACATAGGGTCAGTTTGTATTTATTTACGCTAAAAATATCTATCCATATTAATAAAACGAGTAACGCAAGTAACACATCTGATCAAATTTCAGTAACTGTAACGCATTACTGAATTTCTAAACAGTAATTTTGTTATACAGCACATTGCTGCAAAAGTAGTGGCTTTACAGTAACGCATTACTTTGTGACTTTGCAATGCGTTACTCCCAACACTGATGTATAGTAATGCTACCTGTAGTGCAAATGCAAATGGCGACAAAAGATAGACCCAGACCTCCCATAGTGCAAATAAAGATAACCGATGAGACCCAGCAATCTTACATACAGAAAAGTAAAGCAATAATACTCGTAGTACCAAGTTCAGTGCGGTAGTGTAGGTGCAGACAGTGACAGATAGGACTGCACATGATCAGTATTGCAGTGACAGACAGCAGCAGATATGGCATTTGTGCATATGGTTGCAGTAAAGTGCAGAGACATACAGCACCAAATGTATTACTGTTGGTGTGCCAGTCTATCTGTGCCAGCAGCTGAGGTGGTTATTGTGCGGGTGAGTGTGTTAAGTTCCGGGGGTGGGGTGGGGGGGAGTGGACAGAGTTCAGGGTCCTGATGGCCTGATGAACAAAGCTGTTTAGCAGTCTTGTGGAGTGGGCCTGGAGGCTCCGGTACCTTTTCCCCGAGGGCAGGGGGCTGAAGAGGGAGTGTGAGGGGAGGGAGGTGTCACTTGCAATGTTGATGGCTCTGCGGGTGAGGTAGATGTCCGGGGGGGGGGGGGAACCGATGATCCTGCTGGCTGCTTTCACTGTGCATTGTAGAGTCTTCCGGCAGGAGGCGGTGCAGCTTCCATACCACACTGTGATGCAACTGGTGAGGATGCTCTCAATGGTGCCCCGGTAGAATGAGCACATGATGGGTTGGGGGTGGGGGTGGGACTCGTGTTCTCCTCAGTTTGCGAAAGTTTGCAAAAGCAAAAGTGAAATATTATTTGAATGCACACACTCTCATTGGTGCCAGGTGACTTGTTCCATGCAAAGTGAAATGGCCCACTGTTACTCACTCAGCTGGGGGCCTGCACTCACATTGATTTTGTTTAGCACAGTTCCCAGCTTTCCTTAAGGAGTCCCTGACAATAGAAGTTGCTAGTATGAGAATATCTATGCCTCCACTGTCCTAATTCCTAAGTCCTAATTCCAGACACAACAGAAGTACCTACAGCTTCTTCGCCTTATCCCAACAACATCTGCATTTGTTCCATTCTTGAGACTACACCTCTACCAACGTTCCACAGCTGGGGAAAAGTTCCATTCTGCAGAACAGTAGGGAGTGATTGTGAATGCTTTTGCCAGACTTCAGTCAATCTGGAAGTCAAAACAGTACAACATCTGGACAAAGGGTAGACTGTATAACAGCAACATCAAACCGTCAAACTAGTAAGTTGTTCAAGGGGATATGAAGAAGATTGATGCCTCATGAGGATATGTTGCATATTCTGGCCAAACAAGATCTCCAACAGGGACCTGTATATGGAAACCAGAAGATGCGAAGGTGCTACAGATTAAGTGCCTCCTGATGGCTTGTGCATGTCAAATGGACCAAGACCCCATCTCCAAAACAGTACTCAGATGGACACCACCTGAAAAAAGAAAGCCTGGCCGGCCTAAAACAACATGGCAATATACAATGGCAGCTGAGTTGAAAAAGGAATAACAAAACAGTCAAATTTGGGATTCAGTACAGATATCAACCATGCATCAATCAATCAATCAATCAACTTTTTTTATAAAGCACTTTAAAAGCAACACTCGCTACACAAAGTGCTGTACAGCAAGAGAACATAAAAGCAGGGCACTAACACAAGAACCACAGTAAGAAAAAATAAATTCATAAATAAAAGTTAAAATAAATAAATAAAAATCCATTTCATTCAATAAAATCAATGTCTCATACTGGGTCGAAGGCCAGGGAGTAAAAGTGTGTTTTAAGACGGGTTTTAAAAATGGACAGTGAAGATGCTTGTCTGATGTCCAGGGGTAAATCATTCCATAACCTGGGGGCCATGATCGAAAAGGCTCTGTCCCCTCTGAGCTTGCGCCTCGCCTTTGGTACCCCCAGAAGCAGCTGTTCAGCTGACCTGAGGGACCGGGTGGGAGCGTAGGGATGCAGAAGCTCAGAGAGGTAAGGGGGAGCAAGACCTTCAAGGATTTAAAAACAAACTAGAAAAGCACTCGGAGAGCGCAGACCTCCGCCAAGCGCCACAGTTCCCCCCATACAGTGTTTGTGTGTACGTTTTCAGATTCCTTGACCATGAAAACATATGACTAGCAATTGGATTGACAATGATTATTTGTTTATTTGACAGGGACAGTGCAATAAACATAGACAATTAATCAATGACAATCAATCTGATAGTGATAGGATTAGTGGTTCAGTAGTAAAAGCATTGCCTCCTTGGTGGAGGTAATAAACTGAAGTGTTGGTGTTGTGTCCATCTCCTCCACTGACGGATGCTGATTGGGTAGACAGGTTGCCGTGGGTTTTATATTATATTATTGGGGTTGTGCTCTGCGGCAAAACAGAATTTAGAAGCTTCCCCGGCAGAGAGCTCGTTTTTGCGCAGCGCCTGTGGCTGGCCGGTGAATTTCTGCCAAATGCGCAGCGCCTATGGCTGGCCGGGGAATTTCTGCCAAATAATCCGGCGGCGGACAGCTGTCCGTGTCAGGTTTTGCAGCTGCGCGCAAACACAGGCACGCTGGCGGGCCCAGGCCACCAGTGTTTTCCGCGTGCTTTTGTGCCTAAAACGTTGAAGAAGGCGGAGTTTATGTTGGTCAGACACGACGACCAGCGCCCTCCATTGCACCTGCTCACATGTTGAAAATGGCCGTATGTCACAGTGTTAAAAAAATGCTTTAAAAAATTCCTGTATCCACACGGTGATGCGGATCATCCCCAAAATTTAATCAGTTCTTCCTTGTACCATTTCCAACAACGCCTGAAAGTTTCATGGAAATCCGTCCAAAAGTTTTTGAGTTATCTTGCTAACCAACAGACAAACTGACAAACAGACAGACAGACAAACAAACCCCGGCAAAAACATAACCACCTCCTGGCCTTTTCGGCCTGGCGGAGGTAATAAAAGAATTTTAAAATGAACTCTAAAATGCACGGGCAGCCAGTGGAGTGAAGCTAAGATGGGTGTGATGCATCCTACTTCAAGAGTGATTTTTCTCATTTAAATTAGGGCAGGATGTTGATTCCTAAAAAATGGAGTCACAATGATAAAAAAGTATTTGTACATTATTGGGACTGACTTCTCCAGCTGCTGTGATCATGCATATCAAGCATTACAGAGTAGGAGTCAAGCCTTGGTCAACACAGAACAGACACTACAGTGTGAATCCACCCTAACACTGTTTAATAGTTTTCATTGACCAATTTTATCAGTTGTCAAAGTTCATGCAACTAACAAATGATTTAAATCTGCGTTTTAACACCCTATCCTACTGAGAATTTCTGACTGTAGCTCCAAGGACCTCTATCAGTCCTAAATAAAACATTGACACCCCATGCAATATTGTAGGACCTTGGGGAAGTCAGATTATTTAGCACCTCAGACAGAGACAGTGAATAAGCCTGGGAGAACAATGCCCAGGGAGTTCCTGGGCATATAGCCACAAGGAGTCAGAGTCATAGGGGGTTGAAGGCAGTGTAATGTAAATGTCATGCTGTGTGATGAGAAACTTCCATGTAAATGTGTGAAGAGTGACTTGGGTAAAAGAGGAGAGAGCTTGCCGTAATGATTCAGTCTTTTCTGTGCTTGTGAGATGTGAGTGTGTAATAAATCGTCTGTCATGAATCCGTCTCTTTATTTACACACTCCACACTAGTGACCCAAGACGTATTATGGAACACGAGGCAAGAACCCCGGAGCCGGCCCGGTCGGGAAGCCCCAGCGACGCAGCCGCCGTCCCACAGACAGCCCGGACTGGAGCCCCCAGCAACGCGTGTGCGGTTTCAGTCAAGCTACCGGACTTCTGGCAGCACAACCCGCGCTCTTGGTTCCACCACACCGAGGCCCAGTTCGCCCTCCGGGACGTAACGGTAGGCAACACCAGATTCTACCATGTGGTAGCAGCGCTGGACGCTCGCACAGCTCAGCAGGTAGCGAGCCTGCTCGATCAGCCTCCAGCCAGCAACAAATACGAGACGCTCAAGGCTGCGCTCACCCAGCGCTACACACTCAATGTGAGAGAGCGGAGAGGCTCCTGGGACGGACCGAGCTAGGAGATGGTTCGGCCGTCGACCTGATGGAGAAGATGCTGGCGTTAATGGGCACGGACGACGGGCACTTTCTGTTTGCCCACCTTTTCCTCTGGAACCTTCCGGCAGAGGCGAAAGCGGTTCTGGCCAATTCGCCGCTGCTGGCCGCGCGTGACTACCATGCGCTAGCCCAGGAGGCGGACATGATCATCCTCACCACCAGGGTGATCACGGTCAACGCAGCGGCGGCGGAGCCCAGCGAGATGACCAGAGGAGGCGAGGAGCCACCGACGGTAGCAGCAGCGGGGGCCAAGGAGAGCCAGAGAAACGCACTCTGTTTCTACCACCGCCGCTTCAGAGAGAACGCACGCAGACGTGCGCCACCGTGCCAGTTCAAGCGCTCGGGAAACGCCAAGGCCGGCAGTCGGTAGCAGCTGCGACCGTCGGTGAAGAGAACAAGCTGCTCTACATGACGGACGCGCGCTCAGGGAGGCGTTTCCTCGTGGACACCGGAGCCCAGAAGAGCATCATCCTGCCGACCTACGCCGACCGGCTGGCAGGACCTAGTGGCCCTGGGATGTTGGCAGCAAACGGCTCGGAAATTAAGACCTTTGGTGAGAGAACACTGATCTTATCTCTGCACGGCCGTACATATGAGTGGACTTTTGTTGTAGCAACACTGAATTACCATATCCTGGGGGCTGATTTTCTATGTGCACATGGTTTACTGGTTGATGTTGCTAACAGGCGCTTGGTTAATGCACTGTCCTTTGACTCTCTCCCCTGTATAGCTCTAGGGACCCGGCCAACAGCACAAGCCAACGTCACAGCTCCAGGCGGTAAGTTCCACGCACTGCTCACTCAGTTCCCAGCACTCACGGTCCCGACGTTTTCAGCGGCCATCGCTAAACACGGGGTGGTGCACTTTATCACCACCACCGGGCCGCCTGTTTTTGCAAGACCTCGGCGCTTGGACACAGCTAAACTGGCCATAGCGCGCGAAGAGTTCGCCAACCTGGAAAGGTTGGGCATCATCAGGCGTTCAAACAGCCCATGGGCTTCCCCGCTACACATGGTCCCTAAGGCTGAGGGATCGTGGCGACCGTGCGGTGATTTCCGCAGGTTGAATAACGCCACAGCACACGACCGCTACCCGATTCCCCACATACAGGATTTTTCCGTCCACCTCGCAGGAGCACGCATTTTTTCCAAAATAGACCTGGTCCGCAGTTACCACCAAGTCCCAGTGCGTGCGGAGGACGTACCCAAAACAGCGGTAATAACTCCGTTCGGTTTATTCGAGTTCCTGCGCATGCCATTCGGGTTAAAAGGCGCGGCACAGACGTTCCAGCACATGATGGATGCAGTGCTGTGCCATCTCCCATTTGTGTTCGTCTACCTGGACAATATCCTGGTAGCCAGTGCATCCGAAGACGAACACGAAACCCACCTCAGGACGGTTTTCCGGAGGTTGGAGGAGCACGGGTTAATAATCAACCCGGCGAAATGCCAGTTCATCGTGGCGGAGATTGATTTTTTGGGGCATCGCGTCTCTCCGGAAGGAGCGATCCCGTTGCCCAACAAAGTGTGCGCCGTGGCGGATTTTCCCCGGCCTCAGACGGTCAGGGCGCTGCAGGAATTTTTGGGGATGGTGAACTTTTATAACCGTTTCCTTCCCCGTGCGGTGCAGCTCATGCAACCATTGTACACCACGCTCAAGAGACAGAAACCCGCTGATGGGGTCGAATGGACCCCGGAGCGGGAGCGGGCGTTCTCGGAGGTTAAAGCAGCCCTGGCAAACGCCGCACTGCTGGCGCACCCGGACCCGGCGGCCCGGATAGCGCTCACCACCGACGCTTCAGACGTGGCCATAGGGGCTGTTGTAGAGCAGCGTGTCGCCGGGGCTTGGCAGCCGCTCGCTTTTTTCAGCAGAACTTTGCGCGACAGCGAACGTAAATACAGCGCGTTCAACAGGGATTTGCTGGCCCTCCACCTGGCCATACGCCACTTCCAGTTCTGGCTGGAAGGGCGCAGCTTCACCGCATTCGTGGACCACAACCCACTAACGTTCGCGATGGCCAAGGTTTCACAACCGTGGTCGGGCCAGCAGCAGAGACAGCTGGCCACGATCTCAGAGTTTACTACCGATATTCAGCATGTGTCGGGTAAATTGAATGTGGTGGCAGACTGCCTCTCGCGCGCCGTGGTGGCCCCGGCTACGTGGGGATAGATTACGCCGCCATGGCCGCAGAGCAGATTAGCGATGCAGACGTGCGCGCACTCCAGTCTGGACCAACAGGGTTAAGGCTGGAGAGCAGGGTGCTGCAAGACGGCATGCCCCCCCTAATCTGCGATGTCTCCACGGGACGCTCGCGTCCGGTGGTCCCGGTCGCATGTTTGAGTCTGTTCACACTCTGGCGCACCCAGGAGTGTGCACGTCAGTCAAAATGGTGGGAGAGAAGTTTGTGTGGCTGAGCCTACGCAAACAAGTAAAAGAGTAGGCTGCAGCCTGCGTGGCGTGCCAACGAGCCAAGGTACACAGACACACGAAGGCTCCCTTGGAGCCGTTTCGGGTACCAGCTAAAAGGTTCGACCATGTTCACGTGGACCTCGTGGGCCCCCTCCCGCCATCACAGGGGTGCACGCTCCTCCTGACAGTGGTGGACCGCACCACGCGCTGGCCAGAAGCAGTCCCGCTGGCGGCAACCACGTCCGCGGATGTAGCATGCGCTTTTTTAACAGCATGGGTGGCGCGTTTTGGAGTCCCGTCGGACATTACATCCGACAGGGGCCCTCAATTTGTTTCCGAACTCTGGTCCACGATGGCCCGCAGCCTGGGTGTTACAATTCATTGCACAACCGCATACAACCCACAGGCCAATGGGTTATGCGAGCGTTTTCATAGATCACTGAAAGCAGCACTCAGGGCTTCACTGACGGATGCAAATTGAGTGGACAGGTTGCCGTGGGTTTTATTTGGGTTGCGCTCCGCGCCAAAAGAGGATTTAGAAGCTTCCCCGGCAGATCTTGTTTTTGCGCAGCCCCTACGGCTGCCCGGGGAATTTCTGCCAGATAATCCCGCGCTGGACAGCTCCCCGTCTCAGCTTTTGTGGCGTAGCGCAAACACAGGCACGCTGCCCACCACTGTTTCCCGTGTGCTTTCGTGCCTAAAACTTTGAAGAACGCGGAGTTCGTGTTCGTCAGACACGACGCCCACCGCCCTCCATTGCGCCCACCCTATGATGGACCGTTCAGAGTGTTGGAAACAGGGGATAAGCATTTTTTGCTAGACTTGGGGGGTAGACGGGAGAAAATTGGCATAGACAGACTCAAACCCGCCTTTGTAGCGGCGGACGAGCAGGTACTGTTGGCTAGGGCCCCTCGGCGTGGAAGACCCCCACGGAGAGCTCCCCAGGGAAACGATTCACCAGAGCAGCCACTGGGACAGAGTGAAGTTTCCCCACCTCTCGCCAAGGCTCACCCGCAGTCAGACACATTCCCAGCAGCCCCCCCACCAGCACAGCAGCGCCACGGAGGCGGTAAACCCCAGTTACAGCAGATATGGGAGGAGACTGAAGCCAAAAGAGAGTGTGGATTGATGTTCTGTCTTAAGATGCTGGGGGCGGGGCGGTGTAGGACCTTGGGAAAGTCAGATTATTTAGCACCTCAGACAAAGACAGTGAATAAGCATGGGAGAACAATGCCCAGGGAGTTCCTGGGTATATAGCCACAACGAGTCAGAGTCATAGGGGGTTGAAGGCAGTGTAATGTAAATGTCATGCTGTGTGATGAGAAACTCCATGTAAATGTGTGAAGAGTGACTTGGGTAAAAGAGGAGAGAGCTTGCTGTAATGATTCAGTCTTTTCTGTGCTTGTGAAATGTGAGTGTGTAATAAATCGTCTGTCATGAATCTGTCTCTTTATTTACACACTCCACAATATCACCTATAGCAGGAATGGATTATAAAGACCTCAGGCGCTGCAGTGGAACTATACATACACAGACAGAGACTTTGGTTGCATGACAGCAGAGGACAACCTCAAACCACTATCAGTATGCTTTTAGCCATGTTGTGAGAAATGTGGTATTGTTAGCTTCTGATCTCCTTTGAGTTTAAACTTTAGTCACACAGAAATATGACTAGCAGCTTTGGTTATGAACATCTGCCTTCATCCCTACACTGTTAAGTAATTAAATAATTGCTAAAATATTTATTTCTTCATATGGTTGCAATGAAATCAAATGAGTTCTACAGGACATGAGTGCATTGAGTATAGAGTGCATCCAGAAAGTATTCACAGCGCTTCACTTTTTCCACATTTTGTTATGTTACAGCCTTATTCCAAAAAGGATTAAATTCATTTTTTTCTCTCAAAATTCTACCCACAATACCCCACAATGACAACATGAAAAAAGTTTTTTTTGAGATTTTTGCAAATTTATTAAAAATAAAACACTAAGAAATTACATGTACATAAGTATTCACAGCCTTTGATCAAAACTTTATTGATGCACCTTTGGCAGCAATTACAGACTCAAGTCTTTTTGAATATGATGCCACAAGCTTGGCACACATATCTTTGGGCAGTTTTGCCCATTCCTCTTTGTGGCATCTCTCAAGCTCCATCAGGTTGGATGGGAAGCATCAGTGTACAGCCACTTTCAGATCTCTCCAGAGATGTTCAGTTGGATTCAAGTCTGGGCTCTGGCCAGGCCACTCAAGGACATTCACAGAGTTGTCCTGAAGCTACTCCTTTGATATCTTGGCTGTGTGCTTAGGGTCGTTGTCCTGCTGAAAGATGAACCTTTGCCACAGTCTGCGGTCAAGAGCGCTCTGGAGCAGGTTTTCATCCAGGATGTCTCTGTACATTGCAGCATTCATATTCCCCTCTATCCTGACTAGTCTCCCAGTTCCTGTTGCTGAAAAACATCCCTACAGCATGATGCTGCCACCACCATTGGCATGGTTATGAGCAGTGTCTGGTTTCCTCCAAACATGATCCCTGGCATTCATGCCAAAGAGTTCAATCTTTGTCTCATCAGACTAGACAATTTTGTTTCTCATGGACTGAGAGTCCTTCAGGTGCCTTTTGGCAAACTCCAGGCAGGCTGCCATGTGTCTCTTACTAAGGAGTGGCTTCCATTTGGCCACTCTACCATACAAGCCTGATTGGTGGATTGCTGCAGAGATGGTTGTCCTTCTGGAAGGTTGTCCTCTCTCCACAGAGGAACACTGGAGTTCTGACAGAGTGACCATCAGGTTCTTGGTCATTTCGCTGACTAAGGCCCTTCTCCCCCAATTGCTCAGTTTAGACGGCCGGCCAGCTCTAGAAAGAGTCCTGGTGGTTCCGAACTTCTTCCATTTACGGATGATGGAGATAGTTGTGCTCATTGGGACCTTCAAAGCAGCAGGAGTTTTTCTTTACCCTTTCCAAGATTTGTGCCTCGAGACAATCTTGTCTCGGAGGTCTACAGACAGTTCCTTTGACTTCATGCTTGGTTTGTGTTCTGACATGCACTGTCAACTGTGGGTCCTTATATAGACAGGTGCGTGTTTTTCCAAATCATGTCTAATCAACTGAATTTACCACAGGTGGACTCCAATTAAGCTGTAGAAACATCTCAAGAATGATCAGTGGAAACAGGATGCACCTGAGCTCAATTTTGAGCTTCATGGCAAAGACTGTGAATACTTATGTATGTACATGTGATTTCTTAGTTTTTTATTTTGAATAAATTTGCAAAAATCTCAAAAAAACATTTTTCACATTGTCATTATGGGGTATTGTGTGTAGAATGTTGAGGGGAAAATGAATTTATTCCCTTTTGGAATAAGGCTGTAACGTAACAAAATGTGGAGAAAGTGAAGCGCTGTGAATACTTTCCAGATGCATGGTATATAACTTAACTAGATTATTTATAGAGCAGAAATGAACAAAAAAAATATAATCACATTTCCTCATTGCAATCATGTATAAATTATTTGACTTGCAATTATGAAGCCAGACAGCTTTTAATCATCAAGCTAAATATCAGCAGGTAGAACAAAATAGTGTTTTACCTACTGTATACACACATGTATACACTGATGGCTGCAGTGCTGGTATGTCTTCTTTGCCCTTCCACTTATCCCTCTGTTCTGCTCCAGTGACGTTCTCATCAGGCCTGAGGGCACTGGGCAGGCTGTTGTTTTCTTTGGAGTTTCTCTGTACTCTCTATATTAAAGATTTATTTATTTATTTATGCACACTGTTGCTTACTCGTTCCCTTACCCTCTTGGATAAGGATATGGTCTGCAGCCTGCAGCTCTGGAGCCCTGTGACTCCTGAAAACCTGAAAAAAAAATTCTCATAAATTTTTTTTTGTTGTAAATATAAGATTTTTTTTTTTAAATAAATTGGTTACTTTTTCCTTATAAATTTGAAACAAAAAAAAAAACACTCAAAGAGTGCATACCCCCACCAAGGCTGTTTGCCCACCAATTAAGATACTCTGTTAATTAAAAGTAAGTTGCTTGTGCCTGTGTATTGTCAGGTTGATTATTTTTCATCTATTTATTAATTAATTTATTAGTTTTCATGATTTTAATGAAAATGTTTTTTTTTTTTTCAAAAACCCCTACCTCACAGTTATTTTAAAAAGTTTTTTTTTAAAAAAAAAAGTGATTCGGACTTCCGGGAAGATGGCGGAGAGACATAACACTTAAACAAAGAGCTCTCCCTAGCCGGATTAAAAATCATCGGTAAATGGCCAACTCGACATAAACGAATCAATAAACTAAGGGATGAAAACACGAAGGAACCGGGCACAAGGACAAAAACAGGGTAAAATTGAAGAATTCCTCTCCAACAACGCAGGAAAAACCGCTGTACGCAAAGCCCAAAAAAACGAGATGTCCACAGCAGAGAAAATGGAGGACGCCAGACTCGACAACATGAACGCTGGCATCGCCAGTTTGGGTGAAGAGTTAAGAGAATTCAAGCGACAGCTACAACAGGATTTAGCGGCTCTTAAGGAGGAACTGAAAAAAGAAATTAAGGAGGAAATCATGGACCTCCGAAGAGAAATGGAGCGTAAATTAACGGAAAACATGGAGGAGCTGCGCTCCCAGCGGGCGTGTATGACAGAAGCGCAGACCCGAATTTTGGAACTCGAAGATTGGAAAAGCGAGGCAAACGAACAACTACAGACCCTGACGACGCAAACGCAGAGGATGCAGGAGAAAATAAACGACTTGGAGAGCAGATCCCGACGAAGCAATATGCGCATCTTTGGAATTCCGGAGGGCATTGAAGGCAACTCGATGACAAAATTCATGGATCAGTTCTTAAAAAAAGAACTGGAAATACCCGGAGAAACGGATCTGCAGATTCAACGGGCGCACAGAACACCGGCACAGAACCCGAAAACAAACTCTCCACCCAGGTCAGTTGTGGTAAACTTTGTGAAATATGACATAAAGGAAAGAATCCTGACGCAAGCATGGAAAAAAAAGATACGAATCGGCGACAAACAGGTATTTTTTGACCATGACTACCCGACAGAAATTGTGCAGCAGCGGAAGAAATATGCCAATATTAAAAAAACGCTGAAAGAGAAAAAAATTAGATTCCAAACGCCGCTAACGAAAATGAGGATTCATTGGGAGGAAGGCACAAGAACCTACAACACGGCCGAAGAGGCAGCGCGGGATATGATGGAGCGGGGCCTTGAGGTGAGCGTGCCGAAGGAGACGGCTGGAGCAGCGGCGGCCCTGAACGCACCACGACAGACGGAGTGGAGACGAGTGAACGGCGGAAGAAGGGGGAGAGACGTGGAGCAGCGGGCCCAGGACAAGCTACAAGGCTTTCAACTGAAAGCCTAGATCATAACAAAGATTAAGAAAGGCACAGAAGAAATGAAGGCCAAGAAGACAAGGTAAAAGAGAAACAGACGGCTAGGAGAGGTTTAAGTGATATTTGTTGGACATTTCTAGACTTATGACTATTACTTTGATAGTAATTAGAAGTCTAGGGAGGGCCCTTCACTCTGTGAAGACAAACCCCCCACCCACCAAAAGGGACCAGTGGGCAGAAGAAAGGCCCAAAGTACGGAGGTCGAGTTTTTTTAATGTGTTTTTATATAAATATGTGTTATTTTTGTTGTTAAAGGGGCTAGGAGCACAAGTTAAAAAAATGGAAAAACATGAATATGGGTAAAAATCTTAAGATAATGACACTAAACGTGAATGGTGTGAACTCACCTGTTAAAAGGGAAAGAATAATAAGAAAATTCAAGAAGGAAAAAGCTGAAATTATATTTATGCAAGAGACACATTTGAGCAAGGCAGAACATGTGAAACTAAAGAGATTTGGCTATAAGAACTCCTACTACAGTTCATTTAAGGGAGGAGCAAAAAGGGGGGTTATGATACTAATCTCAAACAAAATACAATTTGAAAGTGAACAGGAAATCCAGGATAAAGAAGGCAGGTATGTAATAATAAAGGGAAGAATAGATGGTATGCAGATCACATAAGTGAACATCTATGCCCCACCAGAAAGTGACAAGGGTTTTTTTCAACATCTGTTTGATCTCATAGCAACACACAGTGAAGGAGTCCTAATTTGTGGAGGAGACTTAAATGCTGTCATGGATCATGAAGTTGACACAACAAGTGTTAAGAAGACAAAAAAACATGTAACAAAGTTCATAAGAACCTCACTGGCAGAAATGGGTATGGTAGACATATGGAGGGACCTACACCCACTCGAAAAAGACTATACACATTATTCAGCAGCCCATAAAGTACACTCTAGAATAGATTACTTCCTTATGAATGAAGGGGACAGACACAGGGTGAGAAATTGTTGGATTGGAGGGGCAGAAATATCAGATCATAATCCTATATACATGGAAATATATTTAAACAATAGAAAACGACATACAACATGGAAACTTAACGTAGGACTGTTAAATGATGAGAAAATGAAAGAAAGAATAAAAATAAACATAAACGAATATATCCAAGAGAATGACAATGAAGAAGTGGACCCAACAATACTATGGGACGCACTAAAAGCCGTGTTAAGGGGTAAATTAATTGTTGAAACAGGAAAAGCAAATAAGACTAAACTGGAAGCGTATGAACAAAGATGTGAGAGACTGAGGGAATTAGAACGTAAACATCAAAGCACAAATGATCCAAAAATATATCAAGAAATTAAAGAAGAAAAAACAAAGATAAAAGAAACACAAATGGATGAAATTGAAAGGAAAAATAGATATCTAAAGCAAAAATATTAAGAAACGGGGCCAAAAGCCACAAAACTGCTGGCAAAACGGTTAAGAAAACAACAAACAATGAATAATGTATACAAGATTAAAGACCCCACCACAAATAAAACCACAGTTAACCCAGAAAACATTGAAGAAATTTTCCATAATTTCTACCAAGAACTATACTCGCAACCTGAAGAAACAAATACTAAAGATATCAAAAAATTTCTAGACACATTGGACTTGCCATCAATAGGAAATCAACAAAATGAAAAACTAACAGCAGAAATAACAACACAAGAGATCAGAGATGTGATTAAGTCACTTAAAAAAGGTAAATCACCAGGTAGTGATGGATACCCATCTGAGTTTTATAAACTGTTTATAGAAGAACTCATGCCACAACTCCTAAAGTCATTTAATTGGACGCTGAACAACAACAAAATACCTCCAACATGGAACGAAGCAATCATTTCAGTTATTTTAAAACCAGGGAAAGATAAAGAACAATGCGGAAACTATAGACCAATCTCTTTATTAAATGTAGATTATAAAATATACACAACAATTATATGTAAACGAATAAAGACATTCTTGACGGAATTGATAGAAGATGATCAAACTGGATTCATAGAGGGACGCCAAACACATGACAATATCAGGAGAACAATACATATAATTAACCAAATACATAAAGAAAAGAAAAGCGCAGTAATAATGAGTTTAGACGCAGAAAAAGCATTTGACAGGGTTAACTGGAAATTCCTATATAGTGTACTGGAGCGCTTTGGATTTAACGAAAAATCAGTACAATGCATAAGGACGCTATATCAAGAACCTGTGGCAAGAATCAAGATAAACGGTAGCTTAACAGACAAAGTAAATATACAAAGATCAACTAGGCAGGGATGCTGCTTATCGCCCACCTTGTTTGCTCTGTTCATAGAACCATTGGCTCAAGCAATATGACAAAATAAGAAATTAAAAGGTGTAACAATAAAGGGGGTGGAACACAAGATTGGGCTATTTGCAGACGATATTATAGTTTACCTTGAACAACCAGATAAATCAATAATGGAAATGATGAACTTGATAGAAAATTTTGGAAAATTATCAGGATACAAGATAAACATAACAAAAACACAAATACTGACATTCCACTATAACCCTCTAAACCAGATAACTGATAAGATCAAACTAAACTGGAACCAAAAAGAAATAAAATACCTTGGAGTGAACATACCTAAAGACCTAAGCAAAATATATAAAGCAAACTATGATAGGTTGGAACAAGAAATAAAAAAAGATATTGATAGATGGTCAATCTTAAATATGGATCTGAATTCAAAAATTGAGACAGTCAAAATCAGCATACAACCTAGATTACTTTACCTCTTCCAGGCTATACCAACAGAGATTCCAGATGCCCAATTCTCAAAGTGGGACAGGATGATATCGAGATTTGTTTGGGGAGGTAAAAAACCAAGAGTGAAATATAAAACTCTCCAGTTACCAAAAGAGAAAGGAGGCATGGGCCTACCAAGTCTAAAGGAATATTACTACTCAGCACAAATAAGATATATCATATGTTGGTGCGACGAGGGATATGAGGCAAAATGGAAAGAAATGGAAAAGGAAATTGAGGGACTCCCAGTACAAAGCATAATAGGGGATAAAGATGCATATAAGCAAATCAAACAAATAGACCCAATCACTAAATTTACTTTAGAACTGTGGTATAAAATAGTACAAAAATATAATATAAGGGAAGACATAAAACTATTGAAATGGGTAGCATTTGACAGTCAGTTTGAACCGGCAAAACAAGATAGGGGATACAAAAATCTGGTGAACAAGGGAATCACAGCATGGGGCAATATCGGAAAAAAAGATCTCGGGAGCTTTGTAAATATCAGGAGAAAATTTAAATTAGAAAGATCGGAATTTTTCAGATATCTGCAGATGAGAGATTACTATATGAAGAAGATTAGGCATAACCTCCAAACAGATGTGAACGAGATTATACAACTTATTTTAAGCTCATATGCAGGAAATAAAATAAGAATTATTTCAAAACTATATCAGAAACTTATGACAAACAATCATACAAGTAACTATATAAAGGAGAAATGGGAGAAAGAGCTCAATTTAAACATAACAGAAGAAAGCTGGCAGGAAATATGGAAAACACAACACACATCAACAAATTCAAGGACATGGAGGGAATTTGGATGGAAAAACCTGATTCGCTTTTTCATTACACCACAGATTCAAGGAAAATATACAAATACCCAATCTTTATGCTGGAGGGGATGTGGGGCTCAAAATGCAGACCACTCACATATGTTTTGGAAATGCTACAAAATATCATCATTTTGGAAATCTATGCATGTGACAATACAGAGGATATTAGGATATAATATACCAATGAACTGTAACCTGATGTACTTATGTGATCTTAAAAAAGACAATGTTATACAGGCTGAGGACAGATATCTAGTTAAAATCTTGTTGATTGCATGTAAAAAAAACTATCACAAAAAAATGGCGATCAGAAGTTCTTCCTGACCAAGAACAATGGACTGACATTGTTGAGGACATACGTATGATGGAAAAACTAACATATCGACGAAGAATGCAAGAAGGAATATGGGAGAAAAAATGGCGGAAATGGACACACTACAAAGTGCAACAACGAGGCAGAAATTGAAAGAATAACCAAAGACACTGAAAAAACCAGAAGAATTAAGAGATGGAAACTAAAAACTTGATGCTCCAACATTTGTCCCCCCCCCTTTTATTTTTTTTTTTTTTTAATTTATTTATTTATTTATTTTTTTTTTTTTATTTTTCCCTACCCTAACCCCTTTGTTTTTTAAATGTAGAATGTGATCTGAATGCATTATATATGATGAAAAATGAATAAAAATCTAAGTTACAAAAAAAAAAAAGTGATTCAGAATGCATATCAATGTGGGTTCTTCTTTGATGTAAAGGCCATCGCTGATGAAAACTTAACCTGTCCACTAGTTTTTGTGTATTCCTGCTAAAGAGGCAAACAAACAAGCAAGCAAACAGGAAGGTAATTTACTCAAATGACACCAGATATTTTACGTTAAAGCTCAGAGGAACTGACACGGTGCAGCTCAAAAAACGAGAGAATCATGATCAAGTAATTCAAATTAAAGTGCTAAGTAATAATCATCAAATTTAAAACAAAAAGGAGTTGAAATAGCTCATTTAATGTCTGATGAATATAGAAAATATGAAGTTCAACTTCATGAATCAAATTATTAAAAATAACTACTTCACAATATTCTAATTTTTGAAATGCATTACATTTTGCCATTTCAGTAAATATCCTCTTACAAGAAGGATGTGATCACAGAATTAAACTCTGTTCTTAAAAAAAAAATGTTTTAAATAAGCTTTCAATTCAAGTTTTAATGTGTTGCTTTGTTATTCAGGATGAACTTAATTTATGGGTCTAAACACTGACACCTTTTACCGTCACTCCATTTCTCCCTTTAAGAGAAGGGGAATTCACAGTCACACAAATAGATAAAGATGTAAATGAGAGGCAAAGCAACAGAGGGGGAAGTGTAGGCTCAGCATTTAACTAATGAGGAGTATCGTCTCCATCAGCACACTATCAAGCCAGTTTACATAGAGTCAATATGCATAAAATTATATGGACAACCTGTCTGGCTTATTATTATTATTATTATTATTATTATTATATCTAACAGAGATGAGTAGCAACTACTGTAGCTGCAGTCACTTAAGGTCACACCTTTTTCACAGAATTACCTACTTCACTGAGCATATTTATTGTTGGATACTTATACTTGAGCACATTTATGAAGTAAAAACTTACTTTACTTATAGTTTCTCCCTGCATCACATGGGACCATCCTTCTCCAGCCAGTACCATTCTGTGTGTCTGATCCTGGACTGTGTCAGGAACTTCCCACTGCTTCAAGGTCTTTTTCCATGTTTGTATGCCAGGTCAATCTACGTTTTCCTCTGCTCCTTTATCCCTCAGGTGGTTACCACTATTCATTTTCTTGCTGTTCTGTTTGTATCCATCCATCCCATAGGATCGGACTCTGAGTCACATACTGTCTCCGCTGATACAGTAAGACACTTTTTGGAAATCTGTGGAGTACCAGCCATCATCATCATCATCATAGCAGTCTGTCGGGAGCGACAATGACCATTTCATTTAGGTCTGATCAGATTCCTCCACGCAGCTCTGTAACTCGCCTTCCGCTGCCAGGAACTCCTGACCTTGTTAACCCGGGCGACGTCCGAGCTGGTATGAGTTGCTCTCTGACTGACCATTTCATGAAACTGCTCGCAAAGTATTTGAGTACTGCTAGCTTTTGCTGGACTAGCAACACATTCTTGGCAGATAGAGGTATTATCAGTGGCAAGGACAGGCCAAGACAAACTGACTCCAGTATCTGTTGCAGTGACTGACCAGATGATAGGTTTGTTTATCTCTGCTCTTTGTGTAGTGCATGTCACGGTGCACCGACTGGCAAAAGACCTTGCGACAGATGTGCTTATCTGCCAGGATGTTCAGTCTCACCCCGTGTAACTGGGAGTGGTCTACCAAAGACCTGGTTTTACCCACGAGGCGTTTTTCTTCCTCTGAGATGCGCAAGACAGTCGACTCCCTCATCAAACTTCTGTGTGGCAGAAAAATAGCCATATCACCTGTAATACTGAACAAGAGGTGGAATAATGCAACCTTCCTCTGCTGTCTGAAGTACCTCCAGTCAGAGGACACGAGCATCTTTAAACGCAGCGCAGTCTCTGACTACAGGACCAGGGTGGAGGATCCTCTGGCGTTTCTCGGTTTCGTGGTGGAATGTGGAACCTTTTTGCTTAAGTAATATGGCTGCCAGCGAGGCTTTTTAAAAATTGCTCTTAGTTTAAAAAATGCATAGACACATGACTTACCTGGTTGGAAACCATATTTTTGCTCTTATTTTTGTGCCGATATCTTCTTTAATTCTGTTCAGAATAATGACGATAAATACCTTGCTTTGGGGGTGTGTGGATTCTTCTGCAGTTTGAAGAGTTGCTAACATCTCCCTTTTTAGGAAGAGGGATTATCGTTACTGTTTTCCGATCATTTGGTACAATCTCCTCTCTCCACCCTGGGTTACATGGGACTAGGAGCATCTGTCTTATGGACTTCCCAACATATTTAAGCATTCTGGAGTGCATTCCATCTTCACCAGGGGCTCTGTTGTTTTTCTCAACTTTCTCAATGCTTGTTCAATTTCTTCTTCAGTTATTTCATCTAAAATCTACAGTTTATACTGTATCTAGACCTTCATCTGGGTTCTGGAATTTTAGGAGTTCCTGTTGGGTGAGGCTGGTTCAAGACCTTCTTGAATCGTTCTTTCCATCTATCACTGATTATGGTTTTTCCATTTTTGCTCTTGATTTGGACTTGTGTCTTTGATGTTAGACCTTCAAGTTCTTTCAATATTCAAAGCATAGTTCTTGTATTGTTTCTCTGGGCTGCTTCATCTGTTTCCCTTGTTTTTTCTATAAAACATTTCCTCTTGTCATGTAGTGTTTGGGTTTCTATCATTTTGTTATCATGGCACATTTCAAGTTTCTTCATTTAACTTTTATCAATTAGTTTCCATGTTTTCATGAAAATCCATGTTTCTGTTTTGGTGCCCCTTTGTCTTCCTAAACTCTCTTCTGCATGCTCCCAAACAGCCTCCTTAAACATTTGCGGTTGTCCTTCAACATTCATGCTAATTTTCTCCATATGTTTCAAATCTGTTTTGGATCTTGCAAGCTTACGCTTTTCTCATATCAGGGTCTTTTTGCTTTTATATCGCAGATGGTTTTGGTCTTGTATCCTTCATCATTTTTTTTCTTTGTCACTCTGCTGTCGTGCCTATCATACAGATGAAATCTATCTCATTTTTTGTTTTACCATCAGGTGATTTCCATGCGATTTTGTGGACGTTCTTGTGTTTGTCGTCTGAATGTTGTTTCTTCAGCAGAACTCTAACATTCTTCACCCGTTGGCCTTCACCTCTGCAGTTTTATGGGGACACATTCTGCCTTCCTGCTCTGCCCTTTGGCAGTTTGTTGGAGTTGTTCACAGAAGTCTCCTTTATTGTCCCCATCTGTGTATGCATACATTTGTATTATTGAGTGCTCAGTGTGCTTGGTGTTGGTGATTCTGCTGACACCGGTTTCCAGCTGATGAGGTCTTGTTTTGCCTCTTGTGTCAATGGCAGTCCTCCTCCATATTCAGCATTCTTCTTCAGAGTAGATGAAAGTTGTTTTGTCTGATGTCCTCTTGCCCTGTCCTGTCCATTGTGCAACCTAAAATTTAAAGTGTGTAATCATGAATCATCTAATCATGAATCAGCCTTTGCTGGTTTTTCCACATTCCGACAGGCAATTTTTAATGTCTTTTTCATCTTCAAGATGTTTGTGTTCCCTAAGCTAGGCATTTTTACATCATCTCTATTTCCATGTGAGTGGTTTGCTGTTGGTGTTGATACTTTGATCACTGAAAAGTAAAACGTCAATCTGACTTCATCATAACTAAACCTTTATTTGTAACATGCCTGTTCATGAAAGTATTTAATTTAGCATTTTTAAATATTTCTATACATGATATGATTTAGATCAGGGGTGTCCAATCATGTGCCATGGAGGGCCAAGACCCTGCAGGTGTTCTCTTCTACCCAGTCTCTTCAGCAGGTGTTTGCACTTATCAGCAATCAGTGGGAAGAAATTCAGTGGAATCTGCTGTTGAAGACACTGGTTGGAGGTAAAGTCTGCAGGGTCTTGGCCCTCCATGGCACATGATTGGACCCCTGATTTAGATTATATTAGAGGGCATATGGCAGGGGTGTCAAACTCATTCCATGGAGGGCCAAGACCCTGCAGGTTTTACTTCCACCCAGTCTCTTCAGCAGGTGTTTTCACTGATCAGCAATCAGTGGGAAGAAATTCAGAGAAAACACCTGTTGAAGCCACTGGGTGGAGGTAAAACCTGCAGGGTCTTGGCCCTCCATGGAATGAGTTTGACACCTGTGGCATATGGGGTAGTTGTAAATTTATGTGTAAAACGTTATAAGAATAAAAAATTATTAGAAAAAAGATCAAAAGTGAAAAATTTACATGAAAATTTGACAAATTTATATAAAAAAACTGACAAATTGGTAAAAAAAAATATTGTGCAAAATCAAAAGAAAAAAGTCAAAATTCTAAAAAGATATCAGGCCTTAGTACATTTATGAGAAAAAAAAATGAGGAATTTTTTAAGAAAACAGTCACAAGTTGAAGAGAAACCCGTCTTAAACTGGTTAGAGTAGTAAGAGAAACTTTTATGTAGTAGATGCTTGAATAAGAGTAAGAAACAAATTGCTATCAAAAGGTAATGCGACTTTTATTTCAGTAGCTCCAACTTGTGGCTGCTAAATCCCCCTCTGATCATTTGTGAGCTTTGTGGGGGACCTAGACGTCACATTCTCCACCCAGACTGAATGGCACCGGAGGAGAGCAGCCGGCGGGGGGTGGAGACGCGACAGCGGAGGTGGAGGAGGACTGTTAGGCCGATGCTCCGGCCAGACTGTGGCTTCTCCACTCCACTGTATGTTAATGCGCCCACAGGCTTTGTGATTATGTGTATTGTGGTGTGACCCCCCCCCCCCCAGGTCGCTAGGCAAGGCATGTAAGATATAAAAGGCAGATGCCCCGCGACCTGAGGGATTATTCTTGTTGACTTGATGTTGGAGAGAACAAAGTCCACGCTGATCCAGCTCACTGTCTCGCCTGTTCATTTCTTTATACAGCTTCAATTTAAAAAAAAAAATTATGATAATTTACTGTTTTTGTGCGTGCATGCGCGCGTCCATCAACCATTGCGCCAGCAGATAGCGAACAAAGGTCACGCACCTTCCCAACAGAGAAGAAGGCTTGCCTCACACGTGTGAGAACCAGACAGGTGACTGACTTCCTCTCAGCGGCACAACATCCTTTCAAAATCCACATGCAGCCTCTCCAGCGCGCGTCTACAGGCGCACGGATTACCGCACGCAGTCGCACTTCCCACCTTTGCGCACACTGTTCATGCGCCTTCACGGTCGCAGATCCACTTCCTGTTTGTTCTGCCTGCGAGCCGCTGCAGTCGTGAAGCGCAGGCGACACGGTCGCGTGCCACACTCCGGTGCCGTGTCGGTGCTCTGCTCCGCCGCCGCGCCCACGATGCGGGTTTGCGTGGAATAGACGCTGAATGAATGGCAGTGAGCGGGAGATATCTGGACATCAGGTAAGGCACACCTGAAGAATTGCTTTAGTTTTGAAGCGGAGGTACTGTCAGCTCGTAGAGGGATTAACTGTGGGCTTTAACAGTGAATATGGGGGGGGGGGCTGGTTTAACACGTTTCTTTTTGAATTTACTTTCCACCTGAGCGTCTTGAATTCGTGAGAACATGTTGGATTTGACATCTGTTGTCATTGTTTGGGCTCATGAGGCTTGTATACTGTGTCAGACAATCTATATTGCGCTTTTTTGGGCTGTGAGAAGTGATCGTCGTTTCAGAATCACAGTGGTGGGAACTCTTTTCTGGGCTTCTCCTCCCCCCCGTCTTTCCATTTTTGTGAGTTTCTGCTATTGTAGATACTATATACAGTATGATTCACACTTATGATAAATAGAGAGGAAGTGCAGAGATGCAGAAGCTTTAACTGAGGAAAATTTGTTAATGCAGATGATCACTGACACCATAATTCATTCTGTGGATTGATGTAATTTTCAATATTGGGACTCTAATAATGAGGAAAAAGAAGGGATTTTTCTTAATATTTCTCCTGGCATACACAACTCTGGTTGTGGGCAGATAGCATCCTCATGCACCTGCTGCAAACCTGATGGTCAAAAGAGCGTCAGATTAAAGTCAGGTTTAAAGGAAGCTTAACTATTTTCAGACATGGGTGTTGTAGTGTATGCAACCTGATGGGACTTGCTGCGCTACAGGTGCATGCACACACAGGTGATGTCAGCACGTCAGAGAGTATATAACGGACAGCTTTGGGACACGAGGCTCTCTTCCCAAACGCTTCCTGCTCCCTCGCAATAAATGTAACCTCAGCGCATGGTTGTTGTCCACCCATTCTTCAGACATTAGTGACGAGGATGACCCACATAACATCGGGGATGGAGACTTTACTTGCACCTCTGCAGCTGTTCCTCACCCTGCCTGGTGAACCGCTGATCCCATGGGCCCGCTGGTATGAATCTTTTGAGACTTTCATAACCGCTATCGACCTAGCCAAAGCTAGCAATGCGAGGCTAAGGGCCATGCTAATACACAACCTCAGCAGTGAGGGACAGCATATCTTTTGGACTCTAGGACACAGGGACACATACGACGACTGTGACTTTGTTGGCTGGACATATCGCTGCTCCACAGAGTGTAATGGTCCGGAGAATTGTGTTTTGCCAGCGCCGACAACGTACGGGTGAGTCAGGACAAAAATACGTTGCCAACCCCCGCTGTTTGGCTAGCAGGTGGAGATTCGGGCACTTGGAGGATGAGATGGTACAAGACCAGTTAGAGGAGCACACCATGAATCTGAGGCTGCGGGAGAAGCTGTTGATGGTGCCAGATGACCTGCCGTTAGCCAGGGTGATAGAAATAGCATCCCAGCTAGAAGCGGCTGCCCAGTTAGCAACACAGCTAGTGGGCCCCGACCCACACTCCCCACATTCAGCTCCGCTGGCACAAGCCGTTGCCCCAACTGCTCAGCCCTTCGACCCCACATCTCCTCACAACAGCTCCATGTCTTTTCACGATGACCTCGAGGTGAACGTTGCGGGATGACAAGGCACCACAGCATGCCGACCCTGTGGTAACTGCGGCTCTTCCTCGCATCACACACGTGCGGCTGCCTGCTCAGCCACAGGACAGAGGTGCCAACGCTGTGGTAAGCTCAACCACTTCGCCAGAGTTTGTCGCTCGGTTCCTGCAAGCCCGCCGTCTCGCTCGCCCATCTGGCCCAGCCTGACCACCATTCACTCTGTGGGCTCCAGCAACATGCCATTCAAGTGTTGTACAGTGGAGTTCGATGGCGTCAGTCTACTGCTGCTGCTGGACACTGCTGCCACAAGGTCCCTGATGATTGAGTCCCCAGTTAGGGTTTTTTTCCCCCCTGCAACCAATTAGGGTAGACGTGGTGGAACTGTTGGGCTATGGACACACCAAGATTGGCATGGTAGGAACTGTCACCTTTTCGGTATGCTATGGCTCCAGAGTTCTCCCAGCATTCACATTTCAAGTGACACGTCATGGTGACAATATCCTGGGGTGTGACTTGCTCTATGAACTGGGCTTCTCCATCACAGACCACACAGGATCCTGTTTGACCACCGATGGCTCAAGTTCACTGCACTCAGATGTTGACACAGCCACTCCCTGCTCCGCATCGTACACCGAGCAGAAACCTTTAGAACTGGAGCCGATACTCACATGACACAATCACATCTATACCCTGCTCTGTACCACACCTGTTAAGCCCAATGAAGCTAACCTCAGCACATGGTTGTTGTCCGCCCATTCTTCAGACCTAACAGGTGTGAACTGAAGGGAACTGTTAACTTTGACTGAGCAGTATTTCCTCTGGCTTAAAGACCTTGGTGCATGGCATCATATTTTTCCGGGGGCAGGGGGGGGGGGCACAAAAAAAAAAGACACATGGCACTATTCTAACCACAATATGTTAATTTTATACTATTTTTTTCTTTTTTTAAATTTTGCACAGTAACTTTGCATATGGAACTTACCATTTGAAGTATTGTACAACCAAGGCTTGAATGTTGGGCTATTGGGCCAGTTGGGGTCCCACCCAGACGTCCTGTGTTTGGACTTTTTACTGGTGTCATCCTTCTCTCCTTCCTCTGCTCTCACCTCTCCTGGACCCTCTGCCTGAACACTTTCCTCTCCTTGGCTCCTCTCTTCTGTCTCATCTTGCCCTCTCTGAGCTCTGTCTAATTCAGGTTCTCTCTATGGTGGGATACAAACAGGTTAGAAAATATCAAGTCTTATGTTTTGTCCTGCAGGATTTTTTTTTGTCATGGTTTACATAAATGATAAAAATATGTGTATTTTTTGTACTTTTATTCTAGTGTTTCTTTTTTTTTCCATTGAGAGTAAGGAAGGGAAAAAACATTCATAATATTAATTTGCTCATGCATACTTCAATTATGTGATCAGAGGTGGGTATAGTAGCCAGAAATTCTACTAGAAATTCTAGTCCCACTCTAAATTCAGTCTCACAAGAATAACAAGTGGTATGCAAGGGCCCATTTCAAAAGAGGCCCTACCGAACTTGGCATCTTTGCTGTATGAATCTTTTTCCAATCATATTTATTATTAATAGTTAAAGGCAACTTTATATAGTTACCTTCAACAAAGAAGCTATTTTTTCACTTGTTTCTCTGTGTGCACATGTGTGTCTGTTTTAGCAGCGTAGCTAAAAAAGTGACTGATTTTGATTATATTTTCAGGGGAAGTTGGTTGATTAGATTTTGGAGGTGATCTGAATCACTAACTGCCTCCAGGATTAAACAAAAATATTTCTAAGGGGAATCAATGCAAAGCCTGGTCAGATGTTTTGATGGTCACTAGCAGAGGGCAGTGTTAGCAGAAATAAAAATATAGGAAAGGAAATTAAATGCCTTGGTGGAGGTTTGGAGTCTATGTGTTTTCTAGTTTCAGATTGGATAGCCACAGAGCAGTAAAGTCTTTATTTAGCTGAAACAACAGTATGAGATGAAATCCAAGTTGGCTGTTTTCTTCAGTCTTACTCGAGTCAAAATAGGTCCCTGTTGTTTTGTATGATCACTCATCTCAGTCAGCTCAGATGAACTTGGTAAAATCGGCTGTCAGGTTGGCCAAAGATGTCATTATGTCATTGTGCATTTTACTGTACTGTAGGATAACCATGATGGGATCTACAGAATTACATTTTTCACACTGGGTACCATTCAGGCCCACTTGGTGCCTCTTGTCATCTCATTAGATTTTACTTTTGTAATAAGCCTGTGCTTCCCCCCCCCCCCCCCCCCCCCCCAGACTGCTTTAATTCACTCTCCAAGTAACAGATTTCCTTCTGTGTGGATTCCGATTCATCGATGATGGATAGATTTAAAAAAAAAAAACATTACAGTGAGTAACTTCTTGCTCTCATCCTGCTTTGTTAAATGACACTTCCTGTACATTCACGGGACGTGATCTTCAAATCTTAGAAATTGTTCATTTACACAATCTGCTTAAAGAAATCTTCTCCTATTGAGAAACAACAACTTCTGGATTGACACAGAGAACCGACTGACAGAATCAGCTTTAATGTAAAAGGAGATTCAACACTTTTGATGTTATTTCACCACACATATCAGATATGATGAGTGAAAGTTGCCGCAGTGTAACTGTATGCATGTCAGAGTTGATTTCTGTATCCTAGCGTAGAATGGTGTTATTCACTGAAATGCTTCCTGTTTGTCTCTTTGAGGCTTTGATATTGATAAAATCTCCACACGCTCCAAGGTGAACGCCCCCGTTTGTGAACAGAGTTGCACATTCACAACACACCTGGTTTGACATTAAAAAAAAAAAAATTAAAAAAATGGTAATGACGTGTGAGCGGAGGTGCCAGAGATATTTTTCTCCACATTACACTAAAACAAATGCAGAAGCGTGTTACTTGGTAGTTTTTAAGTTTATTTGTTTATTTACTGTAGAAGTGAGCAAACGTACAAAGTCTCCTGTTTGTGCAGCCATGGGATCCGTTCTGTTTGGGGTAGCTAGGTGTAACAGACTACGCCATCTAATATTTGCATTCAGATTTTCATGTTTATCATTGCTTACTGAGGAAGTGAAAATCCAAAGGTTATTTAGTCACTGTGCTCTTGGAGTGTCAAAACAGTGTCTGTGTTTTGGTGGGTTCATGCTTCTTGTCACATCACTATTATCAAAGCTGAACATTCTAGGCAGCTGCAAATACATTTAATCTGCTTGAATATGCCCCCGTGGAACTGTAGGGGGGGATTGTGATTAAAGCAAGATATTATAATTCAATGAAAAAATGCTGAAAAATATGAGCTCATGAGTTTATCTTCCACGTTTCACCTCATGGCCTTCTAAACAGAGATGACCAGTGTCAAAACTTTCCCAAAGATTATGTGGTCTAAGTGAAAGGTGTGGATCGAGCTCGCTGATTCGTCTGCTGTTGTAGCCTGGATGCTTTGCAGCAGCAAAAACAAAAGTTTCAAGTGGCGTCCTTTGTTGTGTGCTTCAGCTTTAGTTTACACAAATGTTGAGTGCTCACCGGTAGAGGTAGTTTGTGCTAAAAGGAAGCACTTAATTATAGAAGGGCTTTGGTGTTTGACTACTGTTATTTCCTAAAACAGCAAGAGAGCAGTTCACATCAGGAATGTCAGCTGAAGGGGGTGGTGGGGGGGGTACAGCTGGGCAGAGGAAGGTTAGTGGTGAATATTAGCTATCAGTTGTGGTGTATTTACAATGACTGATGCACACATGCACACACGGATCTCTTCCATGGTCTGTGGGAGTATATGCAAGACTCTAATCACATCGCAACAATAGAGAGGCACCTGCTTCCTCAATTGAAGCTGGGAAGCCGTCTTCCTGTTAGGAAGCAGTTGGTAATGGGATCAGTGGGAGAGATGGGAAGTAGTCTGTGAGGAGCGGGGAGGATGGGGGGAGACGGCATGGGAAAGAAAAGGAGTCGCAAGGTGAGATTGTCTGGGAAAATGTTGATCCACATAAAAAAAAAAAAAAAAAAAAAAAAAAAGGTGAATAAAGACAAGAAAATATGACGTGGTGAATGGTAGGCGTGGAATAGCAGTGTTGTGCTCCAAAAATCACATCTGAAGGGCATGCAAAGGGTTAAAATGACGTGACAGCAGGTTTTGTTTGTTGATGCGTGGTACAGTTTCTGTTTGACTGAAATTGGGTCTGTTTGGATATCGCTCACATTCACTGTGAGTCTGTAGAAGAAAGTGCATAAATGTCAAAAGTGACTCCTATGTCGACTGGGAAGTTTGAAGTGTGCTCGAGAGCTAGATAAAAAGTAAAAGCTATTTAAAAGGCTGCTTCTTGTTTACACAGGCGATTTCTTGATGGAGATGTTGAGCACGTAAAAGTTGCATCATTTCAGAATTCCATGTGTGCACAACCTCTTCATTTTTCTTCCAAAAGCAGATGCCGCTACATCTCTATAGTGTCATGGTTACTGCACTTTGTCATTCCAAACGCTTTATTATTGACTCACTGTAAGCTGTAAAAAAAAAAAAAAAAAAAAAAAAAAAAAAGTGGAAGTGACCTTGTTGACTCTTAAGGGTGTACTACCGACATCCTCTTATGAAAAAACACAGAATCACATGTTTGCAACATGACATTGCAGCTCTACGTGAAGAACCGACACACTGATGACATGATGACGTTGCTCTTTATTTCTCTAGTTGCAAAACTATGAAACTGGACATAGCATTGTTTATGACTTGCTTGCATTTTTTTGTGTGTAAATAGCTCACCTTGAGAACCAGTTTGGCACTTTTGCTGTTATTGACTCAAAACCTTCAGTGAGACGGCCTACATTCTTCTCTCTCATATTAACCTTGACAGGTCTCCATTGAGCCCTGTTCTGGATGCAGGAGTCATCTCAGCCTTAACTTATTAGTTCCTTCCACTCTCACCTGGCTCTCATCCAGCTCTGTCCAATCCTGACAATAACCGGAGTCTGTAGCACTGCGGTTCAAAATGCTGGGCTCTGCAGCCTCACTCCTTGCCACCGGGATCCCCGTCGGACACAATACATCTCAGGGGAGGAGGCACTGCTGCGACAAAGAGCTGCATGGATGTGTTGTTTATGTCTGGTATATGGTATTGTATTGTTGTTAAATTGTAGTTGTAGGAAGGTGCTGTTGTGTGAGGTCACTGAGTTTTAGTCCTCTGGCCTCCTGAACTTGGATTTGCATTGACTTCCTGCTCTGGGTCTGTAATGGGGTCGGAAGGAGGGATGTTTGTACAGTAGGCTTGATGTGTGTTTGCGTTGTAAATGTGTGTATGAGGATGTATTGTGTGTGATAATATGGACAATTGTTTGTGTAACACAGCAGCAATGAGAATTTATTGGTGTGTTTATTAGTTTATGTCCAGTTCATGTTTACAGCTACTAGCTAATCTGTTCACCTCGGAAGTAAACAAGCCACCATTACTACGGAACATGCACCGTTTGAACTTGTCCTTACCAACGCTACAATTTATATTTATTTTTTTCTTTTATTCAACGTCATGTTTGACAAAAATACAAAGGGAGGATAGAATAACGTGCAGTTCTTGATTACTCCAACTGCTGTGGCAGACTTCAACTTTGGAAAAGTATACAAGCTTAGTACCAAGTGATTCCCTCCCTGAGACTGTATAGTGTACAGAGATTCCTTGTGTGTGCAGTGGACAGAGATGCTCAAGAGAAATGGGTCGTGACTATTAACAGGAAGGATTTTGTCGGACCTACAACAGCCAAATGATTAGCACGCAGCTGCCTCGCTTACCATGCAACAGTAATGTTTTTAATGCTGCTCAGCCAGCTAAACATCAAGGAACCAGAACCAAAACAGCAGCAGCCTTATGTTTCATAGGACTGAAGCTCCACAATTTATTCTAAATAAAACATTGACAGTCTTTTCAAAAGACTGTTGTTTCTTATTCAGTGATTCTTTTTATATTTTGTTATTTTTTCTGACTTGCTGTTACTGTATTTTTCAGTTGGATGTTAAGTTTAGGTTCAACTTAAACTTAGGGTTATACAAGGGGGGGCTGAAAAGTTCATAGTGGCCAAATTAGACCAAATGTGGTTTATTTTTCAACATCGTCTCCCCTTCGGTCCACACACTTCTTCCATCGGTGTTGCAGCGCTTGGATCCCTGCAGTTTAAAAATAAACCACATTTGGTCAAATTTGACCACTATGAACTTTTCAGCCCCCCTTGTGTAACAAAAAATGTGTATGTGTTCATTTCAGGCTTTAAAGCAACAAAATGTGATTATTTTGAATAATTTTTTACTGCACCCACTGTAGATATGTGATGCCCATAATAAATGATTTTGGTCCAGGTTTTGACCTAGTGAAAGTTCTCGAGTTGGGGCTCAGCCATATACTGCAGATGCCTACAAATATGGGAAATAAGTCAGTTTTATTTATGTATTTATTTTTCTAGGATAAAATGGATATTGACATGTTGAAATAATTGTTTACACTGTCAACGTTTTCGTTTGGACATTTCTTAGTTTTTCTAGTCTCCAGTTTTTATTTGTATACTGATTTAAGCTTGTGAGCTGATTGATATGCTTATAAGTCTTTATAAATTTACCCCTCCCCCAAATGACTACAGAAAATTAAAAAAAAAAACCAGCAAAAACAAGAGTTAACAAAGTTACTGCCTTAGCTGGTATCTCATGGTGCAGTGAATGCTGAAGAACATTGCAATTTTGGGGTTTTGTCAGGGTTTGTAAGATCACAAAACAGTTCACAAATATTTGCAAAATAATTGGAAGCATTTGCAAACTGTTGTGACACATGTCGATAAGGTTCTTTTTGTTTTGCCAAGTAGTGAATACTAGCAACTGTTTTAAGAACCTTTATGAACCCTGTTAGGGTTTAGTGAGGGTTTGCTCACCCTTTTTACAGGGCTGCGTCCAAGATTCGCGTGACATTCGCCTGGTATTTTATCTGGAGTTGGCAAAAGGTCCCAAATATTTCCAAACAGTGGTAAATAGTTACTAATCATCGCAAACTGTTCATCAACCCTGATTTTTGTGAACATTTGTCAGAAAAGTTGTTGAATCCAAAAATCTCAACATTCATCAGCCTTCGCTGCTGTGTGAGATACTAGCTTTTAGGACGTAGAAAATAATTGAGCACTAAAGTTTATAGCACACCACTATGAGAGACAACTTTAGCTCATTTATGCCCATTGTATTTATTTCACGTGCAAGATGTTTAATTAACAATCAAAAAAATCTTCACATCAGATTGTGCTTTTTGTTTTGATATCTCTGTGTGTGTACGTGATGGTGCTGTTTTCTTTGCCAACCATACAGGCCCATAAAACTCTGACATAGCTGTGAACATTTTGCTGTGATTAGCACAATGCTCAACTTTTAGCAACACGCAAAAATAGTCTTTGTCCAACATAATCCAACATCCATGTAAGCACTGGACCAGTTAGCCGCTCACCCGTCCAGTAGAATTACAACAAAATCCAAACCCTTAGATGCATAAGCGGGGTAACAATTACCCCAGCGGTTGTTTTTTTTTGCAATATCTTTGTAATTTGAATTTTTTATCATTTAATCTTCCATGTATTCCTCAAATAGGTTGTGTTTGACATAAGGCCATTTGGATTTGTATCTAACTGTATATTTTTTAAGTAATCGCATTTTTTGTATCAGTACCACACTTTTCCATATGTGGGGTCAAAAATGACCAGAAGCTTTTCCCCAGCTGTCCCCTTTCAAATCTCACCACGGTTATCAGTAACACTGTAGACGCTGCAATTAGCATCTCAGACTGGATGCTGAGGGTAAACAGAGAGGGTAAACGGATGAGGACAATAGGTTGTTTTAGATGCAAATGTGGGGTCAAAAATGACCCCAAGCTTCTCCCAAGCTGTCCCCTTTTCAATTTCACCATGGTTATAAGTAACACTGTAGACACTGCAATTTGCATCTCAGACTGGATGCTGAGGGTAAACAGAGAGGGTAAACAGATGAGGACAATACAGTGTATACAGTGAGGACAATGTAGGTATTGTTAGATGCAGGGGTCAAAAATGCCAGAGCGGTTGTTTTTTTTGCAATATCTTTGTAATTTTAATTTTTTATCATTTAATCTTCCATGTATTCCTGCAAATAGGTTGTCTTTGACATGAGAACATTTGGATTTGTATCTAATTGTTATATTTTTTAATTGCATTTTTTGTATCAGTACCACACTTTTCCATATGTGGGGTCAAAAATGACCCCAAGCTGTCCCCTTCTTTTGTTGACCAAAATATAATTTAAAATAATAATAACGATAATAATCACCCAAAATATAATAAAAATAATCATCTTTAACCAAAATGAAAGAAATTTCTTAAGTTTACAGCATAAAACACACACATTCTAGTTGGGGTCATTTTGACCACACTCATGGAAGAGTGTTGGAATTGGTTGGTCATGCATCTAAGGGTTAAAGTTTAGACCAATGGAATCGTGTGTTTCCACAGCTGACACATTGGCGTTTGAAAGACGCATACATCTGCAGTATCAGCACACAGACGAACATAAAATGCACCCCAATTGGTGTGCCAACTTTCTACATCATGTAAAAAGCAGCACAGAGTGAATCCATTGACAGACATGCCTTTTAGATCACCCAATAGAACATTTCCTGAAAGGCTTCTTTGTCAGTTTATCCCTAAAATACTACAACATGAACCTTTAACCCCCATAGTTTGTCTGTGTTTAATGTTTTATCAAAATTTCAGATAGCTACTACTCTTCTGCTCTGAAATCATTATCTTTGCATGTGTGTTTATGTGCATGAGTTCTACAGGAGGTAGGCAGCTCAAGATCAGGTGACTAATTCATTAACTGTTTTCATCAGTTTATTTTTTGATTTCTTGTGACATGGGGAATTTGTCACGCTTTCAGGGGGAATTTTGAGGGGATGTAATCAGACAAAAACACTTAATTGTGTCATCACTCCTTTCTTTCTTTCTCTGTTGTCATTTCATAATCAGCCTTGTTTCAGATTTGTCTGGAAAAACCCAAGAGAAAAATAGCACAATTTAAATGATTTGTTTAAAGGTGAACACAAAGACCTTTAAAATTTTATAGGATGTTGAGCTATGTGAAAGATTTGAGGCTAAATGTTAGTGGTGAGTGAGTCATTGTTCTCTGATGTGGATGTTTTTTTTTGTGATCAACTGACGTACATGTGAAATGCTTTTTAGCACTTTCAGAGTGCACGAAGGTACAGTCAAATGATATTTTTCCCATTTGAAGTACAGTATTTTTGGACATTGACTGGGAGAAAGAAGGAACCACAATGGAAATAAGTGTGTGCACTTTTTGTGTTATCCCATTGTTTTAATGTACATTGTATTTTTATACATTGTTATTTTAATGATGAATAAATCAGCAACATGATTAAGTTGTTGCACCTTCATATCTGAAAAGCACTAACTCCATCCATCCATCCATTCATCCATCCTCTACCGCTTTTCCGAAGGTCCGGGTCGTGGAGGCAGCAGTTCAAGCAGAGAAGCCCAGACTTCCCTCTCCCCAGCCACCTGCTCCAGCTCTTCAGAGGGGATACCAAGGCATTCCCAGACTAACTGGGAGATGCAGTCTGTCCAGCGAGTCCTGGGTCTGTCCTAAGGTCTCCTCCCAGTGAGATCTGCTTGAAACACCTCAAGTGGGAGGCGTCTATGAGGCATCCTGATCAGATGCCCAAACCACCAAAACTGGCTCCTTTCAATGTGGAGGAGTAGGGGTTCTACTGTGAGCCTCTCCCGGATGACTGAGCTCCTCACCCTATCTCTAAGGGTGAGTCCAGCAATCCTACGAAGAAAGCTCATTTCAGCTGCTTGTATCCGCAATCTCATTCTTTCGGTCATTACCCAAAGCTCATGACCATAGGTGAGGGCAGGAAAGTAGAATGACTGGTAAATCGACAGCTTTGCCTTAGAACTCAGCTCCCTCTTCACCACAACAGACCGGTACAACGTCCGCATCACTGCAGATGCTGCTCTGATCCATCTGTCAGTCTCTTGCTCCATTCTTCCCTCACTCGTGAATAAGACCCCAAGATAATTAAACTCCTCCACTTGGGGCAGGAGCTTGTCTCCAACCCGGAGAGGACAATCCACCTTTGTCCGACTGAGGACCATGGACTCGGACTTAGAGGTGCTGATTCTCATCCCAGCTGCTTCATACTCGGCGGCAAACCGTCCCAGTAAGACCTGTAGGTCATTGCTGGATGAAGCAAACAGGACAGTATCATCTGCAAACAACAGAGATAAGATCCTGTGGTCACTGAGCATGACACCCTCCGTTCCCTGGCTGCACCTACAAATCCTGTCCATAAAAATTATGAACAGGATCGGTGACAAAGGGCAGCCCTGGCGGAGTCCAACTCTCACTGGGAATAAGTCTGACCGAGTGTTGGCAATACGAACCAAACTCTTATAACGGTCATATAGAGACCAAATAGCTCGTAACAAGCCCCAATACCCCATACTCCCGAAGCACCCCCCACAAAAAAACATGTGGGACGCAGTCGAATGCCTTCTCCAAGTCCACAAAACACATGTAAACTGGTTGGGCAAACTCCTACGAACCCTCGAGGATTCTTGAGAGGGTAAAGAGCTGGTCCGATGTGCCACGGCCAGGACAAAAACCACATTGCTCCTCCTGAATCCGAGGTTTGACCAACGGCCGGACTCTTCTCTCCAGTACCTTGGCATAGACCTTCCCAGGGAGGCTGAGGAATGTGATCCCTCTAAAGTTGGAGCACACCCTCCGGTCCCCTTTTTTTGAAGAGAGGAACCACCACCCCGGTTTGCCATGCCAAAGTCACTGTCCCCAGCCTCCATGCAACGTTGCAGAGGCGTGTCACCCATGACAGCCCTACAACATCCAGGGCCTTGAGTTACTCAGGGCAAATCTTGTCCACCCCCGGGGCCCAGCCACCAAGGAGCTTTTTAACCACGTTGGCAACCTCAGCCCCTGTGATGGGCGAGTCATCCCCCTTGTCCACAAGCCCTGCCCTCCCTTCACCACTGACATCCACCACTTGGTTTTGGGGTTGCCTCCACGGGATGCACCAACGACCTTGTGGCCACAGGTCTGGGCAGCCGCTTCAACAATGGAGGTGGAGAACATGGCCCATTCAGACTCCATGTCTCCAGACTCCTTCGGAATGTAGTTGAAGTTCTTCCGGAGGTGGGAGTTGAAGACTTCCCGGACAGAGACCTCAGCCAGACGTTCCCAGCACACCCTCACTATACATTTGGTTCTACCAGGTCTGAATAGCATCCTCCCCTGCCATCGGATCCAACTTACCACCAGGTGGTGATCAGTTGACAGCTCTGCACCTCTCTTTACCTGAGTGTCCAAGACATACGATCGCAGGTCTGATGACACGATAACAAAATCGATCATCAACCTGTGACCTAGCGTGTCCTGGTGCCAGGTGCACATATGGACACCCATATGCTTGAACATGGTGTTTGTTATGGACAAACTGTCGTTAGCACAGAAGTCCAATAACTGAACACCACTCGGGTTCAGATCAGGCAGGCCATTCGTCTCAGTCACCCCCTTCCAGGTTTCACTGTCATTGGCCACGTGCGTATTGAAGTCCCCCAGTAGGACAATGGAGTCCCCAAGAGGAGCACCCTCCCGCACCCCAGTTAGAAACTCCAAAAAGGGTGGGTCCTCTGAACCATTATTTGGTGCATATGCACAAATGATGGTCAGGACCTATTTCCCAACCCGAAGGCACAGGGAAACAACCCTTTCATCCACTGGGGAAAACTCCAATGTAGAGGCAGCAAGGTGGGGGGATACAAGAATACCCACCCCTGCTCGTCGCCTTTTGCCTGGGGAAACTCCAGAGTAGGCCAAGCTCCAGCCCCTCTCCAGGAGACTGGTTCCAGAACCAGAGTTGTGTGTTGAGGTGAGGCCGACTATATCTAGCCGGTATCTCTCAACCTCAACCTCATGCACCAGCTCAGGCTCCTTCCCCGCCAGAGAGGTGACATTCCACGTCCCAAAGCCAGTTTAGGAAGCCTGGGATCAGACCGCCACCTGATCCACATAGCACCGGACCCCCATGGTCCCTCCTGCAGGTGGTGAGCCCACTGGAGGGCGGACCCATGTAACTCCTTCGGGCTGAGCCCAGCCGGGTCCCATGAGCAGAAACCCGGCCACCAGGCGCGAGCCATCGAGCCCCTCCCCCAGGCCTTGCTCCAGGGAGGGTTGTTACTAACAGCAGTTTTAATGTTTCTTTGTAGAATCTGCTTTGAGATTTATTGACTGTATATGAGTTCTGAGTTTTGTGGGGGTTTTTTTTTTTGGTAACTTAAGATTTTTATTCATTTTTCATTATATATATTGCATTCAGATCACAGTCTACATTTAAAAAAAAAACAAAGGGGCTAGAGTAAAAAAGAAAGAGAAAAAAAAAACAAAAAAAAGGGGGGGGGACAAATGTTGGAGCATCAAGTTTTTAGTTTCCATCTCTTAATTCTTCTGGTTTTTCCAGCGTCTTTGGTTATTCTTTCAATATCTGTCTCGTTGTTGCACTTTGTAGTGTGTCCATTTCCGCCATTTTTTTTCCCATAGTCCTTCTTGCATTCTTTGTCGATATGTTAGTTTTTCCATCATACGTATGTCCTCAATAATGTCAGTCCATTGCTCTTGGTCAGGAAGAACTTCTGATCGCCATTTTTTTGTGAGTTTTTTTTACATGCAATCAACAAGATTTTAACTAGATATCTGTCCTCAGCCTGTATAACATTGTCTCTTTTAAGATCACATAGGTACATCAAGTTACAGTTCATTGGTATATTATATCCTAATATCCTCTGTATTGTCACATGTATAGATTTCCAGAATGATGAGATTTTGCAGCATTTCCAAAACATATGCGAGTGGTCTGCATTTTGAGCCCCACATCCCCTCCAGCATAAAGATTGGGTATTTGTATACTTTCCTTGAATCTGTGGTGTAATGAAAAAGCGAATCAGGTTTTTCCATCCAAATTCCCTCCATGTTCTTGAATTTGTTGACGTGTGTTGTGTTTTCCATATTTCCTGCCAGCTTTCTTCTGTTATGTTTAAATTGAGCTCTTTCTCCCATTTCTCCTTTATATAGTTACTTGAATGATTGTTTGCCATAAGTTTCTGATATAGCTTTGAAATAATTCTTGTTTTATTTCCTGTATATGAGCTTAAAATGAATTGTATAATCTCGCTCACATCTGTTTGGAGGTTATGCCTAATCTTCTTCATATAATAGTCTCTCATCTGCAGATATCTGAAGAATTCCGATCTTTCTAGTTTAAATTTTCTCCTGATGTTTACAAAGCTCCCGAGATCTTTTTTTCCGATATTGCCCCATGCTGTGATTCCCTTGTTCACCAGATTTTTGTATCCCCTATCTTGTTTTGCCGGTTCAAACTGACTGTCAAATGCTACCCATTTCAATAGTTTTATGTCTTCCTTTATATTATACTTTTGTACTATTTTATACCACAGTTCTAAAGTAAATTTAGTGATTGGGTCTATTTGTTTGATTTGCTTATATGCATCTTTATCTCCTATTATGCTTTGTACTGGGAGTCCCTCAATTTCCTTTTCCATTTCTTTCCATTTTGCCTCATATCCCTCGTCGCACCAACATATGATATATCTTATTTGTGCTGAGTAGTAATATTCCTTTAGACTTGGTAGGCCCATGCCTCCTTTCTCTTTTGGTAACTGGAGAGTTTTATATTTCACTCTTGGTTTTTTACCTCCCCAAACAAATCTCGATATCATCCTGTCCCACTTTGAGAATTGGGCATCTGGAATCTCTGTTGGTATAGCCTGGAAGAGGTAAAGTAATCTAGGTTGTATGCTGATTTTGACTGTCTCAATTTTTGAATTCAGATCCATATTTAAGATTGACCATCTATCAATATCTTTTTTTATTTCTTGTTCCAACCTATCATAGTTTGCTGTATAGATTTTGCTTAGATCTTTAGGTATGTTCACTCCAAGGTATTTTATTTCTTTTTGTTTCCAGTTTAGTTTGATCTTATCAGTTATCTGGTTTAGAGGGTTATAGTGGAATGTCAGTATTTGTGTTTTTGTTATGTTTATCTTGTATCCTGATAATTTTCTAAAATTTTCTATCAAGTTCATCATTTCCATTATTGATTCATCTGGTTGTTCAAGGTAAACTATAATATCGTCTGCAAATAGCCCAATCTTGTGTTCCGCCCCCTTTATTGTTACACCTTTTAATTTCTTATTTTGTCATATCGCTTGAGCCAGTGGCTCTATGAACAGAGCAAACAAGGTGGGCGATAAGCAGCATCCCTGCCTAGTTGATCTTTGTATATTTACTTTGTCTGTTAAGCTACCGTTTATCTTGATTCTTGCCACAGGTTCTTGATACAGCGTCCTTATGCATTGTACTGATTTTTCGTTAAATCCAAAGCGTTCCAGCACACTATATAGGAATTTCCAGTTAACCCTGTCAAATGCTTTTTCTGCGTCTAAACTCATTATTACTGCGCTTTTCTTTTCTTTATGTATTTGATTAATTATATGTATTGTTCTCCTGATATTGTCATGTGTTTGGCGTCCCTCTATGAAACCAGTTTGATCATCTTCTATCAATTCCGTCAAGAATGTCTTTATTCGTTTACATATAATTGTTGTATATATTTTATAATCCACATTTAATAAAGAGATTGGCCTATAGTTTCCGCATTGTTCTCTATCTTTCCCTGGCTTTAAAATGACTGAAATAATGGCTTCGTTCCATGATGGAGGTATTTTGTTGTTGTTCAACGTCCAATTAAATGACTTTAGAAGCTGTGGTGTGAGTTCTTCTATTAACAGTTTATAAAACTCAGATGGGTATCCATCACTACCTGGTGATTTACCATTTTTAAGTGACTTAATCACATCTCTAATCTCTTGTGTTGTTATTTCTGCTGTTAGCTTTTCATTTTGTTGATTTCCTATTGATGGCAAGTCCAATGTGCATAGAAATTTTTTAATATCTTTAGTATTTGTTTCTTCAGGTTGCGAGTATAGTTCTTGGTAGAAATTATGGAATATTTCTTCGATGTTTTCTGGGTTAACTGTGGTTTTATTTGTGGTGGGGTCTTTAATCTTATACATTATTCATTGTTTGTTGTTTTCTTAACCGTTTTGCCAGCAGTTTTGTGGCTTTTGGTCCCGTTTCATAATATTTTTGCTTTAGATATCTATTTTTCCTTTCAATTTCATCCGTTTGTGTTTCTTTTATCTTTATTTTTTCTTCTTTAATTTCTTGATATATTTTTGGGTCATTTGTGCTTTGATGTTTATGTTCTAATTCCCTCAGTCTCTTACATCTTTGTTCATATGCTTCCAGTTTAGTCTTATTTGCTTTTCCTGTTTCAACAATTAATTTACCTCTTAACACAGCTTTTAGTGCATCCCATAGTATTCTTGGGTCCACTTCTTCATTGTCATTCTCTTGGATATATTCATTTATGTTTACTTTTATTCTTTCTTTCATTTTATCATCATTTAACAGTCCTACATTAAGTTTCCATGTTGTTTGTCGTTTTCTATTGTTTAAATTTATTTCCATGTATATAGGATTATGATCTGATATTTCTGCCCCTCCAATCCAACAATTTCTCACCCTGTGTCTGTCATCTTCATTCATAAGGAAGTAATCTATTCTAGAGTGTACTTTATGGACTGCTGAATAATGTGTATAGTCTTTTTCGAGTGGGTGCAGGTCCCTCCAAATGTCTACCATACCCATTTCTGCCAGTGAGGTTCTTATGAATTTTGTTACATGTTTTTTTGTCTTCTTAACACTTGTTGTGTCAACTTCATGATCCATGACAGCATTTAAGTCTCCTCCACAAATTAGGACTCCTTCACTGTGTGTTGCTATGAGATCAAACAGATGTTGAAAAAAACCCTTGTCACTTTCTGGTGGGGCAAAGATGTTCACTAATGTGATCTGCATTCCATCTATGCTACCCTTTATTATTACATACCTGCCTTCTTTATCCTGGATTTCCTGTTCACATTCAAATTGTATTTTATTTGAGATTAGTATCATAACCCCCCTTTTAGTTCCTCCCTTAAATGAACTGTAGTAGGAGTTCTTATAGCCAAATCTCTTTAGTTTCACATGTTCTGTCTTGCTCAAATGTGTCTCTTGCATAAATATAATTTCGGCTTTTTCTTTCTTGAATTTTCTTATTATTCTTTCCCTTTTAACAGGTGAGTTCAGACCATTCACGTTTAGTGTTATTATCTTAAGATTTTTACCCATAATCATGTTTTTCCATTTTTTTAACTTGTGCTCCTAGCCCCTTTAACAACAAAAATAACACATATTTATATAAAAACACATTAAAAAATCTCGACCTCCGTACTTTGGGCCTTTCTTCTGCCCACTGGTCCCTGTTGGTGGGTGGAGGGATTGTCCTCACCGAGTGTAGGGCCCTCCCTAGACCTGTATTTACTATCCAAGAAATAGTCATTAGTCTAGAAATGTCCAACAAATATCACTTAAACCTCTCCTAGCCGTCTGTTTCTCTTTTACCTTGTCTTCTTGGCCTTCATTTCTTCTGTGTCTTTCTTAATCTTTGTTATAATCTAGGCTTTCAGTTGAAAGCCTTGCAGTTTTTCCTGGGCCCGCTGCTCCACGTCTCCCCCCGTCTTTTGCCGTTCACTCGCCTCCACTCCGGCTGTCGTGATGCGTTCAGGGCCTCCGCTGCTCCTACCGTTTCCTCCGGCACGTACACCTCAAGGCCCCGCTCCATCATGTCCTGCGCTGCCTCTCTGGCTGTGTTGTAGGTTCTTACGCCGTTCTCCCAATGAATCCTCATCTTCGTTAGCGGCGTTTGGAATCTAATTTTTTTTTCTTTCAGCGTTTTTTTAATGTTGGCATATTTCTTCCGCTGCTGCACAATTTCTGCCGGGTAGTCATGATCAAAGAATATCTGCTTGTCGCCGATTCGTATCTTTTTTTTCCATGCTCGTGTCAGGATTCTTTCCTTTACATCATATTTCAGAAAGTTTACCACAACTGACCTGGGTGTAGAGCGTGGGTTCGGGTTCTGTGCCGAGGCTCTTTGCGCTCGTTGAATCTGCAGATCCGCTTCGCTGGGCAGTTCCAGCTCTTTTTTTAAGAACTGATCCATGAATTTCGTCATCGAGTTGCCTTCAATGCCCTCCGGGATCCCGAAGATGCGTATATTGCCCCGTCTGGACCTGCTCTCCAAGTCGGTTACTTTCTCCTGCATCCTCTGCATTTGTGCCATCAGGGTCTGCAGCTGTTCGCTTGCCTCGCTATTCCAATCTTCCAGCTCTGATATTCGGACCTGCGCTTCTGTCATACACGCCCGCTGGGAGCGCAGCTCCTCCATGTTTTCTGCTAGCTTGCGCTCCATTTCTCTTCGGAGGCCCATAATTTCTTCCTTAATCTCTTTTTTCAGTTCCTCCTTAAGAGCCGCTAAATCCTGTTGTAGCTGCCGTTTGAAGTCTCTCAACTCTTTACCCAAACTGGCGATGCCAGTGTTCATGGTATCGAGTTTTGTGTCCTCCATTTTCTCTGCTGCGGTCACCTCGTTTTTTTTGGGCCCCGTGTTCAGCGGTTTCTCCTGCGTTGTTGAAGAGGAATTCTTTAATTTTACTCTGCTTTTGTCCTTGTGCCCGGCTCCTTCGTGTTTTCATCCCTTAGTTTATTGATCCGCTTATGTCGAGTTGGCCATTTACCGATGATTTTTAATCCGGCTAGGGAGAGCTCTCTGTTTAAGCGTTATGTCTCTCCGCCATCTTCCCGGAAGTCCCCTGAGTTTTGTGCTTTTAAGTTGATGCGTTTCACCGTCTGATTTACCAGCACTTATGCATGTGTTCAGTTTTATGGAGTTCATGGAAATTAGCTCAGGCTGTAAACGCTGGTGTATTTATGCTTCATGTAACATATCTGTCTGTATAGGCCAACTAAACAATAAAGGGGCATCGGGGTACTCATGTTTTTGGAGAAACATTAAATTCAAATAACTCATTCTTATTCTATGATCTGTTACCGAAACTAGCAACAGAATTGTTTTCGTTTATTTGTCTTTTGACTTATTTTGTACCCGTAGGTAGATTTGTTCTGCAGTCCGGTGACAAGCCACCAGCTGCCGGTCGCTGCGTGCGCAAGCGCCCCGTATCCCTAACCTGCATGTTTTCCGCATGTGGGAGGAAACCGGAGAAATCCCGGAGTAAACCCACGCAAGCACGGGGAGAACATGCAAACTCCACACAGATCACTGTTGGTCGGGGGCAGGGATCGAACCCACGATCTCATGATCCCCGCGATCCCCCAGCCGAGGGTAAACTGTGCTGCTGCAGTGCTAACCACTGCGCCACCGTGCAGCCGTCTTGTTTGTTTTTATGTCAGAAAAAAGGTACTCATTAGACATGCAGTTTCTAAAATTGCAAATCTTTTTAAAGCTTTGCTGTTTCGTTTAAGCAAGTATTTGTTCTGCTTCTCAGCGTTGGACTTTTCCAGGTATTTGTACATAGAAGAATTTTGTTTCCAGTAAAAAAAACAAAACAAAAAAAAACTGCTTTAAAGTATATAAAGAATGAATAAACCATAGCTTGGAGCACATTTGAGGTTAAATGTCTAGTAAATGTGTCAGTCATTGTCTTAAACAAAAGATTTAAGCACAAAACTTATATCAGGTGTCTGCAACCTGAGGCTCTGGAGCCACATGTGGCTCTTTGGCCCATAGGCAGTGGCTCCTTAAGGCCTTGACAAAAATTTTAAAAACTTAAAAAAAAAAAAAAAAAAATCACAGATTTATGAGGACAAAACTGTAAATTTAAAGGCTGAAAATTTATGCCCAAAATTCTCTCAACAGCAATTTTTCAAGAAATAGTCACAAAATTTCTGGGGAAAAACACAGATTGTCTGGAATGTACTTGGATTTTTTTTTTTTTTTAAGATTGTTGCAAATTTACCTGAAAAAGGGTAACAATTTTTACATGGAAGAGTAGAACAAATTTATTAGAAAAGTAGGAAATTTATTCCAGAAATATGACAAATTTAGGGAAGAAAGTTGCAGTCCTACAGTATGAGGAAAAACACTTGTGCAAATTTGCAATAAAAAGAATCACAAATTTACCTGAAACTGCATTTTGAGGAAAAAATGACAAATTTATGTGGAAAGAAGCTGCAATTTTACCTGAAAAGCAACAAAGTTTTCAAAGAAAAACATGACAGATTTATTAGAAAACCAGAAAACTTATGCCAGAAATCTCACAAATTTTAGAAAAAAGTTGTAATTTATGAGAAAAAAAACCCCCTCTAAATATTGATAGTGTCAGGCCAGTTTTACTGATAATGCTGCCATTTTACTTTAGTTTTCAGGCTTTGTTAATTTTGTGCCTCCATGCTAATTTTGCTGGTCAGAAATCTCTGAAAATGGCTCTTTGCATAGTAGAGGTTGTCAACCCCTGACTTATACGTTGCCACCTTTTTTTTATCCCCTGACATTCGAAGCCCAAAGGGGATTATGTTATGGGTCCATCCAGCCGGCCGGCCCACTTTTGTGAAATCGACTCCTCCTGCAGTTTTGTTCCGATTGTTTTGAAACTTGGTACCATGGTTTGAGATACTCTGATGATGCGCATATTGCAGTTACTGTAGACTCTCACTGGATGATGCTGAGGTCAGAGGTCAGATTTTCCCTAAATCTTTTAAACACAATAACTACTGAAAGAAATGATGTAGGCTTTTCAAATCGATGCAGTAGTTGTATCTAATACACATCTTGGACGACTTACACCCTCACCTAACCATGGGTTTGGAGTCAAAGGGTCAAAGGTCAAAGTTAACATTGCTTTTGCACTATAGTAAATGGTTAATGCTACAGCACCTATTACTATAAAACAAATAAAGCTCGGGCCACCAAACCTGGTACACAGGTTCACCTTGGGATCCTGACCCCAGATTATGGGTTTGAGGTCAAAAGGTCAATGTTAACATTCCCTATGCCTTATTATTGTACATCAAATAAAGCTAGGGTCACCAAACTTGGTACACATGTTCACCCTGTGACCCTGAAGTGTGACTGTGGTTTTGGAATCGCAAGATCAAAGGTCACCATCAAAATGGATTATAAACTAGATCTCAACAACAAGGAAAGCTGGGGTTACCGTACTTGCTACACAGGTTCACCTTGGGATCCTGCCCAACAACTATGGGTTGTGTACTTTGTTGTATATTCATGGATGATGGGTTTATCATAATTTGGTTCTGCCACAGTAATTGAAAAGATGAAAACTGCTCTCCATCAGTAGGTATTGGGATCTTCAGAGAAAACGGAGGCGGGGGATGTTGCACTCGCCTCAGAGTGCTCTTGTTTGTAAATGTATTCATTTAACCCATGGGGAGGTGCTTTGTCATAATCTTGTACTGAAGTGCTCAATTTTGTAAAAAGAAAAAAATAAAAATATTGCGGTCTGGCAGATTTAGGAATAACTGAAGTAGAAAACAAGCAAAATGAAAAATGTTTTTGTTATTTTTCAATGTCTGATGTCAGACTGAGCTGTTAACATTTGTTATAAATATTGTGTATCGCCTCTAAAGACAAACCAAGATTGCTGGGCTTTTAAATCACAGTGTAGCTTTCTGAAACACCCATGATGTCACATCCTTGGCATTTCTTCTGCTCACAACTAATGTTGAGATGAATTCATAAAAGAACTGAAACCTCTTGCCACACCTGGGTTGCTCAGTTTGACTTGATGCACTCATCAACCGAAAATTTAAAAAAGTGAAGTTTGCACATCTGGATGCATCACTGATGAAGATGTGATGTACTCCCTTTGGTTATACTGCTGAGTTTGTCCTGATAGCTGTCAGGCCTCCAGCAAAACGTAAATGAGTGGTGCTTAATGGTCCTGTACCCATCAAAGCACTCATATCTCCAAATTTACTGTAAATTGTGTTCAAGACACTCTGGTCATTCTGCTTAAGATTTTAGATATAACAGGCTGCTTTTTAAGGCAGAACAGGTGCCCAGTCATATGCCCAGTACTGAGCATTACACAATTTCTGTAACCATGACAACGAGCTGTAGCACACATACCCCTGTGTTTGTTTTTCCTCTGCTTTCAGAATGTCTCTTCATGGTTTGTGTATCTTTCGAGGCTGATTTTCATACTTACCGGGTAACCCGCCTCCATGCAAAACAGATGTGATACTGCTGCATACTTTCCATGATAACATATCAATGTTATATCAGAGTATTCCAAAGAATAAGTGACTGAGAATTATGTAACATATTTTGACATTTAACATCCTCTTTCTCCCTTGCTCCCTCTTTAGAACCTGAGTGGCAAACATGCAGCACACATCGTGCACAGAGGACCGGATCCAGCATGCTCTGGACAGGTGTTTGGACGGGCTGAGGCAAAGTCCCACCGCGGCACACCACTGGAACGGTAAGACCCTCGGGGATTACACGGTGTGAGGACCGTAGATGAGATCTGGTTCTGCATCGTCACACATGTTGCAGTGAGGGATGTTTCTGCTCAGTTTGATTTTCTCTGAGTCTCTTCAGTGGTGCAGAACCTTTCTGATCGTGTCCTTGTTGTTATCTCATACACTGCTGAGCCTATAAATAAAGGTAAACGGGCTCTTGTGTAGTTTTCTGGAGTTGAACTACCTCTAAATAGCTAAATGTACTGTATTCCATTGAGGCAAATGGCTTTAAATGTAAAACTTTTTACATGTGCATTTGTGCCAAAACTCTAATCCTTTTCTCTGTTCACAACAGCATAACTTTTTAATGATTTCTTAATATTGTTGCACTTTTTATATTCCCAGTATATGCAATATGAAGAGAAAAAACATTGGTCATTCACAGCGTAGTTTTAAGATCATTGGGGTTGGTGCAGTAACTTAAGTGAAAATGCATGTTGAGAAATGAACTGCTTGATATGATTTTAGTCCATTTAATCAAGGTTTCTTTTGTGTGTTGGGTCCACTAAAATTTAGTGAAGCAGCCGGTCTTGTGTATCCTTTCTTAACAAATCATCTGCATGTGCATCTACTAATTCAATAAAACATTAAAGTGTAATATTTTATTCTTTATTCGGATGCTGGTGTGTCAAAACAAAAAGACGGTCTCTTTTACAGGCCAGTTCTTGGAAGGTAAAACCCTCACATATTCTTAGAAGAAAAACAACCCTGCTGTACACATTTGGGCGTACGTAACATGTTGTTTAAGGTGTACACACACACACACACACACACAGAAAGAGCTATTTGTTCACACTTTGTCAACATAATGGCTGCGTGTGACAAACGCTCTCCCAGCGCATGGTGCACACCAGCATATATGTGGCTGAGCTTGTTGTTGGTGACAGAGCTGTACGATCGCTGGCAGAGTGTATTATTGGGTGCTGGAGGAAGTTGTGTGAATAGACAGCTGGGAGGAAGTGGTGGCACAGACCACCCACCACGTGTGAGTGAGGCATCATGAGGCAATAGATACTGGGGTGCAAAAACAGAGTGGAAGATCAAATCTGCCCTGGATCGTGCACTTCAACCAGTGTCAGAGAGATCGTAGCACGCTAGCACAAACTGATCAGCAGAGAGGATGTGATTTTTGCACTTGTGACGTGCAAGCTAAAAACTTAACTTCATGTTGTTGTTTTTTTAAACTCCATGTCTGAACACAGTCTTTCAGAGATGCAGCACAATATCTCTGAGAAACAGCGCAATATCTTGTTTGTTTCTATCTTCTTTGGCCTGTACAGCACTTTGTTGGAAAGCGCTTTACAAATTTATTATCATTATTATTGTACACTTAACCAGACTTTTTTTATAGGTCCCATATTGTGTCTTTTCTAGGGATTATTTGTAAAGTTTAGCATCTGCAATGATATAAGATAAGATAAGCCTTTATTAGTCCCATAATGGGGAAATTTCAGGATTGCAACAGCACAGGGATAGCAACACTCAGAGCAACAATCAGAAGGCAAGAAAAAACAAGAGCAGCGAGTATACATATGTACATATAAACATAAATATATAGACGCACGATGCGGAGCATTGCAGCTAGATGGAATAAATATATAGATATATAAACACAGTGCGGAGCATTGTAGCTAGATGGAATAAATATATGAACATACACACAGTGTGGAGCGTTGTAGCTAGATGGAATAAATATATGAATATATAAACACACACACAGTACGGAGCATTGCAGCTAGATGGAATAAACATGCAAATATATAAACACACACAGTGCGGAGCACCGTAGCTAGATGGAACAAATATGCAAACACATAAACACACACAGTGCGGAGCACCGTAGCTAGATGGAATAAATATGTAAATATATAAACACACAGTGTGGAGCATTGCAGCTAGATGGAATAAATATATAAATATACAAACACACACAGTGCGGAGCATTGCAGCTAGATGGAATGAAACAGCATAACTGTCTACTTAGTTATCCTTCATGGTATGATTATGTACCCATACATATTGTCACCCTCCGTAGCTACCGGTATTTTCCTAGTTGTATACCGGAGGGGACCATTGTGTATATGTATGTATGTATATTTTAAAAGGGTCACTGACTGAACAATAGTGTTTTTGTAGGTTTTAACCTTCTGAAATTCATCTGTTGGTCACATGATTATTGGAAAAAATATCCAAACACTCGCTTCTCTTAAAAAACAGACAGATTTTATCTCGTTTTTCTGTTCAAGAAGCCTTTCGGGCTCTTCCGGATATTTTTCTTTCTTTTTTTTTTTTCCTCTTTTTTCCCTTTTTTCATTTTTCCTTTTCTTTTTCCGGGTATTTTTCTGTATGTCAAGAAATGGGGAAACATCCCTAAAAAGGTAAATATCACTGGCCTTGATACCTGCCGGCTGCTCTATTATTGGCCAGTGTAGCTGTCTGTCATGTAGACTGATTTGTTTGACTCTTAAAAAGCAGATGAACACACTGTTATTTAGGCAAGCTTAATTGACCGGTGGCCTAGTTTTATTATTTTAATTCAATCAATCAATCAATCAAACTTTATTTGTATAGCACTTTTAAAAAATTAGATGCTGTGCAAAGTGCTTTACATGGATAAAAACAATACACACATTTAGTTACATATTTTACATGATACATCCCCACCCCTTTCAACCCTCCCATAAACATACCCACAAACACAACACACACAGGCACATACATCACCCCTACTTCTCTTACACACATATAAATTGCATAATAATTGCATGTTTTTCTGTTTGTTTTAATTTTCCTTAGCCTTGTTTTATACCACCCTGCACTTACTTGCTGTTTACATGTACGGGTATTTTTGCTTTATATGATACAAAATTCTTTTTTATCATATAAAGCAAATATATAATATGGTGATAATATTTCACCAAAATATGGTGAAATCTCAGGTCAATGGCTCCATCAGAAATATGTTTAATGAGAAAAATGTTGATGTGTTCAGTACTTATTTCCTCTGCTGTATCTTACCTCATTCTGGCTTATTTTTTTAAATATTTTTGCTGTGATGCTACATTGTTAGCCATACCAAGGCAACTAGCTGAAGCTAGCAGTTTAGCCACTAGTCTTGGCTCATTCACGAATGTTTCTGTGCTTATTGTACTCAGGGACTGGTCATATCCTATCGATCACTGAAACCACACACCTCTGCCCACCAATGATGCATTTTTTCATTTATTCTGTTAGACAAAATTACATTAGTTGGCTCCGAGGTAGGAGCTTGCCAGTTAAGATTAGCAATAGTGATAGGGTGGAGTTACTGTAAATGTGGCCTTAGAGATTTAAAGAGAAGTGCACTCAATCCAGCTGTTTTCAGAAAGGCTGTAAAAGATGCTACATGAGTTTGCTGCAATAATTAACTAAAGAAATTTTTTTTTACCAAAATGTCACAGACTTTTCTTTAAGACGTATGTGAGCTATTAAAATATGGAAAAAGTGCAGTCAATAACCTCTTTAATGCCTTAGCATTACAGGAAATTTCCATCCAATGTGAAACGTTCTGTGGGTGGAGCACCAGAATTTTAATAGGTTAAGGACCAAAAACTATATTGTTTGAAGGCTTTTTCAAAAGAAGTCCAAACTGAATTAATGAGCCACCAATCTGATTGGGTAAAGGTTTTTGAGTGGACCGTTAAGTTTTTTTTTTTAAATGAATAGGCCCTTGAGATGAGCCATTTAATTTCTGTAGGGGTCCAAAGCAAAGAGGTAGTTGGGGTGTATTTATTCTGACAATTTAGAGAACTGAACATAGGGTTTGTTGTTTTGTGACATCATAAAACCTAGGAGGTTTATAGGGTTAAATTCCACAAAATACCATTTTATACAGTATTAATCCTTTAAAAATTTGGCATCTCATCAAAACCTGGAGCCCTCCAATAAGCAACAAGTGATTACAATACACTTCTGTTTTCATGTTGGATAGAACTCCTGGATGGTGAAAATTTATCTTAGAAAATGACTAGAGTGTTAGAAACATGCACACTCTGCGTTAGTGAGATTTTGTTAGTCAGTGGAAAGAGAGAGGCATGTGAGGAGTCGGCAGTCATTTGAATTGCTTTGTATAAATGTGACAGACCACGAATGCGTGTGTGATGGGGGAGTGCTTTTGCTTTCTTGTGTTGTTTTTTTAGGCATCTCATTTACACTATTAAAAAACATTTATGAGACAAAGGCTCAGTATAGCTTTATTTAACAAAAGGTTTCAGAATGATTAATCACACTTTAATAAATGACACTTTAGTATCAAAAACAAAAACAAATCCACCTTTTATAACAGGAAATTTCTCTTGGCACATTCTACATACGCAGACAGATTAACCACAAAGAGCAAAAGTGTGATTATCCTACCGTGTAGCAATGATCACACTTGAGTTATTTCTTTGGCTAACTCTGCCATTTATTCTGCAACACACATTAAGACTGAACATTGGATGGATTCTGCGCGGGGTTTTCACACTCTTATTCTAATGTGTCCCCTTCATAGTAGTGCTGAACAATACAGGTAGTTCCCCCTAGAGGCATGTGCCAGTAATGTTCTATTTTAGACTTGCAGTCTACCACATCCCTCCCCTCTATTTAAACTACTCTTACTTACATTAGCCAATTACTAGACATCCTGGAACTCCCATTTAACCCTGAACTATCACAGTTACTTTTAATTTCTAAACACATGTGTCATACACATAATTTCTTTCTTTCTTTTTTTTTTTTTTTTTTTTTTTTTCACATGTATAACACACATAACAGTCTAACTGGGGAATTGGTTTGACTACCGCATCCCAGTGAGGTTCCAGACGCATTCTTGTCCTGTGGCTGGGGGAACTCACTACTGACTAAGTATAGTCCTTCAAGTAGTCTGGAGCTCTCCTAGCTCGCTGAGATCTTCTCACGGCGGGTGAGCCAACTGCAGGTGAAGACTCAGACTGCTCCACTGTTTCGGCTGCTGCAGTGCTGCCCGTAGAATCTGCAGAGACGGTTACCTCAGGTTTCACCTGAAGTGTGGTTCGTTTGATGCTCTCCTCAGAATGGTTGTTAGACAACACCTCTGGTGCCATCGGCAGGGGAATGGAGCTCCTACCATGAACTTGGTCGATGTGTCGCCTCACCACTTGTCCATGGCCTAATGTCACCTTGAATGACACAGGGCCTGTCTTTTCTGTTATTTCTCCTGGTACCCAGGCTGGTCCTGACCAAAATTGCGGGTGTAGACCACGTCTCCTTCTCTCAGTATTCTCTCTCTAGCATGCATGTCATGATAACCTTTTTGTTTCTCTTGTTTGTCATGCACTTTGTTTCTGAAGTCTGGATGTATTAAGTCAAATGTTGACCTCAACTTTCTTCCCATCCATGGACCTGCGTAGTCAATGTGAATTCTTCTCCATGGTTTATCTGGAACTTCCCAGGGATGTAGTGGGGCTGCTGGAGGACTGTTCCTGTTCTCCTGGCATGCCGCACATGACTTCACAAGCGCCTCCACCTCTGCATCCATGTTGGGCCACCACATGTAACTCCTCACCAACGCTTTCATGCGAGTGATGCCAGGGTGGCTTGGTGTAGTTGTTGCAGTAAGGCATTCCTACCAGGTGGTGGAACAACCACGCGTCCTCCCACAGGATACAACCTTCCTGGGTGCTGAGCTCATCCTGTCGTCGGGCATAGGGAATGAACTCAGGACTGTTCCATCTTCGGCCATCCTCGCAAGATGTATTCTCGCACTCTTGCTAGAACAGGGTCTTTGTCTGTCCACTTCTTTATTTGTTGTGCGTTCACCAGGGGCACGCCGATATCTTCAAACAATAGCACTCTCTCCTCCTCCTCAGGCGTTGCTGTCTCTTCCTCCATCCAAGGGTAGCCTACTCATCGCGTCAGCATTCGTATGGTCCCGTCTGGCTTTGTAAACGATGGTGTACTCATACGCTGCTAATGTAACGGCCCATCTCTGAATTCTCTGAGATGTCATCTGGGGTATGGCTCTCATTTCACTGAACAGTGAAATTAGTGGCTTGTGGTCAGTCACTATAGCGAACTGTCTCCCGTACAGGTAGTTGTGGAATTTTTTTACACCAAATACTACTGCAAGGCCCTCCTTGTCTAGCTGGGAGTAGTTTTTCTCAGCTGCACTAAGAGTTCTTGAGACGAACCCTATGGGTCTCTCTGAGCCATCCTCCATACGATGAGAGAGTACAGCACCCACACCGTAGGGTGATGCGTCACACGCCAGGATGAGTGGTTTGTTTGAATCATAGTAGCACTAACACACTACAGGACTGAAGTAGCGCTTTGGACTCTTCAAACGCCTTCTGCTGCTTGACCCCCCATGACCATTTTTCTTCCTTCTTAAGTAAGGTATGTAGTGGTGCCAGCAGCGTGGAGAGCTTTGGGAGGAACCTATGGTAATAGTTCAACAAGCCCAGGTAGGCTTTTAACTCAGTAACATTTTGTGGCTCAGGCGCCTCCGCAATGGCTTCCACTTTGTCTGTTAGAGGGTGTAGACCACTGGCGTTGATCTTGTGGCCTAGGAACACCACCTCTTTTCCCATGAACTCACACTTGCTTCTTTTCAACCTCAGACCGCTTTTCTCCAACCGTTGAAGCACTTCCTCCAGCGTTTTCAGATGTTCTTGTTCATTTGGTCCTGTACAAAGGATGTCATCCAAATAAATGGCAACATTCGGAATTCCACCTAGGATGCCCTCCATAGTTCTCTGGAATATAGCAGGACTGGAAGCTACTCCAAATGGTAAGCGTGTGTAGGTATATAAGCCTTTGTGTGTATTGATGGTTACATACTTTCTTGATTCTTCTTCCAGGACTACTTGTTGGTAGGCGTGACTCATGTCTAATTTCGTGAAGTGTCGGCCGCCGTTCAGCTGTGCGAAGAGGTCCTCCACTTTAGGAATTGGATACTGATCCACCCGTGATGCTCGATTGACAGTGAGTTTGTAATCTCCACATATTCTAATGGAGCCATCCGGCTTTCTCACTGGGACTATGGGCGCCGCCCATTCTGCAACCTGCACTGGCTCAATGATCTTGTCATCCAGCAGCCTCTGTAGCTCGCTTTCAACCAGTGGCTTGACTGCATAGGGTACCGGTCGGGGTTTGCAGAATCGTGGTTGGGCCTCCTTGTCCACATTAATCTTTGCAGTGACACCTTTTAGCTGTCCTAAGCCTTCTTTGAACACCTCAGCGTGTCTTTCGAGGATCTCCTCCAGCTGCAATTTGGGCTGAGATTCCACTTTATTCACCAACTGATCAATCATGGCCAGTTCTTGTAGCCAACTTCGCCCTAGTAGATTTGGTCCTTCGCTCCCAACTACTACTACAGGTAAGTCCTTTTCTTTGTTTTCGTGTTGCACCTTCACTTGTGCCATGCCTAGCACGTCTAGCTTCTCTCCTGTGTATGTTTTTAATTTTAATGAACAGGGATTTAATTCTGCTGTGTCTGTTTTCTTCCACAGTTGTGTATATTGCTGTTTACTTAATATGGTTACTCCACAGCCTGTATCAACTTCAAATGTTACTTTCATTCCATTAACATTCATGGTACGCGTGATGGGCGCTACCTTGGTCAGCTCCTCTGACGTGTTGTAAATTGTGTGAAAACCCATGTCTTCTGTATCACTTTCTCCCTCCCCTCTCAGTTGATTCGCTCGCTGTTCCTTTCCTGGGCCCTTGTTTTCATACTTTTGCCCATTAACTGTCGCTTTCAGCACCTGTGCGCTGTCCACCTTTATTCTACATGCTTTCTTAATGTGCCCTCGCTTGCCACAATTATGACACAGCTCAGTGGCAAATTTGCACTCGGCGGCATTGTGCTGGCCTTTGCAGCGATAACAACTGGGGAATTTGTGCTGAGTTTTGTCAGTCAACACTTTGTGGACACCTACTTGGGTCTTAGGCACACGAACATGCGTTGCTGTGTCCTCTGTTAGCTTCCCTTGCATCTCTCTCACATCTTTAGATGCTGTTTCCATCGCTTGGCATAATTCCAAAGCCTTCGCAAAAGTGAGTTTTGTTTCAGATAAAAGTCGCCGTTGCATTTGGTCATCATTCACTCCACACACAAGTCTGTCTCTTAACATTTCTTCCAATGAGTCTTTGTAATCACAGTGCAGTGTTAATTTCCTCAATTCTGCCACATACTCTGCTATGGACTCAGTGTTCCTCCTTATGCGTGAATTAAATTTGAATCGTTGCACGATTTCACTCGGTTTGGGGCTGAAGTGCTTCTGAAGCTCAGCAGTAAGCTGGTCGTACGTTTTATCTTTCGGTAATGCAGGGCTTATTAAATTTCTCAACAAACTGTAAGTAGTTGCACCAACTCCACTCAACAGTACAGCCTTCCTTTTGTCTGGCTCCTCAATATCATTAGCTTGGAAGAAAAAGTCCAACATTTCACTATATTCTTCCCATGACTGAGTCGAGTTATCAAAAGGGGTTACCGTTCCGATTACAGCCGCCATTGCTCGTCGTGGTGGGGAAACCTCGTTTTTCCTCCTCTGAACTTGCACTCGAACTACTGGAGTCACTTGAGTTCGCCACACTTGCAATGTTCTCTGTTTCTCGCCGCTGATTTTTTTCTTTTAATCCTCGTCGCCAATTGTGTGATATCCTACCGTGTAGCAATGATCACACTTGAGTTATTTCTTTGGCTAACTCTGCCATTTATTCTGCAACACACATATAAGACTGAACATGGATGGATTCTGCGCGGGGTTTTCACACTCTTATTCTAATGTGTCCCCTTCATAGTAGTGCTGAACAATACAGGTAGTTCCCCCTAGAGGCATGTGCCAGTAATGTTCTATTTTAGACTTGCAGTCTACCACAAAAAGGTAATTATACACACCCTAAAAATGCAGTAGTGACGATGGCTTGGTTTTTGAAAGTGGCAGAAACCATTTGATCAGCCTATTATGTGTGTTTGATCAAAGTTAAATAAATGTAATTTTGTTTACAGCGGGGGAAATAAGTATTAAACATGTTAACATTTTTTCTCATTAAACATATTTCTGATGGAGCCATTGACCTGAGATTTGCACCAGATATCAGTAACAACCCAAGTAATAAGATAAGATAAGATAAGATAAGCCTTTATTAGTCCCACAAAGGGGAAATTCCAGGATTGCAACAGCACAGGGATAGCAACACTCAGAGCAACAATCAGAAGGCAAGAAAAAAAAAAAAAAAACAAACAAAAAAAAAAAAAACAAGCAAGCAAGAGCAGCTAATATACATATGTACATATTACTATAAAATATATATATACACACACACACACACAGACACACAGTGCAGAGCATTGTAGCTGGATGGAATAAATATATGAATATATGAACACACAGTGCGGAGCATTGTAGCTAGATGGAATAAATATGTAAATATATAAACACCCACAGTACGGAGCATTGCAGCTAGGTGGAATAAATATGCAAGTATATAAACACACACAGTGCGGAGCAATGTAGCTAGATGGAATAATATGTAGATATATAAAAACACAGTGCGGAGCATTGTAGCTAGATGGAATAAATATATAGATATATAAATATAAACACACCCAGTGCAGAGCATTGTAGCTAGATGGAATAAATATGTAAATATATAAACACACACAGTGCAGAGCATTGTTGCTAGGTGGGATGAAACAGCATAACCGTCTATTTAGTTATCCTACATGGTATGATTATGTGCCCATACATATTCTCACCCTCCATAGCGACCGGTATGTTCCTAGTTGTATGCCGGAGAGGACCATTGTGTAAGTCTATTGCATCTTTTGCATTCAAAAAAAACCTATTAGTTTGTTACGTCTTTTTGCTATCTCTGCGAGCAGCCCTGCTTAGGTTGTACAGTCTGACAGCCGTTGGTAGGAAGGACCTACGAAACCTCTCGGTTGTGCACCTGGGATGATGTAGTCTGCTGCTAAATGAGCTCCTCAGTGCATCCAGTATGTCCTGCATAGGGTGGAACTCGGACTCCAGCAGAGATGACAGTTTAGCCACCGTCCTTCTCTCTCCTATCTCCTCCATCGGATCAAGGCGTTGCCCCAGGACAGAGCTAGCTTTCTTAATCAGTTTGTTCAGTCTCTTCCTATCGGCTGCAGTAATGCCACTGCCCCAGCAGACCACTCCAAAAGTGATGGCTGATGCCACCACCGTGTCATAGAATGACTTCAGCAGCGCCCCTTGTACACCAAAAGACCTGAGTCTCCTCAGCAGGAACAGCCTGCGCTGTCCCTTCTTGTAGAGTGCGTCAGTATTGTGTGACCAGTCTAGTTTATTGTTCAGATGAATACCCAGGTACTTGTAGGATGTCACCATCTCGATGTCTGTTCCCTGTATATTTACTGGTGCTGTGAGGGGCTGCCCATGCCTGCGGCAGTCCACCACCAGCTCCTTAGTTTTCCTCGCGTTGATCTGGAGGCAGTTCCGATGGCACCAGTCCACAAAGTCCTGGATAAGCCCTCTGTACTCAGCTTCATCTCCGCTGGAGATGAGACCAACGATCGCAGAGTCATCAGAGAACTTCTGTAGATGGCAATGTGTTGTGTTGTGTGAGAAGTCCGCAGTATAAAGAGTGAACAGGAAGGGAGCCAGCACCGTTCCCTGGGGGGCCCCCGTGCTACTGATGATCGTGTCGGAAACACAGTCCCGGGTTCTCACAAACTGAGGCCGGTTCGTGAGGTAGTCCAGGATCCATGATGACAGGTGCTGGTCCACCCCTGCGCGCAGCAGCTTGTCCTTCAGGATCATCGGTTGGATGGTGTTGAAAGCACTGGAGAAGTCAAAGAACATGATCCTCACCATATTCCCGGGCTTCTCCAGGTGGGACAGAGAACGGTGAAGGAGGAAGATCACCGCATCCTCCACCCCAATGCCATGCTGGTAGGCGAACTGGAGTGGATCCATCGCTGGTTCCACCAGGGGGCGGAGATGAGCAAGGAGCAGTCTCTCCAGGGTCTTCATCAAGTGGGACCTCAAGGCCACCGGTCTGAAGCTGTTCAGGTCTTTGGGGTGGGAAGTTTTTGGTACAGGTACCACACAAGATGTTTTCCACAGCTGTGGTACCCTCCCCAGTTTCAGGCTCATGTTGAAGATATACGTCACAATCCCACACAGCTGGTCTGCACAGGACTTGAGGAGCTTTGCGCTGATGCCGTCCGGTCCCGACGCCTTCCTCGCCTTGATCTTCCTCAGCTCCGTCCTCACCTGGGTCTTGGTCAGGGTCAGGATGGGGGGCTGTGTGTTGGGAGTGGGGGGGGGGGTCGGTGGAGTGGGGAGTGGGTAGCAGGACTTGATTTCTTAGAGGCAGCAGTGGTTGTTGTGCAGACAGGGGGGAGGGCGGTTGGTCAAATCTATTGAAAAACAGATTCAGGTTGTTCGCCCACTCCCTGCCCCCCGTGGCCTGGGGGGAGGTATTCTGGAGCCCCGAGATGGTTTTGAGGTTTCTCCAGACCCCGCTGATGTCGCTCTGTTGCAGCTTGTCCTCCATCTTCTTCCTGAAGCTGTCCTTGCCTTCTCTGATCTTTCTCCTCAGCTCCCTCTGTACGGACTTCAGCATCTCCCTGTTCCCCGACCTGAAGATCCTCTTCTTCTCTCTCAGAAGTGTTTTTATCTCAGGGTTGATCCAGGGTTTGTTGTTTGAGTGACGCCGTATGGTCTTGGTGGGAACGGATTTGTCCACACAGAAGCTGAGGTAGCCCGTGAAGGTGTGAATGAGGCCATCGATGTCCTCACCATGTGGATCGCAGAGCTGCTTCCAGGCAGTGGCTTCAAAACAGTCCTTTAGAGTGTCCATTGTCTCCTCAGACCATAACTCCACAGTGTGCATGGCCGGAGGTTGTCTGTGCACTAGGGGTTTGTACACCGGTCGGAGATGAACCAAGTTGTGATCCGATCTCCCAAGTGGGGGGAGTTGTGATGAGGTGTACGCCTCCTTAGTGTTTGCGTAGAACAAATCCAGTGTTTTATTGTCTCTAGTGTGGCATGTGACATACTGGGTGAAAGTGGGCAGAATGGGAGACAGTGAAACGTGGTTGAAATCGCCTGAGATGAGGAGAAGAGCATCTGGGTGTTCTGTCTGCAGCCTGCTGGTAACTGAATGGATGACGTCACGCGCTGTCCCAGCGTTCGCCGTCGGATTTGCATAAACAACAATGCAGATCACGTGTGAGTGTTCTCTCAGGAGATATGTAGGCCTCATGCTAACAGCTAGCAACTCAATGTCTTTGCTGCAGTGTCGTTGTTTAACAGTGATATGTCCCGGTCTGCACCAGTTGTTGTTAACATACATTATCACTCCACCGCCCCTAGTTTTGCCACTCTCTGGTGTTCGGTCAGCTCGTATCATGTGAAAACCCTCCAGCTCAATGTTAGCATCTGCTGCTAGTTCAGTTAGCCACGTCTCAGTAAACAAAAGGAGAGAGCACTCCCGGTAAGTGCTATCATAACGGGAGATAGCCGCTAGCTCATCTAACTTTCCCAGTATCGACCGTACATTTCCCATGACAACAGATGGAAGGGAGGGTCTGTACCTTATATTTTTTGTCCTCCGCCTTACTCCAGCCCGGCAGCCGCGGCGTTTTCGCCTCAGTTCTCTCGGTATGTCGAGTTTTTCCAGTGGGACCGGGTGGCGGTTAAATGCTAGCAGCTCTTCCCTGTTATATCGTATCCTGCTATAAACAGTGGCTCCGTCCATCCATACATACATACATAATACATACATACATAATCCATACATACAAAGAAATCAAGGCAACTGTGTTCACAAAACAAGCTATATTTAATAAAGTGGAATGACACAGAGAATAAGTATTGAACATGCTTGGTGAAATTAATTTAATATTTAGTAGAAAAGTCTTTGTTGGTAATAACGGCTTCCAGATGACTCCTGTATGGAGAAACTAGGCACAGGCATTGCTCAGGAGTGATTTTAGCCCATTCTTCTACACAAACTGTCTTCAAATCTTGAAGGTTCCATAGGTGTCTTCTATGAACTCTGATCTTCAGTTTGTTCCATAGATTTTCAATTGGATTCAGGTCAGGTGACTGACTGGGCCATTCTAGCAACTTTATTTTCCTTCTCTGCAGCCAGTTGAGAGTTTCCTTGGCTGTGTGTTTGGGATCATTGTCTTTCTGAAATGTCTGGCCTCATTTCATCTTCAGCATCTTGGCAGATGGAAACAGGTTCTTATCAAGGATGTCTCTGTACATTTGTCCATTCATCTTTCCTTCAATTATATGAAGTCTGCCTGTACCATGTGCTAAAAAACACCCCCAGACCATTATGGAATGTGCAGTGCCATTTCTCCTGCAAACATGCTGCGTGTTGTGGCATCCAACAAGTTTAATTTTGGTCTCATCTGACCAGACTATATTCTCCCACTATTTTGCTGGCTTGCACAAATGTTGTGCAGCAAACTTTAAATGAGCTTCAGCATGCTTTTTCTTCAGCAGTGGAGTCTTGCGAAGTGAACGGGCATAGAGCCCATGTCGGTTCAGTGCATTACTTATTGTTTTCTTTGAAACAGCAGTCAGTACCTGCTAACTCCAGGTCTTTCTGGAACTCTCCACAAGTGATCTTTGGCTCTTGGAGAACTCTTTTGATAATTCTTTTGACTCCTCTGTCAGAAATTTTGTGAGGAGCTCCTGGTTGTGGCCGGTATATGGTAAAATGATGGTCTTTCCACTTCTGAATGATGGCTCCAACAGTGCTTACTGAAACATTCAGCAGTTTAGAAAATGCGCCTGTAACTAATGGCATCATTATGTTTTGCAACAATAATGTTGCAAAGGTCTAGAGAGAGCTCTTTGCTTCTACTCATCATGAGTTCTTTGTGGTGTGACAATCAACAGACCTTTTTAAAGGCTATCAGTCAGGACTTAACCATCCATCCATCCATCTTCTTCCGCTTAATCCTTTTCGGGTCCCGGGGGGGGGGGCTGGAGCCTATCCCAGCATCTTTGGGCGAGAGGCAGGGTACACCCTGGACAGATCGCCAGTCCATCGCAGGGCCAACACAGAGAGACAGACAACCATTCACTCTCACAGTCATACCTGAGGACAATTTAGAATCCCCAGTTTGATGCCAATTAACCTAACTTGCATGCTTTTTGGCATGTAGGAAGAAACCGGAGAAATCCCGGAGTAAACCCATGCAGACACGGGGAGAACATGCAAACTCCACACGGATTAATTTGCATTGTGGGGGATGGGATGGTTTCCTAAATTCTGATGGATTTCAACTGGTTTCTTGGCTTTCTGTGCTTTTTTGCACCTCCTTTCTTCATGTGTTCAATACTTATTCACACAGTTGCCTTGATTTCTTTGTATGTATGGTTTACTTGGGTTGTTACTGATATGTAGTGAAAATCTCAGGTCAATGGCTCCATCAGAAATATGTTTAATGAGAAAAATGTTGACATGTTCAGTACTTTATTTTCCCCGCAGTAAGTGTAATCTTAGTCTATAGACTGTATCTTTTAAGAATTTCCAATTTGGCAGTGGATGATATTTCAGTCATGGAAATATCTCCTTTCAACCATCTCAGTTCCTGTAACTCTCTCCATCTGTATGTTTACGGTTTATGACCACTCATTCATTTCTCTGTCCAAAAGTTCACCTTTCTGGGAACAGCTACATGATATCCCCATTCAGTTTTAGTGGTAAAAGTGATTCCTCATTTGTCTCAGTAGATTTTCTTCTTTGGGAGAGACAACTACATTGTCAAGTGATACATAGATAACAAATGGGAACAAAGATCTAGCTTTTAAGTATAAGATTGTGAATTTAACAGTTACAAAATAATGATGCAATTAACACAAATGTTTTTGTGACATCCATCATCCAAGTATTGTATGTAAAACAAACAAGCAAACAAACAAAAACGACCATGACATAATTTTTGATTTGTGGATTCCCATTCTCATTTTGACAGAATTGGCATTTTCATTTTTTGAAACCAGGTGTTAGAACAAAGGAGTAGATCTGACTGAGAAACCAAAGAAACAGTTAACCCAGACAGCGAAAACTGGGGTTGTGTGCGAATTATTCACTCGTTCTCTACTTAGTGCCCTATATAGTGAATCAGCCATTTTCTTGTGCTGTTGGGAATTTTGAATCAAAATTTCATTCACTATATAGTACACTCAAAACATCGCACAATGCATTTTGAAAAGTAATATACAACAGGTAGTCACTACATTAGCCAACATATCCCATAATGCGTTGTGCAGCCAACAGAGGGCGAGAGGAGAGCTTCACAACACAACATAAACTGCCTTAAAAGTATTTTATTTATTACCTCCTGTTTTATGAAAATATTTAGACAGGTTCGTGAGGAGTCGGCACACAGGAAAGGAATTCACACTGAGACAGACTGCTAGAATAAACTGTATCTTTTATTCCCCACAGTATCTCCTTCACACACAGAGAAATCATTGCATGTCACACATTTCCTTCACACAAGGATTAATGCATTTCATGTTATTCCATTAGCTCTTACCTATGATACAGATGACTGGAGAGCGGGCAGTCTAAAGAAAGAGCGTTGATTTCTCAGCTGGACGTTTTGCGTAAAAAAACTCACAGCAGACTCTTCCGTATTGAGGGAAAACCCCTGTTTTTAAAGGAAAGGCTATGTGCAGGACAGAGTGGCCATCTCTGTTCCGAGTAAGCCTCCCTCCCACATTCTCAGAGTTGCATGGGGAGCGGGGAGGGCCAGTCCCAGCCCCCCAGACAACTCCTTGCCCGGTTCCCAAAACATACACGAACACCTGCTCCATCACACACACACACATATGAGGAATAAAGGCACCTTTGTTTCATAAGCATAGTTGGAAGGAGTAACAGCTGTAAGGAGTAACAGTTTCTTAGGTCATACTGCCCAGGTCATGGTGTGCCTTAAGATAAATCCACCATGAGAAGAGAACTGGATTGTTAAAACATATTAAAAACAACTGAGAAACAAATCAGGGCACACATTAAAAACACATTTATATTACACCTCCGCCAAGGGAGGAGGTAATGTTTTTGGAGGCATGGTTGGTTGCTTGGTTTGTTGGTTTGTCTGTCTGTCTGCCTGCCCGTTAGCAACATTACTCCAAAAGTTATGAACAAATTTTGATGAAGTTTTCAAGAAAGGTGTGTATTGACACGGGGAACAGATAATTAGATTTTGGTGGTGATCTGGGTCACAATCTGGATCTAGGAATTAAAAATATTTTTTTTATATATTTATATTGCGCTTTTCATGTACTGCCCCTTAAGACATGTCCACAGAGTTATGGCAGAGTTATGCGCATGGCCACGCCATAGGGTCCGCAACCCAGAAGCAGTGCACATTGACCACCAAACACTGCAGAAAAAGTGAAACGGCTTCGAACGAAAAGGAATGTGGTCTCCATCCACGTAGTATGTGATGATTGACATTATTTCATCTGAAGACGCCAAGAAAAGCAAGCGATATGTGCGGTTTAAGATGGGGTTTGGAGTGCATGCGGACGTAACTCCGGCTGGCAGACAAGGATGCGAGCCACATGACACATGGTTTGTAAACACACTAACTTCAGCACTGGACAGTGTTTAATTTTTTTTGTTTGTGAAATCACAATAGACCTTTTCTGTTATGCTCGTTTACTACGCACCGCAGTGATATAATACTGCACGGTTGTGTAATATTGCTTAATAATTATGAACCTTGTCAGTAAACTGTAAGGGAGAAGAGAGGAGGAAAAAAATGAAAACTGACTTGAAAGATTCAGTAAACCATGATGCTGATTTAAGGTGGAATTGCCCAGCCCCAATGTATGGTCAATACAATTATGACAGGTCTTGTTATTATAATGTAGTCATATTGTTTTGGCTGCCATTTCTCTGCCTGTTAGCAGGATCACGCAAAAACTGATAGATGGATTTGGCTGACATTTTCACCAGAGGTGGCCCTTGGCCCAAAGATGAACTCATTAGTTGTTGAAGGTGATCCATGAGTGCATACCTCCACCAAGGCCCTATCTCGCAATGTACAGATGGATGGTGTTATGGATGGACGAAGGGGAGGACAAAGGGAGGGAGGGATGCAGCCTTGGCAGAGGTATGCGCTCTCTGGGTGCCCTCTAGTTATTAATATGTTAAAGTCCATTTGATTTGATATACACTACTCACAAAAAGTTAGGGATATCCAGCTTTTGGGGGAAATTTAAGGATGCACCTAAAATACACTATAACCCCTATAGGTGAACTGAATTTGACCTTCTCTTAACCTTTGGAATGTACATGTCCAACTGTTCAATGTTTCAGTACATTTTGCATAACTTGCTGTTCTTTAACAAGGTGCTTAGCGGCAAAATTCACAACAGGTGTTTGACCAATAAATTTTCTGGTTCAATTAGAATTGGTATTTAAACAGTCCTCTTCATCATGCTGTTCACATTTTGACATCATGAGACCAAGACAACACCTAACAATTGATCAACAGTACCTCCCCATTGCGAGGCTTCAAACAGGATATTCTTAGCAGGATATTCTTAGAGAGAAGTGGCCACTGAGCTTAGAGTGTCACAGAGTGTCATCAGCAGGTTGCAAGAGAAATACAGAGAGACTGGAAGGGTCACAGAAAGGCATAGAAGTGGACGTACCTTGGCCACATCCCACGCTGATGACCGCTTCATTGTGAACAGTGCCCCGTGGAACCGGATGATGAATGCCACTCAACTCCAGGCACATTAAAGGGAGGTGAGAGGCACCCAAATGTCACGTCAGACCATTCAAAACCATTTACATCAGCATGGTCTGCGTGCTAGATGATCTGTAAAGATACCTGACCACACCACCAGGCACAGGCATCATCGTCTCACATGGGCCAGGGGCATTTATGCTGGACAAGGAACCAGCGGGCCTCAGTGCTGTTCTTTGATGAAAGTCGATTCATGTTGAGCAGAAATGATGGCCGCCAATGATGTTGGAGACATTAAGGAGAGCGCTACGCATCAGCCACTGTTGTCACCGTATTACAGTCTAGGCAGGTGTGTCTAGGCAACACAGAACTGCCCTACACCTTGTGAATGGTACAGTGATGAGCTGATACTATCTGAATAACACCATTAATCCAGTTATTGTGCCCCTGCATGAAAAACACAGGCCAAATTTCATCTTCATGGACGACAATGCTCCAGCTCATCGAGGTCACATCATTAGGGAACGGCTGCTGGAGGCTGGGGTACCTCAAATTGAGTGGCCTGTACTTTCTCCAGACCTGAATCCTATAGAAAACTTATGGGATCAGCTGAGTCACCATGTAGAAGCTTGTAATCCTGCACCCCACAACCTCAGTGACCTAAGGGCCATCCTTCAAGAAGAGTGGAATGCCATGCCTCAGCAGACAATAAGTCAACTTGTGAACAGCATGAGACGTTGTTGTCAAGCTGTAATTGATGCTCAAGGGCACATGACAAGTTATTGAGACATTGACATTTTTTGTTGTGGTATACCCACCACTGTTGTTGGCTTTTGTTTCAATAATTTGTTTGAGATGAGGAAATCACCGCTGCATGCACTGTTGCATTCATGATATAATATCACTGTAGCATGAACTTTTTACATTTTCCATAAATTTCACGCCACATGTCCCTAACCTTTTGTGAGTAGCGTATGTATTTACTACAAAATACGTGTAGGTGTTCACTTTTGAACTACATTAATCTGTTTTACTGTCACACCGTATAGATGTCATTCACCACGCCAAGAAAATGTCCTAAGTAGTGTTTGAAAGCTCAAGTTTTTATTGTTCTTTTGAGTTTTCTGTGTAGTCCCCTACATCTGAATTCACCATATAGTAAGAGTGGAGGGGAAAAAAATTGATACAGTGTAGTATCACGATACTTTGTGTCAATGATATTGTATCGATTCAGAGAAAACAGTGCTGTGATACTTAAAAGTATTAATAAATGTTGCAAATACAAATTCATTTTTTGGGGTACCAGAGTAAAAAAACAATTGGCTTTTCAATCCACTACATGGTGCTAAATGCTCACTGTCTAGTTAGGTAAGCACAGCAAAAGCGTGACATCTGCGATCTAGCCAGTATGGGTGCAGGAAAAAAAAAAATCAAAGCATCGTAGTATCGCAATACATTTGTGGTGGTGATACTGTATCGATTCAGAGACACTGGTATTGTGATACTTTATTAAGAATTATAAATATTGCAAACACAAACTTGCCTATTTCAGTACCAGAGTAATAAGAAAACAGTTAACTTTTCACTAGATGGTAATAACTGGCTGTGCTTGAGTGACTTGTGAGATCTGTCTGGGAGTTGAGCAAGACAAAAGTCAGGATGGGAAATCACAATATATGATCTTGCAATACACAACATATTGCAAAATCGTGATATTATTGTATTGTGTGGCCTCTGGTGATTCCCACCCAGACTATCCGGAATTTGAACAAGACTCAGATTTGGATGGGAAATCACTATGTATGATATTGCAATACTCAATATATCGTAAGACCATGATAATATCGTATTGTGGCCCAGGTCGTCGTCTTCTTTCGGCTGCTTCCTTTAGGGGTCGCCACAGTGGATCATCTGGCTCCATCTCACCCTGTCCCTTGTATCTTCATCTGCAACACCAACCCCCTCCATGTGTTCCTTCGCTACATCCATGAATCTTCTCTGTGGTCTTTCTCTTTTCCTCCTGCCTGGCAGCTCCATCTTCAACATCCTTTGGCCAATATATCCACTATCCCTCCTCTGCACATGTACAAACCATCTCAGCCTTGCCTCTCTTACTTTGTCTCACAACCGCTTAACCTGACCTGTCCCTCTGATATACTCATTTCTAATCTTGTCCCTTCTAGTCACTCCCAATGAGAATCTTAGCATCTTCAACTCAGTCACCTCCAGCTCCACCTCCTGTCTTTCTGTCAGTGCAACCATACATCATAACAGGTCTCACTACCATCTTGTTAAATCTTCCCTTTCACTCTAGCTGCTATCCTTCTGTCACAGATCACCCCTGACACTCGTCTCCATACACTCCACCCTGTCTGCACACTCTTCTCCACCTCTCTTGTACATTTTCCAATGCTTTGGATGGTTGACCCCAGGTATTTAAACTCATCTACCTTCACTACCCCTACTCCTTGCATTTTCACTGTTAAACCTGCCTCCCTCTCATTCACACTCATGTATTCTGTCTTGCTTCTACTGGCTTTCATTCCTCTTCTCTCCAGAGCATACCTCCACCTCTCCAGGTTTTCTTCCACCTGCTCCCTACTCTCACTACAGATCACAATGTCATCTGCAAACATAATAGTCCTCGGAGACTCCTGCCTAACCTTGTCTGTCATCCTGTCCAAGAAGCGGCTCAGAGCCGATCCGTGATGTAATCCCACCCCCACCTTGAATCCATCTGTCACTCCTACAGCACACCTCACCACCTTCTCGCTGTCCTCATATATGTCCTGCACCACCCTCACATACTTCTCTGCCACTCCTGACTTCCTCATATAGTACCACACTTCCTCTCTTGGCACCCTATCATATGCTTTTTATAGATCCACAAAGACAGTGCAACTCCTTCTGACCTTCTCTATACTTCTCCATCAATATTCTTAGAGCAAACATTGCATCTGTGGTACTCTTTCTTGGCATGAAACTGTACTGCTGCTCACTGATTATTACCTCTCCTATTAACCTGGCTTCAACAACTCTTTCCCATATCTTCATAGTGTGGCTGGCTGATCAACTCTGTAGTTACTACAGTTCTGAGCATCACCCTTTTTCTTGAAAATTGGTACAAAAACCCTTTTTCTCCACTCCTCAGGAATCCTCTCACTCTCCCAAGATTGTGTTAACTCCTTGAACTCTGTGAATTCTGCGGGCGGTCACATGTCTGCGTCTTAGTGCGTCTCAGTGTGCACTGAAAAAAAAAAAAAGCTGTATTTCCGGTCTTCCAGTACAGACACAGCCTTGTTACAACCTGAGAAAAAAAGCTGTGTAATAAATTCATTTTTTGTGGTATTTTTATTACAAAATGTTGACCTGAGCTTGAAAACACTTGGTTCTGTATTTCTCTTGTGTTTTCCAGCCAGTATCTGACAGCTGTATGTTATTTGCAAGCATTTGTATCTAAAAAAACACCCAGGCGAACTTTCTTGTTACTCAGTGGCAGGAGCACTTAGAGAGATTATGACTGTTTTGCCAAAAAATTCAGAGTGTTTTCATGTTATTTTTAGGCGTTTTTAGGGAAGTTAACAGAGTTCAACGGGTTAAACAATCTGGTTAAAAAGTCCACTGCCATCTTCTCCTAAACATCTCCATACCTCCACATGTACTGTATGTCATCTGGACCAACCACCTTTCCATTCTTCATCCCCTTCAAAGCTGCCCTCACTTCAGCCTTGCTATTCCTTGGGACTTCCTGGTTTATTATCTTTCCTGCATCCACCCCCCGCCCCCCAGCTCCTCAAAGTACTCCTTCCACCTTCTCAACATACTCTCATTACTTATTAATACATTACCATTTCTGTCCTTAATCAGCCTAAAGGTGGATTCACACATTTTTACTGATGTTTTGGCAAATGTCTGGCTCTGCTGGCAAAAGTTAATGATTGCTGGTGAAAGCTGTGTTAATTTTCAGCCTGCTGAAAATTTACCGACATTTGGAAATGCACGTTGGTGAAAGTTGTGCTCATTTTGTAAAAGTTTCTGAGTGCTGAGCTAAGTTATGCACAGTTTACCTAAGTCAGGCTAAGTTAAATCTGGGTTCACTCTATAGCGTTTGGACCGACTTTTACAGACGTTTTGAAAAATCAGAGAAATACTCAGTGCAGTTCAGCTGACATCAGCATCAGGTGATGCTCATATAAAGATCAGTGTTTGTGGAGGCTTCCTGCCATTCTGGACCTGCTTCTGGAGTGAGCACATCTCCCTTGGGCATACGTTTCAGTATTTATTTTCATTTTATATTCCTATGTAGTTACTTCTGAATACCCTTTTCCCCTGTTCATTCGTTCATTCATTCATTCATTCATCTATCTTAAAAAAATAATAAAATAATGCTATAGACTCCAACACTAAGTCCGTGATTAAAATGTGAATGTGGATGAAATTTAAAAAAAACTTAATGAATCATCATATAAATAAAATGACGGGTGTGCGGCGGCATGAAATAAAGCGGCGTTGTTGGAGGTTTTAAGTAGAAGTTTTATTATCATACCGCCGTCACGAGCTCCGCTCCCGGCGCCGTGCATGAGCGCCGAGAGCGAGCCCACGGCTCTCAGAGAAGGAGAGGAGAGGCGGACACGTGTGTGCCTACCAGTTGCAGGATCAGAGTGAGAGAAGGAGAGAGTTTGCGTTACAGAGTTGCAGCATATATACTCGACCACAACAATACATCAAAAGGACATACCCCAGCAGTTAGTATGATCAAAGAGATAACAGAACAGGCATAAGACATTTGCATTTGAGAGACATATTGATCTCAGTCCCTAGGTCACAGTGAGGACAGGACACATGAGTACAATGCATGAAAGGCAACAATTAACATCAGAGGTGAGCCAGACGAAACGCGTCTGCCTGCAGACATTAATACACATTACACTGTTCTGTTACTTGCTCTAGCTGAGCGCTGTGTTTGACCAGTCTTTTTGTGGAGATTTACCTCAAAGCACATCTACATATGTAAGATGCTCAGAAGAAGCACAGTAAGGGCAAAATGCATGAACACTTTAACTTCACGGCTGTAAACGCAGCGTGCAGCGGAAAAACCCAGGAGCGCGAGCTGACTGTCTCTGTATTCTGTCTGTGTGTTGTGGGTTTTTTTTTTTTTTTTTTTTTTGTAACTTAGATTTTTATTCATTTTTCATCATATATAATGCATTCAGATTACATTCTACATTTAAAAAACAAAGGGGTTAGGGTAGGGAAAAATAAAAAAAAAAAAAAAAAATAAAAATAAAAGAGGGGGGGGGACAAATGTTGGAGCATCAAGTTTTTAGTTTCCATCTCTTAATTCTTCTGGTTTTTTCAGTGTCTTTGGTTATTCTTTCAATTTCTGCCTCGTTGTTGCACTTTGTAGTGTGTCCATTTCCGCCATTTTTTCTCCCATATTCCTTCTTGCATTCTTCGTCGATATGTTAGTTTTTCCATCATACGTATGTACTCAACAATGTCAGTCCATTGTTCTTGGTCAGGAAGAACTTCTGATCGCCATTTTTTTGTGATAGTTTTTTTTACATGCAATCAACAAGATTTTAACTAGATATCTGTCCTCAGCCTGTATAACATTGTCTTTTTTAAGATCACATAAGTACATCAGGTTACAGTTCATTGGTATATTATATCCTAATATCCTCTGTATTGTCACATGCATAGATTTCCAAAATGATGATATTTTGTAGCATTTCCAAAACATATGTGAGTGGTCTGCATTTTGAGCCCCACATCCCCTCCAGCATAAAGATTGGGTATTTGTATATTTTCCTTGAATCTGTGGTGTAATGAAAAAGCGAATCAGGTTTTTCCATCCAAATTCCCTCCATGTCCTTGAATTTGTTGATGTGTGTTGTGTTTTCCATATTTCCTGCCAGCTTTCTTCTGTTATGTTTAAATTGAGCTCTTTCTCCCATTTCTCCTTTATATAGTTACTTGTATGATTGTTTGTCATAAGTTTCTGATATAGTTTTGAAATAATTCTTATTTTATTTCCTGCATATGAGCTTAAAATAAGTTGTATAATCTCGTTCACATCTGTTTGGAGGTTATGCCTAATCTTCTTCATATAGTAATCTCTCATCTGCAGATATCTGAAAAATTCCGATCTTTCTAATTTAAATTTTCTCCTGATATTTACAAAGCTCCCGAGATCTTTTTTTCCGATATTGCCCCATGCTGTGATTCCCTTGTTCACCAGATTTTTGTATCCCCTATCTTGTTTTGCCGGTTCAAACTGACTGTCAAATGCTACCCATTTCAATAGTTTTATGTCTTCCCTTATATTATATTTTTGTACTATTTTATACCACAGTTCTAAAGTAAATTTAGTGATTGGGTCTATTTGTTTGATTTGCTTATATGCATCTTTATCCCCTATTATGCTTTGTACTGGGAGTCCCTCAATTTCCTTTTCCATTTCTTTCCATTTTGCCTCATATCCCTCGTCGCACCAACATATGATATATCTTATTTGTGCTGAGTAGTAATATTCCTTTAGACTCGGTAGGCCCATGCCTCCTTTCTCTTTTGGTAATTGGAGGGTTTTATATTTCACTCTTGGTTTTTTACCTCCCCAAACAAATCTCGATATCATCCTGTCCCACTTTGAGAATTGGGCATCTGGAATCTCTGTTGGTATAGCCTGGAAGAGGTAAAGTAATCTAGGTTGTATGCTGATTTTGACTGTCTCAATTTTTGAATTCAGATCCATATTTAAGATTGACCATCTATCAATATCTTTTTTTATTTCTTGTTCCAACCTATCATAGTTTGCTTTATATATTTTGCTTAGGTCTTTAGGTATGTTCACTCCAAGGTATTTTATTTCTTTTTGGTTCCAGTTTAGTTTGATCTTATCAGTTATCTGGTTTAGAGGGTTATAGTGGAATGTCAGTATTTGTGTTTTTGTTATGTTTATCTTGTATCCTGATAATTTTCCAAAATTTTCTATCAAGTTCATCATTTCCATTATTGATTTATCTGGTTGTTCAAGGTAAACTATAATATCGTCTGCAAATAGCCCAATCTTGTGTTCCGCCCCCTTTATTGTTACACCTTTTAATTTCTTATTTTGTCGTATCGCTTGAGCCAATGGTTCTATGAACAGAGCAAACAAGGTGGGCGATAAGCAGCATCCCTGCCTAGTTGATCTTTGTATATTTACTTTGTCTGTTAAGCTACCGTTTATCTTGATTCTTGCCACAGGTTCTTGATATAGCGTCCTTATGCATTGTACTGATTTTTCGTTAAATCCAAAGCGCTCCAGTACACTATATAGGAATTTCCAGTTAACCCTGTCAAATGCTTTTTCTGCGTCTAAACTCATTATTACTGCGCTTTTCTTTTCTTTATGTATTTGGTTAATTATATGTATTGTTCTCCTGATATTGTCATGTGTTTGGGGTCCCTCTATGAATCCAGTTTGATCATCTTCTATCAATTCCGTCAAGAATGTCTTTATTCGTTTACATATAATTGTTGTGTATATTTTATAATCTACATTTAATAAAGAGATTGGTCTATAGTTTCCGCATTGTTCTTTATCTTTCCCTGGTTTTAAAATAACTGAAATGATTGCTTCGTTCCATGATGGAGGTATTTTGTTGTTGTTCAGCGTCCAATTAAATGACTTTAGGAGTTGTGGCATGAGTTCTTCTATAAACAGTTTATAAAACTCAGATGGGTATCCATCACTACCTGGTGATTTACCGTTTTTAAGTGACTTAATCACATCTCTGATCTCTTGTGTTGTTATTTCTGCTGTTAGTTTTTCATTTTGTTGATTTCCTATTGATGGCAAGTCCAATGTGTCTAGAAATTTTTTGATATCTTTAGTATTTGTTTCTTCAGGTTGCGAGTATAGTTCTTGGTAGAAATTATGGAAAATTTCTTCGATGTTTTCTGGGTTAACTGTGGTTTTATTTGTGGTGGGGTCTTTAATCTTGTATACATTATTCATTGTTGTTTTCTTAACCGTTTTGCCAGCAGTTTTGTGGCTTTTGGCCCCGTTTCTTAATATTTTTGCTTTAGATATCTATTTTTCCTTTCAATTTCATCCATTTGTGTTTCTTTTATCTTTGTTTTTTCTTCTTTAATTTCTTGATATATTTTTGGATCATTTGTGCTTTGATGTTTACGTTCTAATTCCCTCAGTCTCTCACATCTTTGTTCATACGCTTCCAGTTTAGTCTTATTTGCTTTTCCTGTTTCAACAATTAATTTACCCCTTAACACGGCTTTTAGTGCGTCCCATAGTATTGTTGGGTCCACTTCTTCATTGTCATTCTCTTGGATATATTCGTTTGTTTATTTTTATTCTTTCTTTCATTTTCTCATCATTTAACAGTCCTACGTTAAGTTTCCATGTTGTTTGTCGTTTTCTATTGTTTAAATATATTTCCATGTATATAGGATTATGATCTGATATTTCTGCCCCTCCAATCCAACAATTTCTCACCCTGTGTCTGTCCCCTTCATTCATAAGGAAGTAATCTATTCTAGAGTGTACTTTATGGGCTGCTGAATAATGTGTATAGTCTTTTTCGAGTGGGTGCAGGTCCCTCCATATGTCTACCATACCCATTTCTGCCAGTGAGGTTCTTATGAACTTTGTTACATGTTTTTTTGTCTTCTTAACACTTGTTGTGTCAACTTCATGATCCATGACAGCATTTAAGTCTCCTCCACAAATTAGGACTCCTTCACTGTGTGTTGCTATGAGATCAAACAGATGTTGAAAAAAACCCTTGTCACTTTCTGGTGGGGCATAGATGTTCACTAATGTAATCTGCATACCATCTATTCTTCCCTTTATTATTACATACCTGCCTTCTTTATCCTGGATTTCCTGTTCACTTTCAAATTGTATTTTGTTTGAGATTAGTATCATAACCCCCCTTTTTGCTCCTCCCTTAAATGAACTGTAGTAGGAGTTCTTATAGCCAAATCTCTTTAGTTTCACATGTTCTGCCTTGCTCAAATGTGTCTCTTGCATAAATATAATTTCAGCTTTTTCCTTCTTGAATTTTCTTATTATTCTTTCCCTTTTAACAGGTGAGTTCAGACCATTCACGTTTAGTGTCATTATCTTAAGATTTTTACCCATATTCATGTTTTTCCATTTTTTTAACTTGTGCTCCTAGCCCCTTTAACAACAAAAATAACACATATTTATATAAAAACACATTAAAAAATCTCGACCTCCGTACTTTGGGCCTTTCTTCTGCCCACTGGTCCCTGTTGGTGGGTGGGGGGTTTGTCTTCACAGAGTGAAGGGCCCTCCCTAGACTTCTAATTACTATCAAAGTAATAGTCATAAGTCTAGAAATGTCCAACAAATATCACTTAAACCTCTCCTAGCCGTCTGTTTCTCTTTTACCTTGTCTTCTTGGCCTTCATTTCTTCTGTGCCTTTCTTAATCTTTGTTATGATCTAGGCTTTCAGTTGAAAGCCTTGTAGCTTGTCCTGGGCCCGCTGCTCTACGTCTCTCCCCCTTCTTCCGCCGTTCACTCGTCTCCACTCCGTCTGTCGTGGTGCGTTCAGGGCCGCCGCTGCTCCAGCCGTCTCCTTCGGCACGCTCACCTCAAGGCCCCGCTCCATCATATCCCGCGCTGCCTCTTCGGCCGTGTTGTAGGTTCTTGTGCCTTCCTCCCAATGAATCCTCATTTTCGTTAGCGGCGTTTGGAATCTAATTTTTTTCTCTTTCAGCGTTTTTTTAATGTTGGCATATTTCTTCCGCTGCTGCACGATTTCTGTCGGGTAGTCATGGTCAAAAAATACCTGTTTGTCGCCGATTCGTATCTTTTTTTTCCATGCTTGCGTCAGGATTCTTTCCTTTATGTCATATTTCACAAAGTTTACCACAACTGACCTGGGTGTAGCGTTTGTTTTCGGGTTCTGTGCCGGTGTTCTGTGCGCCCGTTGAATCTGTAGATCCGTTTCTCCGGGTATTTCCAGTTCTTTTTTTAAGAACTGATCCATGAATTTTGTCATCGAGTTGCCTTCAATGCCCTCCGGAATTCCAAAGATGCGCATATTGCTTCGTCTGGATCTGCTCTCCAAGTCGTTTATTTTCTCCTGCATCCTCTGCGTTTGCGTCGTCAGGGTCTGTAGTTGCTCGTTTGCCTCGCTTTTCCATTCTTCTAGTTCCGAAATTCGGGTCTGCGCTTCTGTCATACACGCCCGCTGGGAGCGCAGCTCCTCCATGTTTTCCGTTAATTTACGCTCCATTTCTCTTCGGAGGTCCATGATTTCCTCCTTAATTTCTTTTTTCAGTTCCTCCTTAAGAGCCGCTAAATCCTGTTGTAGCTGTCGCTTGAATTCTCTTAACTCTTCACCCAAACTGGCGATGCCAGAGGTCATGTTGTCGAGTCTGGTGTCCTCCATTTTCTCTGCTGTGGACATCTCGTTTTTTTTGGGCTTTGCGTACAGCGGTTTTTCCTGTGTTGTTGGAGAGGAATTCTTCAATTTTACCCTGTTTTTGTCCTTGTGCCCGGTTCCTTCGTGTTTTCATCCCTTAGTTTATTGATCCGTTTATGTCGAGTTGGCCATTTACCGATGATTTTTAATCCGGCTAGGGAGAGCTCTTTGTTTAAGTGTTATGTCTCTCCGCCATCTTCCCGGAAGTCCGTGTTGTGGGGGTTTAATCAAACCGCTACAGGTGATTATATTTTGACTGTTACAACTCTCTCCGTTAAAATAACATAAAATTCCGTTAAATGTCATTTACTTTTTGACACCACATCAGCGCTGTTTGATTCCCACAATGGAAGTGAACCAATAAATCCTGCAGAATGGTTACACACAGAGCAGAAAATTAAGAACAGCAAATTTCTCAATGAGGAGATTTTTTTCTTTTGGGCTGTCACATTCTTGGAAGATTATATTTATATATATATATATATATATATATACAGTGGGGCAAAAAAGTATTTAGTCAGCCACCAATTGTGCAAGTTCTCCCACTTAAAAGATGAGAGCGGTCTCCAATTTTCATCATATGTATACCTCAACTATGAGAGACAAAATGAGAAAAAAAAAATTCAGAAAATCACAGTGAAGGATTTTTAATGAATTAATTGGTAAATTCCTGGGTAAAATAAGTATTTGGTCACCTACAAGCAAGCAAGATTTCTGGCTCTCACAGACCTGTAACTTCTTCTTTAAGAGGCTCCTCTGTCCTCCAGTCGTTACCTGTATTAATGGCACCTGTTTGAACTCGTTATCAGTATAAAAGACACCTGTCCACAACCTCAAGCAGTCAGACTCCAAACTCCTCTATGGCCAAGACCAAAGAGCTGTCAAAGGACACCAGAAACAAAATTGTAGACCTGCACTAGGCTGGGAAGACTGAATCTGCAATAGGTAAGCAGCTTGGTGTGAAGAAATCAACTGTGGGAGCAATTATTAGAAAATGGAAGACATACAAGACCACTGATAATCTCCCTCGATCTGGGGCTCCACGCAAGATCTCACCCAGTGGGGTCAAAATGATCACGAGAACGGTGAGCAAAAATCCCAGAACCACACGGGGGGGACCTAGTGAATGACCTGCAGAGAGCTGGGACCAAAGTAACAAAGGCTACCATCAGTAACACACTACGCCGCCATGGACTCAAATCCTGCAGTGCCAGACGTGTCCCCCTGCTTAAGCCAGTACATGTCCAGGCCCGTCTGAAGTTTGCTAGAGAGCATTTGGATGATCCAAAAGAGGATTGGGAGAATGTCCTATGGTCAGATGAAACCAAAATAGAACTTTATTGTAAAAACGCAACTTGTCGTGTTTGGAGGAGAAAGAACCCCATACCTACTATGAAGCATGGGGGGTGGAAACATCATGCTTTGGGGCTGTTTTTCTGCTAAGGGACCAGGACGACTGATCCGTGTAAAGGAAAGAATGAATGGGGCCATATATCGTGAGATTTTGAGTGAAAACCTCTTTCCATCAGCAAGGGCATTGAAGATGAAACATGGCTGGGTCTTTCAGCATGACAATGATCCCAAACACACCGCCCGGGCAACGAAGGAGTGGCTTCGTAAGAAGCATTTCAAAGTCCTGGAGTGGCCTAGCCAGTCTCCAGATCTCAACCCCTTAGAAAATGTTTGGAGGGAGTTGAAAGTCTGTGCTGCCCAGCGACAGCCCCAAAACATCACTGCTCTAGAGGAGATCTGCATGGAGGAATGGGCCAAAATACCAGCAACAGTGTGTGAAAACCTTGTGAAAACTTACAGAAAATGTCTGACCTCTGTCATTGCCAACAAAGGGTATATAACAAAGTATTGAGATGAACTTTTGTTATTGACCAAATACTTATTTTACCGAGGAATTTACCAATTAATTCATTAAAAATCCTTCAATGTGATTTTATGGAATTTTTTTTTCTTATTTTGTCTCTTAGTTGAGGTATACCTATGATGAAAATTGGAGACCTCTCTCATCTTTTAAGTGGGAGAACTTGCACAAGTGGTGGCTGACTAAATACTTTTTTGCCCCACTGTGTGTGTATATATATATATATATATATATATATAATATATAAACTACCGTTCAAAAGTTTGGGGTCACTTAGAAATTTCCTTATTTTTGAAAGAAAAGCACTTTTTTTCAATGAAGATAACTTTAAACTAATCAGAAATACACTCTATACATTGCTAATGTGGTAAATGACTATTCTAGCTGCAAATGTCTGGTTTTTGGTGCAATATCTAGATAGGTGTATAGAGGCTCATTTCCAGCAACTATCACTCCAGTGTTCTAATGGTACAATGTGTTTGCTCATTGCGTCAGAAGGCTAATGGATGATTAGAAAACCCTTGTGCAATTGTGTTAGGTCCGCAATGCTGTAATTGCTGCAAATGGAGGATTCTTTGACGAAAGCAAAGTTTGAAGGAAAAAATTATTATTTCAAATACAAATCATTATTTCTAACATTGTCAATGTCTTGACTATATTTTCTATTCATTTTACAACTCATGGTGGTAAATAAGTGTGACTTTTCATGGAAAACACAAAATAATTGTCTGGGTGACCCCAAACTTTTGAATGGTAGTGTGTGTATATATATATACACATATATGTATGTATGTGTGTGTGTGTGTGTGTGTATGTATGTGTATATATATATATATATACACACACACAGTATATATATACACGTGTGTGGGTGTGTGTGTGTGTGTGGGTGTGTGTGGCAGGCAGACTCTGAAAATGTCACAAAAAAACTTTATTCTATGGACCAAGGAAATGTTTTTTCAGACAGCAAAAAAACAAAACAACGGCTGTTGTTTCCAAGGCAACCAGTAATCCTACTGGCAAAAGACACATTTGTACAACAACACAGCCTGATGGTAGAAAAATAACACTGCAAAGACACCAAACCACGCCCATCACCTGCAAACAAACCCACATAAAATGTTTGTGTGTGTATATATATATATATATATATATATATATATATATATATATATATATATACAGTATATACTGTGTATATATATATATATATATGTGTGTGTGTGTGTGTGTGTGTGTGTGTATCTCCTATACATTAAAAAATTAAAAACATGTCATACACGCCATGTTATCACCAAACAAATGCTCTACATTGTCCTCATCCATATATATATATATTTTTTTTAACTCCCTTCTCTCCATTTCTTTTTCATTTCTGCATGTCTGAACTGAGTTTTGATCTATAAACATCTGTTTTCACCAGCATTTCAGTCAACGTTTGCCAATGGAGCTGAACTTAGGCTGACTTAGGTGAATTTTGCATAACTTAGCCCAGCGCTCAGGAACTATTATAAATTGAGCACAGCTTTCACCAACTTTTATTTCCAAATGTCGGCAAATTTTCAGCATGCTGAAAATTCTCAACAAATATAACTTTCGCCAGCGTTTGCCAACAAACACCAACTTTTATCAACTTTTGCCAGCAGAGCCAGACGTTTGCCAAAACGTTAGTAAAAGTTGGTCCAAACCTTGAAGTGTAAATCCACCCAAAAAAGCAGGTCCGGGATGGCAGGAAACCTCCACAAACACTGATCTTTATACGAGTGTCGCCTGACGCTGATGTCAGCTGAACTGTGCTGAGTATTCATTTGCTTAAGTTAACCTAAGTTGGGAACTGCTACACATACACTAGCCTAAGTTGGCAAAAGTTTGACAACGCTGAATGCAATGCTGGGAAATGCTAGCAAAAGTTTGTAAAAGTTCGTAAAAGTTGGTTCGTGCTCACGAACGTAATTTCACCAACGTTTGGACTGATTTCTGTAATTTTTCAAAATGTCGGTAAAAGTCGGTCAAAATGTTATAGTGTGAACCCAGCTTAACCTGCTACACATCCTTTCCAGTTCAATCTCTGTCTAGCTGGTTGATACAAATCCTTTTCTCCTTCCTTAGTGTCCAGCGTTCATGTCAAGCCTCTCATACAGCTCACTTTTTTTTGTTTTTAGAGCTTGGTAAGTGAGAAGAAGGATTTTTTTTTTTTTATTTAAGTTTTTGTAAAGGGTATACATGTCATTACAGCATTGCATTGTTTACATTTTCACCACATATTCCTTTTTTTGACAACATTGGAAAAAAAATTATTACAACACCCTTTTTTTAAGTGAAAGAAAAGAAAAATTAAAACAACAACAACAAAAGAGCAGAAAAATAAAAGAGAATCTGAGTAGCATTAGAACAAAGAGAGGTGTCATTATTGAAATGGTATTTGTCAAAGATTAGATCTGATGGAAGACACATATGCGTTCCAGGGTTGCCAAAAGTTCAAGAACCCATCCATGTCCTGTCTCAGTGCAAATGTCAACTTTTCCATCAAATAAATGTCCTGAATCACGTTAATCCAATCTTCAGGTGCAGGACAGTCTTTTGACATCCATTTTTTTGTGAGAGCTTTTTTACTTGCCAATATTAAAACAGTGAATAAGTATTTTTCTCCTCGTCTTTCCAGTGATTCCGGTAGTAAACCCAAATACAAAGTTACAAAAGAAAAGGGAACTGTTACTTTGAATATTTTCCCCAATATTGTCTGTACATTGGTCCAATATAGGTGGATAACTGGGCATGACCAAAACACATGAAAATGATTTGCAGTCTTTTCACCACACAAGCGCCAACAATTCAACCCTTTACGAGTAAATTTGTTTTGTGCAGGTGTTCTGAAAAATCATATCAAATTTTTCCATCCAAATTCTCTCCACTGCAGGGATGAAGTAGCTACTTTTCCATTGTTGTTTATTTAACTTTTCCCATATTTCCAGTTGTAAAGTGAAATTCCCCTCTTTTTCCCATTTCTCTTTTATATATGTTGTGTTGTCTCCTTTTAAATCTTGAAGACCATGGTATATTTTTGAAATGTATCTGATCCCTGGGATCCCTTTATATGACATTAAGAAAACCTTCAGAACACCTGACTGGGCCCTTTCCAAATCCTCCTTTTTAAGTATTTTGTTTATGTGGTGTCTAAGCTGAAAGAACGTGTAAAGGCCTTGATTTACTAGGCCTTGTTTTTTCAAATCTTCAAAACTTCTTAAAGTTTGCCCTTTAAAAAAATCGTAATATTTTATCAGTCCGTTCTCTTTCCACTTTTTAGATCTAGTGTCTGTTTTATTAGGAGTAAAATCCTGATCATAGGAAATCCATTGCAATAATCGATAGGGTTCTTTAGTTTGATTCTCTCTGACTATCTTAAACCAAATTTTTAGCGGGGTCTCTATCCACGGGTTAGTGTTATTCAAAAGTTTAGGTAAGGCATTGTTCCCTATTATCGCCTGTAGGGGAATGTCACTTGTTATTTGACATTCTATCTCCTTCCATTGTGCAGTGTAGACTGGGTTACATATCTCTACTAAAGTTTTAATTTGCGCGACTTTAAAATAGTCCCTGATATTTGGCAGCGCGAGCCCACCTTTGTCTTTGTTTAGCTGTAGGGTTCTATACCTGATTCTTGTCTCTTGCCCTGCCATATGAATCTTGAGATCCTTCTGTCCAGTTCTTGCCATGTTTTTTTGGGAGGTTCTACCGGTATTGTTTGGAAAAGGTATAGAAGACGTGGAAGTATATTCATTTTGACTGCTTCAGTTCTTTGTGCAGTACCCAAGAATGGTATCGTATTCCATCTTGCTAAATCAGATTTTATTTTTGCCATCAGTGGATCATAGTTTAGTGTTATAATTTTGTTGAGTTGTTTCGGGATATTGACCCCCAGATATTTCATAGATTCCATCTCCCAGTTAGTTTTGAGTTTGCTTAGTAAATATTGTTTTGGGTCATAGTTGAATGTTAAAACTTGGGGTTTTATGCATGTTTAATTCGTACCCCGATAAATCTCCATACTCTGAAAAGACTGAGATTAGTTCTGGAAAAGAGGTGTCCGGCTGCCCCAGGTATATTAAAATGTCATCAGCAAAGAGTGCTATTTTGTGTTCCTTCTGACCAAGTGTAATACCTCGAATTTTTTGATTCTGTCTTATCCATTGGCTCAGAGGTTCTATGAAGATTGCAAAGAGCAGTGGAGACAAGGGGCAGCCCTGACAACATCCTCTTTCCAGTTCAAAAGATGATGATAATTTACCGTTAATCCTTATTTTAGCTGTTGTTTTTTTATATAATGCCTGTATAGTTCTAATGAAGTTGTTATGAAAATTGAAACTGGATAAGATTCTATATAGGAAAGACCAGTCAACCGAATCAAATGCTTTTTCAGCATCTAATCCCAATATGGCTGCATTTAAGTTATATTTTTTTATATGATGAATTATGTGTAAAGTGCGTCTAATGTTGTCTTGTGTCTGTCTTTGTCTGTTAAAACCTGTTTGGTCTAAATGAATTAGGTCTGTCAGTATGTTTTCTAACCTTTTGGCAAGGATAGTGGTAAACAGCTTATAGTCCTGATTTAACACACTGATTGGTCTGTAGTTGGGGCAGTCTAGTTTATCCTTTTCAGGTTTAGGTATGACTGCAATGACCCCTTCTCTCCAGGAGGGGGGGATTTCCCCTGTGTGGAGGACGTAGTTAAATGTTTTTAGGAGGAGAGGGGATAGTTGCTGTTTAAAGGTTTTGTACCACTCTGCTGTATAACCATCTGCTCCTGGGGATTTGTTAGCTTTAAGTTTCATAATTGCTTTTTCTAATTCTTTAGGTTGTATTTCTGACAGTAGCGTTTTAATTTGTGACTCAGTAAGTTGGGGAAGGTTTAATGTGTTTAGGAATGCTTCGGATGCGTTTTTATGTTTTTTGAGGGAGTGCAAGTTCTTATAGTAGTTCTCGAAGCTTTTAAGAATATCTTGAATTCTAAATTTTATTTCCTTTGATACTGGGTCTCTGATTTTGTAGATTGCTCTCTCCGTTTGTTGTTGGATGCGCAGATTGACTAAAGATATCGTTATTCCCTCCTGAAAGCGTCCAGTTTTTCCTTATAGCCCTGGCGCTGGGTTTCCCGCTGCTGGCCCGTGGATTTTGAGGGTCTCTGTGTGCACCACGTTTGAGCCTTGATTCTTTCGATCAGGTCTGCTGCGGGTTTATACACCGTTACCGGGAGCCCTCTTCTCGCCATATCCCTGGTTGCTTCTTCCGCCGAGTTGTAGAGACACGTCTCTTCCCCGTAAAAAACCCTCCGCTTCGCCGGAAATGGAGTTTGAAATCGCAGTTTCTTCTCTCTTAGTACCTTTTTAGCGTCATTGTATTCCCAACTCTTTTTAAGGACCTCGGGGCGTAGTCATGCTCCACAAAAACTTTTCTTTCTTGGTGCATAAATCCTTTTTTCTGCCAAGCCAGTCTCAAAACCTCTTCTTTTTTTCTGAAGTTAGAAAACTTCACCACCGCCGATCGCGGGGGAGCTTCCACAGACGGCCTTGGGGCTAATGAACGGTGTGCCCTTTCTATCTTCAAGTCGGTGGATTGGGGAATTTCCAACTTTTCTCTCAGTATGGTTTCCACGCATGCAGCCATTGTGGTGAAACCATCCTCGACTCCTTCTTTCAGACCATGATTTCTTATGTTATCCCTTCTTAGTCTTCCTTCCAGGTCGGTTAGCTTAGCCTCCAGTCTTGTCTGTCGTTTTAAGTAATTCCAGCATGGTTTCTTCCAGCCCTTTTATTCTTTCCTCTGCTTCCATGATTCCGTCCTCAGCCTGGTCCACTCTGTTGTTTGTCCTTTTTATTTTGTCTTTAAGTTCACGAAATTCTGTTAATTCTTGAAGTATCGTTTTTAAGGTAGCTGTGTTGCTAACCTCATTTTGCTCCTCTATTTCTGAGTGGTTATTGTTTTCGAGGTGTGGTGGCTCAGTTGGTAGAGCATCCGCCCCACACCCGGGAGGCAGGGGTTCAAATCCCGGCCGGGTCATACCAAAGACCATATAAAAATGGTACTTTCTGCCTTCTAGCGTGGTGCTCCGCATAATGGAACAGGGAAAGTAAAGTTACGCACAGAGCTACCAGAGGACTGACCCCCCCACTGTAGCTTTCACTACTTACAGTAGCTGTGTGGCCTAGGGTCAGAGAAACGGAGATGGGCGCCGCCCCATGCGCCTTCATGGCGTGAAGGGAATTAACTAACTATTGTCTTCGAGGTCAGATTCTCCGGCCGATGCGCGTCTTGGCCTGGTAAATGTCGATCTCTTCTGTTTTCCTTTAGGCATAATGACTTTGTCTTTTGATTTTCACTCTTCCATAAATCCGTTAAATATGATTTTCATGGTATTTTCAAGGATGGGATCTGGGAGCTTCAGAGCAGCGCTGGGAGCAGCGTTTAGCTGCTACCACCATGGTGTCCAGACCGGAAGTCCAGCTCACTTTTTTTAAGTTTATTTATAGAGCACTTTTCACAGACAAAGTCACAAAGTGCTTAACATGATAAGAAACAAATATGAAAGTAAAATGCAACAAAAGAGCAAGTAAAAATACAGGCACATAAAGCAATAAAAGACAGAGTAAACGACGAAAAACACACACAAAAAAGTACAATCAACACATAGTTAATTAAAAGCCAGGCTGAAACGGTGAGTCTTTAGCTGCTTCTTAAAAACATCAATAGAAGGTGCAGGTCTAAGTTCAGACTGTAAAGAGTTCCAAAGTCTGGGAGCAACAGCGGCAATTGCTCTATCACCTTTGGTTCTGAACCTAGCGCTAGGGACTGCCAGTTGGTTCTGATTAGAAGACCTCAGAGACCTGCTGGGGTGGTATAGGTGGAGCAGATCACTGATATAAGAAGGTGCCTCACCATGAATGGCTTTGTAAGTAAGAACAAGAACTTTAAAATTAACTCTGTAATTTAGAGGAAGCCAATGCAAGGAGGCCAGAATGGGAGTGATATGACAGAACCTACTGACCTAGTTAGTAGTCTTGGAGCAGAGTTCTGGACTAAATGTACGCAGTGTAAAGAGTTTTTACTGAGGCATGTGAAAAGAGCATTACAGTAGTCCAGACATGAAGAAACAAAGGCGTGAATAATTTCTAACTGACTATAGGAAACCAGTGACCTAATTTTAGAGATATTCCTGAGGTGGAAGAAGCAATTTCAGGTCAGAGATTTGATTTGACATGCTGATCAAAACTCATTGATTGGTCAAAAATGACACCAAGATTTTTTTACATTAGACCATACTCCTTTGCTTTTGCCACCTCTCTCTTTGCCATGTGCCTGCGTTCCAAATACCCCTGCCTACTTTCTTCATCTTCCTGACTGTCCCACTTTTTCTTTGCCAACCTCTTCCTTTGAATACTTTCCTGTACCTCCTCATTCCACCACCAAGTCTCCTTGTCTTCTTTCCTCTGTCCAGAGGATACACCACATACCTTTCTACCCGTTTCCCTCAATACTTTTGCTGTACTTTCCCAGTCATCTAATTCTTCCCTACCACCCAGAGCCTGTATCAACTCCTGTCTGAACTCTGTGTGACCTTCTTCCTTCTGTAACTTCCCCCACTTAATCTTTGGCTCTGCCTTCACTCTCTTCCTCTTCCTGCTTTCCAAAGTCATCCTACAGACTACCATCCGATGCTGTCTAGCTACATTCTCCCCTGCTACCACCTTGCAGTCTCCTGTATTGTGGCCCAAGTATATGGATAATACTGCATTGTGTGGCTTCTTGTGATTCCCACCCCTGTTAGTTGTAAATGAGCATTGTTTACCACATGACTGTACAATTATGACAACTTTCTATTATTTTAATGAAAGTAATGCTGAACAACAATGATGAAAATTGCTTGCAGTTTAAATTCTTTAACAAAATGTTCACATACTAGAAGGAAAAAATCTATCATGTACAGTATATACCAACTTTGAAATGGAAAATTACTGACATTTTAAACATTTTCTGTGCATGTCTGTGTGACTGAGCCAAACAAGCTGTAGGTTGCAAATCCAACACTTGGGCACTGCTTCTGTGAATTGGAATGATTTGCTAACTGTTATGAGTTGTGGAGTCAATTCTGTAGTCCTCACACTTACCATTAAACTGACACCTCTTCAAACCAGGATCTTGTCTGTTATAACAAGTATGTCCGGGGTACAGTATTGCATTTCTCAGATCTACCAAGGTACATTTTCCAGGTTAAACTATTTTGTACAGGTCTAAATTCCTTAATCATGGCTGTCCTATGGAGTTACGTTGATATCTGTGTATTCAGCCATTTACCTGAAAATTTGTGTTTTGTTTTAGTGCTGATGTGTTCAGTCGGGCAGTCTATGAACCGCTGGAGTCTGGAGGAGCTGGTGAAGAGAGACCCTGAGAACTTCCTCATCCTTTTACAGCAGATCATCAGGAAGGCCAGAGAGGTGAGAGAAACAAAGACCATGGTCAGAAATGATGTATGATCCACATTTGTTGTGTGTTATCATCTCTGTGGAAAAATAACCTGACTCAATGACTTTTTTTTCCTCATGTTTGTGTGCGAGTTCAGGTTCAGGAGCACTGTCAGTATGAACTTGTGACGCCACTTGCCATCATGTTCTTCTCCACGCTTCTGCAGGTACACATTGTCCTCACTCACAGGTTAATCAAAAACATTTAAAATTTCATCACCTCCCTGTTCCAACCAATGTTACCCCACATTGCTCCATTAAAGAGTTTGGTTAATTTCTCAACTCAAACCCTTATGACATTTATTTCAGGAGTTACAGCGACAGAGGCCTCATTATAAATGTCAGAAAAGTGCCACTGCCCTTTGATTTTTAGTGATTCTATTTTGGGAATCAAAAAAATTCACTGGCAGTTCTGTTACTGGTTCAAGTTCCTGGGTGAAGGGCCAGACCACAAGGACCCAGTGTACCACAACTTAGCCTCATGGGTCTGCCCTCCAGTGGGCTCACCACCTGCAGGAGGGATCATGGTGGTATGTGGACTGAGTGGCAGTCTGGGCTACTCTGCTTGGAGTGCTGCTCCCACGACCCAGACTCCTGGATGAGCGGTAGAAGATGGATGGATGGACCTTTGGACATTTTTAGGGACAACACATTTTAAACTGTTGTTGTCTACCATGATTTTGGGAATTTCTGTACAAAGTCAAACTGTTAGGTGATATATTGGTATCAGTCATTATCACCTAATACTCCTCTATCAGATTAAGTGGCTAAACTTTCTGTTGTTTTATCATCAGTTTTGTGATGTGATTTTTTTTTTTTGTCAGTCTTAATATTTTTCATTGTACCTCTGATGATCACTACTCATTATGTATCTTTTATATTTTTATTTACTAATATTTTAAATAATTTTATACAGGAGGTTATGTATTATAGTCTCTCTTTTGCCATTATTTTATTACACATTTTGTAAACTCAAAAATGCCTTGCAGCGAACCAAATGGCTTTAGCTTCATATCTGATTCTAACTTATAGGGATAAAGTATTATCATTTGTCAGTCTACTACATTGTACTATTATGACTACTATAAAGACTAATACTGCCACTTGAGTTGTTTGTTGCATCCATCCATCCATCTTCTATCGCTTATCCAGGGGCCTGGGTCATAGAGGCAACAGTCCAAGTAGAAAAGCCCAGGCTGCCGCCCAGTTCATAGCTCCATATCCCCATGACCCCTCCTGCAGGGGGTGAGCCCACTGGAGGAGGCGGCTCCTTTGGGTACACTGGATCTTTGCTGTAACTTTTCATGGTGAGCTAATGGGCCGCTCTTAAGGTGCGTTGAGACCAAACGTTTAGTCGCCCAACTAAATTTGGTCATGCAAGTACACTGAGTTAACATGTACCTGCATTTGGTCTGAACACATCTTTAGTCTGGCTTTTCATGCAGGACCATTTTGCCACCAGGGGCAAGCTGCCCCGGACAACATGTGCAGCTCCTGGGATCATTAGGGCACACAAACTCCTCCGCCATGATAAGGGGGTGATTCACGGAGGAAGTATTTAATCTTTGTGGGTATCTCACTAAATTAGTATGTCATCAAAAAGTTGATTTATTTCAGTAATTCAAATCAAAAAAATGAAACTTGTATATCATATAGATTACACACAGAGTGATATATTTCAAGTGTTTATTTCTTTTAATTTTGAGGATTGTGGTTGATAGCTAATGAAAACCCCAAATTCATCTTCTCAAAAACATTTGAATATTATGTTAATTAATTTTAAAAATGGATTTTTAATAGAAATGTTGAATAATGACTTCATTTGTGCAGTTTTTTCCTTTTTTTTGGACAACTTTGTCATCGATTTTTCAAAAAAGTTGACTGCTTTTTTCTTATAAATTTGCAGCTTTTGTGATAAATTTGTTACTTTTTTCACATAAATTAGCAACTTTATACTTATATTTTAATTGGAACACAGTTTTGTGTATTAAAATTGATGCAGTTATCTAGGGGGAGTAGCATTCTCACATTACTTTTGCGAAGATGAGCCAAAAAATAACATGGCTATCAACAATCAATCAGCTGTTCAGATTAACTTCACCATTCAACTTAATTATTACCTCCATCAAGGAGGTAGTGTGACTGGGGCAGTTTGTCTGTATGTTTGTGTTAGCAGGCTTACACAAAAAAAACTACTGAATGGATTTTGCTGAAATTTTCACCAGAAGTCAGGTGGCTCTTGGGCGTCACATGATCTGAGAGCACATGCCTCCTCCAAGGTCCCGTCTTTAAGTGTTAAAGAAAGTGATCCACAATCTGCATCCTGATCTAGATCACCTCCAAAATCTAATGTGTTCAGTCGAAGCCCAAGGGCCACTTCGGCTGAAAATCTCAGCAAAATCTGTCTAGTAGGATTTGGCATAATCCTGCTCACAAACAAACAAGCACATACACAGACAGAAAGATGGACAGACGGGACCTTGGTGGAGGTATGTGCTCTCTGAGTGTCCTCTAAAATTGAATCTTGCTTGTGCCTTGTGTCAGGCTCCATACTGTCCCCCTGAGAAAGAGCTGCTGGAGGAAGCTGTTGAGGTCTTCGGCTGCTTCCTCGCCTGGCCTGAACCGTACTGCAGTGTGTGTCGAAAACTCCTCTCCTCACTCCAGCTGGAGATCAAATCCCCTGGTAAATACGGAGGAAATTGTTCAACTTTATTGTCTCTCTATTGCTTTCGACATTTATTCATTACGTGTCTGTTCACTGTATTTTATGTTACTGATTGTATGTGAGTGTGTGTATGTACCACTACAGATGTTTTTTTTTTTTTAACTTGTCATTATACTCCTCCTGGTGGCAGGAAAAATAACACATTTAGCATGACAAAAAAAAAACAAAACAGAAAACCTTAACACTGAAAGGCAGAGAGTGAATGGTTTTAGATTTCAGGTTGAACAGACACTTCTCTATTACGTATTATTTGAAAGCGGATGTATTTCCAACACCTGTAAAACAACAAGCAGAAACGGGATGTGAATGCTTAAATGAAATTTACAGAAAAGGTGAAAGGAAGTGACAAAATGCATGAGCAAACTGAATGAATCGATTGAACTACCTGAGAAAATGAGTTATTAGATTGCCTTTTAAAGCAGTGTACTTACTGTCTTAAATCCAAACCCACTGGCGTTGTGGCTGTTTTAGTAAACAATAATCCACCTTTCCCCATTTTTATCACAGGTATTTCCTTTCAGAGGCTTGTGAGAGAAGAGCAGGGTCTCAGCACCTCCAATGACTGCTCAAAGACTTTGTAAGTCCCCAATTTCTCACCGCCAACCAAAATATTGCATCCCACCTTTAGCTGATACACCCTTACTAGCTATGTTACGTGGTATTCTGTTATACACTAACAGCAAATGACAAATGAAGGAAAAAACTCACTGCATTTCTAAGAAAAAAGTTGTAAATATATGATAGTTTTTTAAATTTATGATAGTCATCAGTTGTTTTTTTTTCTTACCATAAAGAAGGTGCATTTAAAGTAAAAAAAAAAAAAAATACATTGTCACAAATTTACTTAAAAAAGATGCACGTTTTCAAGTTCATGAGATTTGTAGCAAATTAATGATTACAATTTTTTTTATATTAAACTGAAAAAATGTAGCATATGTACAATAAAATATCACAGTTTTATGAGGAAAAACACAAATTTGTGTGAGAAAAGCTCACAGATTTATATAAAAGAAGTTTTAGATTTATGAAAAAATGTTATGAATTTATGAGAAAAAAGGCAAATTTACAAGTTAAACTTTGAAAATTTGTGGGAAAAAAGATGCAACGTAGAAATAAAAAGTTACAAATTTGTCAAAGTAAATTCAGGAGGAAAAATCTTGCTGATTACCAATGTTGACCCCCTGTCTAGTGAAAGGCCTGATTGGCTAATTACTCTGGAAAACAATAAGCCAGAGTGGCCACTGGCCACAGATGTTAAGCCCCGACTAGGTGGTTTTTCTCTTTAACCTCTCCAGAAGAGCTGAAGTTATTAATAAAGTGCTGCTGATTTTCACGTCTCTATATTTACAAAATAATTGTGTGTTTGGTTTCTATTTACTTCCTTGGAAATTCAAAAGTCATCTTTTTTTAGTCCAGCTCTTTCCACCTTCTGCTTTCGTGGTAAAAAGTTTCATCATAGACTGACTCACACTAAGCTTATCTGATGTAAACTGATAGAGAGGAAGAAAAAAAGTTAAAAAAAAAAAAAAAAAAAAAGGTCTTGGCGTCCTTGAGCTAATTAAATGATATTTAAAGTGTCCAGAACCTCACCTGGAAAATCCCCTCTCACCCCCTTACATACCCATCAAATCACACTATTGCCATGGCTTCCTGTTTGCATGTTCTCCTTTAAGTGTTTAGGCATTGTCACTAACATCACTATCACTAACCCCCCCCCCCCCCCCCCCCCCCCGTGCCTGCAGGACTGTGCTGCTGATGAAACCAGGTGAGGTTCCTGCTGACTTTCTTTCAGTGGCTGAGCAGCTCAGTCACATTCAGCACTCGCAGAAGGAGACCTACATCACCCTGATTAAACACGCCTTCCAGTCTGCGCTCGGCACCAAGTACCCGCTGCAAAGCATCCACGCAGCCCTGCAGGTACCCCCCCCCCCCATCAGTGGTCCTGAAGTGGTGCATGAAATGTTTCAGTCACAGAACACAGTGGATTTCTTCCAATTCATGCTCTCTGCTCCTCCCCAACAATGATTGAAGGCGTTTTTGCTCACCTCAGTGGCAGATCTTCTAAAGTGATAAATAATGCCATTTTTGACTGCATCGTTCTGATTTGCAGTTTTAGCAGTTATTTTGTTCTTCTATTCATGACATATACTTAAAGGTGCCTGTTGTAGTTTGGTGTGGTTTTCAGTTTATAAACAGGGTACTAGATTGGAAATTAAGAAATCAAAAGTCAGCTTTATTTATGAGCACATCCAAAAACACCCAACCCTGACCACAGTGCGAATCAAACCAATAACATTGTTTGGGATACACTAATTATGACATTTTGGGCCAATAACAATGTACAGTATAAAACAATAATTTGGCTGATGTCCGATAACCAATACCATTTTTGTCATCGGTTTCCCCTTTAACACCAGTGAAACAGAAATATCCTTTAAGAATAGTTGAGTTGATTTAAAGTGTTTCACACTGATCTGCTTTACATCCCCAATTCCAGTGAAGTTGGGACATTGTGTAAAACGTAAATAAGAACGAACTACAATGATTCAAAAACCTTTTTCAACCTGTGTTCACTTGAATACACTACAAAGACAAGACATCTAATATTGTTGTTTTGTTGCCAAGTATTCACTCATTTTGAATTTGATGCCTGCAACACACTCCAAAAAATCTGGGACAGTAGCAATGAGCAATACACATAAAACGCCTTTTTGGAGCATTACACAGGTGAACAGGTCAATTGGAAACAGGTGAGTGTCATGACTGGGTATAAGCGAATGTCCCTGAAAGGCTCAGCCATTCACAAGCTAGGATGGGGCGAGGTTCACCACTTTGTGAACAACTGCATGGGCAAATAATCTAACAGTTTAAGACCATTTCTCAATGTACAATTGCAAGGAATTTAGGGATTTCATCATCTACAGTCCATAATATCATCAAAAGATTCAGAGAATCTGGAGAAATTGCTGCGCATAAGCAACAAGGCCAAAAGCCAGTATTGAATACCTGTGACATTCAATCAGTCAGGCCACATTGCTTTTAAAACCGACATCATTCTGTAAAGGTTATTACCACGTGGGCTCAGGAACATTGGAAAACCATTGTCAGTTAGCACAGTTTGTCGTTACATCTACAAATGCAAGTTAAAACTCTACCATGGAAAGTGAACGCCATATATCAACAACACCAAGAAATGCTGCCGGTTGCTCTGGGTCTGAGCTCATTTGAGATGGGCTGATGCAAAGTGGAAAAGTGTGCTGTGGTCTGACGAGTCCACATTTCAAATTAATTTTGGAAATCATGGACATTGTGTCCTCCGGGCTAAAGACAAAAAGGACCGTCCAGATTGTTATCAGTGTTAAGTTCAAAAGTCAGCATCTGTGATGGTATGGGGATGTGTTAGTGCCCATGGAATGGATAACTTGCATATCTGTGAAGGCACCATTAATGCTGAATGGTACATACAGGTTTTGAAGAAACCTGTGCTGCCATCTAAGCAATGTCTTTTTCAGGGACATCCCTGCTTATTTCAGCAAGACAATACCAAGCCATATTCTGCATGTGTTACAACAATGTTGCTTTGCAGTGAAAGAGTAGACTAGACTGGCCTGACTGCAGTTCAGACCTGTTTCCCATTGAAAATATATGGCACATTATGATGCAACTCAAGTTCTACATCAAGCAAGAATGTGGGGGTGGGGAAAGTCCACCTGCAAAGCCTCAGCAATGAGTGTCCTCAGTTCCTAAACACTTATTGAGAGTTGTTAAAAGGGAAGGTGATGTAACACAGTGGTAAACATGTCCCTGTCCCAGCTATTTTGTTGCTGGCATCAAATTCAAAATGAGTGAATATATGAAAAAAAAAAAAAAGTTGATCAGATTGAACATTAAATATCTTGTCTTTGTAGTGTATTCAACTGAATATAGGTTGAAAAGGAGTTTTAAATCATTGTATTTTTTTAGTACGTTCACCAGAATTAGGGTTGTAAAATGGTTCAGTTCTGGATGTTTTCTGAATTTGCAGCTGTAGGCTACTGTTGTCTGTTTGAGGGCAAATCGGTGCCACACAGCTGGAATACACCAATTAAATATCAACCACCAATACTGGTGATTTTTGTTTTTTTTAGAATTGGCTGATAGGTGCATAGACACGGCACCATGGCATAAGGTCGTTTCTCCTTTACCAGAATGAGTTTAAAAGCCGGGAGGTAAAATTGGTTTTTAAATGCACTTAGGCTCTACTGTTAGTGAGGTGTAGCTTATGACTGATTAATGAGCAGGCCCAATGCATTAAAGAGTGTCAAAAATTAACCTGTCTGATGTCCAATTAAAAAAACCCTGTTTATAGGCAAAGCCCGTGAATGAACTGGGTGAGATCTTCACTTTGGTGAATGACATGTTGGAGTCGGCTGCTGCCATGAAGGACCCGTTACTTGGACGCGGCCATGTCGTCCAGGGACTGGAGAGACTGCGGGAGATGTTACAGATCCCTACATTCAATAGAAGACAGTCCGACGGTAAGAGGCCACATTTTAATAGCTGAGATTAGAATTGTATTATTGGACACTGATCATGCTATCTTTGTATTTACATATTTACCATCGTTTCACTGTTTCTAGATTAAGCTGTGGGAAATTAATTTTATATCTGTGCATTATGTTTAGATACTCTTACACATTAACAGCAAGTGGTTTTGTTTTTGTTTAAATGATTGTTTTTTTTATTTATTCAGCATTACACACCCTTTTCTGTCCCTTTTCTTAGGAATGCTTCAGACGCTGCCACTGCCCACAGCCAAGTGTTACATGTTTCACTGGGAAAAAGATAACTTTGGTAATTTATTCACACAGATATTCTGTTGATTTATATGTATGTATTAATTTATTATTTTGAGCTACAGTTTTATTTTCTCACTGTTTTATGACAACATTTCTACATTGATGCATATTTATTAAGCTCTGCCTCTGTTCATTGTCTGTTGTGTTTTTGTGTGCTAACAGCTTAAGTCAAAAAGTTGTTTTGGGATTTTATAAAATTTTTAAGACGAGTTGGAAACTAATGAGATCCAGATTCCCACCTGGATCTAGGAATGTTTCACAGTCATTCTAAGGTGAAAATATATGCTTTTCCTTGTTGGGTATTTTAATGGTCAGTAGTTAAAATGCTGTTAAATTAGAATATGAGGGAGAAAACTAGCTGCCTTGGCAGAGGTTTGCACTTTCTGAGTGCATTCTAGTTTCAAGATGCTTTTGCCTGTTTTGCAGCTAAATGTATTATTTATGAATCCTTCAGATGTTCTAAACACCCTGTTGGAGCTCGACTGTGACGACCTGGCCCCCAGTGAGCAGACTGGTGAAGAGGAGGAGGTTGACATTGATGATGATGATGTGGCAGAGACTGATGCGCTAGAGCAAGAGGAACAGGAACATAGAGAAGAGTTCTCTTCTTTATCCAAAATCCCCTACGACCATAGCGCCAGCCATCATGTCTCCACCTTCTCAACCAATTCCACCAATTCCGAAGACTCTATGTTCTCCACCATGTCTGTGGCCTCGGAGTCCTACCCTCCCTCTCTGTTCTCTTTAACCTCGGGGGTTGATAGTGACTTTGAAGATGATTACACCTGCTCTTCTCCTGCTGTGCCAAAGACACTCAAAAGTCCAGCTCGCCTCAGCCAGCAGTTCTACCGGCTTTTCAAACCCAAGAGCCCTCTGTCCCGGGCCAAAAGCCTAACAAACACCGAATCAAAAGACATTTTAGTGGTGCGGGAAAAGCGCTCCAACTCCCTGCCACAGCAAGTCAAGCTGCTTAGTCCCAAGCCTTCGCTGCAGCCACAAAGCCAAGCTCTCAGGCATGTATGCTTTCGAAGGAGGCCCATCCTGAGCAGTGATGAGGACAGTAAGAATACTACGCTGAGGGTGGTGGTGTTTGGTGCTGATCATGTAGCAGGCAAGGTGGCCCGAGCCTACAATGACCTGAGGAGGAAGGAGACTGCATGTCCACGCCTCAGCAGGGTCTTCAGGCTTCAGTTCTACTTTGTGCCTGTTAAAAAGGATTCAGCGGGAGGATCGGGAAGCCGAATGGTTCAAAGTGGAACGGTGAAAGGAGCATCAAATTGTAATGTAAGCAGAAGAAACTGAAAAACACACATAAAATACTAAAGTTTTTGGAACATTTTATAATAACTGTCATTAATTAATTACCTACCTGGGTAGTTATATAATCACCTGCATTGATTTGTTGTCAGGATTTCCCAAAGTCTACTGTACAGATTTGGTGATTTTTTTAAAAAATTTTTTTGAATAATGGCCTAAGGAATAATCTATTAGATTCATTTTTTCCCCAAGAATTAGAGGAAGATGTAGTGCCTTGTTAGATGTCTTGATGGTTACCAGCAGTGGGTGTAACACTAGAGCTCTCCTCACAACCGTAGTGAGTACATCAAGGTTAATAAATCCAATAAAACACAACATCTTACCTTAGGGTAATGTTACGTCTCCTGTAGCAAAAAATAACTAATAGAAAACATGGGCGCTCACAGGAGGCATGTTTGTTCAATACACTGTATTGCCCATAATGCTTTCCACCTTGGAAAGTCATTCTGATGTTAACTCTTACTTGTGCTCTTTCTTTACCAGTGAGCCTTCTCGCTAGTGAATGATTTTTTTGTTTGTTTGGTTGGTTTTTTTTTGTGGTGTAAAGTCTGGAAGATTTCATATGCTTTTATTGGGAACTGGAATATGCAGTTTTCCCCAGCCCCGCCCAAAGTTGGACAATAAACATAAGGAGAAGGGCTGGACAGGCAGTGCTGAGCACTGGCTGACAGCGCTCACCACTAATGGCAGATAGGAGTTGTTCATTTATTTGTGTAGACAATTGTAAACTTTTGCATTGAGAACCTTTAATTACTATCAAGAACCCATACAGCCATATTCAGTAGGTCAGTAGTAATGTGCAGGTATAATGTCAGGTACTCATAAGGTTTACATATTTAACATCTGTACTATGATGCTCCTATTCACAAATTTCACAAAAAAATAATAAACTAATTGCATGGATTAGGAAAATATCCTCCTATCAGTTTCTCTTGTCAGCAACAAATTGTTTTCAAGTAGGTCTTTCTATTTCAGACTCTCTCAAAGAATTTAAGCAAACAAAACAATTCATTCTGTTTTCAGTTTATATAACACAGATTATCTGTTTAAAAATATTTCCCACCCTTTAAACCAAACAAGTTCGTCTTTGGAAAAATAATCAACCAAAAGAAAAGAGAAGCGATATTACAGACTGCAAACATCCAACTTATTGTTCTCCATAATCCTCAGTACCAAAGCTGTTGTCCCGCCCACAGACGTGCGTGTCGGTTTAATTGGTGATCCCAAATAGGCCATAGGTTTCTGCAGAGTCGGAGCACTGAGCGATCTGTAAGACTGCAGTAGAAAACCCTTCCGTAATTATCCTCTTACATTCATAGGTTATTCCACTGTCGAACATTTCTTTGAACTGGCTTAGTGGGTTCACATGATTTTAGTTCCTCACTTCAGCTACTTCACAGATGTACTCCTTTAACTGAGATACAGTGTTGTGCTGCAGTTGTTTAAAGGCATATGGTGGTGTGTTTGGGGCGTCCCCCGTTAATTCATGAGCATCTTCATTAGACATTATTTATGCAGATTTAAAATCAACCAAACGTATAAACTTTGGAGCCTTCAGTGTGAAAAAGAGTGGTTTTCTGGTTTTCTATCAGTAGTTTTGGTGACTATTCTGATTGCTTCTTATGATGCATTAAAAGTGGCTTTGTATCCCCCCCCCCCCAAATACTGCATACTGTCACACTGCATCCAGTCACGCAGTGATGCAGCTAACTCCAGGTGTCATGCAAGTGTTGCTTTTGCTCATGCAGGATTTAAACCACGTGGGCCCCAGGGACAGCACTAATGACATCGCCCACCTCCTCGGCATGTTGGATCCTTGGTATGAAAGAAACACCCTCAGCCTGCTGAACTTGCCTGCCAGTGTTGTCTGCCAGGTATGTCTGGAATTTAACTTTACAGGCACGAGCATCATCATCATCATCTCTGAAATATTTTAGTTATTTAATGCCGGTGAATAATGTCAGCTTTATGCCCTACTGTTGCAGCAAACTTCAAAAACCGATTCAGACTCCTATGACAATTCCTATGAGCAGCGTCTGCCCATCTTGGCTGACTTGGTCCTCTACTACTGCCGCTACGCTGCCCGGCCAGCCCTGATCCAGCTCTATCAGGCTGAGGTAAGTTACTCACTGACACACGCTCATAACTACACGAGGAGACTCTGGGTCTCGGTAACACAGAGTGCCTTTGTTGTTGCAGCTGACATTAGCTGGTGGCGAGAGGCGGACCGAGGTGTTTGTCCATTCCCTCGAGCTGGGTCACACGGCAGGAACACGTGCTGTCAAAGCCATGGGTGAGTGTGACGCGTCGGCCAAACGCATGCGTGCGTGGCCTAGCAGCTGCCCCGCTTTTCCCTGCACTGGACTGCGTCATCGGTTTTTGAGATTAAATTTATAGCAGGACAACGTCTGCTTTTTGGATATGTTGTGATTCACGGCCCTTCTGCTTTTCTGGTTTCACTTGTCAGCACTGCTTGCACTTCTGATTTTTTAATTCCCACAGAGAAGTAATAGCTTGTGGAAATGTTTTTACGTCTCGTGCCTGGTTGTTGCTGTGTAAACAAGCTTCCTTTATTGCACTGTTCTTATAGTCCGAGGTGGGGTGTGAAGCCAGAAACTGTACTCAAGTAAAAAGTAGCATTTCCCGATGATAATAAGTACTTGAGTATAAGTAACAGTAGTCTTCAAAAAGTTATTTGAGTAAAAAAAGTTAGTTGAGTAATGAGTAGGAACTTTAGTCTTGTAGAGAGAAAGGAGCAGGCGAGACGACGGGCTGGAACAGCACAGACCTTATTCTCCTCTTCACAAGTCAGGTCGACAAGAATAATCCCCAGGCCGCAGGGTCTCTCCCTTTTATACTTTTAATGGACACCACACCACCACACCACCGGAGTGGTGGCTCAGTTGGTAGAGCATCCGCCCCACACCCGGGAGGCAGGGGTTCAAATCCCGGCCGGGTCATGCCAAAGACCATATAAAATTGGAACTTCCTGCCGTCCAGCTTGGTGCTCAGCAATAATGGAATGGAGGAGGGAAATTTGTGGTGGCGCCTTGCATGGCAGTGGCCCTCTGATTCTACACTTGGGGTGTGTGTGATTAACACAGTAGATAGGTAAAACACAATCTCGTTCTACTGTACATGATTGGTTGTACAGTTGAATGACAATAAAGGGTGATTTGATTTGATTTAATGCCTTGCCTAGCGACCTGGGGGCTCACACCACAATCCACCTCGGATATACTGTACAGTCTGCACGGCACATTAGCATAACATAGTACATTACATTAACATAACAGTCACTGGCGTGATGCTTCTACCTCCTCCCGGTAGCCAGCGTCTGCACCCCCGCTGTCTCCACTACACCCCCTGGTGCCTCCCATTCCTGGTCCATTCTCTGGGTGGAGGATGTCACACCTACAGTGCATCCGGAAAGTCTTCACAGCGCTTCATTTTTTCCACATTTTGTTATGTTACAGCCTTATTCCAAAAGGACTTAAAATCATTTTTTTTTGCCATAAATTTCTACACATAATACCCCGTAATGACAATGTGAAATTTTTTTTTTTTGAGATTTTTGCAAATTTATTAAAAATAAACTAAGAAATCACATGTACATAAGTATTCACAGCCTTTGCCATGAACTTCAAAATTGAGCTCAGGTGCATCCTGTTTCCACTGATCATTCTTGAGATGTTTCTACAGCTTAACTGGAGTCAACCTGTGGTAAATTCTGTTGATTGGACATGATTTGGAAAGGCACACACCTGTCTATATAAGGTCCCACAGTTGACAGTGCATGTCAGAGCACAAACCAAGCATGAAGTCAAATCAGTTGTCTGTAGACCTCCGAGACAGGATTGTCTTGAGGCACAAATCTGGGAAAGGGTACAGAAAAATTTCTGCTGCTTTGGAAGGTCCCAGTGAGCACAGTGGCCTCCATCATCTGTAAATGGAAGAAGTTCAGAACCACTAGGACTCTTCCTAGAGCTGGCTGGCCAGCTAAACTGAGTGATTGGGGGAGAAGGGCCTTAGTCAGGAAGGTGACCAAGAACCTGATGGTCACTCTGTCAGAGCTCTAGTGTTGCTCTGTGGAGAGAGGAGAACCTTTCAGAAGGACAACCATCTCTCCAGCAATCCACCAATCAGGCCTGTATGGTAGAGCGGCCAGATGGAAGCCACTCCTTAGTAAAAGGCACATGGCAGCCCACCTGGAGTTCGCCAAAAGGCAGCTGAAGGACTCTCAGACCATGAGAAACAAAATTCTCATGTCTGATGAGGCAAAGATTGAACTCTTTGGTGTGAATGCCAGACGTCATGTTTGGAGGAAACCAGGCACCGCTCATCACCATGCCAGTGTTGGGAGCAGCATCATGCTGTGGGGATGTTTTTCAGCAGCAGGAACTGAGAGACTAGTCAGGATAGAGGGAAAGATGAATGCAGCAATGTACAGCGACATCCTGGATGAAAACCTGCTCCAGAGCACTCTTGACCTCAGACTGGGGCGACAGTTCATCTTTCAGCAGGACAGCTCTGTGAATGTCCTTGAGTGGCCCAGCCAGAGCCCAGACTTGAATCCAGTAGAACATATCTGGAGAGATCTGAACATGGCTGTGCACCGACGCTTCCCATCCAACATGATGGAGCTTGAGAGATGCTGCAAAGAGGAATGAGCGAAACTGCCAAAGAAAAAAAGTGTGCCAAACTTGTGGCATCATATTCAAAAAGATTTGAGGCTGTAATTGCTGCCAAAGGTGCATCAGCAAAGTATTGAGCAAAGGCTGTGAATACTTATGTACATGTGATTTCTTAGTTTTTTATTTTTAATAAATTTGCAAAAATTTAAAAAAACAACAACTTCTTTTCACATTGTCATTATGGGGTATTGTATGTAGAATTTTGAGGAAAAAATGAATTTAATCCCTTTTGGAATAAGGCTATAACATAACAAAATGTGGAAAAAGTGAAGTGCTGTGAAGACTTTCTGGATGCACTGTATGTCCCCCACACCCTCACCAATTTGTTTCTTGTATTTTTTTCTCTAAAGTTGCTTTTTTTTTCTTAAAATTTACATATTCCTGTTTTACATATTCTTGTTTTCCCTTTTTAAGAGAAATGGCACAAATTTTCCAACTTTTATCAAGTAAGGTTGTTTTTTTTTGTTTTTTTTTTACTGTAAATTTGTGATTTTTTTTTTCTGAACATATTTGACACTTTGAAAGTCTTTTTGAGCTTTTTCTCATAAACTCATGACATTTTGGTGGAAATTTATCACTTATTTCGTATAAATTTGTGACATTTTTGTGGTAAATTTTGTGACTTTTTGACATACATTTGGAACTCTAGAAAAAAGGATATTAAATTCTGCTTCAATAAAATGTTATAAATTCACTAAAAAAAAATCACTGAAGATGCAGTCATTTCTGGAAAGAACAAATTATTACACCATAAAAGCACTTTTATAAATGAGTTTCAAATCAGTTAACTAATAAAAATACCTCCCGAGTGTGACCAAGTGCGCTTGAGTAATAGTGAATTTTTTCCATTCCTAAATACAGCTCTTGGAAAAAAGAGAGACCACTGCAAAATCTTTCCTCCTGAAAACGCACCCAAATCCCAAGTAAAAATGTAGAGCCTTTTTTTTTCTTACAGAAAATGACAACTGGCCAAACCAACAAAAGTGATGCTGCTTTTAGATGTTCTTTTAGATCAAATAATGCAAAGAAAACAAGTCCATGTTCATTTTTAAACATAACAATACTCAGGTTTGATGTTTAGGAAGACGCCAGAAATCTGTATTTGTGGAATAACTGATTTCCATTCACAGCTTTCATGCGTTTCCCCATGCTTTGATGATCGCCTCATCAGTACCGCCTTACATTGACTGAAGTGTCCTTGTGTTGGAATTCAGCAGCTACTCAAACTTAATGACTGCCATAGATGTAGAGATGCTGTTTTGGGTTGGAGAATAAAACTAAATTGTTCATTTTACTCAAAGACATGCGTATAAATGGTAAAGCCAGATAAAGTGATAATTTTGCGGTGGTCTCTTTGGGCTCTTAACTTTTTTCCAGCGCTGTGTACTCAAGTAAGAGTGAAACGAATCCTGTTAAAACTACCCAGTAAAATACAATTTTATGAAAAAGTTACTTGAGTATATGTACTTCAGTGAATGTAACTCATTACTGCGCCTGCTGATTGCACTCTGCTCACTTAGACATTTAAATGTTTTCGTGATACTGCATTAAAAAATAGATTTCTTCATGCCTGAGTTCCAAAGTACCAAGATTCAGTACTAGACCACGTCGTGATGTCCTCTGTTTGCTTCCTTCAGGTGCTGCTATTAAACGTTTTGGTATCGATGGTGACCGAGAAGCAGTGCCTCTAACGCTGGAGGTTATGTACAACAGGGTAAGACGGTTTTCACTTTTCTGTACTGTGAAGTAGAACGCTTGTTTTATGTCAGCAGGAACCAAAATGCCATCAGTCTTTTGGAGAAAGTGCAGTTTACAGGAGGAGGAGCAGTCTCGGTTCCTCCGTCACTAAACAATCAGCAAAAGTGGTTCTGAGAGTCAATTGGGTTTGTTTTTCAGTTATTTAACCTGTTCTGCATGTTATAAAATCATGCTTTAGTCTTAGTTAATCACAGGTGGCTTCAGTTGTGGTCACTTCTTGCTTTGTAGGAAGTGACACGGTACGCAAAACAAGTAAACACCACATTCAGTAACACGCTATTGATGCCAGGAGGGTTTAATACAGTTGCTCAAACCAAGAATGAAAAATATGCATGAGCGTATGGGCACAGAGACTTACTAAATAAAATGTAAGATGAATAGTACTGGTTCGTGCTTTCTCAGGTAAAAGCAGTGTCACCTTGTGAAATCAGTCGCTCAGATACAAGCGCAGTCACCAAAAGTTCCTTCAGTAAGAATCTACTAAGAAAGTTACTTGACTTTATTCTGCCCAGTTAGAGGTTTTTCCTCTTCATTTTGTGACTCTAGCTGTAACTTTCCAATATTTTCTCAACAAATTAGTACCTTTTTTGTAAACTTATTATTTTTTTTCCTTTTGGATTTGCAATTTTATGCCTCGGTGCACATGTTCAACACAGGCATATGATAGAGAGAGTGTGTGTGTGTGTGTGTGTGTGTGTGTGTGTGTGTGTGTTGCCATGTTTTCAGCTCACCTGGTCAAAATCAAGTGGAACTAAGGGTAGTATCTCACAGAGTAGTGAATGCTGACAGATGTAGCGCTTTTTGGATTTGCCAACTATTCTGACGAATGTTGGCCAAGGTCAAGCTAGTATGTCACCGAGCGGCGAATGTCGAGGAAAAGAATTCCAACAGTTTTCAAAATTTTTTGCCGACAAGACAAACTGGGACCTTAAAAACTGTTGGGGGAATTGTTTGGCCGACTTTAAAAAAAAAAAAAAAAAAAAAAACCGACCAAACCCCCGAATCTCCACATTCTCCAGCGTTTGTGCCACTGCGTGAGATGTGCGGGTAAAAGGCTCGCATCAGTGCGTCGCCATGTTCTCGCAACTTTATTTTGCCTGGATTTGGAGCTACGTCTTTGTTGTAAAGATAAACCATGATTCGCTCACCTTAATGCCACGAGCTCCGAGGCATCAGCACCTGTGATGCTTTCATTTTCAGATAAGATTTTAACTTTTTTTTTTAACATAAAGATACAACTTTTTTTCTCCTATTTTTTTTCTTGTAAAGTTTTAACTTTTTTCTTGTGAATTTGTGACTTTATTCTCAAATTTGTCAAGCTTTTCTCTTAAATTTCACATTTTTTTCTCACAAATTTTTCCTCCCACAAATTTGTTTTTATTTGTAAATTTGTGTTTTTATTATTATAATTTACTCTTTCTTTTAATACATTTTCAGCTGTTTAGCGAAAAGTCTATAAAGTTTCCTTTAGCAACTTTTACTCATAAATTTGCAGTTTTTTTTTTATCATAACTGTACTTGGATAAGAGTAAAAAAGGATCCTGCCATAAAACTACTTGGTAAAAGATATTTTTTATTTAAAAAATGTAATTGCATAAATCTGTTTAGTTGATGCCCCCTCTGACAGTGGCGACAATAGCCAAGCGGACATCACTGGTCTCATCATCTGTTTGAGACATTTGGGGACTCCTGTTGAGCTCTGTCAGATTTCCGTTACAGTTAAACATAAATCTAGAGGCAGTCACTGTGTTACAAAATTAATCTTTGATTTTCTGACCAACCTCGGTGGGCTGCTAACTGAAAATCCTCACAGCTGCTTGTTAATTTCTGCCTTTCTCAGTTTTTTTGTTTGTCACGTGAGCAATAATCTTAATTCAGTCTGCTACTTCTCTTCTCGCTCAGGTGGTAATTAGTGGACGAAGCCAGTGGAAAAGAGAAACTAAAGTGTGTACTTCAGTAAACGTTATCAAAGCCTGCAAGAATCCCGAGGAACTAGGTATGTTGTGACTGTCGTGGATCATTAAAACACACATTAACTGACTGATTGTGTGCTTTGACCACTGAAGTTCTTTTACATAAAATTTTGAATTAAGCATTAAATGTCTCACACAGTTTTCCTTATGATGAAGACATTTTGTGGCCTCTATATGCATGCGTCTAATTTACCAAAAACAATCTCTGTCAGATTCCAAGATGGAGTGCCTTCAGCTCACGATGACTGAGGTCCTGAAGAGACAGAGCGGTAAAGGCAAGAAGGGTTACAACCAGGTGAGCTAGACGTGATCACTTACCCTCTGGGGTTTGTGGGTTTAAAAAAAAAGGAGAGAAATTGCAGCAGCAGTACCTCCAATAACAGCCCTGCAACACTGAAACGTACTGTAAACTGAGACCGCAATACATTCTTGAAAGCATCTCACCCAGATTTCTCATCCTACAAATGCAAACCCGCGTGAGAACGCCGATTTGGATTAAAACTGTTTATAGAGCAGCAAGCCACAAGACTCAGACGAGGCTCATGGTGGTTTTGTGTGTATTTGTGTTGTGACGATAACACTGCTTTCTCAACGGTGCAGTTTTCTGTCTCGGCCTGGGTTGGATTTGAAGACTTTTGAAATGTTAGCAGAATTTAGATCTATTCAAATGATTATTTACAGCTCAAGAGTCAAACCAGGACAATGCAGGCAAACTATGTCACGTTTTAAAAGGCTGTCTCAATTCATTTTTGTAGCAACTGAGCACAACTGAGGTGAAGGTGAACAAGGTGCAGGTCAGCGGTGCTGAAAACACGACTTTTGCTGTGTGTCTGGACCAGGATGAGAAGAAAATACTACAGAGTGTCACCAGGTGGGGATTTGTGATATACGATTGCAAGTGCATGAATACATAAACCTTCTTCTTTCGGCTGCTCCCTTTAGATGGCTCATCTGCCTCCATCTCACCCTGTCTCTTGCATCTTCTTCTCTCACACCAGCCTTCCCCATGTCCTCCTTCACTGCATCCATGAATCTTCTCTGAGGTCTTCCTCTTTTCCTCCTGCCTGGCAGCTCCATCTTCGACATTCTGTGTCCAATATATCCACTATCCCTCCTCTGCACATGTCCAAGCCATCTCAGCCTTGCCTCCCTTACTTTGTCTCCAAACCGCTCAACCTAAGCTGCCCCTCTGAGACACTCCTCTCTAATCCTGTCCCTCCTAGTCACTCCCATTGAGAATGCTGGCATCTTCAACTGTAATGTCTGTAGATCCTTATCCGACAGGACATAAAAGATAGACTCAATATCCTGGAGACGTGATTTCTTCAGCTGTCTGCGCTCATGTTTATTTTCAGCACCAGGAGGACACTCATGAACCGCCATCAGCAACAACTCATACCCGCACACATCACACATGTTTTACTTGCATGCTTCCCTGTAGGGATGCAGCATATACTGTGGTAGACTCCACACATTACATCAACTCTGCCACCTCCAGCTCTGCTTCCTGTCTTTTTGTCAGTACCACCATCTCCAAACCGTACATCATAGCAGGCCTCACTACCGTCTTCTAAACATACAGGAGCCAAATGTCTGGACAAAAGTGGATCAGCAACTAGAAGTAGGCTTATTCGGTTCCTATGTGGCTTTCACTAAAGATAGGGGGTTGCAACTTGCAGCTCTGGAGCCATAAATATGTTTCTGTGACACTGACAAAAAAGAAAATATGTACTTTTGTGGAAAAAGGTTGCAAACTTTCAAGATGAGTTACAAATTCAACAGAAAACATTCACCAGTTTGCAATAAAAAAAGGTCATTCAAAGGACAAAAGAAGTGTGAGGAAAAGTTGCAAATTTATGAGAAAAAGCCACAAATTAACTTGAATAATGTCTCACATTTATAACCAAAGGTGCAAAATCCTTCTACTATTACTAATGTTGAAATATTAGTTTGTTCTTATACCTCAACTGTTTTACCTTCATTATAGGACTTTGTGCAGATTTTCTTGATCAAAAACTACACAAAATGTTTGTTTTTTTTTCATAGAAGAGGTTACTGACCCCTGACCTGTAGGTTCTGGCTGTTTTTGTCTTTTGCACGGCTTTTCAAAAAAGTTTCCCCCCAAACAGGAGTGCTGGCCTAACATAAAGTTGACTTCCTTCTCCATGTGATAGACCAAAGATTAGAGGAAAGCAGTAACTTGACTGTAATTTGAAACAGCTTCTGGAGAAATGTTACTATAGTCACAGAACAGGCTTTTTGTTTCATGCATTTACACGTTCACTAGAGCACAAGCCTCACAACTGCCGCTGCTGTTTCTCTCCTAACACACATCCACATCTCTCTCTGTCTCACTAAGGTGTGAAATATCCGTGTGCTACAAGCCCGACAGCTCCACTGACTGGAGACTCGCCAAATCCCGAACGTCGGCCCAGATCCAGCCCCTCAACCCCACCTTCTGCTCCCTTCTCTGCCTGCCTATCGTCACTTTCAGTGGGGCGCTTCCGTGAGAGTGCTGACCAGCCGTTTGGGTGGACCACCGAGAGGAGAAAAAGGCACAGGCGGTTCTGTTTTTATAAAACTGTCTATGTCACGTGGTGGAAGTTTCAGCTGACAGTGGGATGCAGCGAAACGGGAGGAAATGAGCAGAAGGGACAGTCACAAAACTGAAGACCTGGCACGCCTGTGATCGTTCATATTCACGCACGACAACAAAAGACTCGAGAGCAACAATGAAGAGACTAAATACAGTAGATCTGGTTACTCTGTGTCTTGTTGTCTTCATGTGCAGCAGTTATTCACGGTCACTATAGGAACCTGTTGGATTTAATTCATAAGGTTTCAGTTCCTTTTTCTGTGCTGATGGATGGAAAAAAGACTCAGCTCCAAAGCACAGTGAAAATGTCATTTGGTCAAACAGGGTGAACCTAGAAAACCTCATCTGAAATGGCTGAAAATCCAAACTGGCGATGCCATATCCGGATCCCACCGAAAGCAAGAATGTGAAAAGAAATGTTGTCCTGAAGTCAAACCTGCATGAACACTTTTTAAAGGTTCCATTAGTGGTGATCATCAGATCACGTGATGGCTGAGAATTTCACACTATGGAGTTTTACGATCTGTACATTTTATATTTTGTAAATTTCTGTGTCTTGTACTATAACCAGAATATCACGTCATCACGTTTTAAAGAACCAATCTTAAACATTTGTAAATGTAATTGTAAATGTAGCCAGCAGGTGGCTCTAGAGACTTTTTATTGGACTTCTTAATGTGTCTCTATGAACAGGAGAAGAAAGATGGTGCTAACCATGTTGTGGATGTACATATTCCTGGATTAAAGTGGCTGATTTATTGCACTTTCCAAAATGATAATTATGACCTTAAAGACTGTTTCTTTATTATTGTAATATCACTTGTCAGTGACTGAAATTGTAGCTACCTTTTTTTTTTTTTGTAGAAATAAACTGAACATTTGGTGAAGTCAAAACCAAATTAGGTACTTTAATGTTCAGATACTGACATCAGTGCCCTCCAACTTACGACTGACTTTGAAATACTGGCAGTGAGGGTGTGATTTGCTTTTTTATATTTTTCCCCCCTCTGTAATGTGATTTTATCTCAGATTTAGCCTTCATTAAATGTTTAATTTGACTCAGTTTTACTGATGTTTGCTTTCATTAACATGCACAACTTCAAGTATAGATTAGATTAAAATAATAATAGTTTTCTATTTCAAAGGTAAAATTATGTATGTTTTGTAGTTTTGTTTTTGTTTTACCTAAGAGGGGCACACTATTTTAGATGGTTTTATTGAAGCATGGCTATATAGGTCATCCAGCCATCTTTTACCACTTATCCAGCGGTCCGGCCAGGTCACGGGGGCAGCAGTCCAAGCAGAGCAGCCCAGACTGCCGCCTGGTTCACACTGCACCATGATCCCCATGAACCCTCCTGCAGGTGGTGAGCCCACTGGAGGGTGGACCCATGTGGTTCCTTCAGGCCCCCAAACTTGGTGGGGTACACTGGCTCCTTGTTACTTTTTCACTGGGATCCAGCGGACTGCTCTTGGTCTGGTTCTTCACCAGACCCTACCAGGAACAAATTGCCCCCAGCAACACAGCGCCGTCATTAGGGGACAGAAACCCCTCCACCACAATCAGGTGGTGATCCACGGAGGGGGTTACAGAGTTCATAGTTGATTAAATCATGCTAATACATATTTCTCCTAAAAACTATATTCATATTTTAATTACATCTCACTAACTGACTGATTTAAACTACTGCAGAGGTTAGCTGCACACACTGATGACACTTTTTAATTTAATAACATATTTGACTCTCTGCAATGTTCCAGAGCAGTAACAGCCCTGGAGCCATATGCTTAACCACAGAATATATACGTATACATGCAGTACACAGCCAAGTATGCAGTCAGTGTCTAAAAATGTAATGCTTTGTCATAAAACAACCTATGCACATTTACTCTAAATTATCACTGATGTTTGATTAAAGGCTCCAAATGATGCGTGGATAGTAACAGATGCTTGCAGGTGCATCTGTAGTGACATTTTACTGAATATGATGCATAGATGTTATTTGTGAAGGGACACCCACGCCTGTCCTGTCTCAGAAAACTGATGGAGCTGTTCTATGTCTGTCATGGCCGTGGCCAATGTTTTATTTTGGTTTGACAGCTTTAAAGTCAAACACACTCGGCAGCATTCTCAGAAACGGTGAAAAGGCCATAGAAAACAAAGAAGGAAGCCTGCTTGAAATGGCTGACAGATGATGTAAACTCTGCTCCAGCTACTCTCAGCAAGTCATCACCCACTTTATCCATAGCTTACTATAGAGCTGTAAATACTGTATATACAGTCAGGTATGTTTTTTCATCAAGGAATTTCATATCGTCACTCAAGTATAAGGGAATCACCAAAATTCTTACCCATTAAAAAGTTACTTTAGTAATGTGAGTATGGCTGTGTTGTGAGACATGTATATGTTGGACACTGCATATGTGATTTAACCACGATGAAGGAGAGCCAGCCCCCTGCGGTGCGGAGCCACAGAGCCTGGACCCCCTGCGGAGGACAGGGGACAGAAGACTTCCTGACCACTGAGGCTCGGGAAGAGAGAAGGGGGAGTTATGTAAATAAAAGGCTAATGAATGTGAATAAAGAGATTTTGAGAGAGATGTGTGATTTCCCCCGCGAGGGAAATGGTTTGATGTCAGAATGTTTAAAGGAGAGAACTTTGGTGTGTTCACTCTCTTTGTTCGCTGCTCAAGAATAAGAGCAGACAGTGGAATGATTTCTTGAATAAACTGGAATGAAAGACAATTCGGTTTCGTTATTCAAGTCTCCCCACATTGGTGACTGACGACGTTGAGAATGAGCGAAGAAATTCTCAGGGTCCCGGACTCACAGCGCTCAGAGCTGGCGAGCGCAGTGGCCGTTAAGCTGCCTGATTTCTGGCAGGATAACCCACGGTCGTGGTTTCTGCAAGCAGAGTCGCAGTTCGCGCTCGCAGGAGTAACGGTGGATGACACTAAGTTCCACCATGTCATCGCTAAACTGGACAACAGCACAGCTCGGTGCGTGCAAAGCTTGGTGGAGCAGCCACCCGCGACCGACAGGTACGGCAAGCTGAAATCCACCCTCATCAAGTTTTTCACCCCCTCGGCTGAAGTGAGGGCGAGGAGGATCCTGTCTTTGCTAGACCAAGGTGGACACAGGCCGAGCGCCCTGATGGAGGAGATGATACAGCTGAGAGGTTTGGACAACGATGATTTCATTTTTCAGTTCATCTTCCTCTCCAACCTCCCGGCGCATGCGAGAAGCACGCTGGCCGGCAAAAAGTGTCACACCCTGGAGGAGTTCCGGGAGCTGGCCCAGGTGGCAGATGGGATCCTGGACGCCTGCGGCGGGCAAGCAACCACAGCAGCGACCCGAGACAGCGGGGAGCCAGAGGCGGCAGAACCAGACTGGCCGACGACGGCGGCAACACGACCGCGACGAGGGGGAGCCAATAGCCCGGTGGCAGAAGCGCGGGCACGACACAGCGGAGGAGAAGATCTCTGCTTTTACCATCGGAGGTTCGCAGAGAAGGCACGCAGGTGTGTGCCGCCCTGCATCTTCAGGAGTTCGGGAAACGGCAAGACCGGGGGTCGCTAGCAGCTTCGACCCTCGGAGAACGCAACAAGCTGCTCTACATCACGGATGCGCGCTCCGGACGAGTGTTCCTCATTGACACCGGAGCACAAGTGAGCTTCATCACCCCAACATACGCGGACCGGGTGGCTGGACCCCACGGTAACGGAGCTACAGCGGCAAATGGCTCGAACATCAACACCTACGGGAGAAGGACCTTGCCTTTATGCTTACATGGCCGCACATATGAATGGACTTTTGTAATAGCGGCGGTGAGTTTCAACATGTTGGGCGCGGATTTTTTGTGTTCACACAATCTGTTAGTTGATCTTGCTAATAGACGGCTGGTAAATGCACTCTCTTTTTACTCTCTCCCCTGTTCAGCTCGAGTGTCCCCGCCACCAGTACAGACCCACGTCGCTACAGCAGGTGGTAAGTTTCACACACTCCTCACCCAATTTCCAGCGCTCACTGTGCCCACTTTTTCAGCGACGGTCGCGAAGCACGGGGTGAAACACTTTATCCCCACTTCTGGTCCTCCCGTGTTTGCAAAAGCTCGGCGCTTGGATGCAGTTAAGCTCGCCATTGCGCGCGAGGAGTTCGCCAGCCTGGAGAGGCTGGGCATCGTTCGTAGGTCGAAGAGCCCGTGGGCTTCGCCGCTGCACATGGTACCGAAAGCCGATGGCTCCTGGAGACCGTGCGGGGATTACCGCAGGCTAAACAACGCTACGGCGCACGATCGTTATCCCATCCCGCACATTCAGGATTTTTCGGTGCACCTGGCGGGGGCGCGCATTTTTTCAAAGATTGATCTAGTTCGCGGCTATCACCAAGTCCCGGTCCAACCGGAGGACATTCCTAAAACAGCGGTAATAACCCCGTTCGGACTTTTCGAATTTTTACGCATGCCGTTTGGTCTCAAAGGGGCGGCGCAAACATTTCAGCGGATGATGGATGCCGTGTTACGCGATCTCCCTTTCGTGTTTGTGTACCTCGACGACATTTTGGTCGCGAGTACTTCAGAGGACGAACACGAAACGCACCTCACAGCAGTTTTTAGGAGGCTGGGAGAGCACGGCTTAATAGTTAACCCAGCCAAGTGCCAGTTCGGCGTCGAACGGATCGATTTTTTGGGTCACCGCGTCTCCCCGGAGGGAGCGGTTCCGTTACCAGAGAAAGTACGCGCGGTAGCGGATTTTCCCCGTCCACAAACGGTCAAATCACTACAGGAATTCTTGGGGATGGTGAATTTTTATAACCGATTCCTGCCCCACGCAGCTCAAATCATGCAACCGTTATATGCCGCGCTCAAAAAACAAAAACCGACCCAGGCGGTCGAATGGTCCCCGGAGCGGGAGCGCGCGTTCACAGAGGTTAAAAAAGCCTTGGCTGACGCTGCGCTCCTGGCCCACCCAGACCCTGCAGCACGTATCGCGCTGACGACAGACGCTTCAGATTTAGCCATAGGGGCCGTTATTGAGCAACAGGTAGCCGGAGTTTGGCAGCCTTTGGCTTTCTTTAGCAAATCTTTAAGCGCGGCTGAACGAAAATACAGCGCGTTTGACAGAGAACTGTTGGCGCTGCATTTGGCTATTCGTCATTTCCAGTTCTGGCTGGAAGGACGGTGCTTCACCGCTTATGTGGACCACAAGCCGCTCACATACGCCATGGCCAAAATTTCAGACCTGTGGTCCGGCAGGCAGCAGAGGCAGCTGGCCGCAATCTCGGAATTTACCACAGACATTAGGCACGTTGCGGGCAAATTCAATGTAGTAGCGGATTGTCTCTCACGCACGTTCACGACCCCAACACGCGCAGAGGCAGAACGGGCCACCGTGACCGCGCCGCAGGAGAGCGGCACGGTGGCGCGCGCAGCCCCGGTGCACGTGGGTATAGATTACGCAGCCATGGCAGCGGACCAGGGGGCGGACGCAGACGTGCGCGCGCTCCAGTCTGGACCAACAGGGTTGAGGCTGGAGAGCAAGTGTTTACAAACCGGTATGCCCCCCCCTGATCTGCGACGTGTCGACGGGGCGCCCGCGTCCGGTGGTTCCGGCCACGTGGCGCCGCCGTGTTTTTGACTCGGTCCACTCACTGGCGCACCCGGGGGTGCGCGCGTCGGTGAAACTAGTGGCGGAAAAGTTTGTTTGGCCGTGCCTGCGCAAGCACGTGAAGGAATGGGCAAAAACCTGCATTTCCTGTCAACGGGCCAAAATTCACAGGCACACAAGAGCCCCGTTAGAACCGTTCCGCATTCCGGCCAGAAGGTTCGACCATGTGCACGTCGACCTTGTGGGCCCCCTACCGGCATCACAGGGGTTCACGTATCTTTTGACAATGGTGGACCGCACCACACGTTGGCCGGAAGTGGTCCCACTTGCGACGACCACGGCCGCGGAGGTGGCTCGCGTTTTTTTAACGGCTTGGGTGGCGCGTTTCGGGGTTCCGTCGGACATTACGTCCGATAGAGGACCGCAATTCATCTCTGAGCTGTGGTCAGCGATGGCCAACGGCTTAGGAGCCAAAATTCACCGCACTACGGCTTACCACCCTCAGGCCAATGGTTTATGCGAGCGTTTTCATAGGTCTTTGAAGGCAGCACTCAGAGCGTCGCTCACGGATGCAGATTGGGTGAATAAACTTCCATGGGTTTTATTAGGGTTGCGTTCTGCGCCTAAAGAGGACTTAAGACGCCTCCCCAGCGGAGCTGGTATTCGCACAAACTCTGAGGCTGCCGGGCGAGTTTTTACCAGAGCACCCAGAGCCCCCACCTCTCTCGGCTCTGGGACCGTTAGTCGGCACGGGGGCAGACACGCTCCCGGGTCCGGTTCATCACGCTTTTCCACGAGTTTTCGTCCCCAAGGCTTTGAAAAATGCCGATTTCGTTTTTGTCAGGCGCGAAGCCCTAAAAGCAACGCTCAAACCGCCTTACGAAGGGCCATTTCGAGTGCTGGAGGCAGGTGATAAGCAATTTGTGCTAGATTTTGGAGACAGAAAAGAGACAGTCAGTATTGACAGACTAAAACCTGCTTTTGTCATGAAGGACGTGTCTGTACCGGTCGCGGTGGCGCCTCGACGAGGCAGGCCCCCGCAGAAGGCAATTAACCACTCTCTTCCTCAGTCAACAGCGCCGAAGCAGAAACGCACCGCAGGCAAGGCGGGGCCAACGCACAGCAGATTCGGCAGACGGCTGAAGCCCAAGCGGCGCACAGACTGAATGTTGGTGTTGATTATTCAGTAGTGAGTAAGGTGCTATTTAATTTTAGGAATTAGTCTGTTCTTCATCGTTTGGGGGGGGTTATATGGCTGTGTTGTGAGACATGTATATGTTGGACACTGCATATGTGATTTAACCTCACGATGAAGGAGAGCCAGCCCCCTGCGGTGCGGAGCCACAGAGCCTGGACCCCCTGCGGAGGACAGGGGACAGAAGACTTCCTGACCACTGAGGCTCGGGAAGAGAGAAGGGGGAGTTATGTAAATAAAAGGCTAATGAATGTGAATAAAGAGATTTTGAGAGAGATGTGTGATTTCCCCCGCGAGGGAAATGGTTTGATGTCAGAATGTTTAAAGGAGAGAACTTTGGTGTGTTCACTCTCTTTGTTCGCTGCTCAAGAATAAGAGCAGACAGTGGAATGATTTCTTGAATAAACTGGAATGAAAGACAATTCGGTTTCGTTATTCAAGTCTCCCCACAGTGAGCAACATTGATCAGGCTTATTCTTTTGAACAATGAGTAAGTATTCATCCTGAGGGAAATAAAATGCAAGTTATCCATATGTAGCTCTACCCTATGATGTAATCAAAATAATATAAAGAAAGAGGATTAAATAATTGCTCAGCCAGAAGAACAATGACCTCAGGGAAATGAAATGATAAATTCACAAACTGGCTACAGATGCAGTCATTTTAGGAAAGAAGTCCTAATAAAAACGAGCACATTTTAAAATATTTTAAACAGACCCAGATCTGCCTCCAAATCTACCGGGTTCATCCTTAATTTTGCCCACAGACAAATTGCACTGAACACTGTTGATGGAGATGGTGATGAACCTTCCATCCAATCAATTTGCGAGTATGACAAATTTGCTAAATAAATTGAGCTTTAAAATTAAAACATATAATCAATATAATTTTCCCAATAATACACGCCAGCATTTTTTTTTTTAAACATGATTAATGAGAAATTGAGCAAAATTAGACTATTGGTTCCCTGGGGCGGGGCCTGGTGCAGCAGTGGGCGTGGCCTGGTGGCTGATTGACGGGACCAGGCTGTCACCGGCAGAACAGGCGTATAATTGCAGTCGGGCCAAAGGGGCTGCACTTTACGGTAAGTTTTTCCAAACCTAAACATAACAGTGTGGTTTACAAGTATGATATAGTTTTTATTTAGTTACTTTAATAAGTTACGGGTCCAGACTCGCTGCAGAAGTTAATGTGAATGCTGATTGCGGCTCTTTATTTGTCAGACGTATCGAACGCTGCGCATTTATTCAGTGTTCAGTGAAACTCGAGGTGTGCTGCTTGCCGTGACTCGCTGGAGATCTTTCTGCTTTGCTGTACTTGTACTTCATTGCCGTCAGCAGCATGCAGTATAAAACATGGTAGCGGTTTACCCCAGAGCGCCTGACTCAAATATCTCACATACATATGCTGCTCATCATTCCAGCCTCCCTAGTTTTGTGGGTTTTTGGTTTTTTTTGCAGTGCATAAGTTTTCTTTTTGTCCCAACCCCTCCCCTATTTTTAAACAGATTATTTTAAATGCAACTTAATTTTGACAGAAGAACACCCCCCCCCCCCCCTTCAGCAAAGAGAACACAGGGACGCATTTAATCCAGAGCTTTTCATAACGGCGCCTGATGCGATTGAAGCCCCGGTTCCGTGTTGTGTCTGATGGAGTCTGAAAGCACGGCTGCATTTCCTCCAGCTTCCTTGTTTTAGATCTGGCCTTCCTGGTGCCACTCTGCAGCCCAGGGGATGAATGATAACGGTTGTCGTTATGGAAGTGATGGCTTTTTTTTTTAATGCGTGTGTTTGGGTTGAGCACTGATGGTGTGCAGACCTTCAAGACCAAAAACATCTGTTATCACAGTGAGCAAAATCAGAACAGTGATGTCACTCGTTGGGTAGGGTTCATCAGAACAGTGGCGTAGCTGCTTCAAATATTTAGGCTCGTACTAATGATCTGATGATCACAAGCATGCAGCTCGCTCAGGCCGAGCCAGGCCGGGTGCCATGGACAGAAGCCTGGCCTCTAGGCACTCGCCTTTGAGCCCTGGTGACCCCAAAATGGGTAAGGGGCGAACTGGATCTTTGCTGTAACTTCCCCACGGGGATCCACTGGACCGCTCTTAGTCTGGCCCTTCACCCAGGACCGCTTTGTCTTGGGAGACCCCACCTGGGGCACGATGCCCCTGACAACATCCAGTAGCGCCTGGGGATCATTAGGGCATGCAAACCCCTCACCACGATTAGGTGGTGATCCATGCAGGGTCCGTGGTACCCCATCAATACAGAATGTTATAAAATAACCCACTGTAGCATATTATGACACATCTCATGACAATTTAGTCTTGTAATTTGTTTATACATGTGATTACATACGAGGGGGGCTGAAAAGTTCATAGTGGTCAAATTTGACCAAATGTGGTTTATTTTTCAACATAATCTTCCCTTCGGTCCACACACTTCTTCCATTGGTGTCGCAGCGCTTGGATCCCTGTGGTTGAAAAATAAACCACATTTGGTCAAATTTGACCACTATGAACTTTTCAGCCCCCCCTTCCCCTGGTACAAAGTCAGTGGAACTCTCCATGGTGAGAGTTTTCCATTGAGAAGAGGAAGAAGAAGAGGAGGGATTACATTTGTGCTGCCGCCACGACATGGAGGAGCCACTGCAAGAGCCAATGCACAACAATGACAAAGTTGTTTGCAATTTTCTGGACCAACTAAGAAGTGAAATCAGACAATTTACAGTGGAATCATAAGCGTTCTCTGACAGAACCTCCAGATTCTAAAGAACCCCGAATGAAAAACACTGAATTAGTGTGCGTATATACAGTATATGTGGCTAGTTTGTTTCATTTTCCTCAGGCTAACACATCTAAGAGAACAATCTCACAAAGTGACAAGAGTAAAGCTGCACCTTTCAAGAAAATGAATACACATTTGCATTGGAAAAGTTTGAAATAATGAACATTTGCAAAAAAAAAGTTGAACATTTGTGTTAAAAAGTATAAATTTATCACAAAAAGTTGCAAATTAATAAGACAAAATATCATTTATTTGAAAAAGATCACAAAATGAGGAAAAAACACATAAAAAATTATTTAAAAGGGAAGATGTCACAGATTTACAGGATTAATTTCACAAATTGGCAAGAGTAAAGTCATTACTCACTATTTTAGGAACTTTTTAGTAGATGTGTTCTTACACATATTTTAGTAAGTCATAAGGAAACACTACTGCTGGAGTACAATTTGTGGCTACTCTACTCACCTCTGGGTAAATGTAATAAATATCTATTTCTTTGATCTCTACCAAGTTCGTAATGAACTGGGGGGACTGGAGCCTGTCTCAGTTTTCTTTGGGTGAGTAGGTGTTTATCTTGAACAGATCAGTGCTTCAGCACAGAAAGACAGACACTCATGCCTAATTTAGAATCACCAATTAACTTAACTGCCATGTCTTGTGGGAGGAAGCTGGAGCACCCAGAGTGAACCCAAACAGGCACAGGGAGAATATGCAAACTCCACATAGAAATGTCTCAGTTGTGCAGGCTCTAACTGAAAATCTTTCACTGCACAATATGTTAAGAGATACCATCAGGAAGTTAGTTGTGGGAACTTATCATTAGATGTAGGCAATAGCATTCTTGCAAACTAATTAGGATTTTTTCTTTTGTTGTACACTTTGATAACAAAACTGCACAATTGCAGTGTTTTTTCTTCCACTAGGCAGCGCCTGAACACGCAGTGGCTTCCCTTCTCTCTTCGTGTTTTGTGCAATTTAGTGTAGTTTAAATTAGGCCTAAGTGTATATTTACGTGTTTAATGTCCACAAATGATGCTGCACACAAGTTACAGTCACCACAGCCTTCTGAAGATAAGGACTATGACCAAACATTACGTCTGGGATTGGAGTGTTACAAAGGAACTCTGTGGCCTAGCACTTCTCCATCACACCTCCACACCCCCAGACTCGACTACTATGTCTTATTCCAAATGGAGACGCTGTAGATGGTGTGAGAGAAGACGAAAGAGAGGTAGGCGTGAAGGAATCAGATCTAAGCTAGCCACTAGCCCACACAGACCCCCGATTCCTTCCCTCATTCTGGCCAATGTGCGCTCACCAGACAACAAAATAGACCACATACAGCTCCTGAGATCTACACAGCTTGATGTGCAGAAATGCTGTGTTTTTATATTTATGAAAATGTGGCTAAATGACAATATCCTGGACTCTGCTATTCAGTTAGCGGGGCTAACATGCTATTCTGCGGATCCGGTGTTTATGGAAGGAGGGAAGCCCCGCGGAGGAGGCGTGTGTGTTTACATCAGTGACGCTTGGTGCCAGGATGTGACTGTTGTGCATAAACACTGTTCCCCGTTGGTGGAGTTTATGGTCATCAAGTGCCGACCCTTCTACTTACCGAGGGAAATTACATCTATCCTGCTTGTTGCCCTGTATGTTCCGCCCATCACCATCGGCAAGAGAAGAAGGGCAGTAAATGAACTCTATCAGGCTATAAGTGAGACACAAACAGCGCATCCAGATGGATTCCTCATTACAGCAGGAGGCTTCAACCATACAGACTTATAGGCCCTCCTACCAAAACTGCATCAACACGTGGACTTTCCAACAGGAAAAGACAACTTGCTAGACCTGGTGTTCACAACCCACAAGAGAACATGCAGAGCCTCCCTCCTCCGCCACCTGGGTCTCTCTGGTCACATCACCATCTTGCTAAGGCCTGCATACAGACCCAGAGTGAAAGCCATCAGACCAACAAAAAAGCAGGTACGTGTGTGGCCAGAGGGGGCCACGGATGCTCTGAAAGACTGCTTCAGCACTACAGACTGGGACATTTTCAAGCATGCAGCCACTCACAATGAACACACAAACCTAGAGGAGTACACTGAGGTTGTTGTAGCATACATAGCTAAATGGATTGATGATGCCACTCACTGCAAAACCATCACTGTTTGTGCTAACCAGAAGCCATGGATGCAGCAGAGTTCCACGGGCTCCTGAGAGCTCAGGACGCATCCTTCAGTGCCGGCGACACTGCAGGACTAACAACAGCTAGGGCCAGCCTGTACCGTGGTATCAAGGAGGCAAGATGACAGTACAACAAGAAAATATCCGGCCACTTCAGCAACACCAGAGATGCACATTCTCTCTGGCATGGCATACAGACCCTCATCAACTACAAATCTCCACCTCAGACTTGTGCAAGTGACATCACACTGCTTAACAACCTAAATTACTTCTTTGGCCACTTTGAAGCACAAAACGGCACATCAGTACAGAAGACCACTCCTCCCCAGACGAGCAGGCTATAAGTCTGGATCCGGCTAGCGTGAAGAGAACCCTCTCCAGGATCAACCCACGCAAGGCAGCTGAACCAGACAACATACCAGTCGTGTTCTGAAGGACTGTGTGGAGGAGCTCAAGAATGTTCTGTCCAACATCTTCAACATCTCCATGAGTCAAGCTGTTGTCCTCACGTGTTTCAAAACTGCTACCATAATACCAGTCCCAAAGAAGCCCGTCTCATCCAGCTACAGTGATTACCGGCCAGTAGCACTGACCTCCATCATAATGAAGTGATTTGAGCGGCTGGTCATGCAGAACATCAAGTCCACCCTCTCACCCTCCCACGACCCATCTCAGTTCACATGCAGGTCAAACAGATCCACAGAAGATGCTATCTCTGCTGCTGTCCACCCAGCCCTCACCCACCTGGACTCAAAGAACTCCTATGTGCGAATGCTGTTCATGGACTTCAGCTCAGCATTCAACACAATCATCTCCCAGCACCTAATACAAAAAATCAGACACTTGGGACTCAAAATCTCTCTTTGTAACTGGATGCTGGACTTTCTTACAGGGAGGCCACAGAATGTGCTGGTTGGCAGCAACACCTCCAAGACCATCACACTGAGCACAGGGGCCTCACAAGTCAGCCCGCTGTTCTTCACCCTGCTGACCCATGACTACGTACCAGCCCACAGTACCAACCACATCATCAAGTTTGCAGATGACACAACGGTGGTGGGCCTCATCACCAACAATGAAGAGGTCAGCTACAGAAATGAGGTGAGCCAACTGGTCCAGTAGTGTAAAGACAGTAATCTCTTCCTGAATGTGGGAAAAAAGAGATTGTGGTCAACTTCAGGAGAGGACGCACACAACATCCCCCTCTGATCATCAATGGAGCAGCTGTGGATAGGGTGAGCAACACCAAGTTCCTGGGGGTACACATCTCTGAAGACCTCTCCTGGTCCAACAACACCACATCACTGACCAAGAAGGCTCAAACTCACCTCTATTTCCTCCGCAAACTGAGGAGAGCATGAGTCCCACCCCCATCATGTGCTCATTCTAGTGGGGCACCATTGAGAGCATCCTCACCAGCTGCATCACGATGTGGTACGTAAGCTGCACCGCCTCCTGCCGGAAGACTGTGCAGCACGCAGTGAAAGTAGCCAGCAAGATCATCGGTGCCCCTTTGCCCTCCCTCTGGGACATCTACCATGCCCGCCTCACCCGTAGAGCCATCAACATTGCAGACAACACGTCCCTCCCCTCACAGTCCGTCTTCAGCCTCCTGCCCTCAAGGAGAAGGTACTGGAGCCTCCGGGCCCGATCCAAAAGACTGCTAAACAGCTTTGTTCACCAGGCCATCAGGACCCTGAACTCAGCCCACTTCCTCCCCCCAACCCTGGACCATAACACACTCACCCGCACAATAACTACCTCAGCTGTTTGGACAGAAAGACTTGGCACACCAACAGTAATACATCTGCTGCTGTATAACTCTGCACCTTACCACAACCGTTTGCACAAATGCCATACCTGCAGCTGTGTGTCATTGCAATACTGATCATGCGCAGTCCAATCTGTCACTGTCTGCACCTACACTACTGCATTGAACTTTCAATTACGGGTATTACTGCTCTACTTTTTTTCTGTAGGATTGCTGGGTTTATCTTTATTTGCACTACCGGTAGCATTCCTGTGTATAGACTGCTGCTGTTGTTTTCATCCTTATTCCTTCTTTTCTTATATATTGCGCACACCATCAAGAAAGAGAGAATAACAGCATTTCAGTTCTCCTGTAAGTCCTGTATATATAGAAGTATTGACAAATAAAAATCTTTGAATCTTTTATTTTGAGATAAAACAGGTGCACCATGACATACAGAAACACCTCCATAGCTGCCTCACTGCACAAACAGAAAGAGAAGCAGCATACAACATCAGGGATCATTAATCTGTCACTTATCAGGCATTCTTGTGGACAGTTGCGAGTGCTCTATGATTAAATAAACTGTCACTCAGCATAAAAAAGTAAACAGCTTTATGCTCTACTTTCTTTTACTTTATTGCTTATGGTAACTATAAGAAGCATAATTTACTGGTCAAGATAAACCCATGTGAAAAAAATGCAGGTATTTTTTGTGCCTTTAGTTGGTATTGTCAGAGTGGAGTTTATAGTTAATGTGATTAACAGAGGAAAACAAACAAACCCACTGTATGACATGAGAGTCAAAATCATGTGTAATATTAGGGACTTTTCTCTACGAAGAACTATTGATGCATTGGAAATTGCCAAGCACTTAAAGACATTTTTTTTTTGGGGGGGGGGGGATCTTAAAGGCATCAACACTAAAATAATCTTTGTTCTATTGTTAGATAAAAAAGTGATGATGACAAGGATATGAGCCCCACAGAAGTGCCAGAAGTATGCATTGCATGTTTTGCTATGAGGAAATGTTTAGTTGGAATGCTGACGTGGTTCTGCAAAGATGTGGAGATTCTGTTTGTTTCAACAACAGGTTGAAGTACTGCAGAACTGAGCCAAAACTCTGTCAAAACAGTAATTAATTTGCAAATTAATGATATACTTGAGATGATGCTGCAGGAAGCAGCTTATTGAAAGCTTTTGGAGGTATTTCTTCCTCTGGGGCTAAGGCTCATGTAGCCATTACATTCTGGGAAATGCATTGTTATGACATTTTTTCTGTTAAAGTCATTGACCTATCTTTAAGCATTCAGTAGAAACTTTTGTGTATGAAAGCACCAAGGTGCTGATGCCTCATTGCCTGTGGCATGGTAGCATGGGGGGGCTGTAAAAAAGTCACACTGCCACTTCTAGTGGGCGGATATAGTTACTACAATACCTGTTTTTGCCGATGCATTGATGGTAAAGGTGAGTTAAATTTGTGTTTATTTTGAAAACAAAGCCATCCATCCATCCATCCATCTTCTTCCGCTTAATCCTTTTTGGGTCGTGGGGCGGGGGGGGGGGGGGCTGGAGCCTATCCCAGCATCTTTGGGCCAGAGGCAGGGTACACCCTGGACAGATCGCCAGTCCATCGCAGGGCCAACACAGAGAGACAGACAACCATTCACTCTCACAGTCATACCTAAGGACAATTTAGAATCCCCAGTTTGATGCCAATTAACCTAACTTGCATGTTTTTGGCATGTGGGAGGAAACCGGAGAAATTCTGGAGTAAACCCACGCAGACACGGGGAGAACATGCAAACTCCACACAGATCACTGTTGGTCGGGGGCTGGGATCGAACCCAGAATCCCTCGGCCAAGGGTGAGATGCTGTGCTGCCGCAGTGCTAACCACTCCGCCACCACGCTGCCCTGAAAAATTTCATAACTTTCAGTCAAAAGCAGACTTTGAACATATTTACACAAAGGATGGTTTTATTTTTTGTCACCATTTGTTGTTTTGGGCATTTTGTTATCTTTAAAGTATATGAACCAGAAAATCAGTTACAGTGTAAACCAACAAAGAAATTTGTCACTTACTGCTGGCCAGGCGGCATGCTTCGTCCATTTTCATCCGTCCTTTTTATTTTGTCTTCTCTCGGTCATCTTCACTTTCTCTTCCACATCCAGAAACTGTTATTATTATTCCACCGCAATTTCGCTTTTATTCTGCCGCAATTTATCTCATATGACGACCAGGAACCGGCACGATTGTTCTGTCCAATCACATGGCACTGGGGGTCGATGGCATTTGCAAATCAACCAGCTTCGCCCACGCTCTGTTATAAAAAAATGTAGATGTTTACCTTCGTAAGCTAAATAATCTCTTTTTAGAATCATAGCTGGCAAATTTGGGAGCAAATGCCTCCTCCATCTTGCGATCAATCACCATTTGTTTACAAACTCTTCTTCGCTGATGTCCAGAAGTTTTGGGGGGGGGGGGGGGGTTATATGTGCGCCATTAGTGCTCCAAGGCAAGAGCAGTAAGTTTTACGTGTCTGCCACCTTGTGAGGTGGAATACTTAGTACAGCTGTGGGGTTTTATGACATCACATGACACGTCACATGACAGGCACAGCACTGCGACATAGACAGTGAGGGCACTTTTTATGTCTATAAATAGAAGGATGTCAAAGGGTTAAGGTATCCAAAACAGTACTGCAATTGTCTGATAGCTGATAGAAAATTACTGTTAGTAATTAACGGTTACATGAACACATTTGAAGCAGAGTGATAGATATTCAGTGAAATTGGAGTGCAATTATTGTGGATTATAGTAACTCCTGGAATCCCTATTGTCCAATCAAATTGCTTGGTCAGAACTAACTGTTATATAAATATAAATATATATTGTTTCTTCCTTAAATCTGACAAAAGGGACAAGTCAGGACACCTACAAGAAGAAAAAGTTTGGGAACACAAACACATTTTTGTATTTCTGAAAACAGTAAATATATGTGCTCAAACATAATGCGGAAAATGCCAAAACTTGAAAAATACAGTGGGGAAAAAAGTATTTAGTCAGCCACCAGTTGTGCAAGTTCTCCCACTTAAAAGATGAGAGAGGTCTTCAATTTTCATCGTAGGTATACCTCAACTATGAGAGACAAAATGAAAAAAAAAAATCCAGAAAATCACATTGAAGGATTTTTAATGAATTAATTGGTAAATTCCTCGGTAAAATAAGTATTTGGTCACCTACAAACAAGCAAGATTTCTGGCTCTCACAGACCTGTAACTTCTTCTTTAAGAGGCTCCTCTGTCCTCTACTCGTTACCTGTATTAGTGGCACCTGTTTGAACTCGTTATCAGTATAAAAGACACCTGTCCACAACCTCAAACAGTCAGACTCCAAACTCCGCTATGGCCAAAACCAAAGAGCCGTCAAAGGACACCAGAAACAAAACTGTAGACCTGCACCAGGCTGGGAAGACTGAATCTGCAATAGGTAAGCAGCTTGGTGTGAAGAAATCAACTGTGGGAGCAATTATTAGAAAATGGAAGACATACAAGACCACTGATAATCTCCCTCGATCTGGGGCTCCACGCAAGATCTCACCCTGTGGGGTCAAAATGATCACGAGAACGGTGAACAAAAATCCCAGAACCACACGGGGGGACCTAGTGAATGACCTGCAGAGAGCTGGGACCAAAGTAACAAAGGCTACCATCAGTAACACACTACGCCGCCAGGGACTCAAATCCTGCAGTGCCAGACGTGTCTCCCTCCTTAAGCCAGTACATGTCCAGGCCCGTCTGAAGTTTGCTAGAGAGAATTTGGATGATCCAGAAGAGGATTGGGAGAATGTCATATGGTCAGATGAAACCAAAATAGAACTTTATTGTAAAAACTCAACTTGTCATGTTTGGAGGTGAAAGAACACCATACCTACTGTGAATCATGGGGGTGGAAACATCATGCTTTGGGGCTGTTTTTCTGCAAAGGGACCAGGACGACTGATCCGTGTAAAGGAAAGAATGAATGGGGCCATGTATCGTGAGATTTTGAGTGAAAACCTCCTTCCATCAGCAAGGGCATTGAAGATGAAACGTGGCTGGGTCTTTCAGCATGACAATGATCCCAAACACACCACCCGGGCAACGAAGGAGTGGCTTCGTAAGAAGCATTTCAAGGTCCTGGAGTGGCCTAGCCAGTCTCCAGATCTCAACCACATAGAAAATCTTTGGAGGGAGTTGAAAGTCCGTGTTGCCCAGCGACAGCCCCAAAACATCACTGCTCTAGAGGAGATCTGCATGGAGGAATGGGCCAAAATACCATCAACAGTGTGTGAAAACCTTGTGAAGACTTGCAGAAAACATTTGACCTCTGTCATTGCCAACAAAGGGTATATAACAAAGTATTGAGATGAACTTTTGTTATTGACCAAATACTTATTTTACCGGGGAATTTACCAATTAATTCATTAAAAATCCTTCAATGCGATTTTGTGGATTTTTTTTCCCTCATTTTGTCTCTCATAGTTGAGGTATACCTATGATGAACATTGGAGACCTCTCTCATCTTTTAAGTGGGAGAACTTGCACAACTGGTGGCTGAGTAAATACTTTTTTTCCCCACTGTATGTTTATCCATTGATGTATGCTGGTCATAGCTATGCTGCCACGCTGCATCTTACAGACTAACTGGTACATCACTTTTCACTCTGCTCCTGATAGTCCTTCTTTGTGCAATGGGATGATTCATGTGTTTATACGGGTCATCATATATTAAGCTGTGATGTATATAGGTTCTATAGTCGTGTTAGTTTTTTACTTTCCATGGGTAATCCCTTTGTCTGTCGTGTGTGTTTCTGTTGTTTGGCTGTCAACTGTCATGCTGCTGTTACACTGTAATTTCCCAGTTTGGGATCAATAAAGTACATCTATCTATCTATCTATCTATCTATCTATCTATCTATCTATCTATCTATCTATCTATCTATCTATAACACAATTTTCAGTAATTCATTGATCAAACACTTCAACTATAACCTGTTTCCCAGCAAATATCTGTGCCTTTACATCCATGTTTCATTTGCAGACTTTAATTTGTTTTGTTGTAAGGGTAATCAGATATGTTAATCATGAAGTGATCACGTTTGTCACAGGTGGTGTTTCATCTACTAAGTACTCCCATAGATAGTTCAACTTCTAAAACTTAGGAATTGAATTTCCTTTTCTTTCACTTTAAAGTAAGAGTCACCTGAAGTTTCCAGTGTTAAATTTAAATAAAAATGACCAAACATAAACAGCTTTTAGTATAAACTCGTCAGTCTATAATTGTGCAGACACAAGAAGGATATACTCTATGAGAAATAGCCAAGAAGTTAAAGTTGACAGAGACAATATTTTGACCTCCTGGCCAGTAGGTGTCACACTTACTCTTGCCCCGACTGGCTGGTAGAGACATGTGACATCATCCCAGTAGTAATATTGTCTGTGACTGGCTGTGATGTCCTTACCGACCATAGATATATACAAACAGTAGATAGGACATTGCTAACATATTTGCTGAATCAACCCACACTATATACCTTGTATCATTCATTAATACTCCCATACATGACATATTGTACTGAAGTATGGGGAAATACATATAAAACAAACATATATCCAGTCTTTATGCTTCAGAAGAGAGCTATTAGAATAATATACAAAGCTGCTTACAGGGAACCAACAAACCCACTTTTTCTTAAATTAAAAGCTCTCAAGTTGAAAGATCTGGTTGACTTTAAAACTGCAGTAATAATGTTTAAAGTGAAGAATCTATCACTGCCCTCAAATATCCAAAAGTTGTTCCAAATAAGGGAGAAACAATATCATTTTAGAGGAACATGTTTATTTCAAAAACCTTCAGTGAGAACTACCACCAAGCAACACTGTGTTTCAGTGCAAGGAGTCAGATTATGGAACGATTTTGGACCTGAATTAAAATCATGTACAACGCTTGGACAATTTAAACAAAAACTAAAGGAAGAAATACTCCAAACATATATACAAGATGACATGTAAAATCACATAAGGATTGTCAAATCCAGTCTGCATTGTGTTGTAGCTTAGTTTTTTGTCACATTTTGTCTTAGTTTTGTTCTGAATTGTAATCGCTCTTGTTTTGTTTTTCTTTTGAATTCTTGGATGGAATATGGGTGGGCAATATAAGCTGCGGCTTCAGCCATCACCCTTTTTGGATAACTTATGTTGAACTGTATAATCAGAGGAGTTATTGTCTAATTTGACCTTGTTGGATTTTCTTTCCCCCTTTGTTATATTATTCAGTTTCTTTTAATCTGTACTTTTAATCTATCCGAAAATAAAAATAAAGATTCATTTTCATGGCAAACGGAGGTGCCATATTCTATAGGTAATTAATGAATTAGAATGAAGAAAATGCATGACATGTCTATGTGGCACAATGACTTTTTTGTTTCTTTAGCTGGTCAATATAGCCACTGTGGTTGGCTGGCTGCGACTAACCTGGTGGCTAGCTACGTTCTGTCTAGTGTTTTCTGTTTTATACAGTATCTCACAAAAGTGAGTACACCCCTCACATTTTTGTAAATATTTTATTATATCTTTTCATGGGACAACATTGAAGATATGACACTTTGATACAATGTAAAGTAGTCAATGTACAGCTTGTATAACGGTGTAAATTTACTGTCTTCTTAAAATAATTCAGCACATAGCCATTAATATCTAAACCACTGGCAACAAAAGTGAGTACACCCCAAAGTGAAAATGTCCAAATTGTGCCCAAAGTGTCAATATTTTGTGTGGCCACCATTATTTTCCAGCACTGCCTTAACTTTCTTGGGCATGGAGTTTACTAGAGCTTCACAAGTTGCCACTGGAACCCTCTTCCACTCCTCCATGACGACATCACCGAGCTGGTGGATGTTGGAGACCTTGCGCTCCTCCACCTTCTGTTTGAGGATGCCCCACAGACGCTCAATAGGGTTTAGGTCTGGAGACATGCTTGGCCAGTCCATCACCTTCACCCTCAGTTTCTTTAGCAAGGCAGTGGTCATCTTGAAGGTGTGTTTGGGGTCGTTATCATGTTGGAATACTGCCCTGTGGCCCAGTTTCCGAAGGGAGGTTTTCATGCTCTGCTTTAGTATATCACAGTACATGTTGGCATTCATGGTTCCCTCAATGAACTGTAGCTCCCCAGTGCCGGCAGCAGTCATGCAGCTCCAAACGGTGACACTCCCATCACCATGCTTGACTGTAGGCAAGACACACTTGTCTTTGTACTCCTCACCTGGTTGCCGCCACACACGCTTGACACCATCTGAACCAAATAAGTTTATGTTTGTCTCATCAGACCACAAGACAGGGTTCCAGTCATCCATGTCGTTAGTCTGCTTGTCTTCAGCAAGCTGTTTGCGGGTTTTCTTGTGCATCATCTTTAAAAGGGACTTCCTTCTGGGATGACAGCCATGCAGACCAATTTGATGCAGTGTGCGGCGTATGGTCTGAGCACTGACAGGCTGACGCCCCACCCCTTCAACCTCTGCAGCAATGCTGGCAGCACTCATGCATCTGTTTTCAAAAGACAACCTCTGGATATGACACTGAGCATGTGCACTCAACTTCTTTGGTAAGGCCTGTTCTGAGTTGAACCTGTCCTGTTAAACCACTGTATTGTCTTGGTCACTGTGCTACAGCTCAGTTTCATGGTGCTGGCAATCTTCTTATAGCCTAGGCCATCTTTATGTAGAGCATCAATTCTTTTTTTCAGATCCTCAGAAAGTTCTTTGCCATGAGGTGCCATGTTGAACTTCTAGTGACCAGTATGAGAGAGTGTGAGCACCATGAGACCAAACTTAACACACCTGCTCCCCATTCACACCTGAGACCTTGTAACACTAACGGGCCACATGACACCGGGGAGGGAAAATGGCTAATTGGGCACAATTGGGCTGGTTTCTGCCCCGGGTCGCTGGCCTCCTGGTGCCTGGGGCCCGGGGGCGGACGTTGGCCCTGCTGGGGGGGTGGGGGTCGGGCGGGTCCGGGGGGGTGGGCTCACTGCGCCGGCCGCTGAGCAGCCTGGCCTCCCTTGATCATCCCTCCGGGGGCGGATGCCTGGCTTTCCTGGGGCTTGCTGACCTCGGACGTTTGTGCCCTGTGGGGGTTGGTGGCACTGCCTTGCCTGCTCGGGGTTCCCGGGGGGAGAGCTGCTGCGATCGGCCCGCCGCTTTGTATGTTTCCTGAAAAACCACCCACATGCACACACTTATTTTGCACACGTTCTCATATATATGCACACAGACATGCATGCACAAGTGTCTCTCCTTTAACAGGTGCGGAAACCAGACTCGTGTTGAGACATCTTCGGTGGGAGAAGCAGTTTGTCTTTTGTTTGTTTTAGTTGTTGGTTTGTTTGGTTTTTTTGTCTGTTCCCCTCCCTTTTCTTTTCCCCCTTCACACACTTTCTTTCCCTCTTCCCCATCCTGTTGGGTCTTCCATGGGTAAAACAATTAAAATCAAGTATTAAAAGTTATTACAGGAGGAGTCTACAACAATATACAATACACAGTTAGGTACTGTATAAGCTCCTCTTGGCAAAGTAAATCTGTTTTGGTACAATAAGGGTGACAGATTCCTGTTCTGTTTGCCTAGCTGCTTGACAGGACAAGGGGAAAAAAAAACCCAAAAAAACAATTTGGACAGTTTCACTTAGGGGTGTACTCACTTTTGTTGCCAGCGGTTTAGACATTAATGGCTGTGTGCTGAGTTATTTTGAAGAGACAGTAAATTTACACTGTTATACAAGCTGTAAGCTGACTACTTTACATTGTATCAAAGTGTCATACCTTCAGTGTTGTCCCATGAAAGATATAATAAAATATTTACAAAAATGTGAGGGGTGTACTCACTTTTGTGAGATACTGTATAAAATATAGATTTGGAGGTACACCTCTGTTAATGAAAGAAAAACCCACAGTGGTCACAGAAATAACTTGAATCTGACAAAAGTGGTAATAAATAAAAATTCTATGAAAATTAACCAATGAAAATCAGACAATGCTTTTGAATTGTGGTTCAACAGAATTATTTTTTTTTGTAACTTTGATTTTTATTCATTTTTCATCATACATATTACATTCAGATCACAGTCTATATAGTTAAAAAAAGGAGCTAGAGGAAGAAAAAAAAAGGAAAAGGGGGGGGACAAATGTTGGAGCATCAGTTTTTTAGTTTCCATCTCTTAATTCTTCTGGTTTTTCCAGTGTCTTTGGTTATTCTTTCAATTTCTAGTCTTGTTGTTGCACTTTGTAGTGTGTCCATTTCCACCATTTTTTTCATATTGTCCTTCTTGCATTCTTTGTCGATATGTTAGTTTTTCCATTTAACGTATATCCTCAACAATGTCTGTCCATTGCTCTTGTTCAGGAAGAACTTCTGATCGCCATTTTCTTGTGATTGTTTTTTTTACATGCAATCAGCAAGATTTTAACTAGATATCTGCCCTCAGCCTGTATTACATTGTCTCTTTTAAGATCACATAAATACATCAAGTTACAGTTCATTGGTATATTATATCCTAATATCCTCTGTATTGTCACATGTATAGATTTCCAGAATGATGAGATTTTGCAGCATTTCCAAAACATATGTGAGTGGTCTGCATTTTGAGCCCACAGCCCCTCCAGCATATAGATTGGATATTTGTATATTTTCTTTGGATGTGTGTTGTAATGAAATAGCGAATCAGGTTTTTCCATCCAAATTCCCTCCATGTCCTTGAACTTGTTGATGTGTGTTGTGTTTTCCATATTTCTTGCCAGTTTTCTTCTGTTATGTTTAAATTTAGCTCTTTCTCCCATTTCTCCTTTATATAGTTTTTTTTTCCACAATATCTTTATTGAACCTTTTTTTTAACAAACATGACACAAACAATCAAACACTAACACTAAAGTACTACAAAAAAAAATGCACTAAAAACACCAACAACCACCAACAAAATCAAGTCTTCAACTAATGCTCCTCTGTTTAGTCTAGACAATCCATTACATAAGTATACATATTATGTTCACCAGTTTGGAATTTACAAGGTCCACACACATCATTCACCTTCTTCTTCAAGAGTTATGTTTAAATTTTTTACATAATCAATAAAAGGTCTCCATATATTCTCAAACACAATTTCCTTTGATTTCAGTATGTATGTTATTCTTTCTAATGGAAAGTTTGTTAACATCTGTCTTAACCACTGAGTCACATCTGGTCTATCAGTCTTTTTCCACAGTAGTGCAATACATTTTTTGGCATTAAGCAAACTGAGGTCTATGAATGTTCTTTCACTTTTATTAAAGTTATGCTTTTCTGGGTACAGACCCAACAAAAACAGTTTAGGATTCAGTATGATTTGTTTTGAAATTATTTTTTCAATTGTTACCCTCACCTCTTCCCAAAACATTCTAATTATTCTACATTCCCATACACAATGAAATAGGGTTCCTTTACTTTCCATGCATTTTGTGCACGTATCTGGTATGTTTTTGTTATATCTATTTAACTCCACCGGTGTAACATACAGTGGGGCAAAAAAGTATTTAGTCAGCCACCAATTGTGCAAGTTCTCCCACTTAAAAGATGAAAGAGGTCTCCAATTTTCATCATAGGTATACCTCAACTATGAGAGACAAAATGAGAAAAAAAAAATCCAGAAAATCACATTGAAGGATTTTTAATGAATTAATTGGTAAATTCCTTGGTAAAATAAGTATTTGGTCGCTTACAAACAAGCAAGATTTCTGGCTCTCACAGACCTGTAACTTCTTCTTTAAGAGTCTCCTCTGTCCTCCACTCATTACCTGTATTAATGGCACCTGTTTGAACTCGTTATCAATATAAAAGACACCTGTCCACAACCTCAAACAGTCAGACTCCAAACTGCATTATGGCCAAGACCAAAGAGCTGTCAAAGGACACCAGAAACAAAATTGTAGACCTGCACCAGGCTGGAAAGACTGAATCTGCACTAGGTAAGCAGCTTGGTGTGAAGAAATCAACTGTGGGAGCAATTATTAGAAAATGGAAGACATACAAGACCACTGATAATCTCCCTCGATCTGGGGCTCCACGCAAGATCTCACCCCGTGAGGTCAAAATGATCACGAGAACGGTGAACAAAAATCCCAGAACCACATGGGGGGACCTAGTGAATGACCTGCAGAGAGCTGGGACCAAAGTAACAAAGGCTACCATCAATAACACACTACGCCGCCAGGGACTCAAATCCTGCAGTGCCAGACGTGTCCCCCTGCTTAAGCCAGTACATGTCCAGGCCCGTCTGAAGTTTGCTAGAGAGCATTTGGATGATCCAGAAGAGGATTGGGAGAATGTCATATGGTCAGATGAAACCAAAATAGAACTTTTTGGTAAAAACTCAACTTGTCGTCTTTGGAGGGGAAAGAACACCATACCTACTGTGAAGCATGGGGATGAAAACATTATACTTTGGGGCTGTTTTTCTGCAAAAGGACCAGGACGACTGATCCGTGTAAAGGAAAGAATGAATGGGGACATGTATCGTGAGATTTTGAGTGAAAACCTCCTTCCATCAGCAAGGGCATTGAAGATGAAATGTGGCTGGGTCTTTCAGCATGACAATGATCCCAAACACACTGCCCGGGCAACGAAGGAGTGGCTTTGTAAGAAGCATTTCAAGGTCCTGGAGTGGCCTAGCCAGTCTCCAGATGTCAACCCCATAGAAAATCTTTGGAGGGAGTGGAAAGTCCGTGTTGCCCAGCGACAGCCCCAAAACATCACTGCTCTAGAGGAGATCTGCATGGAGGAATGGGCCAAAATACCAGCAACAGTGTGTGAAAACCTTGTGAAGACTTACAGAAAACATTTGACCTCTGTCATTGCCAACAAAGGGTATATAACAAAGTATTGAGATGAACTTTTGTTATTGACCAAATACTTATTTTACCGAGGAATTTACCAATTAATTCATTAAAAATCCTTCAATGTGATTTTCTGGATTTTTTTTTTTCTCATTTTGTCTCTCATAGTTGAGGTATACCTATGATGAAAATTGGAGACCTCTCTCATCTTTTAAGTGGGAGAACTTGCACAATTGGTGGCTGACTAAATACTTTTTTTCCCCACTGTACATCCGCATTAACCATTTAAAATGTATCAATTTAAGACGTACATTTATTGATTTGGTTTGAGCTTCTGTAAAAGCCAATTCCCATTGTTCCTCTGAAATTTCAGTTTGCAGATCTTCTTTCCAGTAGTTTAATCTTTTCTGTGAGTTTTCACTTGAGGATAGTCCCTTTATATAGTTACTTGAATGTTTGTTTGCCGTAAGTTTCTGATATAGCTTTGAAATAATTCTTATTTTATTTCCTGCATACGAGCTTAAAATGAATTGTATAATCTCACTCACATCTGTGTGGAGGTTATGCCTAATCTTCCTCATATAATAATCTCTCATCTGCAGATATCTTAAGAATTCAGATTTTTCTAGTTTAAATTTTCTTCTCATGTTTACAAAACTCCCGAAATCTTTTTTTCCCATATTGCCCCATGCTGTGATTCCCTTGTTCACCAGATTTTTGTATCCCCTATCTTGCTTTGCCGGTTTAAACTGACTGTCAAATGCTGCCCATTTCAATAGTTTTATGTCCTCCTTTATATTATACTTTTGTACTATTTTATACCACAGTTCCAAAGTAAATTTAGTGATTGGGTCTATTTGTTTGATTTGCTTATGTGCATCCTTATCTCCTATTATGCTTTGTACTGGGAGTCCCTCAATTTCCTTTTCCATTTCTTTCCATTTTGCCACGTATCCTCCGTCGCACCAACATATGATATATCTTATTTGTGCTGAGTACAGTGGTACCTCTACTTACGAATTTAATTCGTTCCGGAAGAATTCTCGTAACGTGAAAAATTCGTAAGTAGAGGCGCGTTTTACATGTAAATGCCGTAATCCGTTCCAAGCCCCCAAAATTCGGGCATAAATTTTTTATAAATCGTAAAAATGCATTAAAACATGTAACAAATACATGTTACAATTAGATTACTGCACAATAAACATAAAATGAGAGTTTAAAATGAGAGAAAGAATAATAAAAGAGAATAATAAAAGAGAAAGAATAATAAAAATTATGTTCATTTACCCTTTAACTGCTATCGTCGTTGACGTCGTCACCTTTTGCCTTCTTTGATTCATGTTCTGATCCAAGGACGTTTGCTTTTGTCGGCTTGTAAGTGCTTCATTTTGTTTTAATACCGTGCTGATCGTTGATGTATTACGGCCATATTCTTTGGCGAGATCAACCAAACGCATAAAGTTTTGGAAAAAAAAAACAAACTTCGTGGCCAATGGGATACCAGGAAGATGCTAGGCGATAGCCAATGGCAGAGCAGCTACAGGTATGTTTACGTTCGGTAAACTACGGAAGCTGCGAGGAGCGCGTACTTTTTTGCCTTTCGTATCCTGAAATTTCGTTCGTAACTAGAGGCAATATTTTCCCGTTGAGGCGTCTCGTAACCTGAAAATTCCGTATGTAGAGACGTTCGTAAGTAGAGGTACCACTGTAGTAATATTCCTTTAGACTCGGTAGACCCATGCCTCCTTTCTCTTTTGGTAATTGGAGAGTTTTATATTTCACTCTTGGCTTTTTACCTCCCCAAACAAATCTCGATATCATCCTGTCCCACTTTGAGAACTGGGCACCAGGAATCTCTGTTGGTAGAGCTTGGAAGAGGTAAAGCAGTCTAGGTTGTATGCTGATTTTGACTGTCTTAATTTTTGAATTCAGATCCATATTTAAGATTGACCATCTATCAATATCTTTTTTTTATTTCTTGTTCTAACCTATCATAGTTTGCTTTATAGATTTTGCTTAAATCTTTAGGTATGTTCACTCCAAGGTATTTTATTTCTTTTTGTTTCCAGTTTAGTTTGATCTTATCAGTTATCTGGTTTAAAGGGTTATAGTGGAATGTCAGTATTTGTGTTTTTGTTATGTTTATCTTGTATCCTGATAATTTTCCAAAATTTTCTATCAAGTCCATCATTTTCATTATTGATTCATCTGGTTGTTCAAGGTAAACTATAATATCGTCTGCAAATAGCCCAATCTTGTGTTCCGTTCCCTTTATTGTTACACCTTTTAATTTCTTATTTTGTCGCATTGCTTGAGCCAGTGGCTCTATGAACAGAGCAAACAAGGTGGGCGATAGGCAGCATCCCTGCCTAGTTAATCTTTGTATATTTACTTTGTCTGTTAAGCTACCGTTTATCTTGATTCTTGCCACAGGCTTTTGATACAGTGTCTTTATGCATTGCACTGACTTTTCATTAAATCCAAAGCGTTCCAGCACATTATATAGGAACATCCAATTAACCCTATCAAATGCTTTTTCTGCGTCTAAACTCATTATTACTGCGCTTTTCTTTTCTTTATGTATTTGATTAATTATGTGTATTTATTTATTTATTCATTTATTTAGCGAATGCAAAGTCCTTAAGCCAAGCAGTTGCCTCCTGGTTTGCTGTATGGAGGGTGTGTAATCCTCCTTCCAGTCTTTGGAGCGGGCAAGCCTCTATGATGTGTTCCATTGTTTGCTCCTCTCCACATGCACACAGTGGGCGCAAATTATGTGTATTGTTCTCCTGATATTATCATGTGTTTGGTGTCCCTCTATGAAACCAGTTTGATCATCCTCTATCAATTCCGTCAAGAATGTCTTTATTCGTTTACAGATAATTGTTGTATATATTCTATAATCCACATTTAATAAAGAGATTGGCCTATAGTTTCCGCATTGTTCCCTATCTTTCCCTGGCTTTAAAATAACTTAAATAATGGCTTCGTTCCATGATGGAGGTATTTTGTTGTTGTTTAATGTCCAATTAAATGACTTTAGGAGCTGTGGCGTGAGTTCTTCTATAAACATTTTATAAAACTCAGAGGGGTATCCATCACTACCTGGTGATTTACCATTTTTTAGTGACTTAATCACGTCTTTAATCTCTTGTGTTGTTATTTCTGCTGTTAGCTTTTCATTTTGTTGGTTTCCTATTGATGGCAAGTCCAATGTGCATAGAAATTTTTTAATATCCTTAACATTTGTCTCTTCAGGTTGCGAGTATAGTTCTTGATAGAATTTATGGAATATTTCTTCGATGTTTTCTGGGGTAACTGTGGTTTTATTTGTGATGGGGTCCTTAATCTTATATACATTATTCACTGTTGAATGAATGAATGAATGAATGAATTTATTTATTTCGGATAGTACATTACAGGTTAAAAGAAACTGTATAATATAACAACAAGGTCAAATTAGACAAAGACTCCTTCTACTATACAATTCCACGTGAGTTATCCGAAATGGGTGATGGCTGAAGCCGCAGCTTATATTGCCCACCCATATTCCATCCAAGAATTCAAAGGAGAAAAAAGAGAAAACAAGACAAGAGCGATTACAATTTAAAACAAGGCTAAGACAAAATATGACTGAGAGAAAAGAAAACTGAGCTAGTCTAAGTTAAGCGGTTACTATTCAAAAACAAATCTAAGACATAGTGTCACAGAGAAAAAAGAAAAAAGAAAAACTAAGCTATAACACAACACAGGCTGGAAATGTCAATCCTTATGTGAGTTTACATGTCGTCTTGTAAATATGTTTGGAGTATTTCTTCCTTTAGTTTTTGTTTAAATTGTCCAAGCTTTGTACATGATTTTAATTCAGGTCCAAAATCATTCCATAATCTGACACCTTGCACTGAAATACAGTGTTGCTTGGTAGTTGTTCTCACTGTAGGCTTTTGAAATATACATGTTCCTCTGAAGTGATATCGTTTCTCCCTTGTTTGGAACAACTTTTGGATATTTGCGGGCAGTGATAGATTCTTCACTTTGAACATTATTATTGCGGTTTTAAAGTCGATCAGATCTTTCAACTTGAGAGTTTTTTGTTTAAGAAAAAGTGGGTTTGTTGGTTCCCTGTAAGCTGCTTTGTTGATTATTCTAATAGCTCTCTTTTGAAGCATAAAGAGTGGATATATGTTTGTTTTACATGTATTTCCCCATACTTCATTACAATATGTCATGTATGGGAGTATTAATGAATGATACAAGGTGTATAGTGTGGGTTGATTCAGCAAATTTTTCACTCTGTGTAATATTGCAATTGATTTGGATACTTTACCTTTTATATAATTAATATGTGGCTTCCAACACAGTTTGTTATCAATTATTACTCCAAGGAATTTAGTTTCGGATACCCTTTCAATCTCTACACCATTTACACTGAGTTTGGGTACTGGGTAGTTGTGATGGTTGTTAAAGACTATAAATTTTGTCTTGCTTAAATTGAGCGTTAATTTGTTTGAATCAAACCACAGTTTCAGCTTTCCTAATTCCTTTCCGAGTGTATCCAGAAGTTGTTCCAAATTGTTTCCACTGCATAGCAGGTTAGTGTCATCAGCAAACAATATTAAGTCCATTTTTTCTGAAACTTTACATATATCATTTATATACATATTGGATAATAATGGTCCCAAAACTGAACCCTGTGGGACTCCACAGGTGACCTTCAGTAGCTCTGAGTTTTTGTTGTTAACACATGCAAACTGATATCTATTCTTTAAGTAACTTCTTAACCAGGACAGTGCTACCCCTCTAATACCACAATTTTGTAGTTTCTTTAATAATAGATTGTGATCTACTGTATCAAATGCTTTTTTAAGATCCAGGAATACTCCAACTGAATACTCTTTATTTTCAATGGCTGTTGATATTTTTTCTGTAAATTCCATTAAGGCATATGCTGTTGTCCTTTTGTGTCTGAACCCATATTGCTGCTCACACAATAAATCATTCTTCAGTATGAAGTTGTCAATTCTCTCATAGAATATTTTTTCAAGTATCTTGGAAAATTGCGGTAATAGTGAAATTGGTCTGTAGTTGGAGAGTTCCCCTCTGTCGCCTGTCTTGTAAATCGGAATTACTTTAGCTATTTTCATTGCATTGGGAAATATACCTGATTGGAGAGACAGGTTACAGATATACGTCAGTGGTTTCACTATGCATTCGATAACAGTTTTGACTGGTAGCATATCAATACCATCACAGTCAGTAGATGTTTTACTTTTGAACGATTTAACAATTTCAATGACCTCTCTTTCGTCTGTGTTCTTTATGAAGATGGTGTCTTTTACAGCAGTGTTATTGCATATTGAATCACCTGTAGGCACTGTAGTGGGTATTTCTCGGGCCAGTTTAGGTCCAATGTTAACAAAAAAATTATTAAATTCATCTGCAGGTGAAGCTATATTCACATTCGGAGTCGATTTATTATTTTTTGGAATGTTAGTTGGGTAGCTGGTATTTCTGCTTTTATTTCCAAGGATACTGTTGATTATTGTCCATGTATTTTTAATATTGTCTTTGTTTTTTTCCAGTTCTTTACTGTAATAGTCTCTTTTACTACATCTTATTATATATGTTAACTTATTTTTGTATGTTTTATACCGCTGCTCTGCTTCTTTTGTCCTTTTCTTTATGAAAGCTTTATATAATAAATTTTTCTTTTTACACGCCTTTTGTAGTCCTTTGGTTAACCATGGTTTGTCAGCAAATTTGTGTTTAAGCTTTTTTTTAACTAATGGGCAGTTTTTTTCATAAAGAGTGGTTACAATGTTTATAAATGTGTCATAGGCTTCATTTACATCTGATACATAGACTTCTGTCCAGTCTTGCTTCAGCAAGTCCTCTTTAAAAGAACTGATTGCGTTTGGTGATTTGTGTCTGAACGATTTTGAGATTTTTTCTGGGTTGGGCCCCGTGTGGCCATGGATAAGTGCAAAGATTGGCAAGTGGTCGCTTATATCATTTATCAATAATCCACTTTCTATTTTCTTGTCGAGAACATTGACAAACAGGTTGTCAATAAGTGTAGCGGAGTGAGCTGTGATTCTACTGGGATGTGTTATTGTGGGATATAGACTCATGCTGTACATAGAGTTCATGAACTCTGTAACTACATTTTGTTGATGTGGATTAAGTAGATCAATATTGAAATCTCCACAAATTGCTACCATTTTCTTACTAGTAATATTATTGTACAGCTCGACTAATTTATCTCTGAATGTCTCAATGCAAGTTCCCGGCGTTCTGTATATGCAGCTTATGATTAGATTTTTTGTTTTGTCTAGGTCAATCTCAACAGTAACACATTCCAGAATCCCTGGTAGTGCTGAGGACATTTCATTTACAAGCTTACATCTATATAGGTCATCAATATACAGTGCAACACCACCACCCTTTTTTTGAGATCTGTTAATGTTAAACATCTGATATCCCTCTATTGCCATCAGGGGAGCCTGGTCTTCATTAAGCCAGGTTTCAGAGACTGCTATAGCTGTGAATTTTCTGTTTAGCTGTTTTAAATAGTCCTGAATCTGTGAGAAGTTTTTGTTAAGACTTCTGCTATTGAAGTGTATTATTGACAGTTTACCATCTAATTGCACTTGACTTTTGAATTGCTTTTCAGTGTAATATTCACAGTGGTTATGAATATTATTGAAAAAGTGGTTATCAGGATCAATATCATTCTCCATCTCTTGTGGTTTATGTTCAGCATAGTGGCATATTTTTAGAGTTTGAGTTTCCTCACTCTGTGTTTCATAGTCAGTGTTCATCTGTATTTATCTAAGTCAGTAGCATCTCTGATCATTATACTTTTTGCTTGCTCAGGTGTTCCATTTAGTTTAATCCAAATTCTACAATTTCTTGTCCAGGTTGTCTGTATCTTATTATGTTTTTTTAGCATCCGTGCCTGCCGTGCTAATTCAGCGTTTTTTTTGTCAGGTGTTCATTTTGGTAAACTTGAGTTTCCTTTAGTTTTTTGGCCTGCCTCAATATGTCATTTTTCACCCTCCTGTTCACAAAGCGCATCACAATTGATTTCTTTGTTTTGTTATCTTTCTTCGGTAAAGCATAACAGGCTGAGATCACATTGGCTTCTACCTTAATGTCTTTATCATTAAGGAACTGAAGCACTTGGTTTTCTAAGGACATTGATTCACTTATGGAAGCATGTTCACCACTCAGTCCTGTAGCGGCATGGGCATACGACTGATATCTGATGTCTAGTCCACTTATAACTATGTCATCAATGCGAGAACCTTGTTCAAGATCCTCGACGCGTTGCTCCAAAAGACGCCCGTGTTGCTCCAGGTCCATAATTTTTTTGTCTTTTTCTTTTATTATTGAATGTAGGGCTTGTACCTCCTGTATTAGGTCTAATATTTTGTCCTGCTGGCTAGTCATTTTGGCCAATTCTTCTAACACAAAGTTCAGAGTTTTTTTAATTTCTTCCATTTCCTCTTTTTTGGGTGGCATTTTACTGACCTGTGGATAGAAATAAGCAGAGAATCCGGCTAGGCCTCAACTAGCTCGGTCGCTACTGGACCCGCCGCTCCTGCGCAGCTTCTCCGCCGAGTGACGCTGCTCAGCTCCGCAGATCACCGCCGTCTATCGCCGGCGCCTGCCTCCGTCTACCTGGCCAGTTATGTCGTGCACCGCCGGCGCAGCCGGAATCCACCGATCACAGCCACTCTTCGCCGTCTGGCTAGGCGGCTCCTCCGCTGGGCCCCGTCTCCGTCAGTTATGTCGCACTCCGCCGGCGCAGCTCTAATCCACCGATCACCTGTTTGTTGTTTTCTTAACCGTTTTGCCAGCAGTTTAGTGGCCTTTGGCCCCGTTTCATAATATTTTTTTTTTTTTGTAACTTTGATTTTTATTCATTTTTCATCATACATATTACATTCAGATCACAGTCTCTATAGTTAAAAAAAGGAGCTAGAGGAAGAAAAAAAAAAGAAAAGGGGGGGGGGACAAATGTTGGAGCATCAAGTTTTTAGTTTCCATCTCTTAATTCTTCTGGTTTTTCCAGTGTCTTTGGTTATTCTTTTAATTTCTGTCTCGTTGTTGCACTTTGTAGTGTGTCCATTTCCACCATTTTTTTTCATATTGTCCTTCTTGCATTCTTTGTCGATATGTTAGTTTTTCCATTAAACGTATATCCTCAACAATGTCAGTCCATTGCTCTTGTTCAGGAAGAACTTCTGATCGCCATTTTCTTGTGATTGTTTTTTTACATGCAATCAGCAAGATTTTAACTAGATATCTGTCCTCAGCCTGTATTACATTGTCTCTTTTAAGATCACATAAATACATCAAGTTACAGTTCATTGGTATATTATATCCTAATATCCTCTGTATTGTCACATGTATAGATTTCCAGAATGATGAGATTTTGCAGCATTTCCAAAACATATGTGAGTGGTCTGCATTTTGAGCCCCACAGCCCCTCCAGCATATAGATTGGATATTTGTATATTTTCTTTGAACCTGTGGTGTAATGAAATAGCGAATCAGGTTTTTCCATCCAAATTCCCTCCATGTCCTTGAACTTGTTGATGTGTGTTGTGTTTTCCATATTTCTTGCCAGTTTTCTTCTGTTATGTTTAAATTTAGCTCTTTCTCCCTTTTCTCCTTTATATAGTTACTTGAATGTTTGTTTGCCATAAGTTTCTGATATAGCTTTGAAATAATTCTTATTTTATTTCCTGCATACGAGCTTAAAATGAATTGTATAATCTCGCTCACATCTGTGTGGAGGTTATGCCTAATCTTCCTCATATAATAATCTCTCATCTGCAGATATCTTAAGAATTCAGATTTTTCTAGTTTAAATTTTCTTCTCATGTTTACAAAACTCCCGAAATCTTTTTTTCCCATATTGCCCCATGCTGTGATTCCCTTGTTCACCAGATTTTTGTATCCCCTATCTTGCTTTGCCGGTTCAAACTGACTGTCAAATGCTACCCATTTCAATAGTTTTATGTCCTCCTTTATATTATACTTTTGTACTATTTTATACCACAGTTCCAAAGTAAATTTAGTGATTGGGTCTATTTGTTTGATTTGCCTATATGCATCCTTATCTCCTATTATGCTTTGTACTGGGAGTCCCTCAATTTCCTTTTCCATTTCTTTCCATTTTGCCTCATATCCTCCGTCGCTCCAACATATGATATATCTTATTTGTGCTGAGTAGTAATATTCCTTTAGACTTGGTAGACCCATGCCTCCTTTCTCTTTTGGTAATTGGAGAGTTTTATATTTCACTCTTGGCTTTTTACCTCCCCAAACAAATTTCGATATCATCCTGTCCCACTTTGAGAACTGGGCACCAGGAATCTCTGTTGGTAGAGCTTGGAAGAGGTAAAGCAGTCTAGGTTGTATGCTGATTTTGACTGTCTTAATTTTTGAATTCAGATCCATATTTAAGATTGACCATCTATCAATATCTTTTTTTATTTCTTGTTCTAACCTATCATAGTTTGCTTTATAGATTTTGCTTAAATCTTTAGGTATGTTCACTCCAAGGTATTTTATTTCTTTTTGTTTCCAGTTTAGTTTGATCTTATCAGTTATCTGGTTTAAAGGGTTATAGTGGAATGTCAGTATTTGTGTTTTTGTTATGTTTATCTTGTATCCTGATAATTTTCCAAAATTTTCCATCAAGTCCATCATTTCCATTATTGATTCATCTGGTTGTTCAAGGTAAACTATAATATCGTCTGCAAATAGCCCAATCTTGTGTTCCGTTCCCTTTATTGTTACACCTTTTAATTTCTTATTTTGTCGCATTGCTTGAGCCAGTGGCTCTATGAACAGAGCAAACAAGTGGGCGATAGGCAGCATCCCTGCCTAGTTGATCTTTGTATATTTACTTTGTCTGTTAAGCTACCATTTATCTTGATTCTTGCCACAGGCTTTTGATACAGTGTCTTTATCCATTGTACTGATTTTTCGTTAAATCCAAAGCGTTCCAGCACATTTTATAGAAACATCCAATTAACCCTATCAAATGCTGTTTCTGTGTCTAAACTCATTATTACTGCGCATTTGTTTATGTATTTGATTAATTATATGCATTGTTCTCCTGATATTATCATGTGTTTGGCGTCCCTCTATGAAACCAGTTTGATCATCCTCTATCAATTCCGTCAAGAATGTCTTTATTCGTTTACAGATAATTGTTGTATATATTTTATAATCCACATTTAATAAAGAGATTGGCCTATAGTTTCCGCATTGTTCCCTATCTTTCCCTGGCTTTAAAACAATGGCTTCGTTCCATGATGGAGGTATTTTGTTGTTGTTTAATGTCCAATTAAATGACTTTAGGAGCTGTGGCGTGAGTTCTTCTATAAACAGTTTATAAAACTCAGACAGGTATCCATCACTACCTGGTGATTTACCATTTTTTAGTGACTTAATCACATCTTTAATCTCTTGTGTTGTTATTTCTGCTGTTAGCTTTTCATTTTGTTGGTTTCCTATTGATGGCAAGTCCAATGTGCATAGAAATTTTTTAATATCCTTAACATTTGTCTCTTCAGGTTGCGAGTATAGTTCTTGATAGAATTTATGGAATATTTCTTCGATGTTTTCTGGGGTAACTGTGGTTTTATTTGTGATGGGGTCCTTAATCTTATATACATTATTCACTGTTTGTTGTTTTCTTAACCGTTTTGTCAGCAGTTTTGTGGCAGTGGTATGGCAGTTTTGTGGCCTTTAAAACAATATTTTTGTTTTAAATATCTATTTTTTCTTTCAATTTCATCTATTTGTTTTTCTTTTATCTTTATTTTTTCTTCCTTAATTTCTTGATATATTTTTGGGTCATTTGTGTTTTGATGTTTACGTTCTAATTCCCTCAGTCTCTCACATCTTTGTTCATATGATTCCAGTTTAGACTTTTTTGCTTTTCCTGATTCAACAATTAATTTACCTCTTAACACGGCTTTTAGTGCATCCCATAGTATTGTTGGGTCCACTTCTCCATTATCATTCTCCTCGATATACTCATTTATGTTTACCTTTATTCTTTCTTTCAGGTCCATAATTTTTTTGTCTTTTTCTTTTATTATTGAATGTAGGGCTTGTACCTCCTGTATTAGGTCCAATATTTTGTCCTGCTGGCTAGTCATTTTGGCCAATTCTTCTAACACAAAGTTCAGAGTTTTTTTAATTTCTTCCATTTCCTCTTTTTTGGGTGGCATTTTACTGACCTGTGGATAGAAATAAGCAGAGAATCCGGCTAGGCCTCAACTAGCTCGGTCGCTACTGGACCCGCCGCTCCTGCGCAGCTTCTCCGCCGAGTGACGCTGCTCAGCTCCGCAGATCACCGCCGTCTATCGCCGGCGCCTGCCTCCGTCTACCTGGCCAGTTATGTCGTGCACCACCGGCGCAGCCGGAATCCACCGATCACAGCCACTCTTCGCCGTCTGGCTAGGCGGCTCCTCCGCTGGGCCCCGTCTCCGTCAGTTATGTCGCACTCCGCCGGCGCAGCTCTAATCCACCGATCACCTGTTTGTTGTTTTCTTAACCGTTTTGCCAGCAGTTTAGTGGCCTTTGGCCCCGTTTCATAATATTTTTTTTTTTTTGTAACTTTGATTTTTATTCATTTTTCATCATACATATTACATTCAGATCACAGTCTCTATAGTTAAAAAAAGGAGCTAGAGGAAGAAAAAAAAAAGAAAAGGGGGGGGGACAAATGTTGGAGCATCAAGTTTTTAGTTTCCATCTCTTAATTCTTCTGGTTTTTCCAGTGTCTTTGGTTATTCTTTTAATTTCTGTCTCGTTGTTGCACTTTGTAGTGTGTCCATTTCCACCATTTTTTTTCATATTGTCCTTCTTGCATTCTTTGTCGATATGTTAGTTTTTCCATTAAACGTATATCCTCAACAATGTCAGTCCATTGCTCTTGTTCAGGAAGAACTTCTGATCGCCATTTTCTTGTGATTGTTTTTTTACATGCAATCAGCAAGATTTTAACTAGATATCTGTCCTCAGCCTGTATTACATTGTCTCTTTTAAGATCACATAAATACATCAAGTTACAGTTCATTGGTATATTATATCCTAATATCCTCTGTATTGTCACATGTATAGATTTCCAGAATGATGAGATTTTGCAGCATTTCCAAAACATATGTGAGTGGTCTGCATTTTGAGCCCCACAGCCCCTTCAGCATATAGATTGGATATTTGTATATTTTCTTTGAACCTGTGGTGTAATGAAATAGCGAATCAGGTTTTTCCATCCAAATTCCCTCCATGTCCTTGAACTTGTTGATGTGTGTTGTGTTTTCCATATTTCTTGCCAGTTTTCTTCTGTTATGTTTAAATTTAGCTCTTTCTCCCTTTTCTCCTTTATATAGTTACTTGAATGTTTGTTTGCCATAAGTTTCTGATATAGCTTTGAAATAATTCTTATTTTATTTCCTGCATACGAGCTTAAAATGAATTGTATAATCTCGCTCACATCTGTGTGGAGGTTATGCCTAATCTTCCTCATATAATAATCTCTCATCTGCAGATATCTTAAGAATTCAGATTTTTCTAGTTTAAATTTTCTTCTCATGTTTACAAAACTCCCGAAATCTTTTTTTCCCATATTGCCCCATGCTGTGATTCCCTTGTTCACCAGATTTTTGTATCCCCTATCTTGCTTTGCCGGTTCAAACTGACTGTCAAATGCTACCCATTTCAATAGTTTTATGTCCTCCTTTATATTATACTTTTGTACTATTTTATACCACAGTTCCAAAGTAAATTTAGTGATTGGGTCTATTTGTTTGATTTGCCTATATGCATCCTTATCTCCTATTATGCTTTGTACTGGGAGTCCCTCAATTTCCTTTTCCATTTCTTTCCATTTTGCCTCATATCCTCCGTCGCTCCAACATATGATATATCTTATTTGTGCTGAGTAGTAATATTCCTTTAGACTTGGTAGACCCATGCCTCCTTTCTCTTTTGGTAATTGGAGAGTTTTATATTTCACTCTTGGCTTTTTACCTCCCCAAACAAATTTCGATATCATCCTGTCCCACTTTGAGAACTGGGCACCAGGAATCTCTGTTGGTAGAGCTTGGAAGAGGTAAAGCAGTCTAGGTTGTATGCTGATTTTGACTGTCTTAATTTTTGAATTCAGATCCATATTTAAGATTGACCATCTATCAATATCTTTTTTTATTTCTTGTTCTAACCTATCATAGTTTGCTTTATAGATTTTGCTTAAATCTTTAGGTATGTTCACTCCAAGGTATTTTATTTCTTTTTGTTTCCAGTTTAGTTTGATCTTATCAGTTATCTGGTTTAAAGGGTTATAGTGGAATGTCAGTATTTGTGTTTTTGTTATGTTTATCTTGTATCCTGATAATTTTCCAAAATTTTCCATCAAGTCCATCATTTCCATTATTGATTCATCTGGTTGTTCAAGGTAAACTATAATATCGTCTGCAAATAGCCCAATCTTGTGTTCCGTTCCCTTTATTGTTACACCTTTTAATTTCTTATTTTGTCGCATTGCTTGAGCCAGTGGCTCTATGAACAGAGCAAACAAGTGGGCGATAGGCAGCATCCCTGCCTAGTTGATCTTTGTATATTTACTTTGTCTGTTAAGCTACCATTTATCTTGATTCTTGCCACAGGCTTTTGATACAGTGTCTTTATCCATTGTACTGATTTTTCGTTAAATCCAAAGCGTTCCAGCACATTTTATAGAAACATCCAATTAACCCTATCAAATGCTGTTTCTGTGTCTAAACTCATTATTACTGCGCATTTGTTTATGTATTTGATTAATTATATGCATTGTTCTCCTGATATTATCATGTGTTTGGCGTCCCTCTATGAAACCAGTTTGATCATCCTCTATCAATTCCGTCAAGAATGTCTTTATTCGTTTACAGATAATTGTTGTATATATTTTATAATCCACATTTAATAAAGAGATTGGCCTATAGTTTCCGCATTGTTCCCTATCTTTCCCTGGCTTTAAAACAATGGCTTCGTTCCATGATGGAGGTATTTTGTTGTTGTTTAATGTCCAATTAAATGACTTTAGGAGCTGTGGCGTGAGTTCTTCTATAAACAGTTTATAAAACTCAGACAGGTATCCATCACTACCTGGTGATTTACCATTTTTTAGTGACTTAATCACATCTTTAATCTCTTGTGTTGTTATTTCTGCTGTTAGCTTTTCATTTTGTTGGTTTCCTATTGATGGCAAGTCCAATGTGCATAGAAATTTTTTAATATCCTTAACATTTGTCTCTTCAGGTTGCGAGTATAGTTCTTGATAGAATTTATGGAATATTTCTTCGATGTTTTCTGGGGTAACTGTGGTTTTATTTGTGATGGGGTCCTTAATCTTATATACATTATTCACTGTTTGTTGTTTTCTTAACCGTTTTGTCAGCAGTTTTGTGGCAGTGGTATGGCAGTTTTGTGGCCTTTAAAACAATATTTTTGTTTTAAATATCTATTTTTTCTTTCAATTTCATCTATTTGTTTTTCTTTTATCTTTATTTTTTCTTCCTTAATTTCTTGATATATTTTTGGGTCATTTGTGTTTTGATGTTTACGTTCTAATTCCCTCAGTCTCTCACATCTTTGTTCATATGATTCCAGTTTAGACTTTTTTGCTTTTCCTGATTCAACAATTAATTTACCTCTTAACACGGCTTTTAGTGCATCCCATAGTATTGTTGGGTCCACTTCTCCATTATCATTCTCCTCGATATACTCATTTATGTTTACCTTTATTCTTTCTTTCATTTTCTCATCATTTAATAGTCCTACATTAAGTTTCCATGTTATTTGTCGTTTTCTATTGTTTAAATACTGTATATTTCCATGTATATAGGATTATGATCTGATATTTCTGCCCCTCCAATCTGACAATTTCTCACCCTGTGTCTGTCACCTTCATTCATAAGGAAGTAATCTATTCTAGAGTGTACTTTATGGACTGCTGAATAATGTGTATAGTCTTTTTCGAGTGGGTGCAGGTCCCTCCATATGTCTACCATACCCATTTCTGCCAGTGAGGTTCTTATGAACTTTGTTACATGTTTTTTTGTCTTCTTAATACTTGTTGTGTCAACTTCATGATCCATGACGGCATTTAAGTCTCCTCCACAAATTAGGACTCCTTCACTGTGTGTTGCTATGAGATCAAACAGTTGTTGAAAAAAACCCTTGTCACTTTCTGGTGGGGCATAGATGTTCACTAATGTGATCTGCATACCATCTATTCTTCCCTTTATTATTACATATCTGCCTTCTTTATCCTGGATTTCTTGTTCACATTCAAATTGTATTTTATTTGAAATTAGTATCATAACCCCCCTTTTAGTTCCTCCCTTAAATGAACTGTAGTAGGAGTTCTTATAGCCAAATCTCTTTAGTTTCTCATGTTCTGTCTTGTTCAAATGTGTCTCTTGCATAAATATAATTTCGGCTTTTTCCTTCTTGAATTTTCTTATTATTCTTTCCCTTTTAACAGGTGAGTTCAGACCATTCACGTTTAATGTCATTATCTTAAGATTTTTAACCATATTCATGTTTTTCCATTTTTTTAACTTGTGCTCCTAACCCCTTTAACAACAAAACTAACACATATATGTACAAAAACACATTAACGAATCTCGACCTCTGTACTTTGGGCCTTTCTTCTTCCCACTGGTCCCTGTTGGTGGGTGGAGGGAATGTCCTCACCGAGTGAGGGGCCCTCCCTAGACCTGTAGTTACTATCCAAGTAATAGTCATTAGTCTAGAAATGTCCAACAAAAATCACTTTAACCTCTCCTAGCCGTTTGTTTCTCTTTTACCTTGTCTTCTTGGCCTTCATTTCTTCTGTGTCCTTCTTAATCTTTGTTATAATCTAGGCTTTCCGTTGAAAGCCTTGCAGTTTTTCTTGGGCTCGGTGCGCCACGTCCGTCTCCCGCCCTCTGCCTCTCACTCGCCTCCACTCCGGCTGTCTCGATGCATTTCGTGCCGCCGCCGCTCCAGCCGCTTCCTCCGGTACACTCACCACAAAGCCTCGCTCCTTCATGTCCCGTGCTGCCTCTCTGGCCGTGTTGTAGGTTTTCACGCCGTCCTCCCAATGAATTCTCATCTTCATTAGCGGCATTTGGAATCTAATTTTTTTCTCTTTCAGCATTTTTTTAATGTTGGCATATTTCTTTCGCTACTGCACAATTTCTGTCGGGTAGTCATGGTCAAAGAATATCTGTTTGTCGCCGACTCGTATCTTTTTTTTCCACGCTTGTGTCAGGATTCTTTCCTTTACGTCGTATTTTAAAAAGTTTACCACAACTGACCTGGGTGTAGAGTTTGAATTCGGGTTCTGTGCCAAGGCTCTGTGCGCTCGTTGGATCTGCAGGTCTGTTTCATCGGGCAGCTCAAGTTCTTTTTTTAAGAATTGATCTATGAATTTCGTCATCGAGTTGCCTTCAGTGCCCTCCGGAATGCGTATATTGCTCCGCCTGGACCTGCTCTCCAGGTCGGTTATTTTTTCCTGCATCCTCTGTGTTTGTGCCGTCAGGGTCTGCAGCCACTCGCTTGCCTCGGTCTTCCAGTCTTCCAAATCTGATATTCGAGCCTGTGCTTCTGCCATACATGCCCGTTGAGTGCGCAGTTCCTCCATGGTTTCTGCTAGCTTGCGGTCCATTTCTTTTCGGAGACCCATAATTTCCTCCTTCATCTCTTTTTTCAGTTCTTCCTTAAGAGCCGTTAAATCCTGTTGGAGTTGTCGCTTGAAGTCTTTTATGTCCTTACTTATATTGGCGAAGCCAGTGTTCATAACATCGAGGTTGGCGTCCTCCATTTTCTCTGTTGTAGTCACCTCATTTTTTTGGGCCTTGTGTTCAGCGATTTCTCCAGCGTTGTTGAAGAGGGATTCTTTAGTTTTACCCTGCTTTTGTCCGTGTGCCCGGGTTCTTCGTGTTTTCATCCCTTGGTTTATTGATCTATTTATGTCGAGTTGGCCATTTACCAAAGATTTTTAATCCGACTAGGGAGAGCTCTCTGTTTAAGTGTTATGCCTCTCCGCCACCTTCCCAGAAGTCTCAACAGAATTATTTTAAAAAACAAACTCATGAAACAGGGACAAAAATGAGGGTACCCTTAAACTTAATATTTTGTTGCACAACCTTTTGAGGCAATCACTGCAATCAAACAATTTCTGTAACTGTCAATGAGACTTCTGCACCTCTCAGCAGGTATTTTGGCCCACTCCTCATGAGCAAACTGCTCCAGTTGTCTCAGGTTTGAAGGGTGCCTTCTCCAGACGGAATGTTTCAGCTCCTTCCACAGATGTCCAATAGGATTTAGATCAGGGCTCATAGAAGGCCACTTTAGAATAGTCCAATGTTTGGCTCTTATCCATTCTTGGGTGTTTTTAGCTGTGTGTTTTGGGTCATTATCCTATTGCAAGACCCATGACCTGCGACGGAGACCAAGCTGTCTGACATTGGGCTGCACATTTCTCTCTAGAATACCTTGATAGTCTTGAGATTTCATTGTACCCTGCACAGATTCAAGACACCCTGTGCCAGATGCAGCAAAGCAGCCCCAGAACATAACAGAACCTCCTCCATGTTTCACAGTAGGGACAGTGTTCTTTTCTTGGTATGCTTCATTTTTGCATCTGTGAACGTAGAGCTGATGTGCCTTGCCAAAAAGTTCCAGTTTTTTCTCGTCTGTCCATAGGACATTCTCCCAGAAGCTTTGTGGCTTGTCAACATGCAGTTTGGCAAATTCCAGTCTAGCTTTTTTATGATTTGTTTTCAACAGTGGTGTCCTCCTTGGTCGTCTCTCATGAAGTCCACTTTGGCTCAAACAACGACGGATGGTGCGATCTGACACTGATGTACCTTGACCTTGGAGATCACCATGAATGTGTTTAGAGGTTGTTCTGGGCTCTTTTGTTATTATTTGTATTATCCGTCTCTTCCATTTTTCATCAAGTTTCCTCCTGCGGCCACGTCCAGGGAGGTTTGCTACAGTCCCGTGGATCTTAAATTTCTGAATAATATGTGCAACTGTAGTCACAAGAACATCAAGCTGCTTGGAGATGGTCTTATAGCCTTTACCTTTAACATGCTTGTCTATAATTTTCTTTCTAATCTCCTGAGACAACTCTCTCCTTTGCTTCCTCTGGTCCATGTTTAGTGTGGTACACACCATGTCACCAAACAGCACAGTGACTACTTGTCACCCTTTAAATAGGCCGACTAACTGATTACAAGTTTGTAGACACCTGTGATGTTAATTAGAGGACACATCTTGGTTGAACATGTCCCTATGGTCGCATTATTTTCAATCTTTTCTAGGGGTACCATCACTTTTGTCCAGGCCTGTGTATCTATGTTACCGGTTACTTGTAGTTCTCGTCACCCAGCTGCTCAGATGTAAATATTACGATAATTTAGGACCCTTAAAATGTTTTCAAAGTATTTTTTTCATCAATATAGTATTAGTTTGAAGAATATACAGACTTTAATTGTGCACCTTTCTAAACATTTTCTTGATGTATTATTTTTTTAAATAATCGTTTTCATGAAAATATTATCTAGTATACCTTTAAAGGTGTTTCCAAACCTTTTCTTAACAGAGCACATGCAAATTAGGCATTAAATTATGATGGCACAAACTATCAATCTGCACAACTTGAAATTGTCTATGAGAGACAGTTGAAAGTGGTGAGGGAATGAAGTCTTCCATTTTGGGTACTTCCCAGACTACACCTACAGTTACCTACAACTCTCATCCAACAGAACTAATACTATTACCACTAATAATAATAATAGTAGTAATAATAATTAAAACAAATGTTCACCATTCACTCTTTATAATAATGGATTAAAATGTTCAATTTCAGAGAAAACAGAATACTGTAACTGGTTTATCTCTTTCTGTAATGGATAATTTCAGCAGCAGAGAACGTAATGGCTGTAGGTCATTTTACTTTGGTTAATTTTGATGTGTGAGCTTCACAGATGTGAACATTTGACTGATTTTCTATATTTTATACTAAGTATGATCTTTCAATTGACTGCAGAGTTAGCCCACATAACCATCTGATTTTCCTGAATAAGCTAACCTTGACTTTTCAAATCAAGGCCAAGACCAGCCTTAACATGAAACAGTGTTTGTTAGGCTAAAATATTCTCTGTGTGAGACACCACCCGCTTATTTTGTCCTGTGAAGAACACAAAAACAAATGGCAACACTTCTTGGCACAGTCATGTGAGTCCCCTGGAAAACAGGTCAGATCAAAGCGATGATCTATGTGTTTTTACTGTGGGTCTTTTCTGTCTGATGCAGTTAACCTATTTTGAGGTTATAGTAGTAGATCATTTTACCCCACATGACCTCCTGTATGAAGTTTGCTACAGCGTTACCCACAGTGTATAAAAAAAACTTTGAGGCAAGGCTGGTGACCACATGACTCCTTAAGTTTGTCTGCATGTCTTATTTTTTCCCCAACACACATGGCAACAATGTTTTCGTGTTGCTCCTTTGTAAAATAGTGTTACACTTGTGTGTTTGGCAAGAAGAGTGTGTTAGAATAGCTGTCTTAGGCATTAAACCAAAGTAATTAAACTACAAAGCCAGATTTAATTTATTCATAGGATAGGCTGTAAGCCATGACCACACAAAATTTCTCTGTCATCATATACAGTGAAATAATCTGTAGCAACACACAGGATTTCTTAATATTTTTCCATTTTTTTCAAATTCCCCCTGAAATCATAAGCCAGATTAGCAGAGGTTTAATGTCTGACAACAGCTGATGAAAGCATCTGTACAAGTAATTTATTATTCTTTCAGATAAGACTCAGTGCTCCTGTTTGTTGGGCCCTCTGCCTGAAGCCACAGCTGCATTTTCTATAGTGCTGTCTTTGTTCGGAACAGTCTGTCTTCAATCAAATTTAGAAGTATTTCATGCAAAAAAAAAAAAGCATCTCTATTAACTTTTCCAAGGCACTGACAGGATGCACAGTTCAGTGTCAAAGAAAAGTGAAAAATCTCCTGTAAATTAACTTGTTTGCTAAGGACAAAGAAAACTTGCCTGTTTGATTGTGCTATGAGATTGCTGAAGCTGTCAAATTGTATTTGACAAGTTTAAAGCAGTTTAGATAAAAGATACTATACATATGGCTAGTGCTGGGCAGTATGAATGTATATCACGGTGTTTTTTGAGATTGTGACAGCTTCGTGGTAAGGCAAGGCAAGTTTATTTGTATAGCACATTTCATGTACAAGACAATTCAAAGTGCTTTACATAAAAAACATTAAAGCATTACAGGAAGTTGCAAAATTAATACATAAGAATTTAAAAGCAAACTAAAAAGTAAATTAAAGAGAAACAAAAACAAGTTAAAATAGAATAAGACAGAAAACGTGCAAGAAATAAAAGTTACAGTACATTGTGGAAGATAAGCAATTGTTCTACTGAAAGGCCGCAACAATTAGAAAAGTTTTTAATCTGGATTTAAAGCAGTTGAGAGTTTCAGCACCTGATGCTCTCTGGGAGTTTGTTCCACATGTGAAGAGCATAGAAACTGAGCACTGCCTCACCATGTTTGGTTCTAACTCTGGACACAGATAGTAGGCCTGACCATGACGACCTGAGGGCTCTGGGTGGATCGTAATGGACCAGAAGATCTGAAGTGTATTTTGGCCCTAAACCATTCAGAGCTTTGTAAACCATCCATCCATTCATCCATCCATCTTCTACCACTTTTCCGGAGGTCCGGGTCGCAGAGGTAGCAGTTCAAGCAGAGAAGCCCAGACTTCCCTTTCCCCAGACACCTGCTCCAGCTCTTCAGAGAGGATACCAAGGTGTTCCCAGACCAGCTGGGAGACATAGTCTCTCCACCGAGTCCTGGGTCTGCTTCAGGGTCTCCTCCCAGAGGGACGTGCCTGAAACACCTCAAGTGGGAGGCATCCAGGAGGCATCCTGTTCAGATGCCCATACCACCTCAACCTCCTTTCAATGTGGAGGAACAGCAGTTCTACTCTGAGCCTCTCCTGGATGACTGAGCTCTTCACCCTATCTCTGAGGGTGAGTCCAACAATCTTACGAAGAAAGCTCATTTCAGCCGCTTGTATCCACGATCTTGTTCTTTCGGTCATTACCCAAATCTCATGACCATAGGTGAGGGTAGGAATGTAGATTGACCGGTAAATCGACAGCTTTGCCTTAGAGCTTAGTTCCCTCTTCACCACAACAGACTGGTACAACGTCCACATCACTGCAGATGCTGCCCCAATCCGTCTGTCAGTCTCTCGCTCCATTCTCCCCTCATTCATGAATAAGACCCAAAGATACTTAAACTCCTCCACTTGGGGCAGGAGCTTGTCCCCAACCCGGAGAGGACAATCCACCTTTTTCCGGCTGAGGACCATGGACTCGGACTTGGAGGTACTGATTCTCATCCCAGCTGCTTCACACTCGGTGGCAAACCGTTCCAGTAAGACCTGTAGGTCATTGTTGGATGAAGCCAGCAGGACAACATCATCTGCAAACAACAGAGATGAGATCCTGTGGTCACCAAGCATGACACCCTCCGTTCCCTGGCTGCACCTAGAAATCCTGTCCATAAAAATTATGAACAGGATCGGTGACAAAGGGCAGCCCTGGCGGAGTCCAACTCTCACTGGGAATGAATCTGACTGAGTGTTGGCAATACAAACCAAACTCTCACAACGGTCGTACAGAGACTGAATAGCTCATAACAACAAGCCCGATAGCCCATACTCCCAAAGCACCCCCCCCACAAAAAACCATGAGGGAGGCGGTTGAATGCCTTCTCCAAGTCCACAAAACACATGTAAACTGGTTGGGCAAACTCATACAAACCCTTGAGGATTTTCAAGAGGGTAAAGAGCTGGTCCGATGTGCCATGGCCAGGACAAAAATCACATTGCTCCTCCTTAATCCGAGGTTCAACCAACAGCCAGACTCTCCTCTCCAGTACCTTGGCATAGACCTTCCCAGGGAGGCTGAGGAGTTTGATCCTTCTAAAGTTGGAGCACACCCTCCAGTCCCCTTTTTTGAAGAGAGGAACCACCACCCCGGTTTGCCATGCCAAAGGCACTGCCCCCGACCTCCACACAATGTTGCGTGTCTGTGTATGGTGCAGATGGGGCACTGCTGACTTCGACTGGGGATATCGTCGGGCGATGGAAGGAATACTTTGAGGATCTCCATAATCCCACTGATACGCTTTATAGACCAACAACAGTATTTTGAAATCTATTCTTTAACAGACAGGAAGCCAGTGTAAAGATCTGAGGACTGGAGTTATATGATCTACTTTCTTGGTCTTAGTGAGGACTCGAGCAGCAGCGTTCTGAACCAGCTGCAGCTGTCTGATGGACTTTTTAGGGAGACCTGTGAGGACAGCGGTACAGTAGTCCAGTTTACTGAAGATAAATGCATGGACAAGTTTTTCTAGGTCCTGCTGAATCATCAGTCCTTTAATCCTCACTATGTTCTTTAGGTGATAGTAGGCTGACTTCACTACTGCCTCAATGCGGCTGTTAAAATTCAGGTGTGAGTCCAGAACCACATCCAGATTTCTGGCTTGGCTGTTGGTTATTAGCAGCATTGATTGAAGCTGAGTACTACCTCTGAGTCTTTCTTCTTTGGCTCCGAAAACGATTATTTCGGTTTTGTCTTCTGGCACATCCACTCTTTTATTTGACCAATGCAGTTGATCAGGGTTTTAATTGGACCATAATCTCCTGGTGAGACGGTTATGTAGATTGGTGTATCATCTGCATAATTATGTTAATATATTTTGTTGTTTTTATGATTTGAGCTAGTGGGAGCATATACACTACCGTTCAAAAGTTTGGGGTCACTTAGAAATTTCCTTATTTTTGAAAGAAAAGCACTGTTTTTTTCAATGAAGATAACTTTAAACTAATCAGAAATACACTCTAATATCTAATATACATTGCTAATGTGGTAAATGACTATTCTAGCTGCAAATGTCTGGTTTTTGGTGCAATATCTACATAGGTGTATAGAGGCCCATTTCCAGCAACTATCACTCCAGTGTTCTAATGGTACAATGTGTTTGCTCATTGCGTCAGAAGGCTAATGGATGATTAGAAAACCCTTGTGCAATCATGTTAGCACATCTGAAAACAGTTTAGCTGATTAGAGAAGCTATAAAACTGACCTTCCTTTGAGCAGGTTGAGTATCTGGAAAAAATTATTATTTCAAATACAAATCATTATTTCTAACCTTGTCAATGTCTTGACTATATTTTCTATTCATTTTACAACTCATGGTGGTAAATAAGTGTGACTTTTCATGGAAAACACAAAATAATTGTCTGGGTGACCCCAAACTTTTGAACGGTAGTGTAGATGTTGAAAAGCAAAGGTCCCATAATGGAACCTTGGGGAACTCCACAGGTTATTTTGTTCGCTCAGATTTGTAGTTACCTGTCGACAGAACTAAAAACAATATCTGTCACAGGTCTGTGGTGGACCACTCCCAGTTACACGGGGTGAGACTGGACATCCCGGCAGATGAGCACATCTGTCGCAAGGTCTGTGGTGGACTTTTGCCAGTCGGTGTATTGTGACATGCACTACTCAAAGAGCAGAGATAAACAAACCTATCATCTGGTCAGTCACTGCAACAGATACTGGAGTCAGTTTGTCTTGGCCTGTCCTTGCCACTGATAATACCTCTATCTGCCAAGAATGTACGGCTAGTCCAGCAAAAGCTAGCGGTACTCAAATACTCTGCAAGCAGTTTCATGAAATGGTCAGTCAGAGAGCAACTCATACCGGCTCGGACGTCACCCGGGTTAACAAGGTCAGGAGTTCCTGGCAGCAGAAGGCGAAGGACAGAGCTGCGTGGAGGAATCTGATCAGACCTAGATGAAACAGTCATTGTCGCCTCCGCAGACTGCTATGATGAGGATGATGATCGACACAAAATAGTCCCTGTCTTTTAAATAGGACTCAAACCAGCTAAGTGCTGTACTAGAAAGTTCCACCCAGTTTTTCAGCCGGTCTAGTAAGATGTTATGGTTGACCGTGTCGAATGCAGCACTAAGGTCCAATAAAACCAAGACTGAAATGTTGCCATTATCTGTATTGGAGTGAATGTCATTAAGGACCTTAACAAGAGCTGTCTCAGTGCTGTGGTGTGGCCAGAAACCTGACTGGAAGACATCAAAATAGTTATTTAATGTCAGGAAGTTGTACAATTGTTGAAAGACAGCCTTTTCTATTATAATTTTACTAAGAAAGGGGAGGTTTGATATGGGCCTATAACTGTTCATGAGTGAGGTGTCTAGGTTGCTCTTTTTAGAAGTGGCTTGATAACAGCTGTTTTTAAGCATTGAGGGAAGACACCTGAATGCAGAGACATATTTATGATCTGTAGTAGATCTGAGGCTATACAATATGAAACTTTTTTTTTTTTTTTCCCAAAAAACTCTGTTGGGAGAGTATCAAGGCAGCAGGTAGTGGATTTCAGGTGGCATATAATGTCATTCAAGATTTTATGATTGATTGGAAAAATTTTGCCATGGTGTTTACGTCTTCTCTACATGAACGTGGAGCAAGCACATGTTCAGCACCTGGCAAAGGAACACTGACTGTCTAATTTTATGAATTTTGTCAGTAAAGAAAAAGGCAAAGTCATTGCAGGCACGACTGGATAGAAGTTCAGGAGCTACTGACACAGGGGGATTTGTTAGCCTGGCAGCAGTCGTGAACAAGGTGTGTGTGCATTATAGTTGTTTTTAACAATGATGTCAGAAAAATATGCTTGCCTTGCATTTCTCAGCTCCAAATTATAAATGCTCAATCTCTCATTATAGATTTCATAATGAACCTGCAATTTAGTTTTTCGCCACCTGCGTTTGGCTTTTTGACACTCTCTTTTTTCAGCTCTTACTAGTTTGGCATTTCTCCATGGAGATTTCTTTTTAATAGTGACCACCTTCACCTTGGAATGACATTGATAATATTTGTAATTTTACCATTGAAATCTTCATCAAGCTCATTTACTGTAGGTGGGGGGGGGGGGGTGAGGAAGAGAAAGCTTGGCTGAATGTTTCACTAGTATTATCACTGATGTATTGTTTTTTGATGACCTCTGTCTGGATATCTCTGTTGACATTAATAGCACTCTCAAAGAAAACACAAGAATGGTCGGACAGAGCAACGTCCATCACCATAACCTTAGAGATGTTCAGACCTTTGGAGATGACCAAGTCCAGACTGTGTCCTCTGTTGTGTGTTTTTTCCATTACATGCTCAGTCAGTCCAACGTTATCAAGGACACAACACAATTCTTTGGTCTCTCTATTCTGAGGGTTGTCAACATGGATGTTAAAATCACCAACAATAACTACACAGTCAAAGTCAACGCAGATGATACACAACAGTTTTGTAAAATTATCAAAAAAGGTTCTTTGGTGTTTAGGTGGTCTGTAAACATTAAGAAACAACACACGGGAGGAGGAATTCAGCTGAAGAGCCACATATTCAAATGAAGTAAACTTATAAGACATCTGCTTACATTGGAGGGAATCATTAAACAAAACAGCTACTCCTTCTCCTTTCTTATGCAGCCTGGATTCACTGGGTTCATGGTACATTTTTCTTGGTATTTTCATTCATTCATTCAGTTTTTTGGCATGACAGGGCCATTCAGTAGGAATATACTGTAGTTCATCATTTACAGTACATAATGGATTTGCTTTGCTTTGCTCCATAAGCTGACAGTATACTGTATGATGGAGCCAAAATGAATGAAACAGTTAAATAAGGTAAAGTATTTTAATTATAGAAACTGGAAACATATTAAAAGCAGACTGGAAAAAAAAACTGAATTCCTTTGTAAACATATATTTCAGGATTTTCTCTCTATTGAACTTGAGCTTAAGACTGCAGATTGTGCATTTATATTTACCTCCGCCAAGGAAGATATGTTTTTGTCGGTGTGGACTGATGGATGGATGGTGTGTAATGGCACAGGGAACAGATGATTAGATTTCGGTGATGAACTGAGAGTGCATACCTCCATCAAGGACCTTGTTTGTATTTGTGCAGCAGGATTACACAAAAAACTACTGGATGGATTTGGATGAAATTTTCACCAGAGGTGGTCCTTGGGCTAGAAACAAGCCTATTACATTTTGGTGAGGATCTGAGAATGCATACCTCTGCCAAGGCTCTTAGATTCTCACAGAGTGTTAACAACAGTACTCCAAAACTACTGGATGGATTTGGGTGAAATTTTCACCAGAGGTGGTTCTAGGCCTGCACACAAACCCATTACATTTTGGAGGTGATCCATAAGGGACAGAAAGAGCCTTGGCAGAGGTATGCACTCTGAGTGCGTTTCTAATTATTTATTTATTTATTTATTATTCCATCTCACTGAGGCCAGTCGGTCTGAGTTGTTTTGAAGGTGCTGCTATCCTCCTTTCACACTGTCAACAGTGGAGTACATCTATTTAACTATATTCCTTCATATGATGGAAGTATATTTCTGTCATTTGGAGAGGGACGGTCAGATCAACTGTATTAAAAACCCAGACAGCTGGAGGGAACGAGAACTTACGTTAGTGCCATTCCTTATGACACCAGAGGGCCACAAAGACATGAGCATTACTTCTCATCGGGGAAGAAGGAGGTCGGCCAGGTGCTCAGCTGTAATGACCACTAAATGCACGCATTCACTCAATCTCACACTACTGGGCCGATGGGTCCTCTTGTCCTAAACCAGTGATTCTCAACTGGTGGGTCGCGACCCAAAAGTGGGTCGCGGACCTGTTTTCAGTGGGTCGCGGGCCTTTGCCTGGGCAAATAAAATATCAAGAAATAAATCAACATAGTGTCATTCACACTCCTTAACAGTAGATGGCAGTAGGTGGTGGGCGACACCATATTTCGCACCATAGAAGAAGACTCGCACCGTTTGTTTGTATATGCTAATTGAGCATGGCGAAACGGACTGGATACGCCAGTGGTCCCCAAACTACGGTCCGCGCCGCCTCCACATTTGGCCCGGCCCCCTGAACAATATCAGACGCTTACCCCCTCCACCCCCTCCCGCACCTCGCTTCCATGTCGGCCGAGCGCCGTCTCGTTCCCCTGCTGAGCGTGTGCTCAGCCATGCATTCTGTGCCATGGATTCTCTGTATCACTGTATAAAGAGCTGACTGTTCATGCCTCACTATCGCACTTAGAATTCGTTCTTAGACATCTGCTCAGAGCTCTCTCACAGAGCACTGGCTGAGCCTCGTGATGGAGGAATAAAACACCTTTAAACTTCGGCTTGCTGTGTCCGCCTGCACTGATTTTTCCTCCACACTGGTAAGCGTGATGATTTTTTTTTTTCCAGTCTGGCCACGTGATCGAGACTAATACACGCATAGAATGTGACATTCTGTCTGTGCCCCTATCTGAACCCCCCCCCCCCCCCCTCAGAAAAAAAAAATAAATCCTAGACTCACCCCTGTCAAATAAAATGGAATAGTGAAAAGGTTAGCTAAGAGAAAAATTTATTCAGAATACAGGGTATTTAACCTGCAGTGGACAAACGATTATTTTTTTGTTCAATGCAAAGAAAAGGCTGTTCAGCAGCGGTGTCTACAAGCCTGCTGGAACCTACAAAAGGATTATAAGGAAGAAACACAAGAACTTTGAGAGACTGCTCATATGAGTCATTTAAGGAAGAGATTCTGCTCTGACAACTAAGCTGAGCTTTTACCTGTTCAGATTGTGCACGGCACAACACAAAGTTAATGTTCCATGGACTTTTTTCTGTGAAGAACCCAGAGAGGGTTATTTGGTTATTATTTATTTCATTAATAGTGTTATTATTTATTTTCTGACTTTTTTTCCTGTGAAGATCCCAGAAAGGGTTATTAATATTTGGTCATTTGTGGCTTTCTGGAAAACAATAAATGTTTACGTTTAGGCACCCCTGCGATCGTCACACTTTTTCTGTTACAAACTGACCTCGGCCCCCATCAGAGAAGGCAAAAGTTATGTGGCCCTCACAGGAAAAAGTTTGGGGACCCCTGGGATACACGATCCCTTTGGAATCGACATGGAAAGCGTTACGTTACCAAGCAACGAAGAGAGTCAGCTGGTGGAGCTATCATGTGACCGCACGCTGAAAAAGAGGTTCACGGAGGTAAGCCTCTCGCAATTCTCGTGCAGCACTGTGATGAGCGAGTATCCTTCTCTTGCCATTCGAGCAGGAAAAACCCTCCTACCTTTCAGCACTACCTATCTCTGTGAGTGTGGCTTCTCAGCTCTGGTTCAGTTGAAGACAAAACAGAGAAACAGACTGGACATTGAGCATGACCTCAGAGTCGCTTTGTCTAATAGAACTCCAGACATTGAGACTCTTGTCAAGAGCAAAAAACATCCCCAGTTCTCCCATTAATTCCTCCAGACTCAGGTCTATGATGTCACTGTTACAGGTTTTAGTGAGTGTTCCTTCATTTTCTTCAAAGCACATAACCTTATCAGTAGGTAAATACTGAAAAAACAATCAGAAGAAAAGTCAATTTTGAGACTTGAATTCTTTTGAATTGCACTTTTTGTTTAATTTTTAATTTAAAATGCAGCTAATTCAGCATTAAAGGGAATTGTTCCCTCTGTTGTATTGCCACTTACTGGTCATTTTGGTTAATCATTAAATTTGTTTTGTGTTTGTATACTGTGATATTCTGTTCTTCTACCTCAGGTTCAAAATGCACAATCTTTACATTCAGTAAATTTGAGAATTTGAAAATCTTTGATTTGGGTCGCGGCTTGTCATCGAGGGGTGATGGTGGGTCCCAAAGCCAGACCAGTTGAGAACCACTGTCCTAAACGATAGACATATACAAGTCTAAGTGGATGTGGCTGCCTCACCTCTCGGTTCCTCTGTCCCCAGCAAATCACTGGACTTATGATAAGGATTTGAAAAAATAACGCACACCATCAGGATATAAAGTGTGGCAAATGTGGCAGTGAATGGTGGTGTGTCCCGGCCAGGGAGCACTGGGTTGTAAGATGCAGGGCTGCAGCCCGTCAAAGGAGCAGTGAATGCCTGCTTAACTAATCGTAGTGCAAACAACTCTCAATACTTGTTTTTTTCCAGTAAGTTTCCCATGACAGTTGCATCATTTTTACATTATCTGCGAACCATGTACTTAACCGGAGGGATGGCTTAGAGGTAGCGCATCTGCCCCACAACTGGGAGGTTGTGGGTTCAAGGCCGGGCTATACCAAAGATCATATAAAAATGGTACTTTCCGCCTTCTAGCTTGGTACTCAGCATAATAGAATAGGGAAAGGAACGTTAACACACAGAGCTACCAGAGGACTGACCTCCCACTGTAGCTTTCACTATTTACGGTAGCTGTGTGGCCTAGGGTCAGAGAAATGGAGATAGGCACCCTCTCTGTACGCCACATGGTGTGGAAGGGAATTAACTTAACTAATGTACTTATTATGTATTTATTACAGCTGTTAATTCAGCAATGTTGCAGTATGGAGGCATTTTCAAATACCATACTGTGCAGGAAATTAAGATGGATACACCAGATGAACTGGTATATTGCCCATGTGTGACTGTGCAGAATATTGACAGTGGTTGCATCAGTATTTCCTTCATCAGTATTGCATTCAGGGCCCAGCAGCCAAATCCTGGTGGAATTTGTCAATGGCCTTTAGCTCTGCTCAATTGCTCTTATTAGCCACTTTGACCTGTGACAGATTCTGTCATATGGGGGGCTAAAAAGTTCATCGTGGTCAAATCTGACCAAATGCAGTTTATTTTTCAACATAGTCTCCCCAAATCACATTTGGTCAAATTTGACCATGATGAACTTTTCAGCCCCCCCCAATCGTATAGTCTCTGCACTATGAAAAGCCAATTTGCGAGAAAGAAAAAATAAGTTTTGGGGGCAGTAGCAAATTTATGACATAAAAAAAGTTGCAAATTGGGTCATCCATTGGCCTGGTGGTCATACCACAAGAACATGTTACTCAAACCCAGTGATCACTGGTTCAATTCCCAGTCAGACTGGTCCTCCCTGTATATCTCTCTCCTGCTCTTGAATGAATGAATGAATGAATGAATGAATTTTATTTATTTCGGATAGTACATTACAGGTTAAAAGAAACTGTATAATATAACAACAAGGTCAAATTAGACAAAGACTCCTTCTACTATACAATTCCACGTGAGTTATCCGAAATGGGTGATGGCTGAAGCCGCAGCTTATATTGCCCACCCATATTCCATCCAAGAATTCAAAGGAGAAAAAAGAGAAAACAAGACAAGAGCGATTACAATTTAAAACAAGGCTAAGACAAAATGTGACTGAGAGAAAAAGAAAACTGAGCTAGTCTAAGTTAAGCGGTTACTATTCAAAAACAAATCTAAGACATAGTGTCACAGAGAAAAAAAGAAAAACTAAGCTACAACACAACACAGGCTGGAAATGTCAATCCTTATGTGAGTTTACATGTCGTCTTGTAAATATGTTTGGAGTATTTCCTCCTTTAGTTTTTGTTTAAATTGTCCAAGCTTCGTACATGATTTTAATTCAGGTCCAAAATTGTTCCATAATCTGACTCCTTGCACTGAAATACAGTGTTGCTTGGTGGTTGTTCTCACTGTAGGCTTTTGAAATATACATGTTCCTCTGAAGTGATATCGTTTCTCCCTTGTTTGGAACAACTTTTGGATATTTGCGGGCAGTGATAGATTCTTCACTTTGAACATTATTATTGCGGTTTTAAAGTCAATCAGATCTTTCAACTTGAGAGTTTTTTGTTTAAGAAAAAGTGGGTTTGTTGGTTCCCTGTAAGCTGCTTTGTTGATTATTCTAATAGCTCTCTTTTGAAGCATAAAGAGTGGATATATGTTTGTTTTATATGTATTTCCCCATACTTCATTACAATATGTCATGTATGGGAGTATTAATGAATGGTACAAGGTGTATAGTGTGGGTTGATTCAGCAAATTTTTCACTCTGTGTAATATTGCAATTGATTTGGATACTTTACCTTTTATATAATTAATATGTGGCTTCCAACACAGTTTGTTATCAATTATTACTCCAAGGAATTTAGTTTCGGATACCCTTTCAATCTCTACACCATTTACACTGAGTTTGGGTACTGGGTAGTTGTGATGGTTGTTAAAGACTATAAATTTTGTCTTGCTTAAATTGAGCGTTAATTTGTTTGAATCAAACCACAGTTTAAGCTTTCCTAATTCCTTTCCGAGTGTATCCAGAAGTTGTTCCAAATTGTTTCCACTGCATAGCAGATTAGTGTCATCAGCAAACAATATTAAGTCCATTTTTTCTGAAACTTTACATATATCATTTATATACATATTGAATAATAATGGTCCCAAAACTGAACCCTGTGGGACTCCACAGGTGACCTTCAGTAACTCTGAGTTTTTGCTGTTAACACATGCAAACTGATATCTATTCTTTAAGTAACTACTTAACCAGGACAGTGCTACCCCTCTAATACCACAATTTTGTAGTTTCTTTAATAATAGATTGTGATCTACTGTATCAAATGCTTTTTTAAGATCCAGGAATACTCCAACTGAATACTCTTTATTTTCAATGGCTGTTGATATTTTTTCTGTAAATTCCATTAAGGCATATGCTGTTGTCCTTTTGTGTCTGAACCCATATTGCTGCTCACACAATAAATCATTCTTCAGTATGAAGTTGTCAGTTCTCTCATAGAATATTTTTTCAAGTATCTTGGAAAATTGCGGTAATAGTGAAATTGGTCTGTAGTTGGAGAGTTCCCCTCTGTCGCCTGTCTTGTAAATCGGAATTACTTTAGCTATTTTCATTGCATTGGGAAATATACCTGATTGGAGAGACAGGTTACAGATATACGTCAGTGGTTTCACTATGCATTCGATAACAGTTTTGACTAGTAGCATGTCAATACCATCGCAGTCAGTAGATGTTTTACTTTTGAACGATTTAACAATTTCAATGACCTCTCTTTCGTCTGTGTTCTTTATGAAGATGGTGTCTTTTACAGCAGTGTTATTGCATATTGTATCACCTGTAGGCGCCGTAGTGGGTATTTCTCGGGCCAGTTTAGGTCCAATGTTAACAAAAAAATTATTAAATTCATCTGCAGGTGAAGCTATATTCACATTCGGAGTCGATTTATTATTTTTTGGAATATTAGTTGGGTAGCTAGTATTTCTGCTTTTATTTCCAAGGATACTGTTGATTATTGTCCATGTATTTTTAATATTGTCTTTGTTTTTTTCCAGTTCTTTACTGTAATAGTCTCTTTTACTGCATCTTATTATATATGTTAACTTATTTTTCTATGTTTTATACCGTTGCTCTGCTTCTTTTGTCCTTTTCTTTATGAAAGCTTTATATAATAAATTTTTCTTTTTACACGCCTTTTGTAGTCCTTTGGTTAACCATGGTTTGTCAGCAAATTTGTGTTTAAGCTTTTTTTTAACTAATGGGCAGTTTTTTTCATAAAGAGTGGTTACAATGTTTATAAATGTGTCATAGGCTTCATTTACATCTGATACATAGACTTCTGTCCAGTCTTGCTTCAGCAAGTCCTCTTTAAAAGAACTGATTGCGTTTGGTGATTTGTGTCTGAACGATTTTGAGATTTTTTCTGGGTTGGGCCCCGTGTGGCCATGGATAAGTGCAAAGATTGGCAAGTGGTCGCTTATATCATTTATCAATAATCCACTTTCTATTTTCTTATCGAGAACATTGACAAACAGGTTGTCAATAAGTGTAGCAGAGTGAACTGTGATTCTACTGGGATGTGTTATTGTGGGATATAGACTCATGCTGTACATAGAGTTCATGAACTCTGTAACTACATTTTGTTGATGTGGATTAAGTAGATCAATATTGAAATCTCCACAAATTGCTACCATTTTCTTACTAGTAATATTATTGTACAGCTCGACTAATTTATCTCTGAATGTCTCAATGCAAGTTCCCGGCGTTCTGTATATGCAGCTTATGATTAGATTTTTTGTTTTGTCTAGGTCAATCTCAACAGTAACACATTCCAAAATCCCTGGTAGTGCTGAGGACATTTCATTTACAAGCTTACATCTATATAGGTCATCAATATACAGTGCAACACCACCACCTTTTTTTGAGATCTGTTAATGTTAAGCATCTGATATCCCTCTATTGCCATCAGGGGAGCCTGGTCTTCATTAAGCCAGGTTTCCGAGACTGCAATAGCTGTGAATTTTCTGTTTAGCTGTTTTAAATAGTCCTGAATCTGTGAGAAGTTTTTGTTAAGACTTCTGCTATTGAAGTGTATTATTGACAGTTTACCATCTAATTGCACTTGACTTTTGAATTGCTTTTCAGTGTAATATTCACAGTGATTATGAATATTATTGAAAAAGTGGTTATCAGGATCAATATCATTCTCCATCTCTTGTGGTTTATGTTCAGCATAGTGGCATATTTTTAGAGTTTGAGTTTCCTCACTCTGTGTTTCATAGTCAGTGTTCATTTGTATTTATCTAAGTCAGTAGCATCTCTGATCATTATACTTTTTGCTTGCTCAGGTGTTCCATTTAGTTTAATCCAAATTCTACAATTTCTTGTCCAGGTTGACTGTATCTTATTTTGTTTTTTTTGTTTTTTTAGCATGCTCTTCACCCCATGTCCTTTCCCTCTCTCAATTGTATCTGTTCAATAAAGGCAAAATTAAATCTTTAAATTGTAGATTTACAAAAAAAAAGGCTTGTAAACACAGGAAAACAAGTTTGAAAAAGTAACAAATTTACAGGTAAAAAAATTGCAAATCTATGAAAAAGGATGCAAATTTAAGAGGAAAAAAACCTTAAAATACGAATGTTTATTACAGAGGGAGAGCACAATGAACTTTAGAACTGCTTTGCCTTGTCTTTAATGCTCCAAAATTGCTCTAGATGTCTGTTTCTGTAACAAAGGCTTTGGCTAGTAAAAAGGACTGTGGCTCGTAAATCTGGAAAACTACAAGCCACAGTGGCTGGTGCGCTCAAAAGTTAGTGGGAAACCCTGGAGGTATTTGTGCAAAATGCCCTGGCTGCCACATACTAGTACATAATCCATCCATCCAAATGTGACATCCTCAAATGAAACCTAATGTGTCAACTGACCCACTTTTCACTATAGACCGGCAGGAAGAAGCATGCCACACATACATGCTTTTTTTGGGAAATCCCTTTTTTTGATATATTTTTTTTTTTATCTCTCTTCCTCTTGCTTGATGGATCAGATACTTCTGTAAGAGTCACACGATCACCTTGTTTATCCCAACTTAGAACTGAAGTTCTCTAATTTTCTGAAGCTTTTTATATTATCAGCTTTTACCTTTTCTTTGTTTTTAATGCCACCTGTTTGTTGCTGATCTTGTGCATCGGAAAATAAGAAATAAACTCTGCTCTGACATACTTGCACACGCACACTCTCAAATGTACACACATTTACCGGTCCAGGGAGACTTCCGCATATTGTTGTCCAGCATGTTGATACAGGAAATCACTTTGATTGATGCCCCCAGCCCTGCACATAGTGAATTAAATATCAGTTTTAGAATTTTTCTGCAGAGTTGTTTTGTTTTTAACGCTCAGTGTTTATTTGTCTCAGCATGGCTCTAATGTAATTATGCATAACAAACTAAAATGGCAGTGTTGTTGAATACGGCTGTTGTTGGGTCAAGAACTCAAACATAAGAGATGAAAAGTTAACTGCCATTGAGTTTCTTTGTCTCTATATTTGTGTCATATTCTGTTTGGGTTTGTGGTGTTCAGAAATGCATCTACCCTCCCTTTACTGGAACTCATATGCCTTATTATTCCTCATTTTGAATTTCCTGCCAAGAAGCACCAGGGCTGCCACAACTATACTCGCTTTTCAAGTTCTACTTGCTGCCTGCAAATATTGTCAAACTTTAAGAATTGCTTTGCTTTGCCCACATCTATGCGTAGAATGGAGGAACACCATCTGTTTTTATAGTCCCATTCTGTCCTCAGTTTGGGGATTTCCATTCAGGCGAACACACGCATACAGTTGCGCCCCCCCCCCCCATCCCCAGCCCTCCTTCAACACATCTAAACACCACCTCTGTCTTTAACTCTATGAACTCGCTTCCATACTTCCTGTTTTCTGAGATGTCGCCGTGTGCCTGAACGGAAATGAATGATCCTGTTTATTTGTTGAGTCACTTTTGTTGGAGATTTTAGCCGACTGCCTTGATGCAGTGTTCACTGCTTCATGTGTATAAGGATGATAAATGTGCTGATAGGCACAAAGAGTCAGCAGTCATATGGGGGATTTGTCAGAATGACATTTGTTCCTTGATACTTCTTTGTTTAACCTGTATCATATCAGATTTCCAGGTTACTTTAGCACTTCACATTTGGGGAATATTGTTGCAGTCTGTATTTTTGTCAAAGGTCTACCATTGACAGATTGCAATTTTAGGATAGTTTGGCTCTCATTGATGAAGTTTAGCCCCTTATCTCTGATTTTAATTAATGTACTGCAGTTTCGGTGGCCACCAATGGCCATTTCTGTGTTTTTTTCCCTTATAAAATGTAGTTTCAAATTGTCTTTTTTTTTTTGGTATGTTAGTGAAGGAGGAGCTTCATTGTATTAGTGCATACCTACATACCTGAGACTGGAAAATCTGTTAAATTGCTATTATGCCCAATTATGCCTAATGTTGCTATTTTGCATCATAGCTAAATTTTTACCTGCTGTATGGGCTATATTCAAATTAGCAATCTCCATTTAATTTGGCGTCTGCTTGACAGCAAAAACACACAATATATATATTTTTTATATATAATTGTAAATATATTTATTTAGGCTTTAAAGGGTTTTAAATACGTAAATACTTAGTGTTAGGGCAGTTCAAAAAAATCTTTGGCTATACCAATTATGCATGGATGAATTGCATGGGAGCTGTAAGAAAAAATGCACAAACCATCCCATTTTCCTTTTTGTGTCCTGAGTATTTTATACAAACTGCAACTTTTACAACACATCTTCTCAAAGTTATTTAGAAATCCGCTGAATAAATTGGTGCATTGCTGCTTCTCTCGCTCTCTTTCTAAATATAGAGCATCATCAGCCCACTCATTTTGATAGACAGGAAGTGCTATGTGTGTCACCTCCTGCTCTGCATTCATAGTTTCTGTTTAAAAGACAAAACCAGATGGTAATTCTGCACCTCTCTCTGGGCAATGGGCTATGCATGCATGAGATCTTGTTCAATTCATGTCCTGGAAGTCGTGTATAACAGCACAGTCCAGTCTTTACCTTGTTTGGTTTTAGTATATACGGTGGGGTAAAAAAGTATTTAGTCAGCCACCAATTGTGCGGGTTCTCTCACTTAAAAGATGAGAGAGGTCTCCAATTTTCATCATAGGTATACCTCAACTATGAAAGACAAAATAAGAAAAAAAAATCCAGAAAATCACATTGAAGGATTTTTAATGAATTAACTGGTAAATTCCTCGGTAAAATAAGTATTTGGTCAATAACAAAAGTTCATCTCAATACTTTGTTATATACCCTTTGTTGGCAATGACAGAGGTCAAACGTTTTCTGTAAGTCTTCACAAGGTTTTCACACACTGTTGCTGGTATTTTGCCCCATTCCTCCATGCAGCTCTCCTCTAGAGCAGTGATGTTTTGGGGCTGTCGCTGGGCAACACAGACTTTCAACTCCCTCCAAAGATTTTCTATGGGGTTGAGATCTGGAGACTGGCTAGGCCACTCCAGGACCTTGAAATGCTTCTTACGAAGCCACTCCTTCATTGCCCGGGCGGTGTGTTTGGGATCATTGTCATGCTGAAAGACCCAGCCATGTTTCATCTTCAATGCCCTTGCTGGTGGAAGGAGGTTTTCACTCAAAATCTCACGATACATGGCCCCATTCATTCTTTCCTTTACACGGATCAGTCGTCCTGGTCCCTTTGCAGAAAAACAGCCTCAAAGTATGATGTTTCCACCCCCATGCTTCACAGTAGGTATGGTGTTCTTTCTCCTCCAAACACGGCAAGTTGAGTTTTTACAATAAAGTTCTATTTTGGTTTCATCTGACTATATGACATTCTCCCAATCTTCTTCTGGATCATCCAAATGCTCTCTAGCAAACTTCAGACGGGCCTGGACATGTACTGGCTTAAGCAGGGGGACACGTCTGGCACTGCAGGATTTGAGTCCCTGGCGGCGTAGTGTGTTTCTGATGTAGCCTTTGTTACTTTGGTCCCAGCTCTCTGCAGGTCATTCACTAGGTCCTCCCATGTGGTTCTGGGATTTTTGCTCACCGTTCTCGTGGTAGTTTTGAGCCCACGGGATGAGATCTTGCATGGAGCCCCAGATCGAGGGAGATTATCAGTGGTCTTGTATGTCTTCCATTTTCTAATAATTGCTCCCACAGTTGATTTCTTCACACCAAGCTGCTTACCTATTGCAGATTCAGTCTTCCCAGCCTGGTGCAGGTCTACAATTTTGTTTCTGGTGTCCTTTGACAGCTCTTTGGTCTTGGCCATAGTGGAGTTTGGAGTCTGACTGTTTGAGGTTGTGGACAGGTGTCTTTTATACTGATAATGAGTTCAAACAGGTGCCATTAATACAGGTAACAAGTGGAGAACAGAGGAGCCTCTTAAAGAAGAAGTTACAGGTCTGTGAGAGCCAGAAATCTTGCTTGTCTGTAGGTGACCAAATAGTTATTTTCCACCATAATTTGCAAATAAATTCTTTAAAAATCAGACAATGTGATTTTCTGATTTTTTTTTCTCATTTTGTCTATCATAGTTGAGGTATACCTATGATGAAAATTGGAGACCTCTCTCATCTTTTAAGTGGGAGAACTTGCACAATTGGTGGCTGACTAAATACTTTTTTGCCCCACTGTATATTAAAGAGAAAATACAAAGGAGCATCAGCTGCCTTCTGTCTTATAGAAGAGATAGACAGACCAATTTTGTGTAACCAGAGAAGAACACAGAGAGCAGAGGGACAAAGACAGGAGAAAGAGTCATTACAATAGAGGCTGCCGGAAACCTGTGGTTGAACAGGCAGTGATCAGCTGCTGAGGCAGCGCTGTTCTGAAAGTACTGCTTTTCTCAAAGGGATCAAGGCTAAATCCACAACACTGAGACCTTTCATTGCACACACAGGGCCTGATGCAGTATGTGAGCGAGAGACGCCAGACAGAAGTGGGCAGACTGATAGAAAATAAAATGAATGAATGCAAAATTTATGTGGGGACAAGTTGTGACTCAGACGTCCAAATGTAAAACTCCCAACACCTGCTTATACAAACAGCTGCCCTGCTGTCTCGCCACTCCCCCTTCAGTGGTGCTGACAGTTTATATCCATGAGCAGCTCAGGTCAGACTCATAACTCTCAAAAGAGGAAACACATTCACCGCTCAATTGCTTTCCTCACTTGCCTGAGATTCTCTCTCTCTCTCTCTCTCTCTCTCGCTCGCTCGCTCACTCGCTTTCACTTGTCCTCTCCTCGTCACACATTTTTGTTCCATTTTAGTGTGTGAAGGCAGCAGACTTGCAAAACAGCTCGGTCTTAGATTGTGTGGAGCAGGGTGAGTTTTTTTTTGGCATTTTCCTCTGTCTTGCACCTGCTTACCAATGCAGGCGGGTGGTTTATTTTAACTTAGAGGACTGTGTAGTGCCACAAATTAACCAGTTTTATTAATTTGTTGTTCTTGTTCTTTCGGTTGTCTGAGATAATTTGTAAAATGCTCTTGAAATAACGTGTACATATTGCCAGTGTTTAGCATGAAAATCAAACATTTCATCCTGTATTTATAACAAGTAACAGTATAAATACCTTCAGAAATGATCTAAATTCTATTGCAATTAGTGTTTATCAGTGAATTTATCCATCTCATTTATTTGTATTCTATTATAATTCCATTACAAAGCATCTGAAACTCAACATGTGTCATAATGGGTGATTATCAGTTCAATTTAGGCAAGTGTCACTATGAATTTATGTTGCGGGGGTTTGAGTCCCGACTCACAAGTGTGTGGGCTTTGTCACAAAAGTAAATTAGTGGCTTGAAAGTTGACAGCACTCTTAAACACTTCTGCGAAGAGGTGGTGTGGGATGTTTCACCTGCTCACCCTCAGTGGTTGTCTATATTTGTGTGTGCATATGTGGTGGGGGAATTGTTGAGGTAAACCTCCAAAATCCGCCACTTGTGAGACATTTTTGCCATCTGCGTGTGAACAGAGAAAGTGTTGGGGTGTTTTACCCGCATGGACACTGTGGAACATTAGTGACTCTGGGGGCAGCTGTGGCACAGGTGACGTGTGGCTGACCTTTGATCGGAGGGTCAGTGGTTCGATCCCCGCTATCTCTGCAGTCCACCATCAGTGTGTGAATGAGCGTGTGAATGGCTGGATAGCAGGATCTATAAAGCGCATTGGTCATCCAGAGATGAGAAAAAGTGCTATGTAAGTGAACATCGTTTACTTTGTTTTTGTTTTTTTTCTAACTACAGTTAATGGATCCGCAATGCTTGTGAATCAGGACCAACAATGGCCCTCTGGTGTAACCCTGGGAGTGGAGACAACAAGAAGCTGGCAGGTACATTCGGGAGTTCACAACAATTTGGTGAATGTATTGAACAGAGCTTTGTACGAATCCATTGTCTTGCATTTTACAGTTGTTTGACTGTTTATTAACGATGAAAGCCCTTTTATATTTACAATTTCTGACTTCCAACTCTTGTCAGCTGGCGGCTCCCCTACGGTTCCTGAAGCGGACCTCTACCGCAGTGTCCAGTCTGTGCTGCCCAGAGAAGATGACAACCAGAAGCCCTCAGATTTTAGCAAAGGTACATCATGATCTTCTTCACCATGCCAGAACAACACTAAATTAACAAGACCTAAAGCCTTTTTTGTTACCTATGATGACTTTTTACGTGTCCTAACTATTCATTCTTTCCCATCTCCAGTGTCCTTGTGCAGCAGAATTATTAAACTGATAAATTTATCACTTCTCTAATGCAGAAAAAAAAAAAGATTTCCAAAACTCTTCCACTGTATAAGCTTTTTCCCCACCGTGAGCAGTTATTATGCCTCAGTGCAACGGAGGCATACAGTAACCACTCAGTGTGTCTGTGTGTGGTTGTGTGTGTGTGTATATCTGTCTGTCTGTTACCAGCTTTTCAGCTCGCCCAGTCAAAATCAAGTGGAACTAAAGGCTTGTATCATTATATCACCATATTTTCTCAACTTTTAATTTGCCAGAATTTTGAGATAAGGTTTTGTTTTCAAAATAAACACAAATTGAACTCACCATTATATCCTCAATGGAGCCGCGAAAAAAAAGGTATCGTAATACCTAGGCCGGGCCAGTAGAAGTCGCGCCGAGGCAGTTGCACCTTGGTGCTTTCATTTCATAAAGTATTAGCAAGTATTAATCACACTGCGGAACATTTAATAAGAGCTCTGCTGTTGGTGGTCATCGGCTGTATTTTGGATTAGCACTCTAATGGAGAAAAGTGTGACACAGTGGAAAGCTTGCCCGTGTTAAAGCGCTATATAAGTGCAGGTTAGTTAGTTAGTTAGTAGTAGTTAATCGCTGTTGTGTTTGTGTTTGTCTGCAGGAATGCTGAGATGGACGCTTCACAAGAAAGTTCAAAAGAATCCTGTCAACAGCTTATCTTTGGTGTGGGTCCTTTTAAAAGAACTAGAAAAGGTGCTTGATGTCTGTGGTCACACTCACAAACCCCAACAAATACGTGTTATCGATTACACTCTTGTAGGCATCTGCTGTCTGATTTTTTTTTTTAACCTGCTCTCACACAAGCTGTAACATTGCCACTTTATTGAAATGTAATATGGTGCATTTTTCTCTGTAGGCTGAGAGATTGGACTGTCGGAAAACTATCATCCCTTTGCTGCACATGCTGATGTATGCCATCCTTCAGGTGCAGTCTTTCTGTCACTTTGGTACACTCTGAAAGTTTTTCCTTTGTTTGAATTTGTTTGCGTGCTGAAGAGGCTGGCGAGCACACCGCCAAAACCCACCAACAATGTCCAGTGACCTCATTTACAGCTGAGCATAGCAATATGTCGATCCCAAATGTTCAAGAGAAACAAATTTGGATCCCAGTTTTACATTACAGTCTCCATCTACAGTCAGGGCTTTACAACAACAGTATATGTCTTGAAGATAGTCTTGAAATAAACACGTACACTCACAATCATTGTACACAGTTTCTGGCAGTACACTTATCCAAAAGTAACTTATCCTGACACAATTTGCTGCTAAACCAATATCTGACTAAAATGTATGTAGGCGGTGGGAGGGAGGTAAAAATAAAAAGCCAACATACAAAACTTTGATTCATCCAGACAAAAACTGAAAACAGGAGCCCTGTTTTCACAGCAGGAACTAGGAACCAATTTTGCAGGAACTCCACCTGTGGTATGCCCCAAATGCAGGAACCTCCCGTAATGGGAAATTTTCAGGCCTTATTTTCTGACCTGAAAAAAAATCCCTGGTCCTGGGAAGGTGCTTTCAGTGCGGCCCTGAAAACTGCTGGGTGGGACTCAGGATTGACCTGGTGCTGACTGAATGTACTGTAACTCAGCATCGCAATGTATAACAGAAGCCAACGAGAAGCACCTCAAAACCACCAGAAGAAGAAAAAAAAAAACATAGCAAAGATCTAGTACCTAAAAAATTAAAAATCTTATCCATAAAATCCAATGTATAAAACTGTTCTATTTTGTTTTTAAGACATGAACTCTGTGTACCGGCAGTCAGTACTAGTAATGCTCAAACTACCAAACAAGAGAAGGATTTTCTTTCCTGGAACAAATTCCCTTTAAAGTTGATTATTTTTTCCACATATAACTGAACAGTCATTGTTGACCATCAAAGTGTAATTTGGTTTCCTTACTCATATCACTTTTAACTTGTCTGTGTGATGTCTGTGTTTTGTAATTCCAGACCGCCTATATTCCTGATCAGTTATACAAGCGGGTTTACGACCTTTGTAAGAAACTACTGACGTTTCCACACCCCTACTGCACTGTCGGCCTCAGCTACACAAGGCAGATAAAAACTGAACGCTTCATTCCAGGTGCTGGTTTTCATCTTTACTCACTGACTGAATTTAATTGCAGCCTGTTCAGGAGCCACAAGTGTAAGGTCTAATCATATCCTCACATTTCTCCCCCATGTTTATCTCTGGACCACTTCCACTTATTTACCATAAAACTTCCCATAAATAAAAAGGCACCATATTCTGACAAAATGGTGCAACTTTCATAACCAAGATCACAACTGCTGATGAGCCTTAAAGACCTAAACTGGAGTCTTAAGTCCCAAGAGTCGGTGCCTTTGGGACATACTGGGGTGTCTGACACAAATTTGTTTCCTAGGCTCAGACTGTCAGCAGCAATGATTTTTAATAGGCAGAGCTGCACGATAAAAAGGATGTTATGACACTAATTAGGGCTGTGCGACATCACCAAAATTTCATATCACATTATAAGTAATCTTATTTGACACTAATGATATAGTATATTACAATATACATTTTCTGTAAGTTCTATAGTTTATATATAATAACCAATAAAAAGGACCATCTCTTTTTCTACATTTTAAATTACATAGTGAAAAAAAATCAATTGTACAAATTCATCTGTCATTAATTTTATGCACCTTTTTCCTCTCTTAATTTTGCAGTGTTGTAAAATTGTTTTTAATGTGCATTTGAGATGACTTCAACTTTATTCATTATCGCCACTTGACTAATTAAAAATTGTTCGAAATCAATTTACATTGAGAGCCAGTTTGTTCCTCTGACACGTTTTAATTTATTTATTATTTATTTAGTGTGTATGTGGCTGCTGTCACACACTTTTGCAGCTTTAGTAATATTTTTCCAGATAAAATTAAGAACCTCAGCAGTAATTTAAACTAAAGAAACGATGGTCTGATACTCTATAATGTTTCCTATTAGCGTCAAGTTAGCTTCGTCATTTAGCATTTGCTGTTTTATAATTAGAGAGAGATGGTGTTAATGTTACTTACCTCCAATTAAAAGGAGGTTAGAGGACTCTCCTCTCTGATGCAGCATGGTGGGGAAAAAGTCCCACATCCCTGGCTGACAGAAGTAGCGGCTATATGACCAAAACATTAGCTTGCAGTTAGCTGCTAACCACTGGAACACAATATTGCACAGACCTGATGCACTGTGGGGGAGAGGTGGGGCGGTGACGAGTAGAAACGGGATGTGTGTCTTTTAAATCCAGATGTAAACAATACAGTTTTCTATGAAACAGTAAACGTTTTTTATCGCATCACCGATATATATCATCATATCGCACAGCCCTAACACTAATGTCGATTTACAGGCCTTTTGTCACACTGTTGGAACAACATGTTAGGTTTAGCATTTGTAAACCTATCAGTTTGTTAGTAAGTTGCATTAGAACAAATGGGTCACTACACTGTAAAAAATGAACCCTTATTAAGATCAAATGTCTTAAATCAAGGAAATAATACTTCTTTTTTTGTCTGACAAGATGTTTTTTTCTTGTTGTGCAGTTTTCTGTAAGAAAATTTGACTTGTTTTAAGTAAAATTTTCTGCCAGTGGAGCATGAAATTTTTACTTACCAAATTACTTAAAACAAGTATATTTTTTGCCAAGAACTTTTTACTGTTTTAAGCAGTTTAATAAGTAACATTTTCTTGCTCCATTTCCAGAAAATTTTACTTAAAACAAGTCAAACAAGTCTTACAGAAAACTGCACAACAAGAAAAAATATCTTATCAGACAAAAAACAAGCAAACATTGCCTTGATTAAAGATTTTTTTTTTGTTTTTTGCAGCGTACCGATTCAACGCTGGCTCTTATGTCCGACATTAACTGTATAAAAATGATGAATTCCACCTGTGCCAGATGAAGTATGTTAATTAGAAGTTAAGATTTCCATAACTGACACCCTATACTAGCATATGTGTTACACAATTGCTGTTTGATTAAACTGACTAGATACCATATAAACATATTTAGAGTTAAAACTTGAATCAAAGTATAAAATTGTGTTAACTAATTATTAACTTTATAGGGTTTTTGCTCTTAAAATTGATTCAGACAAATCAAATATAGAGTCATTTAGTGAAAAGAATAAGCAAACTGGTCTTGACCACTCATAGATTTTGTTAGTACCTGCATAAAATTTCAGGTTAATGAAAGCTGGTCGAATGGCACATTTATTAACAAATTTGTTAATACGCATGGTTCTTGCATGAGTCCCATTGTTTTTATTGTTAGCTTGTCTTTTCCAAAAGAGACTCAAACCTTTCTAAAGATAAATGAAAACAGACATTTTCTCTTACTCTGTCTTATAGGTGATTTTATTTTATTTTCATTAAACCAGTGTAATAAATTAATATCATAATAACTGTATTTCAAAGTTAATCATTTCACAGTTTGACAGCACATGTCATCAAAATACACATTATTCCTGCTTTGATGTAAACTGAGTTGTTTTCAATGTGGTTTAAATTGAATTGACAGGCCTGATGTATCAAAGGATGGTGACCACTGAGCAGAGACTAAAAAACGTGCACTATCCATTTCAGGAAAGGTGAGTCATCTAAAAATAATGCTTGCCTAACCTAGCTGCCGATTTGTTGATGGTTAACTTGTTTCCTCATACCACTGCATGTCCTCAGCACCTTGTTTGTCTGTTATTCAAAGCCGTGATATAAATGTCTGCAGGGTCTTTGTTTTAGCCGAGCCCGACATCTTCCATGGCTCCCTGCTCCAGGTTGTGTCGAATGATGTTGAGGCGTCCACTTCGTCTTCGGGGGGACTTCTAAATGTCATGTGCGGCGTGGTCCAACACTCCATCCAGGCTGCTTTAGGAGAACAGCAGTGCCATGGGCCAAGGCTGGCTCAGGCTCTGAAGGTCAGTAGATGTAACTGAGCTCAGTCGTGCTCAGGTGTGACTGGTACTTTCTTTTTCCACTTTTCAGTTTCAGAAGTTTCTTTTCTCTTGTCTCAGCCTGTTTTGTTCAGCTGACTCTGATGCTGCCTGACATGGCTCTCTGATAACCTTTTGTAAATATGGAAGGCTGTGGGCAGTATACAGCCGTCGACAAAATTGTTGGTACCCCTCTGTTAATGAAAGAAAAACCCACAATGGTCACAGAAATAACTTGAATCTGACAAAAGTGGTAATAAATAAAAATTCCATGAAAATTAACCAATGAAAATCAGACAATGCTTTTGAATTGTGGTTCAACAGAATTACTTTAAAAAACAAACTCATCAATCATCCATCCATCCATCCATCTTCTACCGCTTTTCCGGAGGTCCGGGTCGCGGAGGCAGCAGTTCAAGCAGAGAAGCCCAGGCTTCCCTCTCCCCAGCCACCTGCTCCAGCTCTTCAGAGGGGATACCAAGGCGTTCCCAGACTAGCTGGGAGACATAGTCTCTCCACCGAGTCCTGGGTCTGCCCCGGGGTCTCCTCCCAGTGGGACGTGCCTGAAACACCTCAAGTGGGAGGCGTCCAGGAGGCATCCTAATCAGATGCCCATACCACCTCAACTGACTCCTTTCAATGTGGAGGAGCAGCGGTTCTACTCTGAGCCTCTCCCGGATGACTGAGCTCCTCACCCTATCTCTGAGGGTGAGTCCAGCAATCCTACGGAGAAAGCTCATTTCAGCCGCTTGTATCCGCGATCTCGTTCTTTCGGTCATTACCCAAAGCTCGTGACCATAGGTGAGAGTAGGAACGTAGATTGACTGGTAAATCGACAGCTTTGCCTTAGAACTAAGCTCCCTCTTCACCACAACAGACCGGTACAACGTCCGCATCACTGCAGATGCTGCTCCAATCCGTCTGTCGATCTCTCGCTCCATTTTCCCCTCACTCGTGAACAAGACCCCAAGATACTTAAACTCCTCCACTTGGGGCAGGAGCCTGTCCCCAACCCGGAGAGGACAATCCACCTTTTTCCGGCTGAGGACCATGGACTCGGACTTGGAGGTGCTGATTCTCATCCCAGCCGCTTCACACTCAGCGGCAAACCGTCCCAGCAAGAGCTGTAGGTCATTGCTGGATGAAGCCAACAGGACAACATCATCTGCAAACAACAGAGATGAGATCCTGTGGTCACCAAGCATGACACCCTCCATTCCCTGGCTGCGCCTAGAAATCCTGTCCATAAAAATTATGAACAGGACCGGTGACAAAGGGCAGCCCTGGCGGAGTCCAACTCTCACTGGGAATGACTCCGACCGAGTGTTGGCAATGCGAACTAAACTCTCACAACGGTCGTACAGAGACCGAATAGCTCGTAACAACAAGCCCGATACCCCATACTCCCGAAGCACCCCCCACAAAAATCCACGAGGGACGCGGTCAAATGCCTTCTCCAAGTCCACAAAACACATGTAAACTGGTTGGGCAAACTCCCACGAACCCTCAAGAATTCTCGAGAGGGTAAAGAGCTGGTCCGATGTGCCACGGCCAGGACGAAAACCACATTGCTCCTCCTGAATCCGAGGTTCGACCAACGGCCGGACTCTCCTCTCCAGTACCTTGGCATAGACCTTCCCAGGGAGGCTGAGGAGTGTGATCCCTCTAAAGTTGGAGCACACCCTCCGGTCCCCTTTTTTGAAGAGAGGAACCACCACCCCGGTTTGCCATGCCAAAGGCACTGCCCCCGACCTCCACGCAATGTTGCAGAGGCGTGTCAACCATGACAACCCAACAACATCCAGGGCCTTGAGGTACTCGGGGCGAATCTCGTCCACCCCCGGGGCCCGGCCACCAAGGAGATTTTTAACCACCTTGGCGACCTCAGCCCCTGTGATAGGCGAGTCATCCCCCTCGTCCCCAAACCCTGCTTCCTCTGTGGAAGGCGTATCAGTGGGATTGAGGAGATCCTCGAAGTATTCCTTCCACCGCCCGACGATATCCCCAGTTGAAGTCAACAGTGTCCCATCCGCACCATACACAGTGTGGACGGGGAGCTGCTTTCCCCTCCTGAGCCGCCGAACAGTTTGCCAGAATCTCTTTGAAGCCGACCGAAAGTCTTGTTCCATGGCCTCACCGAACTCCTCCCATACCCGGGTTTTTGCTTCAGCAACCACCCGAGCTGCACTCCGCTTGGCCTGCCGGTACACCTCAGCTGCTTCGGGAGTCCCACAAGCCAACCAAGCTTGATAGGACTCCTTCTTCAGCTTAATGGCCCCCCTCACCACTGGTGTCCACCACTTGGTTCGGGGGTTGCCACCACGAGATGCACCGACCAACTTGCGGCCGCAGCTCTGGGCTGCCGCTTCAACAACAGAGGTGGAGAACATGGCCCATTCAGACTCCATGTCTCCAGACTCCCTCGGAATGTGGTTGAAGTTCTTCCGGAGGTGGGAGTTGAAGACCTCCCGGACAGGGGCCTCAGCCAGACGCTCCCAGCACACCCTCACTATACGTTTGGGTCTACCAGGTCTGAATGGCTTCCTCCCCTGCCATCGGATCCAACTCACCACCAGGTGGTGATCAGTTGACAGCTCTGCACCTCTCTTTACTCGGGTGTCCAAGACATACGGTCGCAGGTCTGATGATACGATAACAAAATCGATCATCGACCTGCGGCCTAGGGTGTCCTGGTGCCAGGTGCACATATGGACACCCTTATGCTTGAACATGGTGTTCGTTATAGACAGACTGTGGTTAGCACAGAAGTCCAATAACTGAACACCACTCGGGTTCAGATCGGGCAGGCCGTTCCTCCCAATCACCCCCCTCCAGGTTTCACTGTCGTTGCCCACGTGCGCATTGAAGTCCCCCAGTAGGACAATGGAGTCTCCAGGAGGAGCACCCTCCAGCACCCCAGTCACAGACTCCAAAAAGGGTGGGTACTCTGAAACATCATTTGGTGCATAGGCACAAATGATGGTCAGGACCCGTTTCCCAACCCGAAGGCGCAGGGAAGCAACCCTTTCGTCCACCGGGGAAAACTCCAATATAGAGGCAGCAAGATGGGGCGATACAAGAATACCTACCCCTGCTCGTCGCCTCTCGCCCGGGGCAACTCCAGAAAAGGCCAAGCTCCAGCCCCTCTCCAGGAGACTGGTTCCGGAACCGGAGCTGTGTGTTGAGGTGAGGCCGACTATATCTAGCCGGTATCGCTCAATCTCGTACACCAGCTCAGGCTCCTTCCCCACCAGAGAGGTGACATTCCACATACCAAAAGCCAGTTTAGAAAGCTTGGGATCAGTCCGCCAAGGTCTCCGCCTTTGACTGCCACCTAATCCACATAGCACCGGACTTCCATGATCCCTCCTGCAGGTGGTGAACCTACTGGAGGGCGGACCCATGTAACTCCTTCGGGCTGAGCCCGGCCGGGTCCCATGGGTGGAAACCCGGCCACCAGACGCTAGCCTTCGAGCCCCTCCCCCAGGCCTGGCTCCAGGGTGGGGCCCCGGTAACCCCATACCGGGCGGGGTACACTGAATCCTTGATATACAATTTATCATGAGAGTCTGTTGGATCGTTCTTCGTCTGGCCCTTCACCCAGGACCAGTTTGTCTTGGGAGACCCTATCAGAGGCAAATTGCCCCGGACAACATAGCTCCTGGGATCACTGGGGCACGCAAACCCCCCCACCACGATAAGGTGACGATCCATGAGGGGGAACTCATCAATCAATCAATCTTTATTTCGGATAGATTAAAAGTACAGATTAAAAGAAACAGAATAATATAACAAAGGGGGAAAGAAAATCCAACAAGGTCAAATTAGACAATAACTTCTCTGATTATACAGTTCAACATAAGTTATCCGAAATGGGTGATGGCTGAAGCTGCAGCTTATATTGCCCACCCATATTCCATCCAAGAATTCAAAAGAAAAACAAAACAAGAGCGATTACAATTCGGAACAAAGCTAAGACAAAATGTGACAAAAAAAACTAAGCAACAACACAACGCAGAATGGATATGACAATCCTTATGTGATTTTATATGTCATCTTGTATATATGTTTGGAGTATTTCTTACAAACAAACTCATCAAACAGGCCTGGACAAAAAAGATGGTACCCCTAGAAAAGATTGAAAATAATGCGACCATAGGGACATGTTCAACCAAGATACGTCCTCTAATTAACATCACAGGTGTCTACAAACTTGTAATCAATCAGTCGGCTTATTTAAAGGGTGACAAGTAGTCACTGTGCTGTTTGGTGACATGGTGTTTACCACACTAAACATGGACCAGAGGAAGCAAAGGAGAGAGTTGTCTCAGGAGATTAGAAAGAAAATTATAGACAAGCATGTTAAAGGTAAAGGCTATAAGACCATCTTCAAGCAGCTTGATGTTCCTGTGACTACAGTTGCACATATTATTCAGAAATTTAAGATCCACGGGACTGTAGCCAACCTCCCTGGACGTGGCCGCAGGAGGAAACAGATAATACAAATGGTAACAAAAGAGCCCAGAACAACCTCTAAACACATTCATGGTGAACTCCAAGGTCAAGGTACATCAGTGTCAGATCACACCATCCGTCGTTGTTTGAGCCAAAGTGGACTTCATGGGAGACGACCAAGGAGGACACTACTGTTGAAAACAAATCATAAAAAAGCCAGACTGGAATTTGCCAAACTGCATGTTGACAAGCCACAAAGCTTCTGGGAGAATGTCCTATGGACAGACGAGACAAAACTGGAACTTTTTGGCAAGGCACATCAGCTCTATGTTCACAGACGCAAAAATGAAGCATACCAAGAAAAGAACACTGTCCCTACTGTGAAACATGGAGGAGGTTCTGTTATGTTGTGGGGCTGCTTTGCTGCATCTGGCACAGGGTGTCTTGAATCTGTGCAGGGTACAATGAAATCTCAAGACTATCAAGGTATTCTAGAGAGAAATGTGCTGCCCAGTGTCAGACAGCTTGGTCTCAGTCGCAGGTCATGGGTCTTGCAACAGGATAATGACCCAAAACACACAGCTAAAAACACCCAAGAATGGCTAAGAGCGAAACATTGGACTATTCTAAAGTGGCCTTCTATGAGCCCTGATCTAAATCCTGTTGAACATCTGTGGAAGGAGCTGAAACATTCCGTCTGGAGAAGGCACCCTTCAAACCTGAGACAACTGGAGCAGTTTGCTCATGAGGAGTGGGCCAAAATACCTGCTGAGAGGTGCAGAAGCCTCATTGACAGTTACAGAAATCATTTGATTGCAGTGATTGCCTCAAAAGTTTGTGCAACAAAATATTAAGTTAAGGGTACCATCATTTTCGTCCAGGCCTGTTTCATGAGTTTGTTTTATTAAAATAATTCTGTTGAACCACAATTCAAAAGCATTGTCAGATTTTCATTGGTTAATTTTCATAGAATTTTTATTTATTACCACTTTTGTCAGATTCAAGTTATTTCTGTGACCATTGTGGGTTTTTCTTTCATGAACAGAGGGGTACCAACAATTTTGTCCGTGTGTGTAGTTACTTTAACTCAAGTTTTTACAGAATTGTACTTTATAGAGTAGTTTAGTTGCTGAATACCTTTTATTCTTGTTTGAATTTATGAAAAATAAACTTCAACCCTACTCAAGCACATTTGGTTGTATCTTTTGGATTAGTTTTGATTTCACTGATTTCTGTCATAACGTGTTTTTGCTGAAAGTGCATCTGATTTTATAATTTTATTTCATCCAAACCAGGGCTGAAATCATTGTTCTTGTTAGCTCAGGAAATTGAAGATGAGCATTTAACATTTAAGAGGGAAAACCTCCAAACTGCTGAGAGTGAAGTCACACATTTGTCACAAAAGGGCCTAAATTTATAAGAAATAAGCCATGAGTTCACGAGAAAAAATGACAAGAAGGACCTCACAAATTTTTGAAAATAACGTCTTACATTTACAGGGGAAGTTTTCAAATTTACATAAAAAATGAAAATTTTTGCAAAAACATTAAATTGTTGTGGAAAAATGTAACAAAGGTAGGAAATGTAACACTCAGATATATAACCTCACATATAGTGAGAGTAAAGTCATGACTCACTTTTTGGCAGCTATCCCTTATACTCAAGTAATTACGGTAATATCACAAGGTAAGACTACTTTTAGCTGAGTACAATTTCTGCCTGCTCTCCCCACCTCTGGTTGGGGGTTGTTGGTGGGTTTTGGGCTGACACCTTTCTTCCATTGCCAAATATATAATTTTGGAGTTTAGGAACACCTTTATTTGTCCCACCGTTTAAAAACTGCAATATTACGGCAGCGACAGCAGCAAAAGGAAAGTGCAGAACATAAAGTAAATCGATAAACCATAAATATAAATGAACAAGGTAGAACATCATTGCAGCTGTGCAGCGCCGCTTGTACAGTCTGACTGCATGATGAAGGAGCCTGAAAGAGCAGCATGTGATAAACAGGTAATTGCAGTCTCTGTTGCCTATATGAACAGAGTCGCCCCTGTAATATGTGCACATGCAGTAGACTGGGGAGATTGTTTTGGTGATTACAAATACTTGCAACAACAGTATGTGCAGAAGCTTGGAAATTGATAATGAATATACTATTCTCAATTTTTGCACCTGGATTAAAGATAATCTTTACCCCCATTTCACTCATCGTGAATAAAATTGGGTTGTTTCTGAGCTGTGTGGTGGGAATGTATCCTGCTACTGGTCCTAATGTAACACCTCAGCGGGAAACACACACACACACACACACACACACTTATGACCCCGTCACCTTCTGCTGTGAACGCACGTATCCAGTATGTTGATTTTCCTGTGATGCGTGTGTGCCTAACCACTCGTTTGTCTGTATTTGGGACAGGACATGGGTCACAACATCGAGACGTATTTTCAGGATGTGCTGGCGACTCTAGAGCAGAGCGTGGAGGAAGGCTGCAAAGGAGAGGGAGCGGCGCTGAGGACCCGTCTCCTCCAGCTCTACAGCGACATTGTTGCTGACACCGGCTCAGGTACCGCTCTCTGAAAAAGCAAATGCAGATCTGTGAGTCATTCACGGGCTACTGCTTTAGCTAAAGTAATGCTGCTATAAATGTTCATCCCTGATTTGCAGAGGCGGGTAGTTAGGAGTACTCACCAAGAAATTACTTGAGTAAGATAAAGAAAGTATCTTCTTAAGAAGTTTATAGAGTATTAAGGAGTGAGTTTACGCTCACATTTCCTGCTCAATTTAGGACATTTTTGTTTTAAATTTACTCAATTTTTCTCTTGATTGTTTCCTCATAAATTGGACTTTTTCCCAATAAATTTACAATTTTCTTCCTGTAAGTTTGCATTTTTTGTGATCATTTTGTGACACGTTTTACTCATGCATTTGCATATTTTTTTTCTTGTAAATTTTTACACCTTTTTTCCTCTTAATTTGCAAAGGTTTTCTTGTTTATCTGCAGCTTCATTTGTAAATTTGCAAGTTCTTTCTCATGAATTTGCAACTCCTCCTCCTTCCTTTGGGAGTATTTTCTCTTAGATCTGTTAGTCTGAGGAAAATATAATACAAACCACCCTCACATGATCTTTGATATAATCCGACGTGTGTAGAGAAGCAGTAATAATTTAAATATTTCCTGGGCCACAGAAGAATGGTGATTTCAACGATGGTTTCAAATCTGAAGAGAATGAAACTGGAATCAGATCAAAAATTACTCAAAGACAATGACCCAATATACTTGAGCAAAAGTACAGTTTTTTGGATTAAAAATACTCAAGTAAGGGTATCCTGTAACAAAATTAGTCTGTAAAGTACCATCTGTCCATCCGTCCGTCCCTTATCCGGGAGTCTAGCTCATGGGGACAGCAGTCCACACAGAGTAGCCCAGACTGCTGCCCAGTTCACATCAATCAATCAATCAATCAAACTTTATTTGTATAGCACTTTTAAAACATTAGATGCTGCGCAAAGTGCTCTACACAGATAAAAACAATAGACACATTTAGTTACATATTTTACATGTTACAGCCCCACCTCTTCCAACCCTCCCATAAACACACTCACAAACACAACACACACAGGCACATTCATCACCCCCTACTTCTCTTACACACATATAAAATAAAAGAGATATTGCTCGATACCGAGGCACCACGTGAAGGAGCAACCATCCTGTGGAGCCCCCCACTCCAGGACACCACACAGCCAGTCACCACAGAAGGCACCACAAGGGCCGCTCCAACCAGGACAGGCCGGGACCCGCACCACAGCTGGAGGCAGTGGTATAAAGCCCCCACCCACCCAAGCTAGAGCGACCCACGAGACCAACACCCCTGCAGATGGGCCGGGCAGCATCTGGTATGAGGGGCCACACTGAGGAAACACTGGAGCTAAAACACATAAATACAAAATAAAACTAAGAACACACAGAGCAAAGGGAACTAAAGACCCATACTTAGAAACTGAGCTAAGAGCACATCAAAATAAGAAAATCTAAAAGCAAATGGAACTAAGAAGAATGTAAAAACAATGGAACATAAATGACTACTTCAATAATAGTTAAACTGTTTGTTAAAAGCCAAAATTTAAAAAGGTACAAAAAGAACTAAGAACACATAAAAACAGGAACTAAAAACCCATACTTAAAAACTGAACTAAACACATCAGTGAGAAGGTGAGAAAATCTAAGAACAGATGGTGCCAAAAAGAACATAAAACAATGGAACATAAATGACTACTTCAGCAACAGTTAAACAGGTTTATTAAAAGCCAAATTAAAAAGGTGGGTCTTGAGCCTGTTCTTAAAAACATCTATTGACTCTGTGGCCCTGAGGCTCTCTCGCAGGCTGTTCCACAAACGAGGACCATAATAGTGAAAGGAAGCTTCACCAAAGGTCTTGGTCTTGACTTTGGGAACCATTAAAAGGCCAGTACCAGAGGACCTCAGGGTTCGCGAGGGCTCATAAGGTAAGAGCAGCTCAGATAGATAAGATGGCCCAAGACCATTGAGGCATTTAAAAACTACTAAGAGAACCTTAAAATTGATCCTAAAACGCATGGGGAGCCAATGCAGTGATTCAAAAACTGGTGTAATATGCACCCGCCCCTTGGTCCTCGTTAACACTTGTGCTGCTGAATTTTGGAGCAGTTGGAGATGTGATATTCTTTTTTGAGGAAGACCAGAGAGCGGGGCATTACAATAGTCTATACGACTAGTAATAAAAGCATGCGTCAAGATCTCTGTGCTGGCAAGAGAGAGAAAAGGGCGGACTCTGGCTATATTCCTAAGATGGTAAAATCCGATTTTTGTTATAGTACCACGATCTTCATGATCCCTCCTACAGGTGGTGAGGCCACTGAGCGGTGGACCCATGTGGCTCCTTTGGCTACACTTGGCCCTTGATGTAACTTTTTTCATGGGGATCTACTGGACCGCTCTTAGTCAGGCCCTTCACCCAGGACCAGTTTGTCTTGGAGAACCTTGGGAAACTGGAGTGGTAGAGTATCCGTCCGGGTTCAAGTCCCGGCTTGGTCATACCAAAGCCCATGTAAAAATGGTACTTCCTGCCTTCTAGCTTGGTGCTCAGCAAAAATAGAATGGTTGATTACGCAGCCACAGGGGGAGCACAAGCCAGTGTATTCCCTGTGCTGGTCCTAAGCCTGGATAAATGGGCAGGGTTGTGTCAAGAAGGACATCCGTCGTAAGAAAAAAAATCTTTGCCAAATCAACATGCGGATCATCATGATATAAAGGTGATGATACGCTGTAGCAACTCTGAAAGGGAGCAGCCGAAAGACAATAAAAAGACCCTACCAGGGGCAAGTTGCCCCTGACAACAGCTCCTGGGATCAATAGGGCATACAAACCCCTCCCCTTACCTGAGTACATGCATTTGAGTAAATGCAACTAGTAGGGGTGGGAATCTTTAGGCACCCAACAATTCGAGCCAATTACGATTCTTGATGTATCTTTTTTTTCTTGAGGCGGCAGTGGTGCAGGTGTAGTGTGGCCGACTACTGATCGGAGGGTCAGGGGTTCAATTCCTGCTCTGTCTGCAGTCTGCATGTCCAAGTGTCCTTGAGCAAGACACTGAACCCCCAGTTGCTCCTGGTGGGTCAGGCCAGCGCTGGTGCTTGGCAGCTCCGCCACCATCAGTGTGAATGTGTGTATAGCAGGATCTGTAAAACGCTTTGGTCATCTAGAGATGAGAAAAAAACGCTATATAAATGAACAGCATTTACCATTTCTATTCAGGATTTTATTTCCTCCCACCGTGTGACAGCTTCTTACTTTTAAAGCATTTGTAATGGCCATGTAATTGTCCCATGAATTTACTTTCATTATCTTTTAATGTTTCAAAAACCAACATGAAAAGTGCAACTGTAGCAGCACATTTGCTGCTATAACACAGACTTCAGAGTATCCTGAATTTGGACAAATAAGATTTATAACAAAAATTCTGTTATGTGCAACGAGTAACTGATCCTTCAGTCCAAAAACCCAGAACATTTTGCTGTATCAAAATCACATTTACCTTCTATACAAAAATGTGTAGTTACAGTTATAAATGATTCTGTGGCAATGGATGTCCACACATCACATGTTATAGCAATCCTACCGACTGTCTTCAGTGACTGCATGACTTTGGCTTTGGTCTCATTGTAGAGAGTGGGGATGGCTGTGTCCCTAAAATAGCTCTGCGATGGGACGCTGAGCCTCGGCTCTACAGTGCGCATCATAGCGCAAAAGCCCTGTTCTCAACGACACAATACAGGTGTAAATCCTTGGCAATAAAAGCGTCAATAGATTTTGCAATTCGCTTTACTGTTTCAGAGTTGTGTGGAAGTTTTGACAGTTCCTTACTCAATGGCCCTCTGGTCGGTGGTGGCAGCTAAAACATTTTTTTTTCTTTCCGGCCGCCAGCTGGAAATGTGCGATATGGTTTTGCATACTTGTCCTGTTTACAAAATATTTTGGTTTAGTCTGACAGTGCTTACATACAGTGTGGGTCTTGTCCAAGTCTATTTTCCCTTTGACTTCATAAAAACCGAAGTACTGATAAATGTTTGCTTTTAATGAAGAGGGTGGCCAATTGTTTACTACACTTTACCATTTTGTTTCTTTTGTGTCACACCATAAAGAGTCTGGGCAGGTAGGGGCAACAACTTTTTGGTTCCGGCCAAACTGATTACATTATTAATAATGTTCAATAATCATAATCTTGACATTTGTGCATCGAATCTGAATCGTTCATGTCCGCATCGGGATGCATCAGAAAAATGATTATTTCTCCACCCCTGAGATTTTGTAGTGCTCATAGGTTTCCTGTTGCATTGTAAGATATTATATCTTATCCTGATATATCACCCACCTGAGGCTGCAGATGAAGATGTGGCTGGACCCTCAGCAGTTTGCATATCAGCCCCATTTAGGAGTTGAAGACGCTGTCATCTACCTGCTGCAACGAGCTCACTTGCATCTGGATGGAGGAGGAGACACTGTGAAAATCATGTTCTTTGATTTCTCCAGTGCCTTCAACACCATCCAGCCACTGCTGCTGGGTGAGAAGCTGTGGGGGATGGGGGTTGACAGCTCTGTGATCTCCTGGATTACCGACTACCTGACAGGCAGGCCACAGTTTGTCCAGCTGGGCAGTGTGTTGTCTGATGTGGTGGTTAGTGATACGGGAGCTCCACAGGGGACTGTGCTCTCTCCTTTTCTCTTCACCTTATACACACCGACTTTCAGTACAACATCGAGTCATGCCACCTGCTGAAATTCTGTGATGACTCGGCTGTTGTTGGGTGTATAAGAGGGGGAGAGGAGGGGGAATATAGGGCACTGGTAGACAGATTTGTGGAGTGGACCAAGCAGAATCACCCGAGGCTGAACATCAGCAAGACCAGAGAGATGGTGATTGACTTCAGGAAGAAGAGGACACCTTCACAGCCATTGCAGATTGGGGGGAGGTTTTGGGGGTAGTGGAGGACTACAGATACCTGGATGTCGTGATCAGCAGTGGACTCGACTGGAAATCTAACACCGATGCTGCATACAAGAAGGGGATGAGCAGACTCTACTTTCTGAGAAAGCTGAGATCCTTCAACGTGTGCAACAGGATGCTGGAGATTTTCTACAAGGCCATTGTTGCTATCGCCATCTTCTTTGCTGCTATCTGTTGGGGTAGCAGTATCAGAGCCAGCGACACCAACAGACTTGGCAAAATTATCAAGAAGGCTGACTCTGTAATTGGTCTCAGACTGGAGACCTTTGAATCTGTGGTGGAGAGGAGGACACTGAACAATCTGTTATCCATCATAGACAGTCCTGATCACCCCCTCCACCACACACTGGACAGACAGCGGAGCACTTTCTCCAGCAGACTGTTACAGCTCTGCTGCCGAACGATTAGGTAGAGGAAATCTTTTCTGCCACATGCTATTTCACTGTACAATAACTCACTCTAATGTTGAATTTTGGTCATAACTGCTGCCGTACTGCACCTTACAGTATAACTGGCACCTCGTATCTCACCCTGCGCCTTATAATCCTTCTCTCTACAGCTGGTACTAGCCATAGATTCATAAGGATCGTCATGCATTTAACCTAGTAGTAACCTATGTTGTATATCAAGTTATCTAAGCATTTTCACTTCGCTGGGTAACTCCTTTTCTATTATGCTGTGTGTATTTCTGTTGGTTGGGTTGTCTGCTGTTATGCTGCTGTTACACTGTAATTTCCCAGTTCAGGATCAATAAAGTACATCTATCTGTCTGTCTGTCTGTCTGTGCCATTCATTGACATTCAGGGCATGTTGCTTGTTTGTCAACACCACCATGCATGGAGTGTTCCATTTTACCGGTAATGGTTGTTGTAGCCTCCATGAGTCATGTGTGTGTGTTGTAGCTCTGGCAGTCTAACTGTCTGAATGGATACGCTCTAGGTCCAAATAGTACTTTGTATGTCACAAATATGATGACACAAGCCCTTAATTTGGCACGAGTTGGACTGAGTTCAAACCCAGTCAGCCACGCTCAGCACATGCTGCCGGTGACAAACATGTTTTGCTCCGGTGACATGGAGCGGACACACTGCTCGCTGCTGTGTTTCACCATTTCCTCCCTGGCCAAATGTGTCCAGTCAGTTTCCATTATTTTTAAACATTTCCGGATATCTATTTCCATAACATCCACCCTGCTTTCATCCCGTCAGTCTATCCAGTGAACTTGCTTTAACTGTTGCCCGGTTGGACAACAGAAGGATGATGGGGGACAGAGGAAGTTGTGTGTGTGGGGGGCTTTGTTCTGATGGTCACTGTGACAGTTGTTTTCTTCCTCTGTCCTCTGTTGCTGGTTTGCAGGACTCTCGTCCAGTGGAGCCCTGTGTGACTGTCCTCTCCCTAATCCAGAGATGAGTTTCCACCTGTGGACAGAGGATTTTGATATTTGTGAGTGGCTCGACTTGTTGATGGGAGGAAGTTGTAACTACCAGTCAGCTGGAATGAATTAGCACTGACAAGATTGGCTAAAAATAGAAAAAAAAAAAAGCAACTGATTCGGAACTAAAAAGGAAAACCAGATTAGTTGTAACATTGACTCACTTCGTGTGAGAAACTTAAAAGTCACTGATGGATTGTGTCAAAGCTGTAACCTTCACTTCATAGGCTCAGCACAGTAGGAATGTAACTCAGAAGTTAGTGAAATTGTAGACTTGGACAAACTGTGACGTTCTTATGTAATCTTTTCTATGCTGCACTTTAGATCCAAAACATAATGCCTGCGAACATTAAAACACAACATTATTTCTGGTGTACCGTAGATATATCAACAAGTATCAAATACTAAGGGCCCCTTTACACAGACAGAGATTATGTGGTGATCATTGAGAGCTCAAAAATTGATCTGATCTGTCAACAATCTCAAAGCCTCAAACAAGCTGTTTCTGTGTAAATGTTTGGAAGATCATTGTACGATCTTCATAGCGATCTATAGAGATATTTGAAAGATCCTTGAGAGATCACAGAGAAACCAGGGGAGATGATTGAGTGACCAGGAGAGATCACTGAAGGATTATTGAGAGTTTGGTGGGTGACCAAAGACCAATATATTTGAGAGGTTTCTAGTGCTCTTCTACCTCCTTTACACAGGGGTGAAGATTGTTGAGAGATCACTGAAAAAATGGCCAGATCTCTCAGTGGTCTTTCAGTGATCTCTCAGTGATTGCTAAGATCTCTCAATGATATACCAGTGATCTCAACAATTGCCACACTTGAGAGATTGTTTTGACTCAATTCAAAACAATCTCTCAATGATCACCAAAGTTAAGAGAGCTTGGTGATTGCTACAAGATCATTGAAAGATCGTGTGGAGATCTGGCCAATTTGTCATCACTCAGCAATCTCTCAACAATCTCCACTCCTGTGTAAAGGGGGCATAAGGAATCACAAGGCCAGAACTAAAATGTGCTCAATCTGCTCATGCCATCCTAACAAGGTATAAGGTGACGTAGGAGATGTATTGCATGTAATAGGACAACTGTGACAGTTATAGACATGACGAAGCTTCGTTCTGTACTCTGCTACCACTGTCTGAACAAGATGGCTGACACGCGTTTCAACACCTTGGCAGGGCATGAACTGGGCCAGTGGTTTCGATCCAGTTCTGGATCGGATCAGTTCTGCCTCAGCCAAGAACAGGAGGACATAGAGCTGGGGGAGTCTCCCAGTGACCAGATCTCATGCAACGCCACCCGCTTCTCTATTCTGTCCATCGACAGTGGCATCGTGAGGGACATCGATCCCTCCCCGCCGTCAAATCTGGACAGTGCTTCACTGGAACAATGCAAAGGGTAAATGTGATAATCATAGAATTACTAGATTTTTGACCATTTATGAAGTTTTCTCTCACTTATATTATGACCCAGACACGTTTGATAGCCTGTAATGTCACGAGCTTCTTGTCATTGCCTAGTCAGTCTCTCTGGTATGACATTTTCCGTCTTCCAGGGAGCAAGACCCAGCCAGACTGTCTCGGCATGGTGGTATAAAGATGAAACCAACGGTGAGCGACGGGATGATGCTGATGCAGGACACCCTGGAGGACTACGCAAGTGTCAGGGGAGCTGTTGCGAGCGGAGGGACGGGTGGATGGCGAGAGACGACTCGACAGAGGCGGGCGGGAAGTGGCACCATGCAGATCCCCTCCACCAAGCCGCAGAGGCAATTTACTGCCAGGATCGTGGCCATGGGAGATGACCGTGTGCTGGGCCGCCTGGCTAAAGCCTACTACGCCTTCAGGTGAGGGAGTCTGTATGTGGTGTGTTTACAAAGTACAACCCCAATTCCAGTGAAGATGGGACGCAGTGTAAAATGTAAATAAAAACAAAATGCAATGATTTAAAAATCCTTCCCAACCTATATTCAATTGCATACTCAAAGACAACATATTTAAGGTTTAAATTGATAAACTTTATTGTTCTTTTTTTTGTTTTTTTGCAAATATTCACTTGTTTTGAATTTGATGTCAGCAACACGTTGCAAAAAAGCTGGGACAGGGACATGTTTACCACTGTGTTACATCACCTCGCTTGTTAAAAACACTCAGTAAGTACTGAGGACTCTAATTATTAAAGCTTTATAGGTGGAATTCTTTCCCATTTTTCCTTGATGTACGACTTCAGTTGCTTAACAGTTCGGGGTCTCTATTGGCATATTACCATACATTTTCAATGGGAGACTGGTCTGGACTGCAGGCAGGGCAGTCTAGTACCCACACTCTTTTACTACAAAGCAACACTGTTGTGACACATGCAGAATATGGCTTGGTATTGTTTTGCTGAAATAAGCAGGGATGTTCTTGAAAAAGATGTTGCTTAGTTGGCAGCATAGGTTTCTCCAAAACCTGTATGTACCATTCAGCATTGATGGTGCCTTCACAGATGTGCAAGTTACCCATGCCATGGGCACTAACACACCCCCATACCATTACAGATGCTGACTTTTGAACTTAACACTGATAACAATCTGGACGGTCCTTTTCCTCTTTAGCTCAGAGGACACATTGTCCATGATTTCCAAAGTAATTTGAAATGTGGACTTGTCAGACCACAGCACACTTTTCCACTTTGCATCAGTACATCTAAGATGAGCTCAGGTGGTGTTTCTGTCATGTTCAGGTTCCTCACCCCGAGCTTGACTTGTGGCTGTTGGGTTTAATTATTACTTATTAATTCCAGCTGACGGATTGAGCTTTGCTCTCCGTCAGCCCCACAGCCACGCTTCCTCCTCTTACCAGGCATTCACCAGTTTTCTCTTCACCACATACACGCTCACACACTCATGCACACATACACACTCATACACTCATTCTCATACTTATACTCACATACACGCACACACACACTGAATTCAATCAGTCACACACCTGTTGCGACACGGCTGGTCATACTTGCTGTCATTAGCGCTTGGTATTAATAGCAGGGCACGGTGGCGCAGTGGTTTAGCACTGTGGCAGCACAGTTTTACCCTCGGCCGGGGGATCGCGGGGATCATGAGATCGTGGGTTCGATCCCAGCCCCCGACCAACAGTGAGCTGTGTGGAGTTTGCATGTTCTCCCCGTGTTGCATGGGTTTACTCCGGGATTTCTCCGGTTTCCTCCCGCATACCAAAAACATGTAGGTTTAGGGCGCTCGCGCACGCAGCGACCGGCAGCCGGTGGCTTGTCACCAGACTGCAAACCAAATCTACCTACGGGTACAAATAAGTAACAAAAAAAAAAAAAAAAAAGGGCAGTACGACCAGCCGGCGTGGCAACTTTGCAATGTCAACTTTGGATATCCAGGCTCGCATCGGTTGGTTTTCCCCTGGACTAAAAGCATGTTGTTCCCTCAGAGCCTTTCCGCTCCAACACCTTCGTAAGTCTTCCTTTTGTGTCTTTTCCCTCCGCTCCTGTTTGCTTGGAGCATGTTAGGCATTCCTTTGACCAATCAAGCTTGTAGCCGGGTGTCTTCCCTTCAGCTGTGACTGTATTTGGACTTTCTCCACATTCACCCATTGAAAATAAACGCGTTACTTTGCAATCCTGGAATTTCCCCATTGTGGGACTAATAAAGGCTTATCTTATCTTATCTTATCTTACTTACTTTGCGTTTTGGGCTCCTTGCTATTCCCTCAGCGCTCGTTGCTATTCCCTCAGTTTGCTGTGCAGTTTGCGCAGTGAACATGACAGTTTCTGAGTGTTGTTGATATATGGCTTTCACTTTGCATAGTAGAGTTTTAACTTGCACTTGTAGAAGTGTTCTTGAGCCCATGTGGTAATACCCTTTACAGAATGATGTTGGTTTTTAATGCAGTGCCGCCTGAGGGATCAAAGGTCACAGGCATTCAGTGTTGGTTTTCAGCCTTGTTGCTTATGTGCAGCAATTTCTCCAGATTCTCTGAATCTTTTGATGATATTATGGACTGTAGATGATGAAATCCCTAAATTCTTTGCAACTGTACGTTGAGAAACATTGTTCTTAAGCTGTTGGACTATTTGCCCACGCAGTTGTTCACAAAGTGGTGAACCAAAGAGGTGAACCTCGCCTCATCCTAGCTTGTGAATGACTGAGCCTTTCAGGGATATTTTTTTGAATGAATGAATGAATGAATGAATGAATGAATGAATTTATTTCGGATAGTACATTACAGGTTAAAAGAAACTGTATAATATAACAACAAGGTCAAATTAGACAAAGACTCCTTCTACTATACAATTCCACGTGAGTTATCCGAAATGGGTGATGGCTGAAGCCGCAGCTTATATTGCCCACCCATATTCCATCCAAGAATTCAAAGGAGAAAAAAGAGAAAACAAGACAAGAGCGATTACAATTTAAAACAAGGCTAAGACAAAATATGACTGAGAGAAAAAGAAAACTGAGCTAGTCTAAGTTAAGCGGTTACTATTCAAAAACAAATCTAAGACATAGTGTCACAGAGAAAAAAGAAAAACTAAGCTATAACACAACACAGGCTGGAAATGTCAATCCTTATGTGAGTTTACATGTCGTCTTGTAAATATGTTTGGAGTATTTCTTCCTTTAGTTTTTGTTTAAATTGTCCAAGCTTTGTACATGATTTTAATTCAGGTCCAAAATCGTTCCATAATCTGACACCTTGCACTGAAATACAGTGTTGCTTGGTAGTTGTTCTCACTGTAGGCTTTTGAAATATACATGTTCCTCTGAAGTGATATCGTTTCTCCCTTGTTTGGAACAACTTTTGGATATTTGCGGGCAGTGATAGATTCTTCACTTTGAACATTATTATTGCGGTTTTAAAGTCGATCAGATCTTTCAACTTGAGAGTTTTTTGTTTAAGAAAAAGTGGGTTTGTTGGTTCCCTGTAAGCTGCTTTGTTGATTATTCTAATAGCTCTCTTTTGAAGCATAAAGAGTGGATATATGTTTGTTTTATATGTATTTCCCCATACTTCATTACAATATGTCATGTATGGGAGTATTAATGAATGATACAAGGTGTATAGTGTGGGTTGATTCAGCAAATTTTTCACTCTGTGTAATATTGCAATTGATTTGGATACTTTACCTTTTATATAATTAATATGTGGCTTCCAACACAGTTTGTTATCAATTATTACTCCAAGGAATTTAGTTTCGGATACCCTTTCAATCTCTACACCATTTACACTGAGTTTGGGTACTGGGTAGTTGTGATGGTTGTTAAAGACTATAAATTTTGTCTTGCTTAAATTGAGCGTTAATTTGTTTGAATCAAACCACAGTTTCAGCTTTCCTAATTCCTTTCCGAGTGTATCCAGAAGTTGTTCCAAGTTGTTTCCACTGCATAGCAGGTTAGTGTCATCAGCAAACAATATTAAGTCCATTTTTTCTGAAACTTTACATATATCATTTATATACATATTGAATAATAATGGTCCCAAAACTGAACCCTGTGGGACTCCACAGGTGACCTTCAGTAGCTCTGAGTTTTTGTTGTTAACACATACAAACTGATATCTATTCTTTAAGTAACTTCTTAACCAGGACAGTGCTACCCCTCTGATACCACAATTTTGTAGTTTCTTTAATAATAGATTGTGATCTACTGTATCAAATGCTTTTTTAAGATCCAGGAATACTCCAACTGAATACTCTTTATTTTCAATGGCTGTTGATATTTTTTCTGTAAATTCCATTAAGGCATATGCTGTTGTCCTTTTGTGTCTGAACCCATATTGCTGCTCACACAATAAATCATTCTTCAGTATGAAGTTGTCAATTCTCTCATAGAATATTTTTTCAAGTATCCTGGAAAATTGCGGTAATAGTGAAATTGGTCTGTAGTTGGAGAGTTCCCCTCTGTCGCCTGTCTTGTAAATTGGAATTACTTTAGCTATTTTCATTGCATTGGGAAATATACCTGATTGGAGAGACAGGTTACAGATATACGTCAGTGGTTTCACTATGCATTCGATAACAGTTTTGACTAGTAGCATATCAATACCATCGCAGTCAGTAGATGTTTTACTTTTGAACGATTTAACAATTTCAATGACCTCTCTTTCGTCTGTGTTCTTTATGAAGATGGTGTCTTTTACAGCAGTGTTATTGCATATTGAATCACCTGTAGGCACCGTAGTGGGTATTTCTCGGGCCAGTTTAGGTCCAATGTTAACAAAAAAATTATTAAATTCATCTGCAGGTGAAGCTATATTCACATTCGGAGTCGATTTATTATTTTTTGGAGTGTTAGTTGGGTAGCTGGTATTTCTGCTTTTATTTCCAAGGATACTGTTGATTATTGTCCATGTATTTTTAATATTGTCTTTGTTTTTTTCCAGTTCTTTACTGTAATAGTCTCTTTTTTTTTTCCACAATATCTTTATTGAACCTTTTTTTTTTTTTTTAACAAACATGATACAAACAATCAAACACTAACACTAAAGTACTACAAAAAAAAAAAAATGCACTAAAAACACCAACAACCACCAACAAAATCAAGTCTTCAACAATGCTCCTCTGTTTAGTCTAGACAATCCAATACATAAGTATACATATTATGTTCACCAGTTTGGAATTTACAAGGTCCACACACATCATTCACCTTCTTCTTCAAGAGTTATGTTTAAATTTTTTACATAATCAATAAAAGGTCTCCATATATTCTCAAACACAATTTCCTTTGATTTCAGTATATATGTTATTCTTTCTAATGGAAGGTTTGTTAACATCTGTCTTAACCACTGAGTCACATCTGGTCTATGAGTCTTTTTCCATAATAGTGCAATACATTTTTTGGCATTAAGCAAACTGAGGTCTATGAATGTTCTTTCACTTTTATTAAAATTATGCTTTTCTGGGTACAGACCCAACAAAAACAGTTTAGGATTCAATATGATTTGTTTTGAGATTATTTTTTCAATTGTTACCCTCACCTCTTCCCAAAACATTCTTATTAATCTACATTCCCATAAACAATGAAATAGGGTTCCTTTACTTTCCATGCATTTTGTGCATGTATCTGGTATATTTTTGTTGTATCTATTTAACTCCTCCGGTGTAACATACATCCGCATTAACCATTTGAAATGTATCAATTTAAGGCGTGCATTTATTGATTTGGTTTGAGCTTCTGTACAAGCCAATTCCCATTGTTCCTCTGAAATTTCAATTTGCAGATCTTCTTTCCAGTAGTTTAATCTTTTCAGTGAATTTTCACTTGAAGATAGTGTCAATGAGTTATAAAACTCTGAAATAATACCCTTTCTTTTACTATCTTTCATCATCATTTTTTCCAAGGATGAATAAATAGGTCGAGTGAGAGCTTTATTTTGATTTGATCGAATAAAGTTTCTAAGTTGAAGATATTTTAAAAAATGTGTTCTATTGAGATTAAATTTGATCCTCAGCTCTTCAAAAGACATTATGTTGTCTGCACATGGCAAATATAAATCCTGAATCTTTTGTATCCCTTTTAAATTCCATACTTTAAATACAGCGTCCGCTCTCCCTGGTTTAAAATATTGATTACCCCATATTGGACTAAATTGTGACAATAACTGTGGTTCTTTTAAATAGTTTTTAGCTTCACACCATATTTTGATCATATGCTTTACAAATGGATTTTTAACTTGTTTTTGTAATTTTTTTGCCGAATCTGAGTATATGAATATGGGAAGAGGTAAAGGTAAATTGTATGATTCCATTTCAGTCCAGTGAGGGAGATCATTTGATGAAAAATAATATGTCATAGACCTCAGTTGTGCCGACCAATAATACAACATAAAATTTGGACATTTCAGACCTCCACGATCAAATGGTAAATATAATAAAGACAAACGTAATCTAGCCCTCCTGTTGTTCCATATAAATTCCACTAACTTTTTTTTTATTCTTGAGAATAGATCTAAAGGTGGTGATAAGGGAATGTATTGAAATAAATAAAGTATTTTAGGTAAAATATTACTTTTAAGTATATTGATTCTCCCGATCATCGACATTGGTAGTGACATCCATCTCTGAGTTAACTCATTGATATCTGACATTAAGGCTTCATAGTTGACACTGGCGACTGATTCTAGCTTAGGCATAATTTGGATTCCTAAATATTTAAACTGATTTACAACATTGAATTGATTTACCTCAGGGGCTGGGTAATTTCTCTGGGTCTCATTTAGCATTAATATTGAAGATTTAGTTTTATTTATTTTATATCCTGATATTTCCCCAAAATTCTTTATTAAATTCAACAAGGTTGGAATTGATTTTTTTAGATTCGACATAAACAAAATTATATCATCGGCGTACAGGGAGATTTTATGTTCTGTTGGTCCAACTTTAATTCCATATATTTGTGAATGTAAACGTATCGCTATCGCTAAAGGTTCAATTGCCATAGTAAACAGTAAAGGTGAAAGTGGACAGCCTTGTCGACATCCTCTATTGATTTTTATTGGTTTTGAAATATTGTTATTTGTTAGGATTTCTGCTGTAGCATTATTGTATATTATTTGAACCCATTTTATGAAATTATTTCCAAGTCCAAACCTTTGTAGGACTTCAAAAAGAAAGGGCCATTCAACTCTATCAAAGGCCTTTTCGGCGTCCAATGATAGGAGAGCTGTATCCGGTGCTTCTTTAGCAGCACCTTTCAAAAAGAAAGGGCCATTCAACTCTATCAAAGGCCTTTTCGGCGTCCAATGATAGGAGAGCTGTATCCGGTGCTTCTCGAGGCAGCTCTATTCGCTGATTTTTTGTCGTATTCAGCTCTCAAAATCAGTAATTCATTCTCCAACCTTGGATCTCTTCCTGCATACACTTTTTCCTGAAGACTTTTTATTTTATGTTCCAATTTAGCTCTCTCCTCTCGAGTCTTCTTAGATTTTGATCCTGTATAACTAATAATATGTCCCCTAATAAAAGCTTTGAAAGCCTCCCACTTTACACATGCTGATGTTTGTGTAGTATTGATGTCAAAGAACTCGTCTATCTGTTTTTCTATATACTTGACAAATTCCTCATCCTGAAGCCATTTATGCTGAAATTGCCATCTGCCTGATTCCTTTGTCAATTTTTTATCTACATATATTAGACAACAGGGTGCATGATCAGAGATCACGATGTTATCATAAAAGCAGTTTTGAATCTTGGACCTTAATTCTGTGGAAATCAAAAAATAATCAATACGTGAGAATGTCTTGTAGGTACTGGAATAACAAGAATAGGCTTTAACTTGTGGTTTCATTTCTCTCCATATATCTAACAATCTCAATTCTTTCATAAAATGATTAATAGTCATCCTACATCCAATGTGCGTACAATCCAGTCCTGTTGATCTATCCACACCTGGATTCAATGTACAATTAAAATCCCCTGCTATTATATGTTGCCCTGTAAGTGATGATAAGATGAGAAATAAATTAGCAAAGAACTTCTGATCATCTATATTGGGACCATATAAGTTCACAAGATTTATATTTTCTAATAGCAAAGAACCTTGAATGATTACATATCTTCCAAATTTGTCTCCAATTACATTTTTCACTTGAAAAGGAACTGATTTATGTATGAGAGTCATAACTCCCCTGGCTCGGGATGAAAATGAAGAGGTGAATACACTTCCCTGCCATCTACTCCTAATTCTTTTAACATCCTCCTCTATCAGATGAGTTTCTTGTAAAAACACAATTCTTGAACCCATGTCCTTTATTTTATTCATAACTTGTTTAAGTTTTTTTAAATTTTGTAGACCTCTGCAATTCCATGAAGTTAAATTAAGATTAACACTTTGGTCCATGATCAATAGAGAGTTTGGGATTACCTTGCAGTGTAAACATGCTCATACAGAGAAGCAAAAACATGAGTGGTTGAACATTCATCCTACAAACTACACACAAACAAATTTCCCCTTCCCACACTTGTGGCAAACCCCCCAAAATCAAAAGAAAAATTCTGTCTCCCGATATAGCCATCGACCGTTCCACACCCACGGGGAACAGCCTAAGCCACTCCTTCTTCATCCTCCCAATCACCCTAACTCTACTGCTTTTAATGACGTAACATTAACTCTCCTCTGTAGTTTTCCAACTTAACTCCAAAATTTTTAACAACTTTGTACATCATAGTTTTTTTTTTTTTGTTTGTTTTGTTTTTGTTTTGTTTTTTTAATATATAATACAATCTATATTTTGTAAACTTACTATTTACTTCAAGTCAGTCAGATGCCTGTGCAAATGCTTAATTATTCTACTGTGGCGATGTTAAAATAAGACACGGCGTCTGGAGTTTTAATGAAGTTTATTGATCAAATCATCGCCATCACGGAGCTCACCCCAGCTGCTGTATAAGCATGCTGGGGATCGCTCTCAGGCTCTCATGAGCTGTAGTCAGAAGCAGTCAGAAGAAGAACAGAGGGTGAACATATGAATTCAGCCACTTAAATACCCAGCAACGGACAATACATCAAAGGCATTTTATCATCAAAGGAAATGCATTCAGACATGTGACATTTGTACCACAATGCGAGCAGGAAGCATGAATGTTTGCATTTGCGTCATACATATCCACAGGATGCTGGTGCCTGAACTAAGCACAGGAAGGCTGCCTATTGATCTCAACACACACATCTCACTGTCCTGTTAATTGCTCTAGTCGAGCGCTGTGTTTGTCCGTGGCTGCTGTGGGGGGGTACCCCATACACTCCCCCCCCAGAGGGCTTAGCGGGGAGCTGAGACCTCGGTAGTCCCGCTTTGGTGGCGAGCTGCGGGGAAAGTCTGTGCCGGGGAAGGGAGGAGGGTGGGGGTAGTAAGTGGCGGGGGATGTCCATGGCTGTGGGAAGAAAAGTTAGTCTCTGATTCCTCTCGCGATTCAGTCCGGCAATGAAGAAAAACAGGAGCTGAAGCTATGTGAGGGACTTGGCGTTTCGGCTTTAGGTGCGTTCGCGGCCCTAAAGCCCTCGGGGACAGCTGACGGCTGGATTCCCGTCGTGCGCCGTGGCTGAGACTTACACCAAATCCTGTGTGCGGGCTGCGTGTGTGCTTCAGGTGTGTGAGCAGTCCTGAAGAGCCGTGTGCAGCGGCGGAGGATGATGTATAAGTCTGTAGAGCCAGCTTGTCTCTGGTGCGCGGCACGCGCTGCGGCCACGTGCCTTCCAGCTGCGCTGTTCTGATGCGAGGCTTCTGTGCATGGCCGGTCCGCTGTCGCGAGGCGAATCAAGGTCAGGGGGCTTGATGGAGATCTGCGCAGTCGGCGCCGATTGTCTCCCCTGTTCGGGCTGTTGGTCGTCGCTCGTGCCGGGTCATGGTGCGTTCAGGTCCACGCGTTCTCCGTCGGCCATGGGCCACCGTCGTGGAGAGAGGGCAAGGTGTGTGCGCTCTCGTGTGGAGACACAGAATCGTGTGTCAGGAACCGTGAGAGCGGCCGGTCCAGCGTGGATGTGCCGATCTAGGCGTGCAGACCTCACCATGAAATTTCCTCAGCTTTCCCGGTCGTGGGTGGTCTCCGAAGAGCGTCAGAGTCTCCCTAAAGCAGAAAGGAAGGGCAGATCAGTCGGGCTGCCGCGTTCGCTTGTCGTCGGAGAATCACTGCCGGGTGCTGCGTTTGCTGGCAGCGTGTTCTTTTCAGCGTCGGGTCGCCAGCGTGGTTGTCCAGACCAGAAGGTTGCGTCGCACAAAGCGTGTGCGTCTGCGGGGTCACCAGTGTGGCGATGTTAAAATAAGACACGGCGTCTGGAGTTTTAATGAAGTTTATTGATCAAATCATCGCCATCACGGAGCTCACCCCAGCTGCTGTATAAGCATGCTGGGGATCGCTCTCAGGCTCTCATGAGCTGTAGTCAGAAGCAGTCAGAAGAAGAACAGAGGGTGAACATATGAATTCAGCCACTTAAATACCCAGCAACGGACAATACATCAAAGGCATTTTATCATCAAAGGAAATGCATTCAGACATGTGACATTTGTACCACAATGCGAGCAGGAAGCATGAATGTTTGCATTTGCGTCATACATATCCACAGGATGCTGGTGCCTGAACTAAGCACAGGAAGGCTGCCTATTGATCTCAACACACACATCTCACTGTCCTGTTAATTGCTCTAGTCGAGCGCTGTGTTTGTCCGTGGCTGCTGTGGGGGGGTACCCCATACTACCTTATATTTTGTTCATGCTTAGCTCCCACCAGTCTCTTCTTCTTCTTTGATCTTCTTGATGAACTCCTGCGCCTCCTCTGGGGTCTTGAAGATGTGGGTTCTGCCCTCATACGTGGTCAGCAGTCTCGCAGGATAGATTACACCATGACGAATCCCAAGGTTGCGCAGCTCCTTACGTACGGGATCAAACTGCTTCCTCAATTGCTGGATTCCTGTGGCCAAATCTGGGTAGAACCGCACCTGCTGGTCCTGGTGTTTAATCTCTCCTTTAGCACGTGCAGCGTTGAAGATCTTCATCCTGTCTCTGTTGCTAAGAAACTTCATAATTAAGGTCCTCGGCGGTCCCTTATCTCTCCGTGGGCCAATACGATGTGCTTTTTCCAGAACCACTGCTGATTGCAACTCCTCGCTGCCCAGCACCTCCGGAATCCACTTTTCCAGAAAGGAACATACGTCCCGACCTTCTGATTCCTCTGGAAGACCCACCAGCCTCAAATTATTCTGTCTCGACCGAGATTCCAAATCCAAAATATTATCTTCCAGAGATTTATTTTTTTTTTCCAAAGTGCGCACCTTTAATTGAAGACGGGTGACGTCATCTTCAGCACTAGCGAGACGGAGCTCCATCTGCGCCGTTCGTTCTACACAGTCACCCAATTCCTTTCTTATTCCTTCCAACGCTGTCATAATCCCATCAAATCTAGAGGAAAAGTCCGCTCTCATTGAACTCATGGCAGCCATCAGCGCATCTGCGCCTCCCCGCGCAGACATCGCACCGTTGCCAGCCTCCTCCGCCATATATGGAGTTTTGTTTGCTGCGTCACAGACCTGAAAGTCCGTTAATTTGGACTGTTTCGGCGGCTCGCTTTTTCCTTTTCCTGGTTTTCCAGCCTTAGGCTTCGCCGACATATCCTCGCCCAAATGCTGAGATACGTTCTGTCCCAAATGAGAGAGTTATTTGCCGATTTTTTTTCTCCAGGAGCAGAGCAGAGCGAGACACGTCCGTCCTACGTGGCAGCCATAACCGGAAGTCCCGTAATAGTCTCTTTTACTACATCTTATTATATATGTTAACTTATTTTTGTATGTTTTATACCGCTGCTCTGCTTCTTTTGTCCTTTTCTTTATGAAAGCTTTATATAATAAATTTTTCTTTTTACACGCCTTTTGTAGTCCTTTGGTTAGCCATGGTTTGTCAGTAAATTTGTGTTTAAGCTTTTAGTAAATTTGTGTTTAAGCTTTTAGTAAATTTGTGTTTAAGCTTTTATATTCATTTTATACCCAATAATGACACTCACCTGTTCACCTTCAAACATTCAGGGATGTTTATGTTTGAAGTGGTTTGTAATGTGAATTAAGTTATTGCTGTTAGCAAACACTGTGAGGACTGCTTAGGATTTACAAATGACTATTTATCACACTGTATTATAGTAATTTATCAG